>JBBCBC010000011.1:22003452-22603452 GCA_037126765.1 Stenogyne calaminthoides | reverse complement strand
GCTGGCCTTCATGTTGAGTTTCTTCAGTTTCACTGGCCTCCTTTTCCGCAATTGTTTGAAGCCTTCTGCGCTTCTGAGGAGCCAATGCTTTCTTCTCCAGTCTCTCACCTTTCTCCCTTTTAATTTACATCAGGGCTTTCCCCCTAGCTTGTTTGGCTTCTTCTTTGGTTGTCTCAATGGATTTATGAGAAGTCTGTCTTGTTTCCCTGACTTGCTCCACCACTGTTGTATCTTCCTCAGTTTCCTCTTGGCAGTCTCCTCCTGAGACTCAGTGTTTTTCTCTTTCTTTCCTCTCAAAGTCTTCTTCGTTGGTTTGAACATGATTTTTGACTTTGGAAAGGAAGTGGAATCGGCAAAAATGTCCTCCTCTTCTCTGCACGTTTCCAAGATAAATGCAATCTTGGTAGCATGTAGAATTTTTCCCTTGATCACTCACCACCTTGATCAAATAGTGCAACCAATTGAATGCCGTAGTAGGTGAATCTTCAATCGCCGCCATTAGCCTTAACTTAGGCGTGCTTATCTGTTCGAAACTACCAGATCTACTCATGATGCATTTGCTTACAATATCCAACAATACTCGATATTTAGGCTTCGAATGCTTCTTATTCAAAGTAGCTTCAAACTTTACTGGATGCTCAGTAATTTTATCCAAATACTCTTGTTCCCTACCCATCATGTATACCGTAGGGTCCTCACCTCTATCACTTAACTCATATATGACATTCAGATTCTTAGGAATAATATACAATTCCCTAACAAAATCCACATATTTTGTACTATGTTCCAAATGCAACACCGTAATCTTAGACTCTATGCAATTTTCGTCATCCAATTGCATATTAGAAACAAACTCAATTACCTCCTTGGCATATTCAGCATCTGGTTGATTTGCGACCAGACAAGTAAGCTTTGCCATACGAATCATATGCAACGCCTCCTCCTCGTGAGTTGCATTGGATGTGCTTTCCAGAGAAACAACATGTCCGTACCATGGTTTGTTGGAAATGGTGAGTTTGTCTTATACAGAGAGTGTCATTTTTGGTGATTTTGAGTGAAGGGTTTTTGAGATAAGAGATTTCTGGGTAATTGAAGGTTTTGAAGCAGAGGGTTTGTGAAGACGAAAGCCTTTTTTGAAATAGGTCTTGAATGGGTTCTTTGTAATGGATATAGGATTTGGATTTATGGAAAATCGCGTAGATGAAAAAAATTGACGGTTGAGATTAAACACCGGCTAAAATGGGTATTTGAAAGGATGGTTTCGTAAATACTTAGCCGCCAATTTATCCTTTTTGGTGATTAATGAACTATGCATTTAATTACTGTTCCTGCAGATCATTGACTTTCCTCGAGAATTTCAAAAGTCCCACCCAATTATTTCTTCAGGTATTTTGTCATTTATTGCTAATGATTACTGAGATTCAGTTTTGGGCAATAAATGAAGTGCATGAGTCAACAACTTCTTCAGACTATTTTTCTCCATCAGTCTTACTGAGTTTTGACCTTGATAAAATGTCAGTATAATACTGAGTACTGAACTTCAGGATTACTGAGTTTCTCAAGACTCAGTGTTCAGGACTCTCAATTTTATCCTGAGTTTTTCAGTAAAACCTGAAAAACTTCATGCATCTGAAAATCTTCAATTTTTCAGATTTGCTTTATTCACCTGTATCCAACATTCCTAATTCGACTGATAGTTCCTGAAATCTTGATTCAGCCAAAGGTTTAGTCAAGATATCAGCTCTCTGTTTATCAGTATGAATTTTCTCCATTTTGATGTCTTTCTTTTCAACATGATCTCTGATGAAGTGGTGTCTGATATCAACATGCTTACATCTGGTGTGCAATACTGGATTTTGTGTAATAGCAATTGCACTATTATTATCACAAAATATAGGTACTTCATTGGCTATAATCTTATAATCCCTCAATTGTTATGCGAGCGAAAGAATCATGCACAACAACTTCCTCGCAACCATGTATTCAAATTTTAGTCTTGGTTGCTCTTGAGGTTTGTTTCTTTGAAAACCATGATATCAGTTTACTTCCAAGAAATTGACAAGTTCTGTGGTAGACTTCTGTCAATTCTACATCCTCCATAATCGACATCTGAATAACCCGGTTAATTTAAGGTTATCATCACCGGATACCATAATCATCTATTCACGCGGTGCCTTTAAGATATTTTCGGAATCTTTTTGGCGGCCTCCATGTGACTAGCCTTAGGATTAACTTGGTATCTTGCACATATCCCAACAAAGAAATGTTATATCGAGGCCTACTTGTCATGAGATATAGCGATGATCCAATGATCCTCTATAATCGATGTGATTCTTGATTTGCCTTGAGATTAGGATCCATCTTGTAGTTAGTATTCATGGGAATTCTAACTGCATTGCAATTCTGTACTCCATACTTTGCAATCAGATCTCTGGTGTATTTTGCTTGATTGATGAATATTCCTTCCTTAGTTTGTTTCACCTGAAGTCCAAGAAAGAAATTCATCTCCCCCATCGTTGACATCTCAAACTTTCCTTTCATCAGAGTAGAAAACTTTTCACACAACTGATGATTTGGAGATCCAAATATGATGTCATCCACATAGATCTGAACTAGTAAGATATCCTTTCCATCTTCTATCCTGAACAAAGTCCTATCAACAGTTCCTTTGATAAAACCATGGTCGATGAAGAAACCGAAAAGGGTATCATACCATGCTCGGGGGTGCTTGCTTAAGACCATACAAGGCTTTCTGAGCTGTAAACTTGGTAATTCTCGACAAAATCCGGAGGTTGTTCCACATATACTTCCTCCTTAAGCACACCATTCAGAAATGCACTTTTCACATCCATCTGATAGACTGTGAATTTCATGTGGGCAACATATGCAAGAAACAATCTGATGGCTTCTAGTCTTGCAACAGGTGCAAAGGTTTCATCATAATCCAAGCCTTTTTCTTGGGAATAACCTTGTGCAACTAGCCTTGCCTTGTTTCTCACAATGTTGTTGTTTTCATCTCTCTTATTCTTGAACACCCACTTAGTTCCAATCACATTATGCCTTTTAGGTCGTCCCACTAGTTCCCAAACTTCATTCCTTGTGAACTGATTCAATTCTTCTTGCATAGCAACAATCCAGAATGAATCTTGTAGAGCTTCTTCAATCTCAGTAGGTTCCTTTTCTGATAGAAAATAGCAGAATAAAGCACTTTCACCATGGAACCGTCTTGTCTTTAATCCTTCTGATAGATCACCCACAATCTGACTTGTAGGAAGCATATCCAACCATTTTCTCCTGGATGTTCCCCCTTCAGTAGTATCCTCAACATCGAAAATGTTAGGTTCAAAGTATTCATCAAATTCGAGGAACAATGAGAAAAGGAGAAAGGGAATCATCTTCCTCAGGGGAAATTCCATTCAGAACATTGTCAGAGACATTTGTTCCCCCTTGGTTGATAGATTCAAAGTTTGCCTCAGCTGTGACCACATCTTCATCGGCATTACATACCTGAGTCCGGCGGTGTATGTTCGATTAGTCGACTTCAATGTGTTGGCTTTCCTTCGGTGAAGAATTTTCATCCCGAGTCTCACCATCCTGAGTTTTTTCATCCCGAACTTCTTTATGCGAAAATTCGATTCACTCCATTCATAGAAAGTGACTGACTTCTTCTTTTCAGGTTCAGAGGATTTCTTTTTCAGGCTAAGTCTTGTGATTCTCTTGGTCAGTTCTCCTGAGTTATGTTCCTATTTCTTCTGAACACAAGTAGATTCATCAAAAACAACATGAGGTGTTTCTTCCACAATAAGAGTCCTACAGTTGTAAACTCTGAAGGCTTTATTGACTTCAGAATATCCTAAGAATATCCTTCATCGACTTTGCTATCAAAAGTTTTCAACTGATCTTTACCATTATTGTGTATGAAACACTTGCAACCAAACACACGAAAGAATGAAGCAAGAGGCTTCCTTTCATTCCACAACTCATATGGAGTTTGTCCTTGATTCTTGGTCAGCATGGATCTGTTCTGAGAGTAGCATGCAGTGTTGATAGCTTCACCCAAAAATCTCTTAGGAATATCGACCAAAGAATCATTGTTCTTGCGCAGACTTCTTTCGAGTCCTATTTCTTCTTTCAAAGAACACCATTACATTTGTGGGGGTCCTTGGTACATTTGTTGTTTCATGAGTTATTCCATTTCTTTGCATAATAATCGATATGATATGATTGATAAACTTCGCCCTTTATCCGATCTCGATCTTGACCACACTCAGATTCTTTTTCAAGATGAGCCTTTTCAAGTGGATTACGGCGATTTTATGCGAGTCTCCTTCTTACTAAGTAAGAATATGACCCATGTGTATCTAGAGTAGTCATCAACTACCACAAGTGTATATTTCCTACCATTTGTGCTTACAGGTGTTACTGGACCAAAGAGATCCATATGTAACGATTCTGCGATGATTCTCACAAGAGAAACATCTACTTTGCTTTTGAAAGATGCTCGATTTGTTTTCCTTTCTTGACAGGCATCACAAACATGATCTTTTACTGAACACTTCATTTGGTAACCCCCCACAAGTGCTAATCTTGCAAGTTTGTTCAGGGTTTTAAAGTTTAAGTGATTCATCTCTTTTTGTGCCACAACCAACCGGTATCGATTGGGACTTTTTTGCAACCAAACATGTATCTTTTAGGAGATAATTTCCAATCGACCAAGATACACATTTCCTTTTCTAGTACCAATCGAGAAAAATTTTACGTAAGTATTGTCTTTCACATAGCATAAGTTCTTTGAGAACTCAACACTGAATCCTTTGTCACAGAATTGACTGATAGAAAGCAAGTTATGCTTTAAACCAGATACATATGAAACACCATGGATATGAACAAAATCAACTTCAAGAGTTCCATATCCTTCAGTTTGTCCTTTTGAGTTGTCTCCAAATGTGATCTGAGGGCCTTTTTGCTCAACATAATCAGTGAGTAGTTGCTTATATACTGTCATATGTCTTGAACATCCACTATCCAGATACCATACAGCAGGTGCCAATTCATTTCCACTCATCAGTGCTATGTTGTATTCATTCAGCTCAGTGCCCTTTTCCTTTACCTGAAAAACAGATCAGTTTTTAGGACCCATTTGGTGTAGGGTCCTACCAAAGTTAAATTGTACCTTTTTGGAACCCAAATCTGCCTGATAACTCTAATTACTTTACAGTGGCTGATTTGTCTCCCATAAACATCTACATACACATTCACCACCCTATGTGCCTTGGCAGTACCTTGTGTATGAGTGCCAGCCTTAGCATGGACATGAGCCTTAGAGTTCTTCTTGGGTTCATGCTTTTTGTTCAAGTGCCTTAGCTTTGGTGCAACTGGTCTCTGTCTCTGCTGACTTGGGTTTAGGAAACCTTTACCGTTAGACAAGTGGGGTTTATGTTGACTGTACTGAAATTGGGGTCTTTCAGTAATCTGAGGACTTGGTCTTTTTAGTTAAGAATATCTCTGCTGAGTGTTTCTCTTCTGAAAATTCCTCTGATGGTTCAGTGCAGATCTCTCCAGGTTGGTATTCTTAGTTGCAGGTCTTTGATAACTCTGAATTTCATCTATTACTTTAGATGCAAAATTCAATAGAGCTAACTTTCTCTTCGCACTATCCTCACATTTCTTTAGAGTTTCATGCTTCTCAAAGAGGTCATTGAACTTAGTTCTGATAAGCTGAATCTCCTTAGTAGATTTCTCTAAGTTTCCATTCAGAATCTCTATCACCTTCTCCTTTTCTGAGAGTTATACTTTCAGAACATCCAGTTTATCAGTAGTTCCCATCAATTGAGAAGTGATCTCAACATTTTTAGAGTCTTTCCACTTCAGATTCTCAGCAGTCAGTTCCTTGTTCTACTCTTGAGTTTTAGTGAGCAGTTCTTGTAACACAGAATAGTCCTTCATAAGATTCTCAAACGAATCCATCAAGTCAAAGTTACTGTTTACAGTTGAACTTGAGAACTCATGTGCTTGTGTAGGAGCAACAACAGAGATAGAAGAATTTACCTCCTCCACATCCATAAGATGTACATTATCATCATCATCCTTTTCGAGAAAAAATCTCATCTCGAGGAACCTGGAACCTTCTTGAGAATGTTCTTCCTCTTCTGCAATCATAAACTTTCTTCTTTGGAGATCTTCCCCGTCTCTCTTGGCTTGTCACTCCTTTCTTTCTTTAGCTTTTCATTTCGGATACCATATTGAAAGTGACCTTTCTTCGGCAGTTGTAGCATCTGTTGGTATCATCATCCTCGATCACTTTCCTCCTTGGTCTTGGAGTCCTTCTTCTTGGGCGAGGATCCTTGACTTCTGGTCCTTCTTTTTCTCGGTGAATGCATCCTGCTCGAGTTTCTCTTGTACCTGTGATTCCTGTAGTATTTCTTATATTTTCCATATCTCTATTGAGGCTTTCAAACCTCCTTGCCATCCAGTACTAGCTTATCCTCTTGCTCATCCTGATTTCTGGCAAGTGAGTTTTCAGACTCTCTAGCTTTACAGGGTTTCTCTTTGGCTTTAAAAGCCACATTCTTGCTAGATGAACAATCATCTTTGCTGTTAGATTTCTTAGTTTTCTTGTCAATCACAAACACATAAGCTTTCAGTTCAGAGAAAACTTGTTGGTATGGCATGGAATCAATATTTTTGGTGTTTTCAATCACCACATCATGTATATCCCATTTCTTAGATAATCCTCTAAGATTTTTCAGTGCCACTTCTCTCTGTGGGTATCTTTTCCCAAGAGCACTTAGATCATTCATGATGCTAGTGAATCTGACCTCAAGTTTGTCAATGGATTCACCATCTTCCATTTCAAAACCATCAAACTTTCCAATAGCAACAAAAAATTTGTTTTCCTTAATATGATCTGTGCCTTGACACATAACATCAAGTGTGTCCCATATTTCTTTTGCAGTTTCACAGTGAGAAATCATCCCCATAACACCATCATCAATAGTGCTATACAAAGTATCTTTAGCAATGTATTCTAGATTGACTAACTTTCTCTCAATATCAGTGATTCTGGGATTTACAACAGTAAATTTGAATGATCCTTCAGAAACCACTCTCCACATTCTTTCATGTTTTGAATACAGATGAGCCTGCATTCTCAGTCTCCATAGGTCATAGCTCTCAACAGAGAACATAGGAAGTTTTTTAGAAGGAATGATGACTGAGCCTTGTAAGATATCAGCAAACAGATCTATTCAGTAGACCACCAAAGTCTTTCAGCAAATAGACTATGGCTACCAAAGCAAGTGGTCAAAATGAACCACTTCTCTGATACCACTTGTTGGTCCCGGTGCTAACGAGTCTCACACGTGTATGGGGGCGAATACACGTGTTCAGTGATTTTTAAAACTTTTTCTTCACTGAGGTAAGATGGGTCAGGTTATCCTGATAATTTTGCTCTGAGAAGCACGGATTGCCCTGAGTCAATGTCTACTGAGACAATGATCCTGAGCTGCTTTCAGAAGCTTCAGATTAGCCCAATTGATCCTGAATTTATCAGAGATCCTGAGGAGCTTAGATCAGATAATTATCTTACTGAACACTCAGTAGAGTTAGTTCAGTTTGGTAACTATCTGTTCTAGCTACTCAAGTGTGCGGAATGGTTGGCCCTAAGTTTATACTCGTTTTAGCTTTGCTGAAAATCTTCCCTTCAATAAAACAGTGATTAAGGCTGTGATCAATTTGATGCAAGTTCAGTGGATTGGTTCCAACTGAATATCAGTGAACTATGCTTTCAGTGAAAAACATGCAACAGATAATAATGCAGTACAGAAAGCAAAACAACACAGCAATTATAGTGGTTCAGAGACTCAAGCTCCTACATCCACTCTCTCTGATCTTCAGAGAAATTCCTTAACCACTTCCTAAAGCTTTCAGGCTAACTCACTGTAGCTTACTCACTTTTCTACCTTGAGTTTTTTGGCTGACTCACTGCAGCTTACTAAGTCAAACACACACAAGTGTTCAGACTACCACAAGTAGCTTACTAACTTCTTCTCTAGAGTTTTCTGGCTAAATCACTGTAGCTTACTCACTCTTTACCATCTAACTCACCAACAAAACACACACAAACTACCTTAACAAAGGGTTTGGGTTTTGGGTTGGTTTCCAACTAGGGTGAGATATCCTTTACAATAAGAACAAATGCAAAGGCTAGGATATCTCTTCTAAGCTTTGGATATATCTATCAATCTAGGCTTAGAATAATGAGCTCTCTCCAATGTGAAACACTTGGAAAATTCTAGGGTTTTCGAGTGCTTCAATTTGCAATAATACGAATGAGCTCTTGAGTTGCTTTGAAATTTCCCGTGACCTCTCAATGTAGAGGGTCACTGGTATTTATAGGCAACTTCACCAAGGTCACTCTTTGAAAAACTATCTGTTGGAAGAGATAACTTCATGAGTTTCCTCTTCTGGTGTTTGATGAACGACTATTTTTAGGGTTTGAACACTCCCTTACATGTTTTAGGAAATATGCAGTCATGTAGCCAATCACCAATTTTTTGCAGTCTGGAACTTAGTACTACTGACATAATTCAGGGTCCTGTCGCTTTCAGTGTCAGTGAAGTACAATGTTGTCTTCCTCTGATTGGTTCTTTTCTTCAGTGAATGTAGACAAACAAAACGGCTCTTTTTGGTCAATCTCTCTGAATGAGACAACCTTAAACAACACTTAGATTTAGTTCCTTTTGTCTGCACTAGAATGTTTTGGGCAATATCTACTTTTCTGAACATGTGCATTTTTCTCAGTTTTGAAGTCTTCAGATAGATATTATTCAGTGCCTCTGAACATTCAGGTTATACTGAGTATTCAGTATCTTACTGAGTCTTCGGTAACTACTGAGTCTTCAGTGTTTTCAGTAACTTACTGAGTTATCAGTAATATCTGAGTCTTCATTCCTTCAGCATCTTCAGTACCTTCTTGAACATTCAGTTCTACTGATTCTTCAGTTACTCAGTACCTTCTGAGTTCTTCAGTAACTTCAAGATCTAACCTGATCTATATCTTCTTAACTATACATTGTGCAGATATCTTCCTGAACAATCTATGCTGAAACCTGACTCAGACTATCAAGATTATCCTGAACATGTCATACTCAGAGGTTTTTGGGATCTAATCAAAACTTCTTTATTAAATTCATCTCCCAACAATTACTTTGACTTATGTTGGGTAGAAAATCAATGTGATTAAATACTTTATATCTTGGGCAATATTATTAGTTACATGACAATTGCTAAGATTTAATACGGAGAATCGTGTGCAAGCATGTTTTGCGTGATTTGTCCCCTTGGTAGACCCAGAAGTTTTGTCATACTAAATCTTGCAATTGGAATTTGTTTCCGGTATGGATAATAATGTTGAGTTGTTCTTAATCCAAGGAAAAAGTAATTAATTAATATAAAGCTTTTCAGTGACTTAAATTAATTAATGGACTAGATAATCTTAAACACGGGAAATAATAACCGGGAGTCATATTACAGTAATATGGGTTAAGATGGATAGTGCAATATTAATTATGTAGTGGGATTAATTAATATTAATGGGCTTGAATAATATTGCGGCTCAATATTGATAATTCAAAGTCCATTGGAAGGTCCAATCTTAATTCTCCTAAAGGCCCCTCAAGTATCCCAAAGATAAAGTCCAATAACTGAAAAAGGTGATTAAAATAAAAGAAAATATTGTTGCTAATTTTTCATGAAATTTTCGAAAAAAAGAGGAACAAGATTAGGAAAGATTTTCTTGGAAAGATTTTTATGGAAAAAGATAAGTATTCTTCGAATACAAGACTATCCCATAAAATTCAAGATGTCAAATCTTGTATCTTGATCCTCAAGATTTTTGAAAATAATGAGTTGTGGGAAAGAAAAGATATTTTGTGATTATTATGGACATAGAATATATGAAATATGTTCAAGATTGTATCTTGGGAAGATACAAAGAAATTTCCAATAACCCTAAATACACACAAAATTTCGCCCCCATCATCTATATATATATATAGGGGATGATTTTTTCATCCCCAACACAATTCCAGTCTTGGAAAAATTAGAAATTGTGGTGGTGCAACAAATTTTTCTTTTCCTTTTGTGTTGGTCCCGGTGTAAACGAATCTTACACGTGTATGGGGGGGGAATACACGTGTTCAGTGATTTTTCTAACTTTTCACAAAACTGAAATCAGTGGGTCAGGTTGTCTTGAGAAACAGCCCTGAGAAACACAAATTACTCTGAGTCAAAGTCTACTGAGACAATAACCCTGAGCGGCTTTCAGTAACTTCAGATTAGCCCAACTGATCTGAGAATTAAAATAGAGTCCGAATAAGCGTGGAGTAGATAACTATCTTACTGACTACTTAGATGAGTTTGATCAGTTTGACAACTATCTATACTAGCTTAGTGTGCGGAATGTGTAGGCCCTAAGTCTATACTCGTTTTATCTTGCTGAAAATCTTTATCACTTAGTAAATCAGTGGTTAAGGTTGTGATCAGTTCAATGCAAATTCAATGGATTGATTCCAACTGAATATCATAAAACTCAGTATGCTTTCAGTGAAAATATGTAACAGATATAATGCAAAACAAAAAGCAAATAATACAGCAAGTTATAGTGGTTCAAAGGCAAAGCTCCTACGTCCACTCTCTCTGATCCTCAGAGAAATTCCTTAACTCACTTCTACTACTACCTCAAGCTTTCAGACTGAACTCAGCAGCTTACTAACTTTCTTCTATGAGTTTTCAGGCTGAACTACACTGCAGCTTATTAATTCAAACACACACAAGTTTTTAGACTGAACTCAACTGCAACTTACTAACTCTTTACAACTCTTACTTTCCAATAATCACACGCACAAACTACTTAAACAATAGGGTTTGGGTTTGGTTGGTTTCCAACTAGGGTGAGATATCCTTTTACAATTGAGGATACAAGGTAAAAGGCTAGGATATCTCTTACTAAGCTTTGGATACTTAACAGATTCTAGGCTTAGTAAATGATCTCTCTTCAAGGTGAAACACTTGGGAAATCTTAGGGTTTTCGAGTGCTTCAATGAAATGCAATAATACGAATGAGCTCTGGAGTTGCTTGATTTCCCGTGACCTTGCAATGGTGAAGTTCACTCGTATTTATAGGCAACTCTCTAAGGTCTCTCTTGAAAAACTATATGTTGGAAGAGATAGCATCAAGGGTTTCCTCTTTTGGTTAGTGGTAAAAGACTACAATTAGGGTTTGAACGTGCCCTTGCATGGTTTGGGTAATATAGAGCCAAACAACCAATCACCACTTTCTGTGAACTGAAAAATATCAGTCTTGACATTTCCTCAGTGAAATGTCATTTTCAGTGTCAGTAAAGTATGTTGTTGTCGCCTCCTCATTGGTCGAAATCTTCCTTTGAGCAGAGACAAACAAAACGACTCTTTGTAGATCAACTATACTGATCTGATATGTTCCTTAATGTCCACGAATGAATAATATTCTCTTTATTTGTACTAAGAATGAACAAGACACTATTTACTCTGAAATAGCTGTTCAGGATTTTTTATGGATCAGTACAAAATAATCTTCAGGATCTTCGGTCTTCAGGACTTTTTAGATCTTTCAGGATCTTCTAAGACTTCAGGATCTTCTGAGTCTTCAGGTAAAATAAAGCAATTCTAACTATCCTGATCTATATCTGCTGACTATACATGGTGCAGATAATCCTGATCCTAACACCTATAGAAAACCTGATCCTTATCTATCAAGTCTTTCTGATACATGTCACACTCTGGGGTTTTGGGATCTAATCAAAATATTTATTAAATTCATCTCCCAATATTTTGTTAATTGTTTGAAGGAGAATCCTACCACCGGGTTATCAAACAAGGACGTTGGGAATTCTAGAGAAGGTCGTTGGGTTTGTGCTCATATTCTCTAACCATTTAATATGCCAAAAGGTACGTTTCACGTAACTCCTAGAATCCGCATGTGTAGGATTTACGTGGAATTAATATCCATGATTTGTTGTTGGATATTTAATTGTTATGTGAATTAATATAAGATTAATTCATGCTAGTAATAATTAAATAATTTAAGTTTGTATTTAAATTGCACCTCGAATAGATCCGGGCAAAACGTTCCCCAACAACTGGTATCAGAGCCTCGGTTTCGAGCTCTGTGATTTATATTATAATTTAAATTGTTGTTCATTAAATTTTGAAATTGGATAGTAGACTTGCTAGATTTTTTTTTTGCAGGTATCCAATTGTCATGGTAATTTAATGGTTTATTTAATTTATGTGTATAATTGTATGGTTTTTTAATTCGACTCGTTCGAATTCATTTTTCTCGTGAGAAAATCTATGAGTAGATTAGGCTATTTGATTTGTTCAATGTAATAGACTAGTTTAGATCATAGGTTTATTTATTTTTTCGTTAAATAAATTATAACCGGATCGAAGACGGAGATGAGGGATTGAAGACGGGATCCAGAACCATGGCGTGGGCGATGTGCAACGCGCAAAACGTGCCAAGGGAGGCACGCGCACGACGCAAACGCGGAGCGGGCGAAAGCATTTCGTGCGCGCACGGGGGCCGAAGGCGCCAGGCGTGCACGCTGGGACCGAGCGGATGCGGGATTGGGCGGAGCACGGGCATGCGCTGATGCACGCGTAGAGACGTGCGGACGTGAGCTGAAGAGCGGGTGCGCGCTGGAGCGCGCGGCGATGCGCTGGGGCGGGCGGATGCGGGCGCGAGTGGGTGCCACTCGACAAGGCCGAGCGGGATGGGCGCATCCCGACCCGTGAGCTGGTCGATGCACGTGATGTGGCATGGCAAAATTATTTTTCCGAGACGATCGAGTGGGAGAAATTGAAGAAGAATGATTTCTCAAGACCAAGACAAGAAGAAATTAAACCGTGACAGTTGGAAATATGTGCCCAATATGTGTTTAATTTTATTTTGATTTCTTATGCTCGTATTTAATTTGTTTAAATATGTTTGCATGAGGAATTGTTCTATGAAAAATCTCACTTTCGAAAACTACTAAGTATGCTTAAATAATTAATTGACAATTTTATTCCGGATAATAAAATTGAATTAATTTTTACCTCCATGATTTATTTATTTGTAATTTTTTTTGGAGAAATTCCCCCCACAGGACGGCCAAAATATACTTTTTACATGAATGAATTCCTAAAGGATTATTGTGAATTATTATTAGTGGCGACGATGACCCTCCCCACGAGGCTCGTTCAAAACGAAATAATAATTTTGTATTTAATCATGGTTATTTCTTAGGTATAAAATTGATTTGCATATACTTCCCCAAAGTCCCTGTCAATTTTATATTGGTCAAGTGAGAGCCAACTATTAATTTGGAAATTAAAAGTTTGTAACTGTCTTTGTTTGTAACCTGCTTAAATGTGTTTAAATAATGATCCACCCCACGTGGCTTATGCATGTTCATATTTTCTTTAGATTTTAATATGATTCATGTGATCGAATTATGTGATTTTTCTTTGTGTTAATCTGGACATTGATACAAGATGTATGTTTATTTTTAGTCTCAACATGTCGCAACCTTTTAATCCACTGTTCAATATACTAAAAGATAATTTGCTTACTGGAGAAAATTTTGTTGATTGGTATCGAAAACTTACTATTGTTCTAACCGCACAACATCATAACTGGGTTCTTGCTATACCCAAACCTGATAAGCCAACTGATGAGTCCAACAAAATGGATAAGAAAGATTATGCTGAATGGGAGAGTTCCAATGAAATGGCAAAGTGTACCATCTTGGCTTCTATGTCGGGTGTGTTGCAACACCAACACCAAAAATTTGAAACTACTGCAGACATCATGAATAATCTTAAAGCGATGTTCCAACATCAGAGCTGTTGTACCTGGTTTATTACCGACGAACAAACAAGTATTTTAATAGGGCTCCGATCAATATGATAACGAAAATGATGAACAACGCACGATTTGATTACCCAGTTCATTCGTGAAATAGACTACGTCTGGGGGCACCAAGCCAGGATATTTACAGTATTATTCCTGCCTAGGGTTCTAAAAGTTCGATCCTTTACAATATACATTACAAGTTATATTTATAGACATGGAACTAGAGTTACATTCTTCGTGGGCTTATTTCCGTGGACCAGCCTAGGGCTTCCTTTCTTGTTCCGCAAGTCGCGCTTACAGATACACAGTCCCCGGTTATATCCCAAAAAATCCACCTCCTTAACTACCCGAATCTTTTCCCTATTTATCTTCGACTAAGCTCGGGACTCAGTCGGTCCCGACTTCCGGATTCTATCAAGTCGCCTCGCGACCTCTTTGCCATCCCAAGTCGGCCCGCGACCTTCGTGGCTTCCCATTCCTCTAGCGACTTACCGACATCCCGAAGCCGCTTCCAGTCTTGCTCCAGCTGGATAAAGTCAGACAACGTGCTAACCAGAGGACGGTCCAACTCCCAGCTTCCACCAAATCGGGTTATTTCTCCCTACAACAATTGCCCCTCAAGATGAGGTCGCAAGCTTACTCTGGGACCTTGTCTTGAACCGTTGATGTTTGCCGACCTACGGAAAGTTGACCTCGGGACCTATACCCGAGTCAAACCCTCGTCCTTGGGGAGTTATACGGTCGCCTCGGTTTCCTAACTCGGCGCGACAAGTGACAGGATTATACTGATGGTATGGCAGGCGGGTGACGTTTCAAGCCGCGAGTCCGCCCAACCAGAGATCACGTGCTTCCTACGCACTGCCCACGTTGCCTTAATTTCCGCGGGGGACCCCAAAACTTTGAATTTACACTTCCGTCCCCCCGCCCTTCTCTATAAATAGGCCTAGGGTTTCAACCTTTAAGCCCTTCCTCTTTCTTGCTTCTGAAACCTGCAACACCCGAGCCTCTACATCCGCCTCTCCGGCTAGATTTCAGAGATCCCGTCGCTTTCCAGGTAATCATTCTCTCTACTTCACATCAATGGCATCCGAATCTAAACCTGCTCCTACGCCCCCTCCGTTCATGATTTTAATGTCATCCGACGATGACAACACGGTGATCGCCGAGTTATACCATCGCGACCAAACAGAGACCGCCGCCCCCAATCTCGCCATGCCTCCGACAGCCAGTGCTTCCGGCGCCGGTTGGGACGACGATGGGGATGATGACCGATTCTTAATGGAGTTGGATGAAATCATACACATTCCAGCCCTGGAGCCGAGTTCCCTTCGTATGGCCGCACCAGAGAGGGAGGAGAGGGCTGGGCCTTCTAACCAGGCCCGAAAATATGGGGCCTACGAGCGGGATTTTGACTATCACTCCTATGTGGCCCAGGCCCCATACAAGAGTCCAGCCCACGACTTTACACGGTCCCCAGGGACGTGCATTTTTATGACAAGAACAGGTCGGTTCTCACCGATGGCTACGTGCAATCCCTCCGCCGCCTTTACACGGTCCCCAGGGACGTGTATTTTTTTATAAGCGACCTCGTAAAAGTCTTGACCAAGCTGCCGCCAGGATGATCACGGTCAACGAACAGACAATGGAGGCCGGGATCCGGTTCCCGCTTCACCCACCGATCTCCCACTTACTGGCGTCTTGGAATCAGAGTCTGACCCAGATCACTCCTAATGGATGGAGTTACATACTCTCTACAATGACCGTTCTTGGGCAGGCCAGGTTGCATCGGCTTCCAACCCCAGGCGAGGTGGCATATGTGATGACGCCCATCCATCAGGCCGGAGGCTATAACACCGTGCGACTCCGTAGAGGTCAGGAGCTCGTGAGTGGAATCCCGAGTAAGATTGAGGGGTGGCATTATAAATGGTGGTTTGTCGGGGGGGGGCGTGGAGTCTGTGGACCCCTCGAGCACACTGCCCATCATTGTCCCAACCGATTATGCCCATCGGGTCGACCATGGTGAGTTTTGCCTTCTTTCAGATTTAGACACTCGTACTGATCTAATTCTCCTCTTCTTTTGCAGTTTTCGCTCCCACCACTACCGACCTTTATTGGGACTTTAAAGAGGCGTTTGACATCGTTCGTGACACTCCACCGAGCTGGCGGGACGTGAACGCTTTGAACACCGAGCTTGATCGACTCAACGCCGGCCTGTATACTTATCCGCGCCATTTGAACATCCCCTGTAAGTTCTCTTACTTCGTGCTTATTACATTTTTTGAATATCGACCTGACTGATCGATTTCTCATATTTCTGCAGTTCCCAACATCCCCTTTTACCACCGTAAGCCTCCTGCGGACGTCATGGCCTCCCACAAGAAGTCTATTCTGGGAAAAATGAGGCGACTAGTGGCCTCCGATGCCGCCCCTCCGAGGCTGCCCCCTGTCGAGGTTGCCCCTCCAAGCTCGGTCCCTACTGGTCCCTATGCTATCGACAAAGGCAAGAGGAAAGCCATGGGATCGACTCATGGACTTAAGGCATGCTCGGAAGAAAGTGAGAAGGATTCGACCTCTGATACAAAATCAAGCGAGGGCACAGGAAAAAGAAAGATCCCGAGTCCACCCCACGATCTGTCAGTTACCGCCCCCAAACCTCGTCGCCCGGCCAGTTCGCGGCCTGCCTCGCCAGCCCGGAGGAGAGGTCGACACGACGATGATGACTCCTTCTTAAATTTGGGGAGGAGGCGGGTGAGCGAGTAAGTCCTCACTCGATTTGCACGACCTTTTTTCACATTAACTTCATAGCTACGATGGATTCGGCTCTCTTTTGACCTTAAACTTCGTATACGACTTTTTGCCAGTGGTGGTTAAGCTTCAAAGTCCTCCTTTCTTGACCGACCTCCCAAATAAGTGGTAGGTACATCTCCAGGCGTATATAACTCCCGCCCCGGCGGACGCCATCGATCCGCGATAACAGCCCATCACCGTAAAAATGACGGGCAACATGTACTCGGCCATGGTCCACACTCTCAAGGTGGCCTTTTATTTGGAAAGGACCAGTGCCCAAGCTGAAACAGAGCTCCGACATCTTTCGCGAGTCCCAGTGCCCGTATCCGATCAGGCCAGACGATTTGGCGGCAATGAGACCCGTAAGAAGGCCGGAGAAACCAATCGCGAGCATCTTCGCGATCTCGACCCTCGGGCCGAGCCGAGGGTGGGCTGGTGGCGGAGAAGTTAAGCCGGCCGGGCAGAGATCGTGACCGCGCCCAAGAAGCTGAAGACTATCCAGACGGAAAAGAGGGCAGCCGAGGTGGAGGCCGGTCTGAGGGAGGAGCTGGCCAGAGCGAAAGGGGAGCTGGACACCAGGGAGGCCCAGTTCAAGGTCGCTGAAGAGTTAAACGCTAACTTTGCGTATGTGATGGCCTTTGCGGGTGCCATCCGAATATGTCATCAGGCGACCTTACTGGGCTGGTCACCGACCTCAGTGACTACTTCCGGGCCAACCCTCTGGCCCCCGATGTTTTGCTGGACATCCAAGACCTGGAGGACATGGGCGTTGATCTCTCATTTTTTCCAGACCCGCAGAAGATCGTGCGCCCACTCCCTGATTCTCCGATAGGTACACCTGACGAGCCCTTGGTGGAGGAGCCTGCGACCTTGGAGGTCGCTCCTCCCGCTGTCGCCGAGCCCATCAGGGAGGAGATCCTGAGGTCAGAGGTCGTTCCCCCGGCTGTCGACATGCTTATCGAGCCCGTCGTGGAGAAAATTTTAAGCTCGGAGGTCGAGCCGCCGGCGGTTACCCAGCAGGAGCCTCCTTTTAGGACGGTTAGCACCCCACCCCCAACTACCCCGACCGAGAAAGATTGAAGCTATAACCTTACTTTTATTTTTCTTTTTATGATTGTACCGGCCTTCGGGCTTTGATTAGCGATGTACTACCTCCCAACTTTTGGGTCTTTTATCAATGGAAGTTGTCATTTCATTTTTCGTCTCGTCTAGTGTTTATCTTATTGTAAAATAAAACTCCCATATTTCATCCCCCCCAAGTCGAGGTCACAGGCTCTTCTTGGGGCCTTAACTTGAACTCGTACAACCTATCAACTTCTGGCAGGTCAGACTCGGGAAGTGTGCCTACGCCGACATCTTCTCCTCGGGGAGGCGAAACGTTACCTCAATTCTCTGAATCGGTGTGATGGTTGACAGATCCGCAATGATGGCTTGGGTATTTGGTGGCGCCGGGCGCCGTAAATTAGGCTAACCATAAGTCATGTTCCGCCCTCGCGCTGCACGTGCGCCACCAATTTCTTTATGGGACCCTCGAGAGTTGGAATTTGCAACTTGATCCCCGCATTTCCTCTATAAATAGGGCGGGATTTTAGGTAGACAATGCGCATTATCCCCCTCTGATCTCCTCATATATCGTCCTCAAACTTGGTATGGGCAACTCCGGCGAACTTCCCACTTTGAGGTACCCTCCGGCGATGGGCTTCTCCTGCTCTGTACTTCTGGCTTTCGTCACTCAGTCCGTCCCTGAGTTCCCCCCGTTCCTGAGGTTGCCTCCATCGAAGGATGACCATATGGCCATTACCAAGCTTTGCCACACCCGGGTGGCGGACCTGCCGCCGCTATGATGGAGGTGCCCCGGGCCCTCTGTGCTTTGGGCGTCGATCGTGATGACGGGATTAGTGGTGATGGGCATCTTCTGACATGTAGGGATTTTGTATTGTATATGTGAATCTGATCAAGCCAAAATGCCCTTCACAATCCCTTGAATTTTTTGCACCATATGTATGACACTCGTGCTTCTTTAACGCGAGAAGTCCCATTGCGGCATCTGACACTTCTTGGATGTTTTTAAAACATCCTTTTCTGATATTTTTGCAACATCTTCCTCAGCGACCTCCGCGTCCGAGGGCCGCTACCCAAGTAGCAATGTAGTACGGACCAAGTCGCTAGCTCGAGTAGCTCCATAGTATAAACCAAGTCGCTAGCTCGAGTAGCTCCGTGGTATAGACCAAGTCGCTAGCTCGATTCCGAAAAATGTATTGTATTGGAATGCTTCTTTTTACCGACCTCCGGGTCTATTGTAATGGGGTTCTCCCCGACCTCCGGGTCTTTATTAATGAAATTCTCCTTTTTAATTCCTTTTTGTGTTGACTTGATTTCCTTATGCGACTTTTGCTTAGTCCTTGTCGTCTTATTTTCTATGCAACTTGTTTCTTGGACATTTGCATAGTTGTCTTATAAAGTCGGGGGATGACCGCACCTCTAGGGTGTCGATCTCGCCTCCAGTATCTCTAAAGTCACACCTCGGGTTCGTACGTTATCAGTCATGTCTTTCATGCGACCTGCATGTTATCGATCATATGCTTTTCGTGCGACCCGCTTGGTTTCTACACAGGGAATTTTTTCTTTCAAACAGAATAGAGAATTAATGTTACCAACATTATTTGTTTACAACGATGTGATCAGTACAAAGGTGTAAATCTATTGATAATACTTCTTCAGATGAATTGCATTCCATGGGTATTGGGCCTTGGTCCCATCTGCTTTCTCGAGCTCGTATGCCCCGTTTGGTAGGACTTTCGATATCCAGAATGGGCCCTCCCAGTTTGGACCGAGGGCATCCTTTGAGTCTCTGAGTATCTTTTTCAGCACCAGGTCTCCGACCTTGAAGCGTCGAAGTCGCACCTTAGAGTTGTAATATCTCTCAGACCTCTGCTTGTATTTGGCATTTCTCATGTTAGCCTCCAGTCGCCTTTCTTTGAGTAAGTCGAGGTTCCTTTCTAGGGCCTCGTCATTATGGTCGAAAGTGACCTGACTTGTTCGGAAGGTCGGGAAGTCGACTTCCGCGGGCATAACTGCCTCAGTTCCGAAAGCTAGTGAGTAAGGGGTTTCGCCCGTTGAATTTCTGCAGGTCGTTCTGTATGACCACATCACATCAGGGAGCTCGCTAGCCCATTTCCCTTTTCCACCCTCGATCTTGGCCTTGAGTGTGTGCTTTATGATTTTGTTCACGACCTCGACCTGACCGTTTGATTGAGGGTGGTATGGGGTAGAGAACAACTTCGTGATCTTCCACTTTTTGAAGAAGGTGTCGATCTTAATACCGTCGAACTGCTTTCCATTGTCTGATATGATCGCCTGAGGTAGCCCAAATCTGCAGATAATGTTTCGCCATATGAACCTGATGACATGATCCTGGTCCATGGTCGTCAATGCCTCAGCCTCGGCCCACTTTGTGAAGTAATCCACCGCTACTAGGGCATACTTGACTGATACTGGGGTCGTTGGGAGTGGCCCAATGATGTCTTTCCCCCACTTTGCAAAAGGCCAAGGACTGAGGATGCTTGTGAGCTCTTCTGGTGCGATCTTGATGGAGGGAGCAAAGATCTGACATTTGTGGCATTTGCGGGCGAAAATGATGGCATCGGCCCTTAAGGTTGGCCAAAAATACCCCTGCCTTGTGGTCTTGTGGGCCAGTGACTCCCCCCAGTGTGGTTTCCACATGCCCCTTCGTGTATTTCTCGAAGAATGGTTTGACCTTGTTCAGGCGTAATACATCGAAGTAGGGGCATGTCGAAGCCTCGCTTGTATAACTCCCTGCCGATCATTGTGTATTGTGCGGCCCGTAACTGCAACTGCTGAGCCTGGATGCGATCGGGTGGCAGGAGGCCGCTTATCAGATACTCCATGATGGGTGTCATCCAGTTCGACACCGGGGTTTCTAGTGTTGTCACAGCTACTTGCGCGGTGGAGGGGTGGGGAAGTGTCGTTATGGTGACATCTTTCATGTCTGGTGATCCTTCGGAGGTCGCCAGCCGTGCCAGAGCATCAGCTCGCGAGTTCTATTCTCTCGGTATCAGCTTGACATGGATCTATGCGAATTTCAGGCACAGTGTTTTTACAATTTTCTGATAGGCTGCCATCCTATAGTCCCTAGCCTCGTACTCCCCTGAAACTTGGCAGGCCATGAGCTGGGAGTCGGTATGGACCTGCAATCTCTTGACGCCCATGGCAATTGCCATTTCTAAGTTGCTGATGACAGCCTCATTATTCGTTGCGGGAAAATCAAAGGTAATGGCGTTCTGGAATGAGATCCCCTCAGGACTCATTAAGACTAGGCCAGCCCCCGACTTGTGAGAGATCGCCAACCTATCTACGAACAGATCCCATGGCAAACCGCTCGATTTCTCCGCTTCAGAAGAGAATGTAAGTTCCACTAAAAAATCGGCCAGAGCTTGGGCTTTAACTGCAGGTCGTGGCACGTAAGTCACACCATATTGCCCGACCTCAATGGCCCATTTGAGACATTGACCTGAAGTGTCTGGTCGGTGGAGCACGTTCTGCAATGGCAGGGAAGTGAGAACCTCGACCTGGTGATCGAAAAAGTAAGGCCTCAGTTTCCTCACACTCATGACTAATGCGTATGCCAGCTTTTCTAATGATGGGTAACGTTGTTCTATCTCGTTTAAAGTCTGGCTCACAAAATAAATGGGCAGCTAGATCTGGCCCTCCGCTCGGACCAGCACTGCGCTCAAAGTGGTCTCCGAGGCCGCGAGGTACAAGAACAACTTCTCTCCCGGGATGGGTTTGGACAAGATGCTCACATCTTCCAGGTAGGTTTTGATTTTTTCAAAAGCATCCTGGCTCTCAGGTGTCCATTCGAACTTTTCTTTCTTACGGATCGTGTCGAACATCGGCTTGCATTTGTCCCCCATTCGGGAGATGAACCTGTTTAGTGCGGCCAGGCATCCTGTGAGTCTCTGAACCTCTTTCACATTTCGGGGTGCCCCCATATCCAATATGGCCTTGACCTTCCCTGGATTCGCCTCGATCCCTCGCTTACTGACTAGATGTCCCAAGAACTTCCCCGACTCCACTCCGAAGTTACACTTCTTGGGGTTAAGTCTCATATTGAACTTCCTGAGGATATCGAAGGTCTGTGCGAGGTGAGATAAGTGATCCTCCCTTTTCAGGCTTTTGACGACAATGTCATCGACATACACTTCTACCGACTTCTCAATCTGATCGATGAACATATGATTGACAAGCCTTTGGTAGGTTGCTCCTGCGTTCTTCAGACCGAACGACATTCTCTTCTAGCAATATAGATTTTTCTCGGTCAGGAAGGAGGTGTGTTGCCGATCTGATTCGTGCATGGCTATTTGGTGATAACCCACAAAAGCGTCCATGAACGACATCATCTCATGTCTGGCCGTGTTGTCTATCAGGTGATCGATGTGCGTCATGGGAAATAAATCTTTTGGGCAGGTCTCGTTCAGGTCGGTGAAGTCTATACATAATGGCCAGGTTCCATTGGATTTTTTCACCAATACTGTGTTGGCCACCCATTGTGGCTGGTCGGCCTGCATGATCAAGTCGTTATCCAACAGCTTCTTCACCTCTTCGGCTAAAGCGGCATATTTTTCTGGGCCAAATTTCCGCCTTTTATGGGCTACCGGCCTCCGGGTTGGGTCAATATGAAGTTGATGACACGTGACTTCCGGATCGATACCCATCATGTCTTTGTGTGATCAGGCGAAGATGTCCAAGTTCTTTTTGAGAAAGTCGATGACTTCCCCCTTCAGGTCGTTCGGTATTTTGGAGCCGATAATGACTTCCAGATCCGGGCGACTTGGATCTATCTTGACTTTCTCGAGTTCTTCCCCTGGGATGGCCCTTGGGCCCCCTTGTCAGGGGTCGTCTATCTCGGCCTCAATTAGGAATTCATCGGGCTTGTGCCCTATTCTTGGGTCGAGGTCGCCGTAGGTTCTTTTTTTTACTAGCTCTTTCCTTATTTAATTCCTCATCTTGTTCATTGCTATCTATTACAAGTGTTTGTTTGATAGGTATTGGTGCGGAATTGAAAAAAGACGACGAGTAAATCAGACAACCTCTTGCATCGACTTGGTCGCCCTTAATGGTACTGACCAACCCACTCTTGGTGGGGAATTTTACACAAAAGTAAAAAAATTCGAGGAAGCAGCCTCGAATTCATGCTCAAAAGGCCTTCCCAGGAAACCATTATAGGAGCTGGGAAGGTCGACTACCAGAAAGTCTAAAAGCCTAGTTGCCCTAACCTCCCTTTTCAGTGTAGAAACCAGCTCGACGGCATGTCGAATCATCCCGGTGGGCCTCACAGTTGCGTCGCCAAACCCTTCATGATGTGGTCGCACGGGGTGATATAGGCATCATAGTCCCCCGAGCTGATCCAGGGTTTTCTTGAAAAGGATGTTGCAAAAGGCACCCCCATCGACCAGAAGTCGGCACACCATAGTCCCCATGATGTTAGCCCGGATCACCAGGGGATCGACATTGGGGTAGACTACCCCGGCCTTGTCTTTTTCTCCGAACTCTATAGTACTGGACTCTTCCCTCATGGCGAGGATAGGCAACACCATCTTCCTAGCGTTCTCTATCTCTCTTATTTCGGCCTTCATCTTCCGCTTTGAGGAGGAGCTGGAGGCTAGCCCCCCTATTGTCCCTAGGGGAGAGAGAGTGTGTATCACCCGATCCCCCGCATTTTTAGGCATAGGCGGGATAGGTCGTTCCCCCTGCCCCGCTCCCTAGTTGTTCCTGTGGGTGCGCTCTCCTTGCTGGCGGCCTTTCGGGGCCTGTTCACCGTTCTTCTGAGGTCGCTTGACGAATTCGTCAAGCAGACCATCTTCGTATAACCTCCAGAGCTGGGGTAACAGGTCCTTACACTCACTGGTATAGTGCCCGGTCTGCTCGTGAAAGTGGCAATACTTGTTGGGGTTCTGTTTGCCATTACTCTTTACTGGGAGAGGCGGGAGAAGCAGTTCCTGTTCCCGGATCTGGGTGAAAATGTGCCCGGGGGTCATGCCGAGAGTGTCCATCATCTTCACCGGAATGCTTTCTTCAAAAGGCTTGAAACTCCCAGGCGGCTTGTACTGCGAGGCGGCCTTTTTGGAGCTTTTCTTGGGCTCTGCGACCTCCTTAGCCTCGGAGAGTCAGGATTCTAGGAGCTCCGCTATATGTATCAGGTTGCAAGCCCACCTTCGGAAGTTAGGCGTAGCTAGTCGGGTATTAGGCCGTCATGTGCTGCCAGAGTTTGGTCCCTTTTTTTAGGCCGGTGATAGCCCCCAACAGTTTTGCTTCATCCCCAATGGGATCTCCTTACAAGATCAGCTTATTAATCCTTTCGACGTAGGACCGATCAAACTCTGTGTCCCCCTATTGGGTGTTCATCAGGCGCTGCCTGGTCGCAGGTTGGGGCGCCAGGGCAGTGAAGTGAATCAAGAACAGGCGAGCGAGCTGCTCGAAAGTGTCCACCGCCAGGGGTGGCAGAGAGGTGAACCTTTGGTGAGCCTGGTCGCTCAGGGTTAAAGAGAACAACCAGCATTTGGTCTCATCAGTGGCGCCCATAGAGGCCATGTACGAGTTGTATTTCGCTACATGGACCCTTGGGTCCGTGTTCCCACTGTAGCGATCCAAGGCCGCAACATTAATCTTCCTTTGGGTAGCCGCCAAGGTGACCAGAGTTCCGAGTGGGGAGTCCGGGACGGCAAGGAAAGGGTCTGACCCCATTGGCCCGCTCCGATTCTCCATGCGCTCCATCAGTTGCTTGACTGTCCGGGTCAGTGCTGCGACCTGAGCATTGCAGTGGTAAGTGTCCGCCTTTGCCGCCGGGGGGTCACCGCAATGCATGGTCGATCCCCTGGGTAGGTCGTCGTGGTGGAGGTTCAATTCAAGGGAAAGGTCGCGCTCCACCTAATCAGCTCGACGAGGCTCGGATTGCACCTCGTCTTCAACAATCCCTAGGGCTTTCTGGACCCCCAGGTCGCCAAGTCGGTCAAACACGTTGTTCGACCCTGCCGGCCTTCTAAGGAGCTGGCGATTGCGGACCAAAGCATGTCTAGCCGGATCGTAGGCCAGTTGGCCTGCCGAATGCCCCTTTTGGGCCCGTGCTTCCTTGTTTTTCGAGGGTCCGACCTCCTGGGTGGCCTTCTTGAGGGGAGGCTGCACGTCCTCGTCATCAAACGCGAGGCATTTGTTGTTGAGGACAGCCATCATGGCTTTTGCGTCCTCCGGAGTCTACACCAGGTTCCACCAGTCAGGGGTCATTATCGGGTCTTGTTGGCGATCGCGATGGGAGCCGGAGCGTTGAGAGCTCATAGAGGCCTCGCGCCCATCGCGGGCATCCTGATCTTGCCCGTTCAGGTTGGCTTGATTGCTCGCCATCGGTATTGATCAGAGATGAGATGGGTTTTCCTTCGAGCAGAGTGATTTCGTAGGAATTGTAGTTCCCACACACGGCGCCAATTGTTGTACCCGGTTTATTACCGACAAACAAACAAGTATTTTAATAGGGCTCCGATCAATATGATAACAAAAATGATGAACAACACATGATTTGATTACCCAGTTCGTCCTTGAAATAGACTACGTCTGGGGCACCAAGCCAGGATATTTACTGTATTATTTCTGCCTAGGGTTCTCAGAGTTCGATCCTTTACAATATACATTACAAGTTATATTTATAGACATGGAACTAGGGTTACATTCTTCGTGGGCTTATTTCCATGGACCAGCCTAGGGCTTCCTTTCTTGTTCCGCAAGTCGCGCTTACAGATACACATTCCCCGGTTATATCCCAAAAAATCCGCCTCCTTAGCTACCCGAATCTTTTCCATGTTTATCTTCGGCTAAGCTCGGGACTCAGTCGGTACCGACTTCTAGATTCTATCAAGTTGCCTCGCGACCTCTTTGCCATCCCAAGTCGGCCCGCGGCCTTCGTAGCTTTCCATTCCTCTAGCGACTTACCGATCTCCCAAAGCCGCTTCCTGTCTTGCTCCAGCTGGATAAAGTCAGACAACGTGCTAAGCTTCCACCAAATCAAGTTATTTCTCCCTACAACAAGAGCCGTGTGGCTCGTCAGATCACCATGAGAGACATGCTCTCAATGAAAATGGTGGAGGTAACGCCCGCAAGGGAGCACATTCTCCATATGATGGCTCACCTAAATAAGCTTGAGGTCCTTGGTGCTGAATATGATATCGAGACCCAGATCGATTTCATACTCCATTCTTTGCCGAAAAGTTTTGAGCAGTTTAGGCTGAATTACCAAATGAACAATCAGAAGTTCATGTTGCCTGATTTGCTACAAGCTTTAGTCTCGGCACAGGGGATATTAGGGGAAAAGAGCCAAGACTTGGCGGCAAGTGGTCCATCTTCTTCTTCTTCTAGGCCAAGAGGTAGTAAGAATAAGAAGAAGGCAAAAGGCTAAAGATAAGCAAACTCAAGCGTTGCCAAGGGCAAATGAAAGGTGAAGGGAGAGGGTGGCGTGAAGAAACCAGCTAAGGGGAAATGTTTTAATTGCGGTGAGAAAGGACATTAGAGGTCGGCCTGTTCCAAACCCAAGCGGAATGGAAAGAAAGGTAATTCTCATGCACTAGTTGTTAAAACTTGTTTAGCGGCGTATGCTTCCCATTCGTGGGTAGTGGATACGGGAGCCACTGATCATGTTTGTTTCACTTTACAGGGGTTCAAGCAGACCCGACAACTTAGTGGGAGTGATATCCTCATCACACTGGGCGATGCTACGAGAGTGGCAGCTGAAGCAGTGGGAGAAGTGAAGCTATCTTTTGAAGATAGAGTTTTAGTTTTAAAAGATGTTCTTTACGTTCCTAGTTTTAGAAAGAACCTTGTTTCGGTTTCTAAACTGTTTTTTGGATGGATATTCAGTTTCTTTTACTAAACGCATTTCTATTTTTCAAAATGATCTGCTTATCTATCATGGAACATTGTCGAACAATCTTTACACTATTAACTGTTCACTGTTGGGGTTATACGTGAAAGTATGCTTTTACTTTGTATAACCTATGTATTAAACACTTATTTACTGAAATAAATTGTTTATCACTATTGCTTTAAATATGATTGAATGTTATATATATTTATTGCAAACCGTTCATAGCACGCGTTACATTATAGTTAACGTGGTGATACCAGATCACAGAAGATCACGTTAACGATACCTTGTAAACGAGTGCGTGTTTCACAACTTAGATAGATCCGAACAATCTATTGGTAGAAGTTGATATGTAAGGCTCAGATTAGCTTGTCTTGACCAAGAGATAACACTAGTGCATTCGATGCGTTGAAGCGGACCTGCTGAGAGGTTAAACTCATTCGCACTGACTTAAGGGATGAAGAGTTAGACCTCAGTGGTTGTTGATTTCTTAATCTCTGTCACTTAATAAGGATTGTGTGTGATTAGTAGTTATTGCTTTGACTTATAAATGGGAAGAGAATCATTGCGACTTCGATACCCTATATCTTGGGCAATAATATTAATTGCACAACAGTTGCTAAATTAATATAGAGAATCGTGTGCTTGCAATGTCTTGCTTGATTGGTCCCCTTGGTGGGCCCGGAACCTTTATCATACCAAATCTTGCAAGTGGAATTAATTTTCCGGTATGGATAATAAAGCTGGGCTGTCCTTACTCCAAGGATAAAGATATTAATTAATATAAAGCTTTTCAGTGGCTTAATTAATTAATGGACTAAATAATCTTAAACACGGGAAATAATAACCGGGAGCCATATTACCGTACTATGGGTTAAGTTGGATAGTGCAATATTAATTATATATTGGCATTAATTAATATTAATGGGCTGAATTATATTGTGGCTCAATATTGGAATTCAGAAGCCTATTGGAAGGTCCATCTTAATTCTCCTAAAGGCCCCTCAAGTAGCCCAATTAAAGTCCAATAAAGAAAAGGTTCTTAAAATAAAATAAATTATTGTTGCATTATATTTCCTAATTTTTTTCGAAAATATTAAAGAAATGAGGGAGAAGGATTTTCTTGAAAAGATTTTATGGAAAGGAGATAATGTATTCTTGGAATACAAGATTATCCCATAAATTCAAGAAATCTCCCACTTGGCTTCTTTAATATGAATTTTCGAAAATAGCATAAAAGAAAAGGAAGAAAGATTTTCTTGATTTTCTTGGAAAGATTTTATGGAGAAATATATGTATTCTTGTGTTGGAATATTTTAGTTTTGATGAATTATGCCAAAAACATTATCAACTTGTGTTATTGAAGCTAATTTACAGATAACAAGTTGAGGGGGAACGAGAGAACACATTGAGGGGGAACTCACGAAATCAGACGTAGATGATCGAGATCAGATTAGTAAGATGAGTTCCAGAGTTAACTGATGAGCTGAGCAAAAAAAAGAAGAAAAGCTAAGATAGTCGACATGAAGATCGATGACCGATGACTTGATCGGATAACTTGAACAGACGATCGGATGATCGGAAGAATTTGTTAGCCGATCTGGGTGATCGGAAGAGCGCATGTCGATCGAAAAGAAAACCGACCCGTAAGATCGGAAGAGAAGGTTGCGATCGAAGAGGAGCAGATGAGACTGATCGAGATCCGACGTGATCGAGATCAGATATGAAGATGAGCAGATGATCAAGATCAGACGTGATTGAGATCAGATGTGCTAAACTGATATGCTAACCTAATATGCTAACCTGATGTACTAACTGGATGCAGATATCTTGGATATAGTCGACTGATGCTATAATGACCGATCATGAGCCGACGATCAAAGAGAAGAAATCGAGCATCGAGAAACCGTAACTGCATACCGATAAGGAAAGAAGTCATCCAAGAGAAGTCATCCGTCATATTCACCGAGAATCGGGGAATCTCTAACTTGATGATCGCTTAACTGAAAAGCAGTGACTCGAGGGGCGATTATGCGAAGACAAGAATCAACTCGGTCGACCGAGAGGTCAAGATGTCGATCGTATAAGGTCCGCCAAGAGAAGTCACCAAGGCTCGATAGACCAAGGCTCGATGAAAACTCAAGACACCGAGACTCAAATAATCCCGAATGATTCCAAGGCAAGGAATCCGAGGAATATACCCAGAGAATCACCGACGTGGACCAACGAGAGGAAGACAACCACCGAAAAGTCGCAAAAAGCTACAGAATAGTATGGATTTGAATGTGACTCCATCCAACGGTAACATTCAAATCCACACCATAAATACAAGATCTTCCTTCATAATTTGGTGTGGAAAATGCGTGAAACATCCATCAAGCCAAATCATCTAGCATTCCCACCCTAGAACACAAGTCTGTAGAAATACACGCATATATTCAAAGAGTGTTCTACCCTAGATCTAAGCACAAATGTAATATCCTAAGCTTAGAGAGATTTTCCCAACCTTAGCATTGAGGCTAAACAAATGTAAGGGAAAATCTCAACCTAGTTGGAAACCAAACAAACCTTACCCAAATCAGTCGGCTAAGTTTGTAGGTGAGTGTGAACTCGGTAAACATCTAGCAATCCCGTAAGGGAGGGTAGGCAATCCCGTGAGGGAGATAAGTCCCCGTTTGAGTGTGAACTCGATAAACATCCATAGGCGATCCCGTGAGGGTGATAAGTCCCGTTTGAGTGTGAACTCGGTAAACATCTGTTGGTTAAGTTGGTGCCTCATGAAGGGAAGAGTGGATGTAGGACTGGTTTGTCCGAACCACTATAAAAATACGCGTGTTCTTATTTGCTTTCATATTAACTGTCATACATACTTTAACAAATCTGCATAACACATAAAAAAAAAAAAATTAAGTCACCTCCAATTGAGATTTTACGAGTTTTAAATCGGGTTTTTCGGGACCATCAAGTGGTATCAGAGCAGGGGTTCAAAAGTTCACTAGATTTTAATGTGAACACTGAACTGATCTTTTTTGTTAAAACCCATTTAGTTTAAAATGCATATTATTTACAAAATTCATGGAGGTTGACAATCATCTTCTCATCATATTTTTTAATGCATCAAATATTCTTCATCATTTCTCTTGTTTAACTAACACTGCTTTTCTCGTATATTTTTATTGTTAGTTAGTTTTGGCATCATTATCAAAAATGGGGAAATTGTTGGGATATTTTAGTTTTGATGAATTATGCCAAAACATTATCAACTTGTGTTATTGAAGCTAATTTACAGATAACAAGTTGAGGGGGAACGAGAGAACACAATGAGGGGGAACTCACGAAATCAGACGTAGATGATCGAGATCAGATGAGTAAGATGAGTTCCAGAGTTAACTGATGAGCTGAGCAAAAAAAGAAGAAAAGCTAAGAAAGCCGATCGAAGATCGATGACCGATGACTGATCGATAACCGTATCAGACTGTCGATGATCGGAAGAAAAACGACGAGCCGATCTGGTGATCGGAAGAGCGTAAGTCGATCGAAAGAAACCCACCGAAGATCGGAAGAGAAGGTTGCGGATCGGAAGAGGAGCGGAATGAGATCGACGAGATCCGACGTGATCGAGATCGAGATATGAAGATGAGCGATGATCAAGATCGACGTGATTGAGATCGGATGTGCTAAACCGATATGTTAACCTAATATGCTAACTTTGATGTACTAATCTGATGCGTATATACCGATATCTTGACGTCTGATATACCGATCCGATCATGTGAGCCGATCGATCAAAGCAGAAGAAATCGATATCGAGAACCGTAAATTGATACCGGATCGGGAAAGAAGTCATCCAAGAGAAGTCATCGAAGTCATATTCATCGAGAATCGAATCGCTACCGATGATCGCTAGCTTCGAAAAGCTAGTGACTGAGGGTCGATTGTCCGAAGACCGAAGAACTCGAACTCGGTCGGACATGAGTGTCGAGATGCTCGATCGTATAAGGTCCGTGAAGAGAAGTCACCAAGGCTCGATAGACCTGAAGGCTCAGATGAAACTGAAGACACTGAGACTTAGAGAATCCTGAATGATTCCAAGGCGAGGAATCTGAGGAATATAGTCGTTAGAATCAGCTGACGTGGACCAACGAGAGGAAGACAACCAGCCTGGAAAAGCTGCAAAAAGCTACAGAATAGTATGGATTTGAATGTGACTCCATCCAACGGTAACATTCAAATCCACACCATAAATACAAGATCTTCCTTCATAATTCGGTGTGGAAAATGCGTGAAACATCCATCAAGCCAAATCATCTAGCATTCCCACCCTAGAACACAAGTCTGTAGAAATACACGCATATATTCAAAGAGTGTTCTACCCTAGATCTAAGCACAAATGTAATATCCTAAGCTTAGAGAGATTTTCCCAACCTTAGCATTGACGCTAAACAAATGTAAGGGAAAATCTCAACCTAGTTGGAAACCAAACAAACCTTACCCAAATCAGTCTGTTAAGTTTGTAGGTGAGTGTGAACTCGGTAAACATCTAGCAATCCCGTAAGGGAGGGTAGGCAATCCCGTGAGGGAGATAAGTCCCGTTTGAGTGTGAACTCGATAAACATCTATAGGCGATCCCGTGAGGGTGATAAGTCCCGTTTGAGTGTGAACTCGGTAAACATTTGTTGGTTAAGTTGGTGCCCCATGAAGGGAAGAGTGGATGTAGGATTGGTTTGTCCGAACCACTATAAAAATACGCGTGTTCTTATTTGCTTTCATATTAACTGTCATACATACTTTAGCAAATCTGCATAACACATAAAAAAAAAATGTAAGTCACCTCCCATTGAGATTTTACGAGTTTTAAATCGGGTTTTTCGGGACCATCATCTTGGAATACAAGAATATCTCATAAATTCAAGAAAGATTCAATCTTGCAAATCTTCTTGTAATTTTTGAAAATTAAGGCTAAATAAGGGTGTGAGATTTTTATTGAAAAATACACATGAAAAGAAGAATATATTGGATATATTCAAGATTTCTTGGAGATCAAGAAAAGATCTTTCCTAGCCCTAAATTGCCTTGGAATTTTCGAACCCTCCCGCACTTATAAATAGGGGATGAATTTTTCATCTCCAACTAGTGTTCCATGTGTTGGAAATATTAGAAATCCACAAAGGTGGGGCAACAATTTTTTATTTTCCTTTGTTTTATAAATCGTTCATTGGAGAACCTTCCACCGGGGTTATTGGACGAGGACTTGGGAATACTTGAGAAGAACTTTTGGTGGGTATCTAGATACTTGATCCCGTCATCTCGATGATCATTTCTCCAACGGCACGCGTTCGTAAACTCCTAGAAATTCCGCATGCTAGGATCTTTTATGTGAAATATTATTTGCATGCTGTTGTTGGATTGATTATTATTTGAATTAACTTAGGTAAATTCATGCTAGTAATAATTGTTAATTTAAATTTGTGTTTATGAGGTCATCCCGATAGATCCTGGCATATGTTATCCCAACAACTGGTATCAGAGCCCTAATTAGGACTCGATCTTTTAAACCAATAATTTAAATTGTTGTTCATTAAAATTGAAATTGGATAGTAGAACCTGCTAGATCTGCTTTTTGCAGGTATCCAATTGTCATGGTATTTTAATGTGCTTATTTACATGCAAATAAATTGTGGTTTTTAATTCGATTCGTTCAGATTCGTTTTGCTCGTGAGAAAATCCACCAGTAGATTAGGATTTGTTTTATTTGTTCAATGTAATAGACTAGTCTAGATCTAGGTTTATTTATTTTTCGTAAATAAATTGTAACCGAATCGTTAACGAAGACGGAGACAAAAATTAAAAACGGACGTCCAAGTGCTCGGACGTACGCGAGCCAAGGAGGAGCACGCGGGTTAGGCCGAAGGCCTAGCGACCACGCACCACCACCAGATGGTCGCAATGTGGGCGAGGCAGACGCTACCGGGCACGCGGGCTCATTGGGCGACGACGGCGACACTACGCCGGAGCCAAGCGCGGCGGGCCGAGCCGGGCGACGGGCATGGGAGCCCCGGACGTGGACGCCGTCGATACGATGTTTTCATACAAGAAGGCTTTGGGGCGACGGGGGATGGTCGATCCGACAGGCGTCCGCTTTGGTGCACGCGACTGCTCGGGTCGTGAGCTACTCATTTTTTGGACGTCGTCCTAACCCGAAATGGGGGACATTTTTGAAGAATTGTTGCAGATACAGTGGGAGCCTTTCGAGATGAACGATGAAGGCAAAAAGAGAAGGCGATTTCTCAAGGTCAAGATTTGGAATTAAACCATGACAGTTGGATATATGTGCCCAACTTGATTTATTTTGTCTTGATGCTTGTTTTAAATTCGTGCAATTTTATTTGTTAAATGTGTTTGCATGATTTAGAATTGTCCAAAAGAAAATCTCACTTTCGAAAATTACTAAGTATGTTTTATTGACAAATTTTATTCCGGATAATAAAATTACGTCAAATTTGACCTCCATGATTTATTTATTTGTGAATTCTTTTGGAGAAATTTCCCCCACGGAATAGCCAAAAGATGGTTTTCACATGAATAAATTCCAAAAGGATGATTGTGAATTATTATTAGTGGCGACGATGACCCTCCCCACGAGGCTCGTTCAAAGCGAAGTAATAATTCTGTATTTAATCATGGTTATTACTTAGGTATAAAATTGATATGCATATACTTCCCCGAAGTCCCTGTCAATTTTATATTGGTCAAGTGGGAGTCGACTATTAATTTTGAATTAAAGGTTTGTAACTGTTATTGTTTATAACCTGCTTGAATGTGTTTAAATAGACAGTTCACTCCACGTGACCTATTTAAACTGTTTTGAGATGTCGGCTGATGCATGTTCATATTGTTTTGAGATTTTGATATGAACAATGTGATCAAATTATGTGATAATTTTGTGTTTGCAAAATTGTTGTTTATTTCAGTTCAGCATGTCGCAACCTTTTAATCCACTGTTAATATACTTAAAGTGAATAGAACTGTATAGGAAATTATGTTGATTGGAAACGAAAAGTTATGATTGTCCTAACTGCACAAAAGCACAAGTGGATTCTTAACACACCAAAACCAGATGAGCCAACTGACGAGTCAAATATGCGGGACTCGTCAAATCACCTTGCTAGAGATGTTGTCGCTGAAAATGGTGGAGTTGTTGTCACCTTGAGGTTATGGGTGCAGATTATGATCTGGAGACTCAGATCGATTTGGTACTCCACTCTCTGCCCAAAAGTTTTGAGCACTTTGGCCTCGCTAGCTCATTTGTTGCAAGCTTTGGTCACGACAGAGACGTTGATGGGGGCACCAAACTCAAGCTTTGACGGCAAATGGTCCGTCTTCATCTTCTAGGCCAAGGAAAGGCAAGAAGTAGAAGAGGACCAAAAGCCATAAGCAATCAAACTCATGTTGGGATTATACTGGAAAGTATGCTTTTACTTTGTATAATCAAACTGAATTTCGGACTTATTTACTGAAATAAATTGTTTATCACTGATGCGTTAAATATTATCGAATGTTACATATATTTACTGCATAACTGTTCAATAAATAGTACGTGTTACATTGTAGTTAATTTAGTGATACCCGATCACAGAAGATTAAATTAACAGTCCCTTGTAACCAAAAGTACACCATTCACGTCCTAGATGGAAATGAACAATCCATTGTGAAAGGTTGAAGTGTAACGCTCAGATTGACTTGTCTTGACCAAAGAGATTACACTAGTGCATGTCTATTGCACTGAAGAGGACCTACAGGAGGACAAATTCTTCAGAACTGAACTAGGAAGAATTAGACCTCAGTGGTTCTTTATTTCTTAATCTTCGTCCCTTAAATAGGATCACGTGTGGTTAGTAAGTATTGCTTTGACTTATTACGGGTAGAGAATCAACGAGATTCAATACCTTATATCTTGGGCAATATTATTGGTCACATGTGTAGCTAAGATTTCATACGAAGAATCGTGTACAAGTACGCTTGTTCGATTTGCTCCCTTGGGAGGTTCATAAGTTTTATCATACCAAATCTTGCAAGTGGAACTAGTTTCCGGTATGAGTAATAATGGTGAACCGTTCCTTTACCAAGGATAAAAAGATATTAATTAATGGAAAGCTATTTCAGTGGCTTGAATTAATTAATGGGCTAGATAATCTTAAACACGGGAAATAATAACCGGGAGTCATATTGACTATAATATGGGTTAAGATGGATAGTGCAATATTAATTATGTAGTGGGATTAATTAATATTTATGGGCTTGAATAATATTTTGGCTCAATATTGATAATTCAAGATCCATTGGAAGGTCCAATCTTAATTCTCCTATAGGCCCCCCAAGTAGCCCAACATAAAGTTCAATAATTGAAAAAGGTGTTTAAAAATAAAATAAATTTATTGCCTATTTTTCCTTATTTTTTTCGAAAAATATGGATAAAAGGGGAGAAAGATTTTCTTTGAATTTTGTTATGGAATGAAGATATGTATTCTTGGAATACAAGATTATCTCATTAAATTCAAGAAATCTCCCACTAGGTTATTCATATAGTTTGTTTCGAAAATTTTGAAATATAAAGGGCAAGAAAGATTTTCTTGATTTTCTTGAAAAGATATTATGGAAGATATGTATTTCTTGAAATACAAGAATATCTCATAAATTCAAGATGATTCAAATCTTGGATTCTTGGTCCCTCTTATTTTCGAAAATTCACCATAGCAAGATAAGGTGGGATTTTTGTGGAATATTTTAATTATGGGAAAAAGAATATAAGAGATATATTCAAGATTTTTTGGAGATCAATAAAAGATTTTTCCACATTGTTTTTCCCTAAAAATTCAACCACCACCCTATCTATAAATAGGGGATGATTCTTTCATTCCCAAGTGCAATTACATGTGCTGAAAAAATTAGTAAATCCACAAAAGTGGTGCAACAAATTTTATTTTTTCCTTTTAGTTAATTGTTCGTGGGAATCCTACCACCGGATTGTCAAGCAAGGATTAAGGGAATACTTTGGGAAGGCTTTTTGGTGTGTTTTCATTGACAAGTCCATTGCCATTCCCAGAGGTAAGTTTACGTAAACTCGTAGTAATTCCGCATGCGTAGGATTTACGTGAACTGTTTATATGCATGATTTATTGTTGAATTATTATTTGAATTAATATAGGATTAATTCATGCTAGTAATAATTGTTATAATTAAATTTGTATTTAAATATTCATCCCGAATAGAATCAGGCAATTCGTTCCCCAACAATTGGTATCAGAGCCTCTGTTTCAGGCTCTGATCTTTAAATTGTAATTTAATTCGCTTTCAATAAATTTAAAATTGGATAGTAGAATTGCTAGATCTTTTTTGCAGGTATCCAATTGTCATGGAATTTAATGTGTTTATTTATGCATGCATATGAATTGTTGTTTTTAATTCGATTCGTTCGAATTCGTTTTGCCTCGTGAGAAAATCCACGAGTAGATTAGAATTTGTTTGATTTGATCAATGTAATAGACTAGTCTAGATCAAGGTTTATTTATTTTTGTAAAATAAATTATAACCGGATCGGAAACGGAGGCGGAGATGAAGAATTAAAAGATGGAATCCGGAACCGGGCATAGGCAACGTGCGTCGCGTGAAACGTGCCAAAGGAGGCACGCCACACGACGGGACGCCGGGCGAAGCGCGGCGGCGGGGGTGAGGCCGCCAGCGAGCGCCAAGGATCGAGGTCGAAGCGAAAGCGATCGCGATCAAGGCTGGGAATGCGACGGGCGGATGCGGCGACGCGGCATCGGGCGCTGACCGGGTATGGGCGGGCGTCTTATTGCATGCATGGCGCTTGCCGAGAACCGGGCCGGTTTGCCGCCGAAGCGGGCGACCGCCGGACGACGTCTGTGCCGGGCGCTTGAAAGACGACGACAAACGCCACTCGACACGGGCCGGGAGTGCTAGTAGCACTCCGACCATGAAATGGTCGATGATGTGTCTTGACAAGGCATTTTTTTAAGACGGTCAAGTGGGAGCTTTTTGAGACGAACGTTGAAGGCTATGAAGACGATTTCTCAAGATCAAGACATGACAAAAATTAACCATGACAATTGGATATATTTGCCCAATATGTTTAATTTTTTATTTTGATGTTATGCATTAATTTATGCTTATTTAAATTGTGTTTAAATTTGCAATGCATGAGAAAATGTTTGGAAAAATCTCACTTTCGAAAATTACTAAGTATGCTTAAACAATTAATTGACAATATTATGTATAATAAAATTGAATTAATTTTGACCTCCATGTTTTATTTATTTGTGAATTTTTTTTGAGAAATTCCCCCACCGACGGACCAAAAAGATAGCTTTCACATGAATAAATTTCAAATGGATGATTGTGGATTATTACTAGTAGCGACGATGACCCTCCCCACGAGGCTCGTTCAAAGCGAAATAATAATTCTGTATTTAATCATGGTTATTACTTAGGTATAAAATTGATATGCATATACTTCCCCAAAGTCCCTGTCAATTTTATATTGGTCAAGTGGGAGCCAACTATTAATCTAGCTATTAAAGGTTTGTAATTGTTCTTGTTTGTAACCTGCTTGAATGTGTTTAAATAATGACCCACCCCACGGGCTTATTTAAACTGCTTTTGAGATGTTGGGCTGATGCATGTTCATATTTTTGGAGATTTTAATATGAAACATGTGATCGAACCTTGTGATATATTTGTGCTTATGCATATTATTATTTATTTCGGGCATCATGTCGCAACCTTTTAATCCACCGTTATATACACTCAAAAGAACATCAATTAACCGGGTGACAACTATGTTGTTTGGAAACGAAATATGAGTTTTGTCCTACCTGCACAAGAACATCATTGGGTTCTTGATGTACCCAAGCCCCGTTTGCCTACTGATGGATCAACTGATGCGGAAATACACTTGTATAATATTTGGGAGCAGGCCAATGAACCTATGAAACGTGTAATCCTGACTTCATTGTCTGATGATTTGAGACACATTCATGAAGGTATTGTATCTGCTGCAGAAATTATGCAAAGTCTTGAAGAAATGTTTTTAACAAAAGACCGCATGATCAATCAGTTTAAAAATGAAGACGTGGCAAGGCTAAAAATGGCTGAGGGAACACCCGTAAGGGAGCACGTTCTCAGAATAAAACACCATTTTGAAAAACTGGCTTATCTCGGTACTAAGTATTGTGATGTGGCTAAAATCGAATTTCTTTTGCTAACTCTTCCAAGGTGCTTCGATGGATTTTACTGTAGTTTTGTGATGAGTGATCACATGTTTACTATGGACATTCTACAAGAAGCCTTGGAGAAAATAGAGAAGCATTTAGGAAAGAAAGACGAAGCATTGGTGATCAAAAGTCTTTTCTCAAGGTCTAGGCCAATGGAAGGCAAGACTCAAGAAAAGGAAAGTGGTCAGGACCAAAGCAAACTCATCACTAAGAAAAGTAAGAGAAAGACAGCTAGCTGTATGGGTGTCAAGAAAGCACCAAAGGGAACATTGTTTTAACTGCGGTGAAAAGGGACATTGGAGGTTAGCCTGTTCCAGACCCAAAAGGAATGGAAAGAAAGGTAATGCTCACGCACTAGTTGTTGAAACTTGCTTAGCGGCGTATGCCTCCCATTTATGGGTAGTGGATACGGGATCCACTGATCATGTTTGTTTCACTTTACAGGGGTTCAAGCGGACCCGACAACTTAGTGGGAGTGAGATCCTCATCACACTGGGCGATGCTACTAGAGTGGCAGCTGAAGCAGTGGGAGACGTGGTTTGGCTCAAGAACTTTCTAGTGGACTTGGATGTAGTTCCGAATTTGCCCAGCAGAATCACTGTTTATTGTGACAATGCCGGAGCAGTTGCAAATTCAAGGGAACCAAGAGCCCACAAGGCCAGCAAACACATTGAAAGCAAATACCATCTTATACGAGATATCGTTAAGAGAGGAGATATAGAGGTGGCAAAGATCGTGTCGGGAGACAACCTAGCTAATCCATTCACAAAGGGTCTGCCTCAGAATACATTCGAGAGACATGTGGAAGGGATGGGTGTCAAGACCGTTGCCAATCTGCTTTGAGTATAAGTGGGAGACATTATTAGGTTCGTGTAGGTGACATTATATGTCACGGATCTACACGAGACATGCTGTAGATATACTTAAAAGTAGACTTTGAGTATAAGTGGGAGATTGTTGGGATTATACTGGAAAGTATGCTTTTACTTTGTATAATCAAACCAATTTCTACTTATTTACTGAAATAAATTGTTTATCACTGATGCGTTAAATATTATCGAATGTTACATATATTTACTGCATAATTGTTCAATAAATAGTACGTATTACATTGTAGTTAATTTAGTGATACCCGATCACAGAAGATTAAATTAACAAATCCCTTTGTAACAAAAAGTACACCATTCACGACCTAGATGGAAATGAACAATCCATCGTGAAAAAGGTTGAAGTGTAACGCCGATTGACTTGTCTTGACCAAAGAGATTACACTAGTGCATGTCTATTGCAACCAAGAGGACCCACAGGAGGATAAATTCTTCAACCTAACTAGGAAGAATTAGACCTCGGTGGTTCGTTATTTCTTAATCTTCGTCCCTTAAATAGGATCACGTGTGGTTAGTAAGTATTGCTTTGACTTATTACGGGTAGAGAATCAACGAGATTCAATACCTTATATCTTGGGCAATATTATTGGTCACATGTGTAGCTAAGATTTAATACAAAGAATCGTGTACAAGTACGCTTGTTCGATTTGCTCCCTTGGGAGGTTCATAAGTTTTATCATACCAAATCTTGCAAGTGGAACTAGTTTTCGGTATGAGTAATAATGTTGAACCGTTCCTTTACCAAGGATAAAAAGATATTAATTAATGGAAAGCTATTTCAGTGGCTTGAATTAATTAATGGACTAGATAATCTCAAACACGGGAAATAATAACCGGGAGCCATATTGACTATAATATGGGTTAAGATGGATAGTGCAATATTAATTATGAAGTGAGATTAATTAATATTTATGGGCTTGAATAATATTGTGGCTCAATATTGATAATTCAAGATCCATTGGAAGGTCCAATCTTAATTCTCCTAAAGGCCCCCCAAGTAGCCCAACATAAAGTCCAATAACTGGAAAAGGTGTTTAAAAATAAAATAAATTTGTTGCCTATTTTTCCTTGTTTTTTTCGAAAAATATGGATAAAAGGGGAGAAAGATTTTCTTTGAATTTTGTTATGGAATGAAGATATGTATTCTTGGAATACAAGATTATCTCATTAAATTCAAGAAATCTCCCACTTGGTTATTCATATAGTTTGTTTCGAAAATTTTGAAATATAAAGGTCAAAAAAGATTTTCTTGATTTTCTTGAAAAGATATTATAGAAGATATGTATTTCTTAAAATACAAGAATATCTCATAAATTCAAGAAGATCCAAATCTTGGATTCTTGGTCCCTCTTATTTTCGAAAATTCACCATAGCAAGATAAGGTGGGATTTTTGTGGAATATTTTAATTATGGGAAAAATAATATTGGAGATATATTCAAGATTTCTTGGAGATCAAGAAAAGATTTTCCCACATTGTTTTTCCCTAAAAATTCGACCACCACCCTATCTATAAATAGGGGATGATTCTTTCATTCCCAAGTGCAATTCCATGTGCTGGAAAAATTAGTAAATCCACAAAAGTGGTGCAACAAATTTTATTTTTTCCTTTTAGTTAATTGTTCGCGGGAATCCTACCACCGGATTGTCGAGCAAGGATTAAGGGAATACTTTGGGAAGGCTTTTTGGTGTGTTTTCATCGACAAGTCCATTGCCATTCCAAGAGGCAAGTTTACGTTAACTCGTAGTAATTCCGCATGCGTAGGATATACGTGAACTGTTTATATGCATGATTTATTGTTGAATTATTATTTGAATTAATATAGGATTAATTCATGCTAGTAATAATTGTTAGAATTAAATTTGTATTTAAATATTCATCCCGAATAGATCCAGGCAATTCGTTCCCCAACAACTCAACCGTTGCCAAGGGCAATGGTAAGATGAGTAATGCTGGTGGTGTCAAGGAAAATCCAAAGGGGAAGTGCTTAAACTGCGGTGAAAGAGGACAATGGAGGTTTACCTGTTCCAACCCCAAAAGGGCCGGAAAGAAAGGTAATTCTAACGCACTAATTGTTGAAGCTTGTTTAGCAACGTATACTTCTCATTCATGGGTAGTTGATACGAGATCCACTAATCATGTTTGCTTCACGGGTTCAAACTAACCCGGAAACTTAGTGGAAGTGAGATCCTCATCACACTGGCGATGCTACGAGAGTAGCAGCTGAAGCAGTGGGAGACGAGCACCTGTCTTTTGAAGATAAGATTTTAGTCTTGAGAGATGTTCTTTACGTTCCAGTTTTTCGCAAAAACCTTATTTTAGTTTCTAAACTATTTAATGATGGATATTATGTTCGTTTTTCTAAACAAGTTACTGTTTATCGTAACGATGTGTTTATCTGTCATGGAACTTTGCGGAACAATCTCTATACTATTAGCTGTGCACACCACTCACAAAATGCATCTTTTAACACATAGACTGTTTCATGCAATAAGAGAAAACGTTCAGAAAATGTGAACGAGACACTTCTATGGCATCTAAAATTAGGTCATGTTAATCTAAATAGGATCCAAAGGTTGGTGAAAAATGGTTCGCTGTCGGACCTATAGTTAGAACCACTTCCAGCCTGCGAATCATGTTTGGAGGGTAAAATGACCAAGAGGGCATTTGGAGCCAAGGGGAATAGAGCCACAGAAGTGTTGCAAATCGTTCACACTGACGTGTGTGGTCCAATATCAACCAAAGCTAAAGATGACTATGAGTATTTCGTGACTTTCATCGATGATTACTCAAGGTTCGGGTACATTTTCCTCATGAAACACAAATCGGAAACCTTTGATAAATTCAAGGAGTTTAAAGCCGAAGTGGAGAATCATAGGGAAAAGAGTATCAAGTTTCTACGATCTGATCGTGGAGGCGAATACCTCAGCAATGAGTTTTTGAACTACTTGTCAGACGAGGGCATTGTTTCCCAGTTGACTGCACCCGGAACCCCTCAACAAAACGGGTAGCAGAACGAAGATATAGAACACTCTTATAGATGGTCAGATCCATGATGAGTTATTCAGATCTACCCAAGTCGATTTGGGGTCATGCCTTGGAAACAACGGCTTACGTTCTAAATCTGGTGCCATCCAAATCGCTTCCCAAAAACCCTAAAGAGTTGGGGACCGGGCGCAAGCCCAGTCTGAGACACCTCAGGATTTGGGGGTGTCCGGCATACGTGCTAGACAAAGGAAGCCGGTAAGTTGGACGCTGTAGGTCCCGAACGGGTTTCGTGAGGGCAAAAGTCTAGAGGGAAGGGGTGAATAGACTTCTGAAAAACTTTTTCGTGCAGATCAGGTGTGAAAGCAGGTTTCCTGATCAGAGTGCGAGTGAGTCAGTTTAGACTGATATCCAACTTACTGATTGCCTAATGGCAGATCAGTTCCGTGTCTATCAATTTAACTGATTGTGCGGAAGCTAGTTTATACCGGTGTGAAAAACCAGTTTTATCAAATCAGATTCCCAAATCAGTTTTCAATCAGCTAACCAAAGAGTCAAACTGATCAGATCAGTTGCTTGATCCAAACTGATCCTAACTCAGAATATGTATGCGTTTTTAAGCAAAGTCGTGTGCGATAGTGTAAAGCAGTTAAGAGCAGATAAATGCACACAAGATTTATAGTGGTTCGGACAACCAGTCCTACGTCCACTCTTCCCTATCACAAGGGGCACCAACTTAACCAACTGGACTTAGTTTATTGTGTTAGTCCAACACATTACAACCAACAGATGTTTTAAGAGTTCTCACTCAACCGATCCCAGAAATCAGAACTAGAAACTCTAGTCTGAAATCTTGCTAAACAAACTTAACCTAACTTTTGGGTTTGAGTAAAGATTTGTTGTTGTTCCAACTGGAAATCTATCCTAGTGTTTATGTAGCCTAAAGCTAGAGGATGAGATTTCTATGCTAAGAACAATGGGATGAACACTTAAAAATATTCTTCAAAATTGTGTTCTTCGTGCGGAAATTTTGCTATAGTATGAGCTTCTTGATAATTTCCGTTTTTTCACTCTGAAGAGCAATCCCATATTTATAGACCTCGAAATCAAAGAGCCGTTGGAGAGCAATTTGAATTTCCGGCTATATTTGGTAGGTTTGCAGGATTGATGTGAAGTGCTTCAGGAACGGCATGGCCGAAAGCGTGAATAGTTGTCCTTTATAGCCGTTTGACTATACAGCGCTGAATCCCGCATTGTCAGCTGCGTGCATACGTGTCTTGTTCTCATTGGTTAACAAGTACACTTTTCAGTGTTTGTTCTACCAACTAAAGTTGACATTCTCTTTGTTCAGATCAACAACGTATGACTGGTGTAACATCAGTTGACACCTGGTGTGAGCTGACCTGATCAGATATAACTGATCAGTCTACCTGATAGAGTCTTCTGGTGCCAGTTGTCTTAGCTCAACTAGCAGACTCAGCTGATGTAGGTCTTCTGGTCTTGATCTTCTGATAGTCATCTGATCTTCAGGTCTTCTGAACTTGAGCTTTATGTCTTCACGTGATCATCTGACTATGTGATCGTCTGATCTTCTGACCTTGTCTTGTCTTCTGACTTTGGTTTGTCTTCTGACTCGTCTAGTCTTCTGACTTACTTGTCTTCTGATCTTCAGACCTGACCTATACATATTGAGTTCCCCCTCAATATGTGACCTATCTTATACATCAGCTGTCTATACATTTTAGCTGGTCATCTTATCCTGATTCTAAATCATCAGTTAGCTAACAGGTCTGACTGGTCCTATTACAACCTGTTTTGGAACTTCCATCAAAACTTAATACAAATTTCCCAACAATTTCCCCATTTTTGATGGAACCAAAACACTTAATCAGAAAAACATATAACATGAATGAAATGCAGATAATAATTCAAATGCACATATCAGAAGACAATGAGACGTTGTCTTAGAATCAGAAAATGATAGGATATTTTATTAAGATAGATGCGTGATTACAGAAAATACCTATCATCTGATACTAAGATGTCTTCTTCAACTGTGCCTGAATTTTTGAAGATGTTCCGGGATACCAAAAAAGTCTGTACATCCTCTGCATTAGCTGATCCAATCTGTCTCTCCCGATGATCCCTCCTTTCTTTGCAAATGCATAATAAGTTTTCTTAAACTGGATAGGATCAAGATTATTATCTGAACGCAGTGGTGGAATAAGTTGTTCGAAGGGAGGAGCTTCAGGTATTAGTGACATAATCTTCCCTTCCTTCATAACAATCTGGTAGAAATCAGGGTACTCTGTTTCTAACCAGTTCCGGAATTCATCATCATTGGCAACTTGGTCTTGATGAATCGGAATCATCTCCAAGATGTACACATCACAAAGCCATTCCGCCCTGATCTGGTCCCACTCAGGAAGCAGATCTTCCCGAGCAATGAGGATGTCTTTAACAGTCACCGGAAAGGCTCTCTCTTCCCAGCTAATGTCTTCTGCAGCAGCTTCCTTCTTTCTCTGCTTCCGGATGTATGCAACATTAAGTCCTTCAGCCTCTGCCATCTTCTGCTTCTTAATGGCAGCTTCTATTATCTTCTATCTTTTCTGCTCTTGAGTTAGTTCGGAAGACATCTGGCTTCTGGATTTTGTACCGGTTATCTGACCTTGTCCCTGAACTCCAGCAGTTGATTTAATTACCTTGCCCTTGCCTTTCTTTCTTATCAGAGGTTGTTCAGATTCGGCCTGTTCATCTTCTTCTACGAGTTTCTTAGCAAGTTCAAGGCTTTTCACTTGATCATCAGATTCCATCCTTTTCTGCACAGAAGAAGAGAAATCTTCAATTTTGTCAACTCTGGCAACAACCTCCGACAAAGTTGACTTCTGCTCCGTGATTTCTTTTCCTTGAGCCTCGATCTCCTTGTTGTGTTGCTCTACAGTTTGTTTAATTTCTTCAGAAAGAATGGCATCAGAAGGAATGACCTTGACTTCAGACGGAGTGACATCAGGTATATCAGATGAGGTGGCTTCTGGTATTTTCGCATCAAAAGTTACCATCTGCATCTGTTTTTCTAGATCTTGTCCTTCCTCCTTTTTGGTTGCTTCAAAATGGTGTGACAATCTGAGATTCAGAGCCCGAAATTGACTTGTCATCTCCTCCTTAAGTTCATCCACAGCAAGAGGAGTGATCTGAACATTTGCAGAAGTAGGTGCAGGACCCAGTAGCCTGTTTAATCCTGATTCAATGGCCTTCCTGGTCTGATCAACAGAACGTTCAAATATCTTCCAGCCAAGATCCATACAGGAGTCAGTCCTCTCTAAAGATCCCCAGACACTTTCTAAGAGAACATGCGTCTCTCCAAGCTTATCAGTCTGGATCTTTAGCTTCTCAGCTAGAGGATCAACCTATTTTATTACAGAGCCAAGGATAGAATCATGCATGTGGGTGATCTTTTCAACAGTTAGCATCCTCTCTCTGTCAACCAGGTGCCTCTGTTCTTCTTCGAACCGCTTCATCAGATCTGCAGTGAGATCTTGTATTTTCGATGTCATAAGATCTAGAATATTATCACTCAGCATAGCAGTCTATTCAGATGTTGATGCCTTGCCAAGCTGGGTCTCATCTGCAGCACCCATACCTGGTTCATCGGCAGCTTCCTCAAAGTCTTCATCAGTTTGAAGTTCTTCTGATTTTTCAAACTCCCTGGCAATCCCAAACCTGTCATGAATTAGCCACATGATATCATCATCAGAAGCCAATTCAGCAGCGCTTTCAACCCCTGCATTCTCCAGGCATCTCAACTCCAGATCCACAAAGTAATCTGAGTCCATAGATTCCATGAGGATCAGAAACTCCTCGATGCTCTTCAACCTCACATCCCTCCAGAATACAATCTGTTCAATCTGGTGCTGAAGGCCAGGATGATTAACCAAATCTGGGCACAGTTCAAGCAGATACTCCTTTACTTGCTGCTTTAGAATGTATAGCACTGGGCTCTCTTCATCTGGAGATCCAAGTAGTGTTCTGGTGTTGAAGGGGTTGTGAGACATTGAAACATAGAGATCGTCTCTAGGCATAGTCTCAGCAGATTCTTCAACTGCTTCAGTACCTGGGGCAGATGAGGTAGTTTTCTCAGATGGGTGTATTTGTGGTTCAATGGCTATATCTGATTGAGGTTGAGGAGGTGTAGGAATATTTGGTTGTTCCGTGGGTTGAGGTGCAGATGGGTTGACTGAAGGTTGTGGGATTAGAGGAATTTCCAGTTGAGATGAGGGTTGATCAGGGTGTATTGTCTCAACTGGGGTTGGATCAGGTAACTGGGCTTGGGTTGTTTCTGGTTGAGATGGTTGAGTAACTTGTTGATCAGGTTGAAGATGGGTAGTGAGTTGTTTGGGGGGAGATGGTAAGGGTGTATTATGTTGAGGTGATGGTGGGGTAGGTGATCTGGGAAAGTAAGGGGATTCACGACTCAGAAATAGTGTGCTTAGGTATGCTGAGTCAGATGGTTCAGACTGAGCCTCTTCAAGATTTTCTTCTGCAGCATCACCAACCTCCATCTTATCAGACTCCTCCATTATTGTCAGCTCTCGATCTGTACTGACTGTGTGTTCAGAACTCACAGAAGTCTCCTTACCAGGTAACTCAATTTGCAGTCACCCTTCTGATTCCAGAATTTCAACATCAATGTCCTCGTCATGAAGACCCTCAAAAGGCATTCCAGTCCCTTTTGACAACATAGAGGTGAGTTTCTTCTATCACTTTTTACCTGCGTCAGAAGGCTTACTCACAGCCTGTTTTCTCTTCGTAGTTCTGGCCTTTGATGGGGCTCTCCCTTCTGTCTGCACAGATGATGTGTGATTAGGTTTCGGCACATATGGTGTTGGGTCATCATCAGGTAGCCCAGACAGTTCTTCGTCCTTGTGTAGCAATGCCTTGAACTTCTCCAAGCATTGTTTTTGCCCAATTTATGACCAAGGATAGTTGATGGGAAGCTTATCAGTAAGGATTATCGAGACCTTGTGAATGTTGGAGATGTTCTTGGTCAGCACCACTTGATTGTTCTTGTCCTTGGCAAACTTTTCAGTTTCCTGCAGCAACCGTTGCTTGAATAACCCCATCCAGTTCATGTATGGGGCTTTCTCAATGATTTCCATCACATGCTGCTTTTGCTGGGTTGGAGCATCTGGGTTGAATGCTATCCCAAGAATTACCTTCGAGACAATCTCGAAAAGCAGCCTATACTTCCTTCGGAGGTAGGGAACCTTGACATTTGTGAGGTGTGTGATGTTCCCAGGCCTCAATAGCACTTTCTGAGGATACTCTTTATCTGTCATCCCAGCTGTGAACTCATCAGGGTAGTTTCTGCCCGTTTGAAGACCAAAAATCCTTCTGAGATCCTCGTTGGTGACATCGATTCTGTTCCCACTGACGAATGAGAAAAGCTCCTTATTGTCCATTTCCTTTAGCTTTCTCAGGAATTCCAGTAATTCAATGATATGTACATTGCTCAAATGGCGATAGCAGAATTGGTCGAGTCCACAGGCTCTTAGACATTCCAAAATCTCTCTTGATTCTGGATCATTTGTGACAGTGAATATGACATACTTTTCATCGATGACATTTTTGATCATGGAAGTAAAATCACAACCTTCCGATGGTACTATAGATGAAGAATCCATTTTCTGAAGGCATAAACAATTTCACAAATTTAGGGCTAAGTGAAAGAGCATAATCAATCACACAGTTATATACATAAAAGAGCAATTATGCGAAACATTCATATGTATATTGTTGGGATATTTTAGTTTTGTTGAATTATGCCAAAACATTATCAACTTGTGTTATTCAAGCTAATTTACAGATAACAAGTTGAGGGGGAACGAAAGAACAAGTTGAGGGGGAACGAAAGAACAAGTTGAGGGGGAACTCACAAAATTAGAAGAAGATGATCGAGATCAGACGAGGCTTTAGACGAGACTGATCGAGATCAGATGAGTTAGATGAGTTCCGAGTTAAACTGATGAGCTGTGCAAATCAGAAGAGAAGAAAAGCTAAGCCAACAAATCAGAAGATGAGCCGATGAGACTGATCGAAGATCAGACGTGATCGAGATCAGATATGATAAACTGATATGCTAACCTTATATGATGTACTTACCTGATGCTATCCTGATATGTTGATCTGAAGATGTGTTGATCTCGATCAATGAGCCGATCGATCGTGCAAAGAAGAAATCAGATAGCCTGAGTAAAAGTAATCTGAGACTCAGTAAAGATCTAAGTCTCGGTAAGTAAAACTGATCTGAGACTCAGTAAAGAAAAACTGATCTGAGACTCAGTAAGTAAAAGTGACCTCGAGGGTCGATGTCCGTCGAAGAATCAACTCACCAAATTTCGAGGTCAAGATGCCCTCGATCGATAAGGTCCGCTTGAAGAGAAGTCCGCTGAATCAAGAACCCCGAGTAACTTGAGACTCGAGAAACTCAAGACTCAAGATGTCTCAAGACACCGAGACTCGAGAACCCTCAAGACACAAAGAATATCAATACTCAAGATAAACCTCGAATGTTCCGAGGCAAAGAAACTGAGGAATATAGCCGTTGGAATTCAAATTTCGACGTGGACCAATGAGAGGAAGACAACCACCAAGAAGTCAAGCAGAATTACATAAGACTAGTATGGATTTGAATGTGATTCTTCCAACGGTAACATTCAAATCCACACTATAAATACAGATCTTCCATCAAATTAAGTGTGAGAATGTAGCAAACGATGCTACAAAGCTAAGAAGACATATACTCAAGCTTTTCCCCACCATAGAACACAAGTCCGAGATATACACATATATTCAAAGAGTGTTCTAGAACCCGATCTAAGCAACCCACGATGTATCCTAGCTTAGAGAGATTTTCCCAACCTTAGCAATTGAGGCTAAACAAATGTAAGGGAAAATCTCACCATAGTTGGAGACAACACCAAACCCAAACCCCATTCTCGTAAGAGATAACTAGTGGTGAAGTGAGGTAGTTGTTAGGCAATCCCGAGAGAGGGTGATAAGTCCCGTTGGAGTGTGAACTCGTTAAACATCTAGAGGCGAGCCCAAGAGGGTGATAAGTCCAGAGGCGAACCCGAGAGGGTGATAAGTCCAGTTGGAGTGAGAGCTCGTTAAATATCTAGAGGCAAACCCGAGAGGGTGATAAGTCCAAATGAAGGTATTTCCTAGAATGCGAGAGTGGATGTAGGAGCTTGAGTCTCCGAACCACTATACTTTGTTGTGTTATTTACTGCTTTACATTCTTATCTTGTCATATGCATTCGATTATAAGCAAAACACAACACATGAGCTTAAAAGAAAAAAAATCTGGAATCACCGTTCCTTCACCCCTATTTTTTATATGCATTTCATGATTATTCCGCATTTCATGGGTTTTTCACCGGGCCTATCAATTGGTATCAAAGCAGGACTTCAAAAGATCACTATTAATGTGATCACCTGAACTGATCTTTTTAAAAGAAAACCCGTTTCTTTAAAATGCATATATTTTAATGTTTTGGCGTCATTATCAAAAAGGGGGAAATTGTTGGGATATTTTAGTTTTGATGAATTATGCCAAAACATTATCAACTTGTGTTATTCAAGCTAATTTACAGATAACAAGTTGAGGGGGAACGAAAGAACAAGTTGAGGGGGAACTCACAAAATTAGAAGAAGATGATCGAGATTAGACGAGGCTGCAGATGAGACTGATCGAGATCAGATGAGTTAGATGAGTTCCGAGTTAAACTGATGAGTCAGGCAAATCATAATGAAGAAAAGCTAAAGCCAAAGAAATCGTAAGATGAAAGCAGATGAGATCGATCAAGATCGACGCGGATCGACATCGATATGATAAACTGATATGCTAACCTGATATGATGTACTTACCTGATGCTATCCTGATATGTTGATCTGAAGATGTGTTGATCTGATCAGTCGAGCTGATCAGATCAGGCAAAGAAGAAATCAGATAGCCTGAGTAAAAGTAATCTGAGACTCGCAGTAAAACCGATCCGAGACTCAAAGAAAGAAAAACCGATCCGAGACTCGAAGAAGTAAAAGTGACTCGAGGGTCGATGTCCGAAGTCGAAGAACTCAACTCACCAACCCGAGGGTCAAGATGCCCGACGCATAAGGTCCGAACCACTATACTTTGTTGTGTTATTTACTGCTTTACGTTCTTATCATGTCATATGCATTCGATTATAAGCAAAACACAACACATGAGCTTAAAAGAAAAAAAATCTGGAATCACCATTCCTTCACCCCTGTTTTATATATGCATTTCATGATTATTCCGCATTTCATGGGTTTTTCACCGGGCCTATCAATTATGTGTATCTATCCCCAGTGTGCATATAGTTCATGAAAATAAATAAACAATTCCAGTCCCATTTGAACACGATTAAGAGTAGTACACACAATTCTATAATCCTATCATGATATGCTATTCATGAATCAAAACAACAAGATGAGAAAGTTTACCAGAAAAGCAATATGAGGATTTGAAAAGACAGATTAATCGCTTGAATATTTTGAGAGTTAGAGAATTTTCTGGAACTGATTTGCGGTTTAAAAAGTTTTGAAATGCGAAAGGTTTTCAGAGAAGGGGTATTAGGGTTTTAAAAGGATGGGAGGGAAAACATTTTGCACGATTATTTTTTAAGATACTTGAGTGTCCTTGATTTCATTGGACGATCAAGATTGAGGAGGTTGAAAAGTAATTAAATTGTGCGGTGAGGGATTTAAACCGGCGGACTTTTAGACTTAAAAGATTGCAATAAATGCATTTAACACAAAAATCCCACGTCCGCATTTAATGCTTGCAGGCATGACATCATAAAGTAATGGGAACAGTAATAGCTAACATAAAAATAAGCATAAAGGTAAATCAGAAAATGTATCTGACTAACTGATATTGTAATCAGTCAATTACCAATGTTGGTCTGATCTTGTTGGCATGATTACTGTTGACCTTACTGATTATAGCCTATCCCTTAGTATTTCCCAACAATGTCCCACTTATCTGATCAGTCTTCTTCTGATCCTATCTGATCAGTTGACGTTCCCCCTTCAACTGTTATCTCTGATCAATTCTTGACTGATCTTTCTGATTAGTTGAGGTACCATACTCAACTAATCCTCCTTATCTGATCAGTCTCTCATCTGATCAGATTTCTGCTGATCCAATCTGATCAAGTCAAGTCTTAGGATGTGTGCTCCCGCCAAAACTTAATCTCGGGAAATCAAAGAGTCGCCTCGATTCCCTAAGTCGGCGTGATGTGACAGTCTTGCAATGATGGTCTGGATACTTTGTGATATCACACGCCGTAAACTAATCTAACCATTTGTCGTGTAACACCTACGCGCTGTCCTTGCGGTGCCAATTTTTCAGAAGGGCCTCGAGTAATCAAATTTGCATTTTCACCCCCGTTTTTTCTCTATAAATAGGACAAATGATTTATACACAACATAACCCATTTACCATACTTATCATCTTCAAGCTTTCACATGATAAAATTCGACGATCCCTTTATTCCAGCGAGTACTCCGGCAAAAGGCTTCTTCTACCCTACACAGATAATCTCTGATTCTCAGTCAAATTTTATGCTTCCCTCATTCCTGCTTTCGTCTTCATCGAAGGATGATCATATGATTATTGCCAAGCTTCTCTACCACAGGGGTGGCGGATCTGTCGTCACAAATGAGAAAACACTTCTCCTGACCGTATGCGCCTTGTGCGTCTATCGAGATGATGAAATTAGCATCACTAGACTCCATCTGACATGTAATATGGATTTAGTATACGATCTTGATCGGACAATACACGATCTGGATCAGACTAAATCTCAATATTTACATGTGACACTTGTGTCCATGTGGTGTATTGCACCATATGTATGACACTCGTGTTCATTTAAAGCTGGGAGTCCCATTGATTTTAGGACTAGGAGCTTCGGGCGTATGGTTTAGGGTTTAGGGTTTATGTACTGACCTCCGGGACTTTTGTACTATAACTTGTAATGAAAATTTGACCTCCGGGTCTTTATCAATGAAATCTTCCTTTATCCCTTGTTGTGTTGACTCTTTTACCTTATGCGATTGTAGCTTTAATACTTATGCAATTTTCTTGTTGAATCATGTGCTTAATCGACTTACAAAGTTTGAACATCCAATCTGATTAGTTCCCCTTTAATCTGATATTCCTTTTTCTGATCAGATCTGATCAGTTGAGGTACCTTACTCAACTGATTCTTTCTATCTGGTCAGTCTCTTAACCAACTGGTCTTGGAGACCAGTCCACCAAATATTTCTTGTGCACTTTCTCCAAGGTCCAGAAGCCCTAGCTCGTTGCATAATTCTCTGAATCTGACTTCAGCTAGTGGCTTGGTTAGAATATCAGCTTTCTGCTTATCATTATGGATCTTTTCCATTCGGATGTTCTTCTTTTCAACATGATCTCTTATAAAATGATGTCTGACATCCACATGCTTGCATCTCGTATGTAGAATAGGATTTTGAGTAATTGCAATAGAACTATTACTGTCACAAAATATAGGTACGTTCTTAGCTACAATGTTGTAATCCCTCAGCTGTTGACTTAGCCAGAGCAGTTGGGAACAACAGCTTCCTGCAGCCATATATTCTGCTTCAGTAGTAGATGTTGCAACAGATGTCTGCTTCTTTGAAAACCAAGAGATCAGTTTACTACCTAAGAACTGACATGTACCTGAGGTTGACTTTCTGTCAATTCTGCAACCTCCATAATCAGAATCAGAATACCCATTAAGCTCTAGATTATCATCTGATGGGTAAAATAAACCAAGGTTTATTGTCCCCTTCAGATACTTAAGAATCCGCTTAGCTGCTTCCAGGTGGCTTTGCATTGGATTTGCCTGAAATCTGGCACATACACCTACTGCAAAAGTGATATCTGGTCTGCTGGCAGTCAGGTATAGTAGAGATCCAATGAGATCCCTGTATTCTTTCTGATTAGTTTTCTGACCATTCTCATCTGGATCCATCTTGAATCCACATCATAGGAATTCTGGCTTCTTTACAGTTTTGAACTCCAAACTTGGCCAACAAACTCCTAGTGTACTTCGCCTGGCAGATGAATATCCCTTATGTACTTTGCTTAACTTGTAGACCCAGAAAGTAATTCATCTGACCCATCATGGACATCTCGAACTTCCCTTGCATCAGCTTGCTGAATTTATCACATAGACTTTTGTTGGGAGATCCGAAGATTATGTCGTCCATATAAATCTGAACCATCAGAATATCTTCTCCGTCTTTTATTCTGAATAAGGTTTTGTCCACTATTCCTTTAGTGAATCCACTGTCTATCAAGAACTGAGAGAGTGTATCATACCAAGCTCAAGGAGCTTGTTTCAGGCCATAAAGAGCTTTTCTTAAACGGTACACCTGGTCGCCTTTTTCAAAGCCAGGAGGCTGTTCAACATAAACTTCCTCAGCTAGTCCCCCGTTTAAGAATGCACTCTTTACATCCATCTGATACACAATAAACCCTCTGTGGGCAGCATAAGCCAGAAACAGCCGAATGGCTTCCAGGAGAGCGACTGGTGCAAAGGTCTCATCATAATCAATTCCTTCTGATTGTGAATACCCCTTAGCAACAAGTCTTGCCTTATTTATGGTTATGACATTATTCTCATCTCTCTTGTTCTTGAATACCCACTTTGTGCCAATCACATCTTGATGGGTTGGTCTGTCCACCAGTTTCCAAACCTGATTCCTTTCAAACTGCTCCAGTTCTTCTTGCATGGCTAGAATCCAATTTGCATCCTGTAGAGCTTCTTCTATTTTGGTTGGTTCCTTCAAAGACAGATAACAACAATACATGGCACTTTCACCAATCTGATGTCTAGTTTTAACTCTATCAGATGGGTCTCCGATGATCAGATCAGTTGGATGACTGGTTATCAAAGTCCTTCTTTTCTGATTTTCATCAGTTTGGAGAACATCATCCTCTTCTGATAGTAGTTCATCACTAGAGATTGAGAGTGGTGCAAAAATATGATCCACTTGACATGGACAAGTCTCAGCTGATGTTGGACTTATCATATGCTGATGTCTGTCCATAGGAACATCAGGTGTGCGTACCTTAGGGTCTGATTGACCTGGTGAATCAGTAAGATCATGTTCTGGAACACTGCTACGTGATCTGATCATTTTTCCTTGATACTTAGCTGATCCATTTTCTATGCATCAGGTACAGGTTGATCTGGTACTGCTTATTATGATGCAGGTTTCTCTTGTTCAGAGGATGTCTCATCAAAGACCACATGTGGTGTTTCTTCCACAACTAGGGTTCGCCTGTTGAACACCCGGAAAGCCTTGCTGGTTGAGGAATATCCTAAAAATATACCCTCATCTGACTTGGCCTCAAAAGTTTTCAACTGCCTCTTCCCATTGTTGTGTATGAAACACTTGCACCCAAAAATATGGAAGTAAGAAACACGAGGTTTTCTGCCCTTCCACAGTTCATAGGGTGTTTTAAAGTGAGTCTTAGTCAGAGAACATCTGTTCTGAGTATGGTATGTAGTGTTGATGGCTTCTGCCCAGAAACGGCTTGGAGTTGCATGTTCAGCTAACATAGTTCGAGCAGCTTCTTTGAGTGTTCTGTTTCTCCGTTCTGCTACTCCATTCTGTTGTGGTGTTCCTGCAGCTGATGTCTCATGCTGTATTCCAAACTTAGTGTAAAAGTCAGTAATAAAAGAGTTCAGAAATTCTGTACCTTTATCTGATCTGATTTTCACTATACTGATACCCTTCTCATTCTGTAGTTTCTTGAGCAGCTCGGGTATCTTTGTTGTTGTCTCATTCTTCTTATACAAGAATACAACCCAGGTAAACTTGGAATAATCATCCACAATTATCAGAGTATATTTGCGTCCGCTGAGACTAACTGGTGTAACTGGTCCAAATAAATCCATATGGAGCAGTTGCAATACTGTGCTGGATGCTGGTCCTGTGATTCCCTTGAATGAGGCTTTAACCTGTTTTCCCTTCTAACATGCGACACACGTCTGATCCTTAGAGAATACCTCATTCAGAAGACCCTCAACCAAAGACAACCTTGCTATCTTGTTAAGAGTTTTAAAGTTCAGATGACTCATTCTCTTATGCCGGAGCCAACTACCGCTTTTGGAACTCTTAACAATCAGGCATGCATTTCTTGGACAACTGTTCCAATCTGTTGTATATATTGTTCCTTTCCTAGAACCAGTTAACAAAATCTGTTGAGTAGTTCGATTCTTGATAGTGCATTGATCAGTCAAGAACTCAACATTGAATCCGTTGTCGCAGAATTGTGAAACTGATAACAGTTTATACTTTAAACCTTCGACATACGAGACTCCAGTAACATGTACATCATCATTCTCTAAGGTTCTGAATCCCCTGGTAAAACCAAAGTTATTATCACCAAAGAGTACACGTGGGCCTTCTTGTTCTGTGTAAGAGCTAAGGAAATGTTTTCTTCCAGTCATGTGCCTTGAGCATCCACTATCGATGTACCAGATAGTTGTTTGTATACCTCCTTTACTGGCCAAACCTACGCGGACCTACAATCAAATCAGGCTTTAGGTACCCCAGTAGAATCGGGTCCTGGGGGGTTAGAAGTACCTTTCGGGATCCAAACATATCTTGCACCTTTGTTAAAAACAGAGGGCCTGATTTGTCTCTCATAAACATCTACATAATCATACGTCTCTTCATATGCAATCTGGTCAGTATGATTATTAGTGTGAGCCTTGGTTAAATCAGAAGACTTGGTCCTTTTCATTGATATCTGTCTTCTTTTAATCCAGTGGGGCTCAGGTGCAGCTGCCCTAGGTTTCTGATTGTAAGGGTAGGTACGACTTCTACCATTAAAAGATTCATATCTTTTTGGCATAGATGGTCTTAGCAGTTTACCTTTAGCTTGCTTGTTAGGCAGCTAGACCTGATTAGGTTTCAGATCAGATTTCCCTTTGAGAGGTTGTCTTTTCTGATTCATAATCTGCTGATCAGGTTGGGGTCTCTTCAGAAGAAAGGTTTCTTCTGTTGATTCCTCGGCTGATGCTTGATCAGTTGGGGTCCATTTCTATTCCCTTTCTGATCAGACACTTGCCTTACTTGTTCAGCAGGTCTCTTTCCCTTATCTGATACAGATTTTGCTTTACTTGTATCTTGATCAGAAACTCGTTTGATTACACTTTTCTGAAGTGAACCAGACGGGGCTTTTGAGGATGTAGAAGGGTTTTCATACCCAATTCCCTTCTTATTAGTTGACGTTCAAAAATAGGTGTTCAGATCTTGAACGGTATTAGAAGATTTCGTGAAAATCTCTATTTTCTTACGCAAACTATCCTCAGTTGTTTTTAGACTCTCATGCAGTAGAAAGAGTTCATCAAACTTAGCCTGAAGGACTTTGAGATCATCATCTTGCTGTTTGTTAATAGCTAGCTGTTCTTTAATTAGTTTATCTTGATCAGAAGAACTGACTTTCAGAACTTCCAGTTCTGCAGTCATCTTCTAAACAGTTTCAACTGATTTCAGTTCAGCAGCTTTTCTTGTATCATTTTATTTAACAAGCTGAATATTCTCTATCCTTAGCTTGTCGTTCTCAGCTTCCACTATGGTATAAGTGTCTACTGCATTAGAGAGATCATCAAGCAATTGCTCACTATAGAGCTGCAGGTCAATCTCTCCAGCAGTTGTGCTCAGCACAGATGGTGTGGAAACAGAAAACACAGCCGGTTTAGAAGATACCTTAGATTGGTCTTCTTCCTTGGCCATGAAAAAGATGTCGTCATCAGATGAGAACATCAGATCATCGAAGTCGTTGAAATTATCAGCATTGCTCATCAGGCAGAAGTCTTCGACAGATGAGTAACCTGAATCCTCTGAAGGCAGATAAGAATCATCAATCCCAGATGTATCAGCAACCATGGCTTTCCTGTCTCTATAACGTTGCTCTCTTCTGTTCCGCTTGTCTTCTCTTTCTTTCGGAGTCAGGTTCGGGCAGTCTGCACTGTAGTGACCTGGTTTCTTACAGTTGAAACATGCTCCACGATCCACGGATCTTCTTCTGCCAGGTGAGTCATTCCATCTGTAGAATCTGTCAGGTGACTTTCCTGTTTGCCTGTAATCTGAATTTCTTCTTTCAGATCTGTTGTCTCTCTTTTCATCAGATCGATCATCTCTTTTCTTATCTTCTCTGCGATCCTCCCTATGATCATCTCTTCGGTCATCAGATCTGGTTCTTTCTTTTGATCTGTCAGTTGGCCTCCTATCTCTTCCTCTGATGTTCTGATAATCTCTGTAGAATCTTCGATATTTACCTAGTTGAATGTTGGATTTTTCAAGTTTTCTGGTCAGGAAAGCAATTTGTTATGTCTGACTTATGATGTTTCCAACAGGTTCAGTAGACTTTGAGTTGCTGCCAGTTGCTTTGAATGCAACAGCTTTTGATGGTGCTGGAGTGACTTCGGCAGGCGACTCATCATCTTCTTCTTGCCCTCTTTCAATCAGATCAAACTCATGGGCCTTAAGGCTCAGAAACAGGTTACTTGGCTTCATCTTTGCAATATCTTGACAATCCTTTATCACTGTAACTTTCATATCCCATTTCTTTGTCAGAGATCTCAAGATCTTGTAGTTAATGTCTTTGTCTAACATTTCTCGTCCTAGTTCCCGTAGCTTGTTGACAGACATGGTGATTCTTCCATCGAGCTGATTTATTGTTTCATTTGGCAGCATCTTAAGTTTCTCAAACTTTACCAGTTCGGCTTGCAATCTGCTATCTTTAATCAAATCATTTCCTTCGCACATCTCAGCAAGTGTATCCCACATCTGTTTGGTTGTCTTGAGATACTTGATCTTTTCTCTTGTGATCATATCCATCATCTTCATGATGATATGTCTCGCAACCGTATCCAGAGTTGACAGCTTCCTTTCTTCAGCATCCATCAGAGATGGACTCTTTCTGATCCGAGCGCCAACTGGAAAATTTGGATCACCACCTTCAGCTGGGTTGTTGTGGTAGATAAAGATAGGTCCTTGTTCAAGAACTTCCATCATCCTGCTGTTGATGGCTCCCAGATGGTTGCTCATGATTATGGTCCAATCTGCATACTCATCAATAGAAAACTTTGGCAGATCATGATACATACCGGATGTATTATCCATGCTTAGTGAGGTTTTTGAAAACAGGTGAATTTTAAAAACAGTTTTTCAAGATCTGTTCAAGTGACCACAAAGGTTCTTCCTCAAGAACCAATGATATTCAAAGCCAGTGGTCTGTAGAACCACTGCTCTGATACCACTTGTAGGTCCCGAACGGGTTTCGTGAGGGCAGAAGTCTAGAGGGGAGGGGTGAATAGACTTCTGAAAAACTTTTTCGTGCAGATCAGGTGTGAAAGCAGGTTTCCTGATCAGAGTGCGAGTGAGTTAGTTTGGACTGATATCCAACTTACTGATCGCCTGATGGCAGATCAGTTCGGTGTCTATCAGTTTAACTGATTGTGCGAAAGCTAGTTTATACCCGTGTGAAAAACCAGTTTTATCAAATCAGATTCCCAAATCAGTTTTCAATCAGCTAACCAAAGAGTCAAACTGATCAGATGAGTTGCTTGATGCAAACTGATCCTAACTCAGAATATGTATGCAATTTTAAGCAAAGTCGTGTGCGATAGTGTAAAGCAGTTAAGAGCAGATAAATGCACACAAGATTTATAGTGGTTCGGACAACCAGTCCTACGTCCACTCTTCCCTATCACAAGGGGCACCAACTTAACCATCTGGACTTAGTTTATTGTGTTAGTCCAACACATTACAACCAACAGATGTTTTAAGAGTTCTCACTCAACTGATCCCAGAAATCAGAACTAGAAACCCTAGTCTGAAATCTTGCTAAACAAACTTAACCTAACTTTTGGGTTTGAGTAAAGATTTGTTGTTGTTCCAACTGAAAATCTATCCTAGTGTTTATGTAGCCTAAAGCTAGAGGATGAGATTTCTATGCTAAGAACAATGGGATGAACACTTAGAAATATTCTTCAAATTTGTGTTCTTCGTGCGAAAATTTTGCTATAGTATGAGCTTCTTGATAATTTCCGTTTTTTCACTCTGAAGAGCAATCCCATATTTATAGACCTCGAAATCAAAGAGCCGTTGGAGAGCAATTTGAATTTTCGGCTATATTTGGTAGGTTTGCAGGATTGATGTGACATACTTCAGGAACGACATGGCCGAAAGCGTGAATAGTTGTCCTTTATAGCCGTTTGACTATGCAGTGTCGAATCCCTCATTGTCAGCTCCGTGCATACGTGTCTTGTTCTCATTGGTTAACAAGTACACTTTTTAGTGTTTGTTCTACCAACTAACGTTGACATTCACTTTGTTCATATCAACAACTGAAGGATCAAGCGCTTGCCACTAGACTAAAAGCCCGGACTTGTAGTGAGGTGCTACTTTAATTCCCTTAACCCATACCTAGCAGCAGGCACCACGGGCGGCACGCAACTATGCCTTTAATCGAGCGAACGAGGGGTCTTGAGCCGCAACTGACCTTAAAGGCAGGAGACTGCTAGGATTTCTCCCAACAACAACGTATGACTGGTCTAACATCAGTTGACACTGGGTGTGAGCTGACCTGGTCAGATAAAACTGATCAGTCAACCTGATAGAGTCTTCTGGTGACAGTTGTCTTAGCTCAACTAGCAGACTCGACTGATGTAGGTCTTCTGGTCTTGATCTTCTGATAGTCATCTGATCTTCAGGTCTTCTGAACTTGAGCTTTATGTCTTCACCTGATCATCTGACTATGTGATCGTCTGATCTTCTGACCTTGTCTGGTCTTCTGACTTTGGTTTGTCTTCTGACTCTTCTAGTCTTCTGACTTACTTGTCTTCTGATCTTCAGACCTGACCTATACATATTGAGTTATCCCTCAATATGTGACCTATCTTATACATCAGCTATCTATACATTTCAGCTGGTCATCTTATCTTGATTCTAAATCATCAGTCAGCTAACAGGTCTGACTGGTCCTATTAGAACCTGTTTTGGAACTTCCATCAAAACTTAATACAAATTTCCCAACAGACGCACGTTAAGAACTAAGGTTATTTATAGGATATCCCATGGGAACGAAAGGGTGCATGTTCTATGGTACGCACTTTAGATTTTTGGAAGAAGACTTTATGAACAATCGAAAGCCCAAAAGTGAGATTACCTTAAATGAAATAAGAGGGCAGACTCCTATACCAAATGTACAGGTTGATATACCAAGCGTCACACTGACACACTCGGAACCTCGTCGTAGTGGGAGGGTTGTCCGACAACCTGAGAGATTCATGGGGATAGGAGAATTTTCGGATTTGATCCCCGGGGATAGTGAATCAGACCCCTGGTCCTACAAGGAGGCGGTCCAAGATAAGGATTCAGAATCCTGACAAACTGCGATGGAAGCCGAGATGGGCTCAATGGATCATAATCAGGTGTGGGAGCTAGTTGAACCACCCAGTGGGGTAAAACCCATTAGATTCAAATGGGTCTACAAGAGGAAAAGAGGACCGGACGGGAAGGTGGAAACCTTTAAAGCTAGGCTTGTGGCAAAGGGATACACTCAGAAAGAGGGTATCGATTATGAAGAAACCTTTACGCCTGTAGCCGTGCTCAAGTCCATCCGTATTCTCTTGGCAATAGCTGCGCATCTAGATTTTGAGATCTGGCAAATGGATGTCAAGACAGCTTTCCTTAACGGGAGTCTTGACGAGGAAATCTATATGCAACAGCCCGAAGGTTTCATCGAAAAAGGCCAAGAACACCTTGTGTGCAAGCTCAGGAAGTCCATTTATGGACTGAAGCAAGCATCTCGGGCTTGGAACCAATGTTTTGATCATGTAATCAAATCTTATGGGTTTGATCAAAATAATTTCGAGAGTTGTGTTTATAAGAAGTGTGACGGAACTACCTTGGTATTCCTAGTACTATACGTAGACGATATTCTGCTCATCGGAAACGATATAAAGGTTTTATCAGACGTAAGGGTATGGCTATCAAAATAGTTTGATATGAAGGACTTAGGGGAAGCCGGTCATATTCTTGGGATCAAGATAACTCGAGATCGAAAGAAAAGAATGATCGGTTTATCCCAAGCTTCATACATAGATACCGTTTTGAAGCGTTTTAGCATGCAAGATTCCAAGAAGGGTTTTGTACCTTTCAGGCACGGAATCCATCTATCGAAAGACATGTGTCCCAAGACGCAAAGGGAGATAGATGACATGAGAGGAATTCCTTATGAGTCGGCAGTAGGAAGTCTCATGTATGCAATGTTATGTATGAGACCGGATATCTACTACGACATAGGCATGGTAGCAAGATATCAAAGTAACCCCGGAAATCAACATTGGACTGCTTTTAAGAACATTCTAAAGTATCTGAAAAGAACTCGAGATAGAATGCTGGTTTATCAGTCAGATAATTTATTTCTAGTGGGATACACGGACTCGGATTTCCAATCAGACCTAGATTCCAGACTATCTGCCTCAGTTAGTGTGTTTTCATTTGGAAAGTGTAGCCATGATATGGACGAGTGTGAAGCAGAAATGCATCATTGACTCAACCATGGAAGCCGGGTAAGTAGCTGCTTGTGAAGTAGTGAAGGAACCAGTTTGGCTCTAGATCTTTTTAGTGGACTTTGATGGAGTTCCGAATTTGTCTAGCAATATGTGCTAAGGGCAGTTGCAAATTCAAGGGAACCAAGAGTCCACGAGTCAAACAAACACACTGAAGGAAAGAAATCTTAGATGAGAAATCGTTAAGAGAGGAGATGTAAAGGTGGCTAAGATCGCATTGGAGGATAACCTAGTTAATCATTTCACAAAATGTCTGCCTCTGGAAACATTCAAGAGACATGTGGGAGGAATGGTTGTCAAGTGCGTAGCCAATCTGCTTTGAGTATAAGTGGGAGAGATATTATTAGGTTCGTGTAGGTGGCATTAGATGTCACGTAGAACTACACGAGACGTGTTGTGGTATACTTAAAAGCAGACTTTGAGTATAAGTAGGAGATTGTTGGGGTTATATGTGAAAGTATGCTTTTACTTTGTATAACCTATGTATTAAACACTTATTTACTTAAATAAATTGTTTATCACTATTGCTTTAAATATGATTGAATGTTATATATATTTATTGCAAACCGTTCATAGCACGCGTTACATTATAATTAACGTGGTGATACCAGATCACAGAAGATCACGTTAATAGTGCCTTGTAAACGAGTGCGTGTTTTACAACTTAGATAGATCCGAACAATCTATTGGTAGAAGTTGATGTGTAAGGCTCAGATTGGCTTGTCATGACCAAGAGATTACACTAGTGCATTCGATGCGCTGAAGCGGACCTGCAGAGAGGATAAACTCATTCGCACTAACTTAAGGGATGAAGAGTTAGACCTCAGTGGTTGTTGATTTCTTAATCTCTGTCACTTAATAAGGACTGTGTGTGATTAGTAGTTATTGCTTTGACTTATAAATGGGAAGAGAATCATTGCGACTTCGATACCCTATATCTTGGGCAATAATATTAATTGCACGACAGTTTCTAAATTAATGCAGAGAATCATGTGCTTGCAATGTCTTGCTTGATTGGTCCCTTTGGTGGGCCCGAAACCTCTATCTTACCAAATCTTGCAAGTGGAATTAATTTTCCGGTATGGATAATAAAGCTGGGCAGTCCTTACTTTGAGGATAAATATATTAATTAATATAAAGCTTTTCAGTGGCTTAATTAATTAATGGACTAAATAATCTTAAACACGGGAAATAATAATCGGAAGTCATATTACCGTAATATGGGTTAAGTTGGATAGTGCAATATTAATTATATAGTGGCATTAATTAATATTAATGGGCTGAATTATATTGTGGCTCAATATTGGAATTCAGAAGCCCATTGGAATGTCCATCTTAATTCTCCTAAAGGCCCCTCAAGTAGCCCAATCAAAGTCCAATAAATAAAAGGTGCTTAAAATAAAATAAATTATTGTTTCATTATATTTCCTAATTTTTTTTGAAAATATTAAAGAAACGAGGGAGAATGATTTTCTTGAAAAGATTTTATGGAAATGAGATAATGTATTCTTGGAATACAAGATTATCCCATAAATTCAAGAAATCTCCCACTTGGTTTCTTTAATAGGAATTTTCGAAAATAGCATAAAAGAAAGGGAAGAAAGATTTTTTTGATTTTCTTGGAAAGATTTTATGGAGAAATATATGTATTCTTGGAATACAAGAATATCTCATAAATTCAAGAAAGATCCAATCTTGCAAATCTTCTTGTAATTTTTGAAAATTAAGGCTAAATAAGGGTGTGAAATTTTTATGGAAAAATACACATGGAAAGAAGAATATATTGGATATATTCAAGATTTCTTGGAGATCAAGAGAAGATCTTTCCTAGCCCAAAATTGCCTTGAAATTTTCAAACCCTCCCTCACTTATAAATAGGGGATGAATTTTTCATCCCCAACTAGTGTTCCATGTGTTGGAAATATTAGAAATCCACAAAGGTGGTGCAACAATTTTTTATTTTCCTTTGTTTTATAAATCGTTCATTGGAGAACCTTCCACCGGGGTTATTGGACGAGGACTTGGGAATACTTGAGAAGGACTTTTGGTGGGTATCCAGATACTTGATCCTGTCTGTCTCAGATCGTTTCTCCAACGGGTACGTTTACGTAAACTCCTAGAAATTCCGCATGCTAGGATCTTTTACGTGAAATATTATTTGCATGTTGTTGTTGGATTGATTATTATTTGAATTAACTTAGGTAAATTCATGCTAGTAATAATTGTTAATTTAAATTTGTGTTTATGAGGTCATCCCGATAGATCCTGGCATATGTTATCCCAACATTCACACCACTCACGAAATGCTACCTATAACACATCGACTATTTCAAGTAATAAAAGGAAACGTTCAACAGATGTGAATGGACACTTCTATGACATCTATGACTATGTCACATTAATCCAAAGAGGATCCAAAGGTTGGTTCAAGATGGTTCATTGGAGTCTCTCCGGGTTGAATAATTTCCAACTTGCGAATCATTTTTGGAGGGTAAAATGACCAAGAGGGCATTTGGAGCCAAGGGGAATAGAGCGAAAGAAGTGTTAGAAATCGTTCACACTTAAGTGTCTGGTCTAATGTCAATCAAAGCTAGAGGAGGTTATGAGTATTTCGTTACTTTTATCGATGATTACTCAAGATATGGGTACATTTTCCTTATGAAGCATAAATCTGAGACCTTTGAGAAATTCAAAGAATTTAAGGCTCAAGCAGAGAATCATAGGAAAAAGAGTATCAAGTTTCTACAATCTGATCGTGGATGTGAATACCTCAGTGATGAATTTTTGAATTACCTATCAGACGAACAGATTATATCCCAGTTGACTGCACCCGAAACCCCTCAACAAAACGGGTTTGCAGAACGAAGAAACAAAACTCTTTTAGAAATGGTCAGATCAATGATGAGTTATGCGGATCTACCCAAATCGTTTTGGGGTCACGCCTTGGAAACAACGACTTACATTCTAAACTTGGTGTCATTCAAATCGGTTCCCAAAACCCCTAAAGAGTTGTGGACCGGGCACAAGCCCTGTTTGAGACACATGAGAATCTGGGGGTGTCCGACATACGTGTTGGACAAGGAAGCCGGTAAATTGGATCCACGTTCAGAATTAAGGCTTTTATAGGGTACCCCGAGGGAAAGAAAGGGTGCATGTTCTTTGGTCCCGAAGATTAAAGAGTCGTAATCAGTACACACTTTAGATTTTTGGAAGAAGACTATATGAACAATAGAAAGCCTAAAAGTGATATTCACTGCAAAAAAAATGGTGATTTACGATGGTTTTAGCGACGGTAAAAACCGTCGCCATCTGATCTGTAGTATTTGCTTTCAGCCGACGGTTTTCGTCGGCGGGAGAAACGAGGGTCGCTCAAATATAGCGACGGTGTTTTCCAAGACCGTCGCTACTAACGATGGCAGTAAATCCGTCTCTACTTATCGAAGATTTTTTACCGTCGCAATATAGCGATGATTTTGTAGACGGAAAAGTGGGCCCGGTTCCCGGGCGGAATAAGCGTCGCTAATACCTTCGCTAAACCGTCGATATTTTGTCGACGGAGATGACGTCATAATACCGTCGCAAACAACGATGAAAATCTATCGTTATTAACGACAAAATATACCGTCGACATTTGTGACGGTAATACTCCGTCGGTCTTAGCGACGGCAGTTTCCGTCTCTAAAATTGTCACTAAATCGGGAATTTAAAAAAAAAAGGCTCACGGTGGTTCGAACCCGAGCCCGGGGGGCGCCCGGTTGGGCACTGAACCACCCGAGCCACGGACCATCTCAAACCTAATCACCAAGCATCTCATATATAAGCCACCAAGCCTCCCAATTAAATGAGACATTTATTCGCCCACCTAACACGGGACCTTGAGCTCGAAATGGGATCAATTCCAAGACGCACACTTGCTTTTTATGCTTTACTTAATGAATTTAATTGTATATGTCCTAAAATTCATTTTTTTTCAATTTTTTTTTTAAATTCTTTATTTCAATTATCTTATTTAATAATTCAATTACATTTTAATATAATAATTTATATTTTTTATTTATAACTTATAATTAAATTAATTAAATTAAAATCGTATTTTTTTAACTTATTTTTAATAAAATTAATTCTTTATTAATTTACAATTAATTTTTTTAATTTTTTTTTATTTCAATTATCTTATTTAATAATTCAATTACATTTTAATATAATAATTTATATTTTTAATTTATAACTTATAATTAAATTAAAATCGTTATTTTTTAACTTATTTTTAATAAAATTAATTCTATATTAATTTACAATTAATTTTTTTTTAAATTTTTTATTTCAGTTATCTTATTTAATAATTCAATTACATTTTAATATAATAATTTATATTTTTAATTTATAATTTATAATTAAATTAATTAAATTAAAATTTTATTTTTTAAAACTTATTTTTATTAAAATTAATTCTATATTAAATTACAATTATTTTTTTTTCAATTATCTTAATTAATTAATGATTCAATTACATTTTAATATAATAATTTAGTTATTTTTATATTTACAATGATTATAGTTTTTTAAATTTATATTGGATAATTACCAAAAAATAAATTATGTTTAGAACAAAATTAAATAACTTGTAATATCATAATAGAGCGTCGTCAACGTGAAATATTACAAATGAAATACAATATAATTATTATTCGTCATCTTCATCGTTGCCCCCATCTGTATTATCATCCTCCTCGTCCTACTCATCCTCCTCCTCCTCGTCCTCCTCATCCTCCTCCTCGTCCTCCACTTCCTCATCACCGTCTTCATTCTCCTCTTCCTCACCATCTTCATTCCCTTCCCTGCCGCTGTCAATCTCTATCAAATCTGGATTTGCAGCTGTTAAGTCTACGAAAAGATTGAAATCTCCTGTATGCACTTCAGTTTGAGTGGCAACTGTTTCCGTTTGGAACGGAGCGTCGTCAACTACGTCTGTTGAATCCAGTTTAGGAACTTACACCAGTGATCTCGCCTTTACTTTGCAAACAGCCATCCATTCATTATTTGCTCTCGAACCTGGATACGTGCAGTAGTATACTTGGGATACCTGAGTAGCAAACACAAACGGATCATAGCCCGAATATCTTCTTCTTCTATGAACATCGACCAGTTTGTATTCGGGATGAATCCTTGTTCCTGAAGCAGATGGATCATACCAATCACACTTGAACAACATAACAGTCTTCTTAGGGAACCCCGGATATCCTACTTCAATGACTTCTTGCAGGTGTCCGAAGTAGTCATGGCTTTCTCCATCGACAATTGCACTGTTAATGCAAACACCACTGTTCACAGTAGATTTGGTCGATGCATAATCCACTGTATGAAATTTGTAACCATTTACATAGTATCCTTGGTAAGTGTTGACCACACGTAGTGGTCCTCTACTGAGATCCCGCATGAATGGGTTCACAATTCCACCATTATAATACTGTGGACGCCGGACACGATTTGAGGTTAAATATATAATTGTAAATATTTAATTTGAATTTATTAATAAACAACGGTTTAGAACCACTCACATAGTTTTTTTCCACTCTCGCAAAAACCACGAGTAATATATTCACCTACTTGTGCATCTGAGATGTTTGGATCTATATGGTGTAGTTCTTCACTAAAGATCCTAATTGAAAGCAATATATTATATTAATCAACTATTATATAATAAATTAATTAATATTCTAATAATTATGTAAATGATACGTATATGATATACATACTCAATGTACGGTTGGACTTCCTCACAATTGAATAACACATATTTATGTGCAGCTTCAATCTCTTGTCGGTTCAACCATCGCCGTTCATTTGTCTTACCCAAACATCGACCTGGAAACTTAAACACGGACAACATACCATCAATATCATCAACAACATTTTCTGTGCCTCTACCGTCGTAATTACGAGGCTCGTTTCTCAACCTTATTCTAACATGATCCTCGAAATAGTAAGAACAAAATGTTGTAACCTCCTCACACAAGTAGGCATTAACAATTGATGCTTCAACTTTTGCCTTTTGTTTAGCATTGAGCTTCAAGTTATGTAGATACCTATAGATATATAATAAAAAAACAATTATAAGATCAAAACATAAATATATTAATATTTGTATAAATAGTTGTGAAGTGAAGGTTTACCTCTCAAATGGATACATCCACCTGTATTGCACCGGACCAAAAATTTTGGCTTCATATGCTAAGTGCACCTAAGTGCTCCATCGAATCAAAGAAGTTTGGAGGAAAAATGCGCCCAACTTACATAAAATAACCGAATGTCTTTTCTCCAAACGGACCATGTCGTCCCACGAATCATTGTAGAGCGTTAAATCTTTGAAGAATAAACTCAACTCGTTATAACCCTCCGGATATTGTTCGGTAGGGAATTCACGAATGCGAGGGCAACAATCGTTGCATAAACACGTGACAATCGTGGCTTTTCATCCCGACACCTTCCCGCTTGATGTGTTTACACAACGACTCGAGATTGGAGACATAGTCATCTGGAAATCTCAGATCTTCAATCCAATTACACAAAGCCACTTTCTGTCTCTTATCAAGTGTGTAATTGGCTTGGGGATACCTTCCGGTACGTTCATCCCTCTTCAAGTGATCACGCTTGCATATCTCATTCAGCTCATCACGCGACTTTGCAGTGTCTTTTGTCTTGCCCTCTGTGTTCATGATTGTGTGGAACAAGTTATCGAACACATTCTTTTTCGATGTGCATCACATCTAAGTTTTGGCTTAATCAAAAAAGTGAGCTCCACTAGGGCAAGTCCCAGAAAATGCTCTTCTTCTTCCAACCACCCGGTACCATTTTATTATGCTCCTCCGCATGTTCTTCTGTTGTTTTCCTCAATCCCTTCTGATTAATTTGATTTAACAACATGGAGCCTGCATGAATGCAAAGAGTTATAAGTTAATTAATTTATCATATGTAGATAGAAATATATTAATTAATTTAAAACAACTAATATAAAAATACCTGATCTCTTTTTCAAACCCTTTTTATAACGACTGTGTTCTTGATAAAGTCCTTTTTATTCTTTCGAAAAGGATGATCTTCTGGTAAAAACTTTCGATGGTTATCAAACCATGAAACTTTTCTGCTAAGCGGGAGACTGAAAGCGTCAGAATCCTCCATGCAGTAAGGACATGCTTTTTTCCCAGTCGTCCTCCATCCGGACAACATGGAGTATGCAGGATAGTCACTGATCGTCCAGAGCAGGGCAGCCCTCATCATGAAGTTCTGCTTTCTCGATACATCGTATGTCAGCACTCCATTATCCCACAGATGTATTAAGTCTCTTTTAGGGGCTGAAGGAAAACATCTAGTTTGTCCTTTGGATTCTTTGGACCAGGTACCAATACCATGAGAAACATCGTTTGGGGCTTCATGCACATCCACGGAGGTAGATTAAATGGAGTCAATATAACCGGCCATAACGAATACTGCTTACCGTGCATTCTAAATGGACAAAAACCATCAGTGCTGAGACCTAACCGAACGTTCCTAGGTTCGTCAGAAAAAATAGGAAATACCTCGTCAAGATGTTTCCAGGCCATCGAGTCAGCAGGGTGTCTCATCTCTAAGGTATGAGGATCAGTCTCTGTATGATGCTATGTCATATCTTTGGCTGTGGCATTAGATTTATACAATCTCTGAAGCAGAGGAATGATAGGGAGGTAATACATCATTTTATTTGCCACTTTCTTCTTCTTATTCTGCTTCCCTCGACCGTCAGTCTAGTTCCGACGCGGTACTTTATACCGAGAGTGCCCACAAAATCTGCACTTATCAAGATTCGCGTCTTCTTCATTACCCCAGAATAACATGCAGTTATTGATACAACAATCAATACTCTCTACTGGTAGACCCATACTCTTCAACAAATTCTTGGTTCGATATTCTGTAATAGGCACCTTATTACCGGGAGGATAGACCTCATTGATCAACTTACTAATTTGGTTATAGGCTCTTTGAGAAAGTTTGTTCTCAGCCTTGATAGCAATGAGTCGAGCATTGAATGACAATAGAGAGTGAGTTTGACATCCATCATACAGATCTTCGTCAGCTGCTTTGAGTATTCTGTAAAAATTAGCTGCTTCCTCATTTGGTTCCTCCTCCATAGCCTCATCTTGAATCCCACCAGCTTCCCTGATCATCGTATGATACATATCAGGTGTATCCACTGCAGGTGGCTCGAACTGTACTCCAGGATCATCGAATCCATGATCATTGTGTGTCTCATTGTATTCGAGAGTATTATAATACACTTCAAGGTCATTGAAATCAACATTCCACCGCTCTTCACCATGACGTGTCCAATTGTAGTAATATGGAACAAAACCATTCATGATGATATGTGTTGGTCCTGTTTTCAAAACCCAAGAATGCGTTAAATACCAATTGTAATGCATATAAAATAGGGGTGAGGGCAGAGTGATTCCAATTCTTTTTTGCTTTTAAGAACGATGTGTGTTTTGCTTAGAGTCGAGTGCATATGACAAGTAAGAACATAAAGCAGTAACGAACACACTATTTTTATAGTGGTTCGGAGTCCAACTCCTACATCCACTCTTCCCTTTTGGGGCACCAACTTAACCGACTGGACTTAGTTTAACGTGTTAGTCCAACACCCAATAGATGTTTACAGAGTTCACACTCAAACGGGACTTATCTCCCTCACGGGATTGCCTACCCTCCCTTTCGGGATTGCTAGGTGTTTACCGAGTTCACACTCACCTACAAACTGATTTGGGTAAGGTTTGTTTGGTTTCCAACTAGGTTGAGATTTTCCCTTACATTTGTTTAGCCTCAATGCTAAGGATGGGAAAATCTCTCTAAGCTTAGGATATTACATTTGTGCTTAGATCTAGGGTAGAACACTCTTGAATATATGTGTGTATTTCTTGCTCAGTGTTCTATGGTGGGAATGCTTGAGTATATGGCTCTTGGCTCTGTAGCATCTTTTTCCACACTCTCCACCACCACCCTTATGAATAATGAAGGAAGAACTTGTATTTATAGTGTGGATTTGAATGTTACCGTTGGATGGAGTTACATTCAAATGCATACTATTCTGTAGCTTCTGCAGCTTTTTCAGGCTGGTTGTCTTCCTCTCATTGGTCCACGTCAGCTGAATCTAACGACTATATTCTTCAGGATCTTCTGAGTCTTCAGGGTTCTTCTGAGTCTCAGGATTCTTCATTCAGCAGACTTCTCTTCAGCGTACCTTGTCTGATTAGGTATACTGACACTCAGGCTAACTGAGTTAAGCTCTTCTGACTTCAAACAATCTGACCCTCAGGTCACTAGCACTCAGGCTATCTGATCATCAGTAGCGTTCTGATTCTCAGTGAACATGACTTCAGATGACTTGTCTTCTGATGACTTCTCTTCTGATTTCTTCTAGCCTGATCTGATCAGCTCACCTGATCAGATCATTATAGCATCAGGTCAGCATATCAGTTTATCTGCATCAGATTAGTACATCAGGTTAGCATATCAGGTTAGTTGCATCAGGTTAGCTTATCCGATCTCGATCACGTCTGATCTCAATCAGTCTCATCTGCTCCTCTTCGGATCTGCAACCTCCTCTTGTGATATGCACCCTTCTCTTCTGATCTGGTCTTCTGATCATTTGATCAGCTTATCTTTTCTGGTCATCCGATCAGGTCATCTGGTCATCTGATCTTCTGATCAGCTTGCTTATCTTTTCTTTTCTTCTGATTTTGCTCAGCTCATCAGTTAACTCCGGAACTCATCTTACTCATCTGATCTCGATCAGTCTCGTCTGCAGCCTCGTCTAATCTCGATCATCTTCGTCTAATTTCGTGAGTTCCCCATCAACTTGTTCTCTCGTTCCCCCTCAACTTGTTATCTGTAGATTAACTTCAATAACACAAGTTGATAATGTTTTGGCATAATTCATCAAAACTAAAATATCCCAACAATATGTGTCTGAACATCCACAGTCTCTCTGTATGACTTGTTTTGACATTTTTTTGCACTACACGGACATCTTATACGACCTTCTGAATTTGCTGCACCATGGTTAATTGCAAACTGAATGAAGTTATTAGCTTCATTCAAGAACTCCATATTTATACTTTTGTTGATAAGTCAAGGAGCAGAATACATCCACTGACGATTTGGATATTCCATCTGTTTCAAATCATTATCAATATGTTAATTCTACAAAAAATTGGACAGAGTTTCGTCTGTATATGTAAATATCCAAATATATTCTTCTATCAAATAACATCAAATACATTCATTTAACATAAACTATCTACCCAATATTCATCTAGCTATGATCACAACATTTATTTAACATAAACTATCAATAAAATATATGTCAATACCAAACTTATAACATTACACAATATATATTTTTAGTCAAACCGGTAGAAATGTGAAAACGTACCGTAAAATCGTCCTCGAGGAGTAAATATCTTTCCCCTACACAATATGCACTTCAAAAATGATTTTCGCCTCTATCTACACAAAATTTGATTTTCGAAAGTTTTTGTTTGTTTTTTACTTTTCTGCAGGCTGAGGTGCCTGGTTTTTGTTAACTATTAGCGACGGATTCAGCGACGGTCACTAGAAATCGTCGCTAATAGAGACGGTTTAGCGACGAATATTTCCGTCGTTCATAGCGACGGTTTAGCGACAGAATTTTAAATAACCGTCGCTAAGTCCGTCGCTAAATACACGATTTAAAAAAAAAACATAAATTAAAATTGTTCAATGCTGATTAAAAATTAAAAACAAAAACATAAAATTAAAAATTGTTCATAACATAATTAAAATAACAATGATCCTAGAAGGGATCTGCCCTCCAAACAACTACAATCGACTCCCAAACTTCGTGCCCAAGTTCGGGACTCCACGTAGTTTGTTTCTATATTTAAAAAATAATACAATAATTAATTAAATTAATTTTAACAATATATATTAAAATAAAATATTTTAAGTAAATTTTATACCTTAAACTCCTCAAAATACAATTGACGCTGATCAGTTGACACATTTTTCCAACGATAAGCGTTTACAGTAATTCCCACCCGCATATGACATTGTTGGCTATACAGGAAGTCTCGTGACCAGGTACAATACTATAACACATTAAAAAATAAATACAGAATTAATAATTATTGTATTAAATTAAATAATTATATAATTATTATCGTATAAAACAAAAATACTTACGCTCCATTAACAATATTGATAAACAAACCAGTAGTAGGCCTTCTGGATGAAGCAGGAACGTCACCACTTTCAGCAGCCATCTAAATAAAATATGAAATTTATATATTAATTATATTATATAAAATAAAATTAAATATAAATAAATATACGAAAAAATAATTAAAGTAGTACCGTGAATATTGAAGAATACAGATGAACGAGGCTTGTTTGTATTGCTTTCTGATTTGATTTATGAAACAAATGGGCAGGCTGAGCGTGTATTTATAGAATTGGATTTAGCGACGGTTTTTTGGGCTGGGCGTGTATTTATAGAATTGGATTTAGCGACGGTTTTCAAAAAACAGTCGCTAAATCCATCGCTAAAGTCTACCAAAATTAATGACACCGCCTCCCAACGGGCAGATCTTCGCAACGGGAGTATCTCTTTGCTTTCTGCAAAGTATAGCGACAGTTTTTTGAAAACCGTCGCTAAGTCCGTCGCTAATACTGTCGATTCGGACTATCCGTCGATGAACCATCGGTAAACCGTTGCTGACGCCGAGGGTTTTATAATCCGTTGCTAAATGTTGTGATTTTGACGGTTTGACTAAAACCGTCGGCAAAATCGCCGCTATTAACGATGGCCTCATTAACCGTCGCTAATTTCCATTTCGTTAAAACGCACCTTTTTTGTAGTGATTACCTTATGCGAGCTAAGAGGGCCAACCCGAATGCCAACTGTACAAGTTGACATACACAGAGAAACGCTTACACAACTGGAACCTCGCCGTAGTGAGTGGGTTGTTAGATTAACCTGAGCGATTCATGGGGATGGGAGAGTCCTCGGACTTGGTCCCCGGTGACAATGAATTAGACCCCTGGTCCTACAACGAGGCGATCCAAGACAAGGATGCAATTTCTTGGCAAACAACAATGGAAGCCGAGATGGGTTCAATGGATCATAATAAAGTGTGGGAGCTAGTCGAACCACTTAATAGGGTAAAACCCATTGGATGCAAGTGGATTTACAAGAGAAAAATAGGACCGGGCGGGAAGGTAGAAACCTTCAAAGCTAGACTTGTGGCGAAAGGGTACACTCAGAAAGAAGGGATCGATTATGAGGAAACCTTTTCACCCGTAGTCATGCTTAAGTCCATCCGCATTTTCTTGTCGATAGCTGCACACCTTGATTTTGAGATCTGGCAAATGGATGTCAAGACAGCTTTCCTTAACGGAAGTTTTATGAGGAAACCTTTTCACCCGTAGCCATGCTTAAGTCCATCCGCATTCTCTTGTCGATAGCTGCACACCTTGATTTTGAGATCTAGCAAATGGATGTCAAGACAGCTTTCCTTAACGGAAGTCTTGAAGAAGAAATCTATATGCAACAACCCGAAGGCTTTGTTGAAAAAGGCCAAGAGCATCTCGTTTGCAAGCTCAAGAAGTCCATCTACGGATTGAAGCAAGCATCCCGTGCTTGGAATTAATGTTTTGATCAGGTTATAAAATCTTACGGTTTTGATCAAAACGATTTCGAGAGTTGTGTGTATGAGAAACGTGTCGGAACTGCCTTGGTATTCTTAGTACCATATGTGGACGATATTTTGCTCATCGGGAATGATGTAAAGATATTGTTAGACGTAAAGGCATGGCTATCAAAACAGTTTGATATGAAGGACTTAGGGGAAGCCGGTCACATCCTTGGAATCAAGATCACTCGAGATCGTAAGAGAATGATGATCGACTTATCGCAAGCTTCATACATAGATACTGTCTTGAAGTGATTCAACATACAAGATTCCAATAAAGGTTTTGTACCTTTCAGACATGGAATCCATCTATCTAAGGAAATGTGTCCTAAGACAAAAAAAGAGATAGATGACACGAAAGGCAATCCTTATGCTTCGGCTGTCGGAAGCCTCATGTATGCAATGTTGTGCACGAGACCAGATATCTGCTTTGTCGTTAGCATGGTGGCAAGATATCAGAGTAACCCAGGGAAAGAACATTAAACTGCAGTTAAAAACATTCTGAAGTATCTGAAAAGAACTCAAGATATAATGTTGGTTTATCAATCAGACAGTCTAATTCCCATCGGTTACACGGTCTTGGATTTACAATCAGACTTAGATTCCAGAAAGTCTACCTCGGGTAGGGTGTTTTGCATGGGAGGAAAAGCCATGACATGGAGAAGAGTTAAGCATAAATGCATTGCAGATTCTACCATGGAAGCCGAATATGTAGCTGCTTGTGAAGCAGCGAAAGAAGCGGTTTGGCTCAAGAACTTCTTAGTGGACTTAGATGTAGTTCCTGTTGGTCCCGATATGAAAACCCATTAGTGCAAAAAATACCATGTAATGCATATAAAACAGGGGTGAGGGCAGAGTGACTCCAATTACTCTCTTTTTTTTTGCTTTTAAGAACGATGTGTGTTTTGCTTATAATCGAATGCATATGGCAAGTAAGAACATAAAGCAGTAAAGAACACACAATTTTATAGTGGTTCGGACAACTCGTCCTACATCCACTATTCCCTTCATGGGGCACAAACTTAACCAACTGGACTTAGTTTAACGTGTTAGTCCAACACCCAACAGAGGTTTACCGAGTTCACACTCAAACGGGACTTATCTCCCTCACGGGATTGCCTACCCTCCCTTTCGGGATTACTTAGATGTTTACCGAGTTCTCACTCGAACGGGACTTATCACCCTCACGGGATCGCCTACCCTCCCTTTCGGGATTGCTAGATGTTTACCGAGTTCACACTCACCTACAAACTTATCCTACCAAACTGATTTGGGTAAGGTTTGTTTGGTTTCCAACTAGGGTGAGATTTTCCCTTACATTTGTTTAGCCTCAATGCTAAGGATGGGAAAATCTCTATAAGCTTAGGATATTACATTTGTTCTTAGATCTAGGATAGATCACTCTGAATATATGCGTGTATTTCTTGCTCAGTGTTCTATGGTGGGAATGCTTGAGTATATGGCTCTTGGCTCTGTAGCATCTTTTTCCACATTCTCCACTACACGAATAATGAAGGAAGAACTTGTATTTATAGTGTGGATTTGAATGTTACCGTTGGATAGAGTCACATTCAAATCCATACAATTCTGTAGCTTCTTGCAGTTTTTCAGGCTTGTTGTCTTCCTCTCATTGGTCCACGTCTGCTGAATCTAACGGCTATAATCTTCAGGATTCTTCTGAGTCTTCAAGTTTCTCCGAGTCTTCAGGATTCTTCTGAGTTTCAGGATTCTTCTGATCCTCAGGTTTCTTGATTCAGCAGACTTCTCTTTAGCGGACCTTGTCGTCGGGGTATCTTGACACTCGAGGCTTCTTGAGTTCCGCTCTTCGACTTGATAATCGACCCTCGGTCACTAGCTTTTCGAGCTAACCGATCATCGATAGCGTTAGATTCTCGATGAACATGACTTGAATGACTTCTCTTTTGATGACTTCTCTTCTGATTTCTTCTCGCCTAATCTGGTATGCAGATTTCTGGTTTTCTGATATCTAATTTCTTCTCGCCTGATCTGATCAGCTCACTTGATTAGATCGATGACAACGATCAGTCGGCATATCGGTTTATCTGCATCGATTAGCTTTATCGGGGTTAGCATATCAGGTTAGTTGCATCGGGTTATCTTATCGATCTTGATCCGCGTCGATCTCGATTAGTCTCATCTGCTCCTCTTACGATCCGGTCATTTTGATCTTCGATCGGTGGCTTAGCTTTTCTTCTCTTACGATTTTGCTTTCTCATCGTGTTTACTCCGGAACTCATCTTACTCATCTGATCTCGATCAGTCTCGTCTGCAGCCTCGTCTGATCTCGATCATCTTCTTCTGATTCCGTGAGTTCCCCCTCAACTTGTTCTCCTCGTTCCCCCTCAACTTGTTATCTGTAGATTAGCTTCAAAAACACAAGTTGATAATGTTTTGGCATAATTCATCAAAACTAAAATATCCCAACAATTTCCCCCTTTTTGATAATGACGCCAAAACATTAAAATATATGCACTTTTACAGAAATGGGTTTTTGTTTAAAAAGATCAGTTCAGGTTGTCACATTTGAAATCAGTGAACTTTTGAACTCCTGCTCTGATACCAATTGTTGGTATCAGTTCAGATTGTCACATTGAAAGCTTGTGAACTCTTGAACTCCCGCTCTGATACCAATTATTGGTATCAGTTCAGATTGTCCCGCTCTGATACCAGTTGTTGGTCCCGATTTGAAAACCCATTAGTGCGGAAAATACCATGTAATGCATATAAAACAGGGGTGAGGGCAGAGTGATTCCAATTACTCTTTTTTTTTTCTTTTAAGAACGATGTGTGTTTTGCTTATAATCGAATGCATATGGCAAGTAAGAACATAAAGCAGTAAAGAACACACGATTTTATAGTGGTTCGTACAACTCGTCCTACATCCACTCTTTCTTTCATGGGGCACCAACTTAACCAACTGGACTTAGTTTAACGTGTTAGTCCAACACCCAACAGATGTTTACCGAGTTCACACTCAAACGGGACTTATCTCCCTCACGGGATTGCCTACCCTACCTTTCGGGATTGCTTAGATGTTTACCGAGTTCTCACTCAAACGGGACTTATCACCCTCACGGGATCGCCTACCCTCCCTTTCGGGATTGCTAGATGTTTACCGAGTTCACACTCACCTACAAACATATCCTACCAATTGGTTTCCAACTAGGCTGAGATTTTCCTTTACATTTGTTTAGCCTCAATGCTAAGGATGGGAAATTCTCTCTAAGCTTAGGATATTACATTTGTGCTTAGATCTAGGATAGAACACTCTGAATATATGCGTGTATTTCTTGCTCAGTGTTCTATGATGGGAATGCTTGATTATATGGCTCTTGGCTCTATAGCATCTTTTTCCACATTCTCCACCACACGAATAATGAAGGAAGAACTTGTATTTATAGTGTGGATTTGAATGTTACCGTTGGATGGAGTCACATTCAAATCCATACTATTCTGTAGCTTCTTGCAGCTTTTCAGTCTTGTTGTCTTCCTCTCATTGGTCCACGTCAGCTGAATCTAACGGCTATAATCTTCAGGATTCTTCTGACTCTTCAGGTTTCTCTGAGTCTTCAGGATCCCTAAGATGTAGCAGGCTTCACCAAGATCCTTCATAATGAAGGTCTTTGATAACCAATCTTTCACGGACTGCATGAGTGGAATATTGTTTCCCATAATCAATATGTCATCGACATATACAACTATGAAGACAATATTCCTCCCATTGCATTTATGATAAACACATGGATATTTCGAATTTCTGATGAAGTCAAAGGATCCCATTATGCACATTTAAAACAACTGTAAACAAAATCAGCCCTAATTCTGAGCAAGAAATTAAGCGGGAGGAAGGTTAGATAAATCAGGGTTGAAATTACCTTATATTGGAAGCGGCGAAGGAAGGAGAACGATGAAGGCGGCGGGGGAAGACTGTAAACAAATCAGCCCTAATTCTGAGGAGAAAATTAAGCGGGGGGAAGGGTTAGACAAATTAGGGTTGAAATTAACCTTATATTGGAAGCGACAAAAGAAGGAGAACGACGAAGGTGACGGGGAAAGAAGAACGACAAAGATAGCGGGGGAAGGAGAACGACGAAGGCGCCAGGGGATGGTGGAGGACAACGAATGCGACGGGGGAAGGTGGAGGACGACGAAGGCGATGGGGGAAGGTGGAGGACGACGAAGGCCATGGGGAAGGAGGACGACGAAGGAGGTGAACGGCGGTGGTGGCAGGCGGCGAACGCGGTGGAAGAGACGAAGAGATCTGGTGCCTTAGTATTGGTGGTGAGCGTAGCCGAGTTTGGAAAGGGAGTAAAAATAATTCTAAGGGTCCCTTTTATACCCTTACTAAATAATTAAAAAAAAGATATGACAACGGGTTTACTTACGACAACAAATTTTAGACCTATGACAATGGGTCCAATCAATACCCGTTGTCTTTTCGCCATTATTGTATCTAGTTTTTGGCATAGTGGGATTTGACAGCTTTATCAAATCGGATATTCCAACTCCTAGAAGCTTGCTTCAATCCATAAATGGATCGCTTAAGCTTGCATACAAGATTAGATTTTGGCTTTGATATAAAACATTCTGGTTGAGTCATAAACACTTCCTTATCAATGTTGCCATTAAGGAAAGTTATTTTGCCTTTCATCTGCCAAATCTCATAATCGAGATGTGCTGCTACCACAAGTAAAATTCGAATGGACTTGATCTTAGCAACTGGTGAGAAAGTCTCGTCATAGTCAATGCCTTCGCATTGACTATAACCTTTCGCCACCAACCTAGCCTTAAAAATAAACCATTCGATAAAGCAGCATTTCCATAAACATCACCATTAAACGAAAAATAACAATTATTATTTGCAAAATGGAAGGTAAAACCTTCAATATCCAACATAGGAATAGAAATAACGTTGTGAGTAATAGATGGAACGAAATAACAATTATTCAGTTATAATCTAAAACCAGAGGGTAAGTCTAAAACATAAGTGCCAACACATTCAGTAGCAACTTTTGCTCCATTCCCAACGTGTAGCGCGACTTCACCCGGCCTAACTGCCCTGCTATCCTTGAGACCCTGTACATTAGTAAAATGTGTGAGCCACAACCGGTATCCAATACCCAACAACTAGTATCATTGGTGGACATGTTTATCTCAATAACAAACATACCTGTTCCAGAGGCTGAAGCACCTTGTGCCTTCTTTTTAGCTACTAGAACCTTGCAGTCCTTCTTCTGTTGGGGAATTAATTGTCAGGATCTATTCGGGGTGAATATTTAAATACAAATTTAATTCTAACAATTATTAGTAGCATGAATTAATCCTATATTAATTTAAATAATAATCCAACAACAAATCATGCATATAAACAAGTCACATAAATCCTACGCATGCGGAATTGCTAGGAGTTTATGTGAACTAACCTCTTGGAGTGACAACCGTTGAAAAGATGGATATCCCGTTCACACGAACAAACCCAAAGAGCCTTCTCAAGTATTCCCTCGTCCTTGTTCAACAATTCGGTGGAAGGATGCTCGCGAACAATTAACAAAAGGAAAAATAAAATTATGTTGCACCACCTTTGAGGATTTCTAATTTTTCCAACACATGGAATTGCATTGGGGATGAAACATTCATCCCCTATTTATAATAAGGGGTTTGGACTATTTTTAGTGCAGGAATAAAGATGGGAAAATCTTTTTCTTGATCTCCAAGAATTCTTGAATATATCTCATATATTGTTTTCTCCATAGTTAAAATATTCCATAAAAATCCCACATCCTTACACTTATGGATTTTTCGAAAAATATGAGGAGTAGGAATCCAAGATTTGGATCTTCTTGAATTTTATGAGATATTTTTGTATTCCAATAATGCATATCTTCCATAATATCTTTTCAAGAAAATCAAGAAAATCTTTCCTCTCCTTATTTTTCATGATTTTCGAAAATTTGCTTAATAAATAACCAAGTGGGAGATTTCTTGAATTTAATGAGATAATCTTGTATTTCAAGAATACTTATCTACAATCCATAACAAAATTCAAAGAAAATATTTCTCCCTCTTTTATTTATTATTTTCGAAAAAAATAGGAAAAAATAGGCAACAATAATTTATTTGATTTCAAACACATTTTCCAGTTATTGGACTTTATCTTTGGGCTACTTGAGGAGCCTTTAGGAGGATTAAGATTGGACCTTCCAATGGACCTTGAATTATAAATATTGAGCCACAATATTATTCAAGCCCATAAATATTAATTAATCCCACTACATAATTAATATTGCACTATCCATCTTAACCCATATTACAGTTATTATGGCTCCCGATTATTATTTCCCGTGTTTAAGATTATCCAGTCCATTAATTAATTTAAGCCACTGAAATAACTTCACATTAACTAATATCTTTTTCCTTGGTTCAGGAACGACTCAACATTATTATCCATACCGAAAATTAATTCCACTTGCAAGATTTAGTATGATAAAACTTTTGAGCCTCCCAAAGGGACAAATCAAGCAAGACATACTTGCACACGATTCTCCGTGTTAAATCTTAGCAATCGTCATGTAACTAATAATATTGCCCAAAACACAAAGTATCGAATCACATTGATTCTCTACCCAACATGAATCAAAACAATAGTTATTAATTCCACACGATCCTATTTAAGGGATGGGAATTAAGAAATAACTAACCATTGAGGTCTAATTCTTCTATATTCAGTACTGGAGAATTTATCCTCTTGTAGGTCCTATTCATCGCATCATAATGCACTAGTGCAATCTCTTGGTCAAGACAGACTTATACTTCAACCTTTCACGATGGGTTGTTCATTTCCATTTGGGTCGTGAATTCTGTCCTTTTGGTTACAAGGGACTATTAATTTAATCTTCTGTGATCTGGTATCACTAAATTAACTACAATGTAACACGTACTCATTTATTGAACAGTTATGCAGTAAATATATGTAACATTCAATCATATTTAAAGCAACAATGATAAATAATTTATTTCAGCAAATAAGACAGAAATTCAGTCTGGTTATACAAAGTAAAATCATACTTTCCAATATAACCCCAACATCTTTCAAGGCCCCTTCTGCTTGCAGTGGAGGCATACATCCTTATCCACCCGCTCTTTCTTTTGAATCCCACCTTTGGGCTTAAGGAAATTAAGCTTAGAGCCCTTCTTAGCCTTGCTCCTTCGCTTCTTCTTTCCTTTCGGAGCAGAAGAAGTAGAAGCACTCACCATGAGCACGGGCTTTTTCTTAGTAGTGGAAGACTCAAAAGTCTTGAGCATGTTATGAAGCTCGGACATGGTCGATTCCATCTTATTCATATTGAAGTTTACTACGAAACTTGAATATGAATTGAGAAGCGACTGAAGAATGGCATAAACAACAACATTGGTCTTGAGCACAATGCCCAAACGACCAAGTTTCTCGATTAGCCCAATCATCTTCAAAACATGAGGGAAGATCTTCCCTCCTTCAGCTAGCTGGCATCTGAACAGATCTCTCATCACTTCATAAATCTCGGAACGAGATTCAGAATCAAAGAGATCCTTCAGATGCTTGAGCATCTCGAAGGGGAGCATCTTCTCATGCTGCCTTTGCAACTCGGGAGTCATGCCGAGCAACATAACACACTAAGCCTATTCGGTACCAGCCTCAGGGGTAGCAGGGATTGGTGTGTCTAACACGTACTCAATCTTTTCTTGCCTGAGCACCAAACGAACGTTTCGATGCCAGTCCAGAAAATTTGGCTGAGCCAATTTGTGTGTTTCCAAAACACTTCTCAACGACAAGTTATTCATTTCAACAATCCTAGAGAAATAAAATAAAATGAGAATTAAAACACATAATTCTTATGATCAATATTCAACAATCAAAATAAACATGACCTTTAAATTTATTTTGTTTCCATTATTTTCACATACTTAACAACCTCATCGGAAAAGTACGAATTTATATCAAATATAAATTGTAATGGACTTTAACTTTAATAATTAATCCAATTAATTATTTAGTCTACCCATAATTTAATTTTAAATTTAAACTTTATTAATTTTAAATCAAATTTTAATTGTTTTATTGTCAAGGGCTCAGGTGCAATTTCCAAAATTGCACGGGAGGGGCTGTCTCAAATCAAATTTGCAAAACAAACCTCCCACATTATCACCATCCAAATCAGATCTAATCTGAAAAATCGAACAATCCAATTTTCAAACCTAAAATCCAGATTTTCAGTTTCATATTCATCAATAATCGAAGAAAATCAAGCAAGGAATATTCCAGAACAGGGTCGAGAGGCGGGGGCAAAAAATAGGAGCGAACGAAGGATGAAAATGAGGCATAGAAAATTGTCGTCGCGCAAGGCGACGCGAAATCGAATTGCCGCCGCTTCGTAAGGACCAAATCAACGCGTGGACGCGGCGAATTGCCTCCACTATCCTTGAACGCTAGCGACATCACCGCACCGTCAAACGCGTGGAGGTGAGTCGCCGCCGCAATTCGGTGCTAGCGGTCGAGTACTCTAAGCGATAGATCGAGAGGGTCGAGCGCCCCGCCGCTGCTGCTATCTGAGAGGAGGAATGACCCGTTGAGAATGATGACGGCGAACCGCCACCGTTCGCGAGTCGGACCTCTTCTCTGAAGTTGCAGATGAAAAATGAATGAACCAGTATCGAGATACGCCGCCATCGCGCTGCGCGAGCGGTTCAGAGTGGTCGTCGCCTAGTGACGCGCAGTGGGTCTTCGTAGTGAGCCGAGCGGCGCGCAGTGGATGAGGGATGAATTTAGGGTTTTGAAAACCTCAATTGTGAGGAAGACGAAGGGTGCAACAAATAAGTGGGTGGGTTTTAACTATTACAATCCACCCACAAACAAAAACAAAGACGCACAAATTCGTACACCCCCAAACATAAAACAAAATAATTTATGGTGCGGTCAAACCTAGTTTGGTCGTACCGCATGTTATAAATTTTTTTTATAAACATTAATTAATTCAATCAAGCAATTAAATCAAGAGCCTGAAGCTCTGATACCACTGTTGGAATATAGAGACACGTAAACATGTAATACATGCGCAGCGGAAATAAACAGTTCACCAACAACGAAAACGTAATTGCATAATTGAAAACATATAAACATAAAGAGAAACCTTACAGTAAATCGTACGCAGATTTCTCTACTATGGTATCCAAGTAATCCCCTTGCTCAGATCCGCACAGATTTGTCAGTGTTGAATCCCGAGATGAATTTGCTAGAAAAATTCTGACTAGAGATTTTATGGAGAAAATTAGGTTTTCTTGTAGTTATAATGAATCCCTGTGATCTCATATATATAGGGGAAGACCAGCTTAAATCTTAAGCTATCTTTATTATGAATATCTTTCCTAATCTTGCAAAACAAATCCCATAGATATGTTTTTCCCTACATATATTTCCCTATAATAATATTCCATATATTATTTGGGATTCCTATTTAATTAAATCTAATTTAATTAAACAGTAATAATAATTAATTCTAAATTAATATATTATTAATTTTCCATAAATTAAATATTAAATTCAATTTAATATTTAATCAACCAACTTTAATCTGATTAGGGAATTACTTGTTGCGTGACCCATTGGCCCTCATATATCGAGTGATTAGTCAAACTAACGGTCTTAATTGAACCCTAGACAATAAATCAGACATTCTCAATATATGAGGTACGTTGCGAGAAATGGAGCACTTGATGGTCCCGAAAAAACCCGATTTAAAACTCGTAAAATCTCAATGGGAGGTGACTTAAATTTTTTTTTTCGAATGTGTTATGCAGATTTGCTAAAGTATGTATGACAGTTAATATGAAAGCAAATAAGAACACACGTATTTTTATAGTGGTTCAGACAACTCGTCCTACATCCACTCTTCCCTTCATGGGGCACCAACTTAACCAACAGATGTTTATCGAGTTCTCACTCAAATGAGACTTATCACCCTCTAAGGGATCGCCTACCCTCCCTTTCGGGATTGCTTGGATGTTTACCGAGTTCTCACTCAAACGGGACTTATCACCCTCACGGGATCGCCTACCCTCCCTTTCGGGATTGCTAGATGTTTACCGATTTCACACTCACCTACAAACTTAACCGACTGATTTGGGTAAGGTTTGTTTGGTTTCCAACTAGGTTGAGATTTTCCCTTACATTTGTTTAGCCTCAATGCTAAGGATGGGAAAATCTCTCTAAGCTTAGGATATAACATTTGTGCTTAGATCTAGGGTAGAACACTTTTGAATATATGTGTGTATTTCTTGCTCTATGTTCTATGAATGGAGTTGCTTGAATATTTGGCTTTAATTTCACTTTGCAGATCCTCCATTTGCTTCTTTTGAAGATAGTGCAATGTATTTATAGTGTGGATTTAAATATTACCATTGGAAAGTAATATTCAAATCCATACTAATAACTTCCAGCTTTTCTTTGACCTTTTGCACTTTTCCCTACAGCTTTATGTCACATCAATATGTGTGTTGTCTTCTTATTGGCCAGCTACTTTTGTGTGTCTAATGAGATCCGATCACTCGTCCGATTCATCGTTCATCTCTTGATTACGTCGCCGATCCGTCCAATGAAATCGATCAGAGAAATCTGGTCTGCAGATTTACGGTGTCTTAAATCATCGTTCATCGATCTTTGAAATCATCGTTTCATCGATTCTTTGAAATCACCGTTCATCCCCAATCGATTTCACGAATCGATTTCACTTATTCATCCGAACTGATTTCACGAATCGATTTCACTTTGCTCATCCGAACTGATTTCACTTTATTCATCCGAACTGATTTATTTCTACTTTGATTTCAGATTTCTTCCCTTTGATTTACGATTTCTTCTACTTTGATTTACGATTTTTTTCACAAAGATTTTATCGCTTTTCTTCATCACAAATCAAGATGCTTCTTCTTGTTCAAATTTCATCGAGTTAACTTTCGGAACTCATCCTACTCATTCGATCTCGACGGCCTCGCCCGATCTCGATCATCTTCGTCTCGATTTTATGAGTTCCCCTTAACTTGTTCTCTCGCCCCCTCAACTTGTTATCCGTAGATTATCTTAAATAACACAAGTTGATAATGTTTTCAGCATAATTAATCAAAAACCTAAAATATCCCAACAATTTCCCCCTTTTGATAATGATGCCAAAACTAACTAACAATAAAAATATCTGAGAAAAACAAAGGTTAGTTAAACAAGAGAAATGATGAAGAACATTGTTTTCATTTTAAAAATGAGAAGATGATAGTCAACCTCCATGAATTTTATAAAATTAATGCATTTTAAACTAAATGGGTTTTAACAGAAAAAGTTCAGTTCAGATGTTCACATTAAAATCTAGTGAACTTTTGAACCCCTGCTCTGATACCACTTGATGGTCCCGAAAAACCCGATTTAAAACTCGTAAAATCTCAATGGGAGGTGACTTAAATTTTTTTTTTTTTAATGTGTTATGCAGATTTGCTAAAGTATGTATGACGCTTAATATGAAAGCAAATAAGAACACACGTATTTTTATAGTGGTTCTACAACTCGTCCCTACATCCACTCTTCCCTTCATGGGGCACCAACTTAACCAACAGATGTTTATCGAGTTCTCACTCAAATGAGACTTATCACCCTCTAAGGGATCGCCTACCCTCCCTTTCGGGATTGCTTGGATGTTTACTGAGTTCTCACTGAAACGGGACTTATCACCCTCACGGGATCGCCTACCCCTCCCTTCGATTGCTAGATGTTTACCGAGTTCACACTCACCTACAAACTTAACCGATCGATTTGGGTAAGGTTTGTTTGGTTTCAACAAGGTTGAGATTTTCCCTTACATTTGTTTAGCCTCAATGCTAAGGATGGGAAAAAATCTAAGCTTAGGATATAATATTTGTGCTTAGATCTAGGGTAGAACACTTTTGAATATATGTGTGTATTTCTTGCTCTGTGGTTCTATGAATGGAGTTGCTTGAATATTTGGCTTTAATTTCACTTTGCGATCCTCCATTTGCTTCTTTTGAAGATAGTGCAATGTATTTATAGTGTGGATTTAAATATTACCGCTTGAAAGTAATATTCAAATCCATACTAATAACTTCCAAATTTCTTTTGACCTTTTGCACTTTTCCCTACAGCCTTTATGTCACATCAATATGTGTGTTGTCTTCTTATTGGCCACCGCTTTTGTGTGTCTAACGGATCCGATCAGCTAGTCGATTCATCGTTCATCTCTTCCGATTAAATCGCTTTGATCCGTCCAATAAATCGATCAGAGAAATCTGGTCTGCAGATTTCGTGTGTCTTGAAATCATTTGTTCATCGATCTTTGAAATCATTGTTCATCGATTCTTTGAAATCACTTTGTTCATCCGAATCGATTTCACGAAATCCGATTTCACTTCATCCGAATCGATTTCACGAATCGATTTCATTGTTCATCCGAATCGATTTCCTTTGTTCATCCGAATCGATTTCAATGTTCATCCGAATCGATTTCACCTCGCTTTGATTTGATTTCTTCCCTTTGATTTACGATTTCTTCTACTTTGATTTCTGATTTTTTCACAAAGATTTATCAACTTTTCTTCATCACAAATCGGGATGCTTCTTCTTGTTCAAATTTCATCGCTTAACTCTTTAACTCATCCTACTCATCCGATCTCGACGGCCTCGATCGATCTCGATCATCTTCGTCTGATTTTATGAGTTCCCCCTTAACTTGTTCTCTCGTTCCCCCTCAACTTGTTATCTGTAGATTATCTTAAATAACACAAGTTGATAATATTTTGGCATAATTAATCAAAACTAAAATATCCCAACAGTGCAACTACCTGTAACTGAAACATGGGCTATTACAATAACTTCCTTTCATTCGTGAATACTCGATTAAGTCTTGAACGTGATGAAGTGTCTATTCATATAACTTAATCATATTATCTCAAATCACTAATTGATCATGTATGTCACACTTGGCCACAAAGTCCAAGTTGACTTGCATCGGTCGATGACTTAGATCCAATTATGATGAGAAGATGAGTATTCTCTCTAAATCCACTTTGAGGAATGAATCCTATTCTTAGCTCAACTACCATGCACATGCACTTCGTGATGAACCCAATCCAAATCATATCTACCCATGGAAGGGTGCAAGTGTCTGTCATGGTCAAAGTTCATCACTCCATACATGTCGTGCGTATTGACCTCAAGTTAAAGGAGTATCACATCGCTCCCACTAACCGAGACACCCGTAGACATATATTGTGGAACTACATCAAATGGTTTCTCGGATGGGTATACCAATACCCTCTAAGGTATCTGTGCATCCATCATGAGATACCTAGTGTCTCGTACGTAGTAAGTGAGATCTTACTACACTCTCTAAGAGTATTATGCAGATTGCACACCAATCTCAATTGCATCATCCATATCCCATTCTTGATGATCCTTGATCGGGATTATTTGAGAATCATGCTTAAGTCATCTGAGTTCTCACAATCTCAATGACAACAATGATTCATGGGAACACAAATAAGAATAAATGCAAACAACCAAATATAATATTCAAACAAGCGTAATGTCATACATTTAATATTAAACAAACAGTAATATTAAAACCAATACTGAATATTATCTTAGCATTATGTCCTTACAATAGGATTGTCTCTAGGACACTAACACTAACATGAGTAATCATTGTAGCCACAAGATCTCACTAACCGTTGTCGCCATTGCTCTATACTCCGCTTCAGCTAAAGATCGTGAGGCAACACATTATTTCTTAGTACGCCAAGAAACTGGTGCTCCATCCAATGATATAAAATAACCTATGCAAGAACGTCTAGTCTTGGAGCAGCTTCCCCAATTAATAATTTTTTTTTGTGTTATTTGCTCCTATCCATTTTAATTATCTTTCTAGAGGGAAATTTATTTCTAATTAGTATAATTGTTATTTCTCACTGCCCAAAACTAATAAATGATTAAATTTTAATTCCTTGAATGTTAATTAAAGTGGACTGGAGGTAGTATATTTGTTAATTATTGGGATAATTATTGGGATTTACCATATACTGTTAATGTTTGGAAAATTTACAGTTTTGATGAAAGTTCCAAAACAAATGTAATAGGACCAGTCAGACCGTGTTAGCTGACTGATGGATCAGATAGGAAACCAGCTGATAATAATTGTATAGACAGCTGATGTAATAGCATAGGTTAGAATTTGTTAAGTCTTGAAGATCAGAAAATAAGAAGAAACTGAAGATCAGTTTCACCCAAAATCGGATCAGTCAGGATCAGTTAACCAGACTGAAGATCAGAAGACTCAAGACCAGTTGACCTACTATGAGGAAGACATCAGAAGAGTCTCAAGTTGTGCTAAGACAACTTGAATCAGAAGACTCACAGGTAGACTGATCAGTCCTGGACTGATTAGGTCAGCTCAGTCAAAAGAACCAGAAGAATTTATCCAAGGCATACAAGCCCATCAGACAAGTAGAATGTCAACCCAGTTGGTCTTACAAGGCACCGAATAAGTGAACTTGTTAGCAAATGAGAATACGACACGTATGTACGGAACTGACAGAGCGGGATATGGAGTATCACAGTTCAATGACTAGAAAGGACAAGCTTGTACGATAATAGCATGGCCAACCTTGAGAACGTCTGTAACATCCCAAAATTACTTTATAAATAATAAATAATCAGGAGACATACATAATTAATTTATATTAAATTTAAGATATTAAGTCTCGATTTATAACTTAATTGGTTATTTTGGTTAATTACTTTTTGGATACTAAAGTTTACTGTTCAGGTATTATTTATTTAAATAACATTATATTTCATCTTTGTTTAATTAGGAGTTATTCTTAATTTTAAAATTATAAACAACCCCCACAGCCTACATACGTCTAAGGTGTTTGCCTGTCCAATTCTAAACACCCGTCCAATTCTGACTATTTTGGTGTTACTTCAATGGTTGGGGATATACGTTCTTGTATATGTCGTAAATATATTATTATTGTAGACATTACTTGCAGTGAATTACTATATTGGATTTTGGTTTATAATGGGCTTTAGAGTTTTAGCCCAAGCACTTTTATAAATAGACATTTCTGTGTATAGCCGTTGAGGAAGTTTACAGAGATTAGTGAAAGTCGTACCCAGATGTAGTCATTTTAGATGAACAAATACAATAAATCCGTGTTCTTGAATTCTTCTCTATTCACGTTCTTATATTTTACAACACGTTATCAGCACGAGTGTTCTACCTATTGGATTCACAATTCATCGAACCTCAAAACGCTAGGCAAGTTATTGGCCGTCGAATATATGCAAAAGCGAATCGGTAAATCAAATGTGCAGAAGGCACTTGGCCTATTAATTTACTTTTATGCCTTTGATTTATTTGTTAATTTATTCCAATTATCTCTTTAAGAAATTCTATATTCGATAACGAAATTTTGACGAATCAACTGTGTATTTGATTTGAATATATTTATTTGGAGTTATCCATTCATGTTTAAATTGGAATTCACATAGATTATATAAAGCTTATGAATTGAAATAGACGCCTAGCGAATCCGTATAGATAATCTTTTCGTATTATATATTACTGTTCGAACCAATTCTGAGATGAGTGAGATTCACCAACTTATATATTTTGTCTACTCTGTTTTCAGTTTTTGATGCGATTTAGCATATTTAAAATTTAATGTTTTATTATTTTTAAGATTTATGTCAATATTGTTGAATGGTTTAATTTTCATGAGATCTGGGAACATTTGATAATTGATCTGTGTGCGTGCTAATTTGTTATTGAAAAAGAAAGCGAGTACTCTGTTAATATATGGCACCTTCGGTTGCTCATAAAATATAACTGATATAGTATTAATATTTATGAGTTAGAATCACAATTGGTCCCATAAGTTTGGCCTCAAATAGATTTAGTCCCATAAGTATTTTTGTCGTTGATTTAGTCCCAATAACTTTGATAATGTCCAATTTTAGTCCCAATTTTGGTCAGAAAACTAAAAATAAAGTCGTTTTGTCATTTGAATTTGGGGTTTTCCGGTGGATGATGTGTCTGCACTGCCACATGTATTATAGTTGTTTTAACAACTGAAATTTTAGACATATAATTAAAAAGAAATTTAAAAAAAAACTTTAAATTAAAACAGAATTGACGACAACAATTAGTCAAACACACTTTAAAAATACACGTGTCAATCCAGTCACAGCATTCGCCAGGAAGCTCCAACATGAAATGGAAAAACGACGTTGTTTTAAGGTTTTCGATCGCGATTTGGGACTAAAATTGGACACTGTCAAAGTTATTGAAACTAAATTTACGACAAAAAAACTTATGATACTAAATCTATTTGAGACTAAAGTTATGAGACCATTTGTAATTCAAACTCTAATATTTATAATATTAGTGTAATTTGCGATGTAATATATGGTTGTAGACTGCTTTGATTTTTTATGGATCAGTTTGATTATTTGATTTAATAATTATGATGCACATGGTATAATTTGATTTAAGCTTTTATTTACTCATACTGTAAGACCTAATGGATATGGCATAATATTTTTTTAATTCAGTATGATAATATTCTTTAGTGATTAGATTATTACGACCATGTTTAAATTGGAATACATGTAACTTATTTGAATATGACGACATAGTAATGTGCCAATTATAAGTTATGAATTGTTTTGCCTCGGTGATACCAGTTTACATGAAAGCATAAGGCACACATTAACCTTTTGGCCAATGATTTAATTCTTTAAATTAAAGTTTTCATTACATTTTAATTTTGACTAATCCATTTTTATGCTGAGTTTTTGGACTCAATTATGGTTATGTCGTAATGTTGGTAGAATTTTCCATGTATATGAGATGAGGAAGCAGAATCTGAATCTTCAACGCGAGCCAAATCTTTCATTAGACGATCAGGAACTTTTACCGTAGAGTTCCGCTCTGGTAAATAAGTTTAATCCTTATAAATTTCAGTAATTAGAACTGCATGTCGCAGTATAGGCTTGAGAATTATTTGTTGTAGAAAATTATGATTTATGTGAAAATTCCTTATTTGCCTATTATTACTGATTTTTGCGGCTAGTTGTTTCACTTAAAATTATTGAATTTAAACATATGAAAGTCTATATCAAGTTTTTCTTATGGACAATCGTAGTAAAAATTATTTTGTATTGCTGAAATGAAATCTATCAAGTGTGCTCTTAACTGTAATTACTTATTGACTTGAACTTTACACGTTGAGATTCATTTTGTTATACCTATTTTGAGTGGAAACAATATAATTGCACTTGAAAACTCTTCAACTAAAATTGGGTCTTTATATAATCATGAGCAAAATAGAATCTCATCGTACTAGTTTGCCCGAAGCAAATTTATTCAAATTTATAACATGAGCGCTTCAAAATATGATAAGTCGGATTTTGACTAATTTTATTTACATTGTATGTTAAATAACATAATCCCTTACGCAAATTAACTTATTTGTAAGGCTTCTGGAAAGAAGAAGTTTTATAGTACGACATTCTCGTACTAAAATTGGAATCGTATCTTTTATATTTCTTGAATAGAGTTAGGAAGATACTTGTGGACTGATATTATTTGCCCGAAGCAATTTATTGTCAATATTATTGAACGTATATTTTTTTATTATTCAATAATCCATTTGAATGGTTAATGTCGATAAAATTCATATCGATGATATATGACATTGAGAAATAAAGTTGAGCATTTAGTCTCTTACGTCCACATCTAGAATTGTTCAGCTGAATCACTAATAGACTTCAACAAATTAATTACTAGACCATTATTGCAGAATTCCAACTTACTTATTTCATGTTGGGGGGCATGAAATTGTACATGGTGCTACACTAATTCAAATCCGACCCACTACATATCAAGAATCCCCTTTTTATAACTAGTGCTTAAGAACTAAACATTTACCATTTGCAAACACTTGATTGTGCAATATTTGTTTCTATATCACCACCACAGTGTACCTTAATTCATAACTCAGTTGGCTAATTGCACATTTAACGAAGATTATATCTCGGCATTGGGGGGAGATAAGAATTTAAAATTAAATGAAAGCCGAAAAATCTCGTGGAATATAAAAGATCTTCAATATTTAATCCACGCACCAGTTAAGTGAACTAGAAGTTCAAAAGATAATTCACTTGCAATATTTATCAAGTAATCTGCCAAAGTAATTTATAATAAATGAGTGACTAAAGCACATATACTTGTTGTAAATGCACCACATATTAAATGTGCCAATTTTATACAAATATACATGTTAATTCCCCTACACGCCAGAAGCGTAAAAGACTCCTTATTATGTAAGACATAAATCCGCGGTAATTACTAAAGCTAGCAAACATATTCAGTCACTCTTGAAGTCTCTTGAAGAGATTCGTCCCGAAGACGAAAATTCTAGTAATGAAGCACGTGCACAAAATAATAAGAATACTAGAATTACGGAACTACCAGATCAAAATATTATGGGAAATGATGAGGACATAGTTGATATCAATATATAAATTGATATGATTTTATAAATACAGGAGAAATGTACTAATGTTATCGACAACTTATTCACCGCCACAATTGCTCTTACTATTAAAAATATGGATTCAGTACCCAAGTCAATAGTTGAGCTAGAAGCACTTTGACAAGGTAAAATAGAAAGAAGCAATTGAGACAGAGCTCGACTCGCTAATATTGTTGGATATAAATGTATAATTGTATGAAAAATGAAGTAAGAATAACGACGTAATAAGGGACAAAGCGAGATTAGTAGCTCATGTGTTTTTGCAGAGACCCGATATTGGTTTTATCAAATATATACTCCTATTATGTATGAAATAAAGTTCCGCTACTTAATATCTCTGGCAGTAAGTAAAATTAAATTTAGAAATGCAGTTGATAGACATTGTAACCACATGTTTATATTGATCAATGAATGTCAATATTTATATGAAAATCCCAGATGGATATAAAATTCCTCATATCAGGAATGGTGAAAATCATATTATGTACGATATTAGAATTACAAAGGTCATTACATGACATAAAACATTTGGATCGAATATTCCACGATCGACTCAATTAATTACTTATGAATAAGGAATAAATAAATAATGAAATATTTCCTTGCGATTTATAACTAAATTATTTTGGTGGTGTTTATATTATCTTAGTTCATTATGGTGATGAACTGAATGTTGTTGGACAAGTAAGAAAATTGAAGAAAACAAATTTAAATCTTAGAAATGGAATTAGAAATAAAACCCTGGATAAAACCAAGCATTGCCTCGACCAGCAGATCGAGCATCTCCCTAAAGGAAAATAAATCTTTATATACCAGTCAACTTACTTGGAAAATGTATTGGAGAGATTTTTATATGGATAAATCTAATTTACTTAGCACATTTGTTCAATCCCTTGGAGTGGATAAGAATAAATTTAGACCTAAAAAGGTACATATGATATGTTAGGATCAGAAATTCCTTATCTGAGTGTCGTTGGTGCATTAATTTATTTTGAAAATTGTACCAAAATCGATTTTGCATTGCATTGTGTTTGCTTGCAAGATTTAGTGCTTCTCCTACAAGGAGGCACTGTAAAACATTAAGCACATGTTCGGTATCTCCATAGCTCGCCAGATTCATATTTAAACAACATTTGTGATTCATCTGGTGCATATTATAAATGATATATCTTCTAATATCCTTTATGGAGTGTATTGCACAGATGAGTAATAGATATATTAGAGGGAACTTGAGAGAACACATATCCCAAAATTCTTTTACTCGTTTGTACGCTAGAAGAATGATGAAATATCTTATAAAAGATTTGGGAGACTGTTGTCTTCAGGGGGAGAGATAACTTCAAAAGAATCATGAAGATGTGGTCTCAAGGATTACTGGTTGTACTTTTCTCAATATTACTAAATTTCTTTGTTTAGAATTTTCTAGTGAGATTTTTAATTAGGCATGAACAACACAACGTAATGTCCAAGGGGGAGTGTTGTAAATATTTATTATTGTGGACATTACTTGCCGTGAATTACTCTATTGAGTTTAGGTTTATAATGGGCTTTAGGGTTTTTAGCCCAAGCACTTGTATACCGTTGAGGGAGTTTACATAGATTAGTGAAATACTCCTAGTCTGGTCGCTAGAGGTGGCAAAATGGTCGGGCAGGGCCGGCCCAACGGGCCAATTGTAAGTTTTGGGCCCGGTGGGGCCTGGCCCGATTCTTAGTGGGCCTCCACTTTTGAAGCCCAGTCCAGTGGCCTAGGCTGGCCATCCGGGCCACCGGGCCAAAATGACCCTTTTTTATAATATTTTTTAAATATTAATAGTATAATTTTCAAAATAATATGGATTCCCTTTCAAATTTTTATATACCGAAAAGACCTTACATCAAATAAATTATAGATTTAATCTAGATAACTTTTTTTCGAGGGAAGATTTAATCTAGATAACTGATAAAAGGTCTAGAGGGAGCAAATATAAAAAAAATAAAATGATATCTTTTAACATGAAACAAGTTCTCATAAACAATACATACCAAGTGAATTACACTAGAGCCGGCAAAACGGGCCTGGCGGGCTGGGCCAATTCGGCCAGGTTCTTTTTGGGCCGCCAAAAATTAAGCCCAGCCCAACCCTTTTCTCGGGCTGCATGGGTTGGGCCACCGGGCCGAGCCCATTTTGCCACCTCTACTGGTCGCCCCCAGATGTATGGATGAATGGGTTAAATAAATCCGTGTTTTTATATTCACGTTCTTATATTTTACAACAAGGTAAGTATAATAGTAATAATAATAACTAGATAAATATAGGAGGCGGTGGTTTAGCAGGCTTCCTCTATAAGAATTCTTCATATTAAAGAAAATACCGATCATTCCCAATTTCCACCCATAACTTCAATTCTTCCGTGTTCGCCGGAAACCCTATAAAATCAAGAGCCCAAATCCGACCGAGCGAAGCCCACAACTAGTCTCATAAAACCCTAAATCAATTCAGCTTCAATTAGTCACGTCCATCGCCGCCGGCTAAACCCCAATCAAGCTACCGGCTCAGTCGCACCACTTCCTCTGTAAGACCCGCCTTTTGTTGGTCTTTTTCCATTTAATTTAATTGTTCTACAATTATATATGAAACGAAGATGTCTTGTTCCTTGTATAAATTAGGGAAATTGACAAGTTCGGTGTGTGTGCGCGTGGGAAGTTGGGCGCGAGAAGGAGAGACGTGATGTTCATAACCACTGCTGCATCGTATATATGAGGATTATAAGAAATCTTTAATTAAATGGTCTAAGAATACAATCAATATATTATTATATAATTTTATCAAAGACCAAATATGCATAATTAGTTTGTGGGTAAAGATTATATTCCATTTTTGTATAGTGTATATACACACAACATTTACGTATACTTATTTGAAATGATATATGTATATGCTATATATCTACACAAACAGGAACTGTTAGTAGGCTTATCTATATACAATATGTTTATAAGTTGTATTGGTGTTTTATTTAATTAGATTAAGGCTTTACCAAAGTATAAAATTAATATTCTTAAAGGTATTAGTAAATTTACCACGATAAGTGCTCCTATTAATTATATATATGTGTGCATTCGCCTGGTGTTCATTATTTTAGTATATGTACGTATATGTATATATCCACTTGCAAGCATAATAGTATAACTCCTAATATTAATATCACTGTTACCAGGTAATTATTGAAAGTTTAGTGTGTGGAATACTTGCTGTGCATATACGTACGTGGCATCTAAGGTTGTTGATATGTAAGCATATTCGTGCGAGTTACATACATACATGAATATGATTTTGTTGTGATTTGTGGTGCGAGTGAGTGGAATGGGTGTGTACACAGTGTATGTTTGTGTGAGTTGGGTATACTATATATAACCTATATTAATTGTTATTATTATTATCAATATTATGCATCTCACTTAGTTAAGGATCTTTGGATTAATAATGTTATGTGCGTGTTAGTGTATAGAGTTAATATTATAAGCATATAATTATATTAATTAAAACCATTCTTTGAATAGTATACTTCTTGTTCCTTTGTGACTGAGAATTAATTTAGAACTTGTTAGATGTATATGGTGCTTAGATTATATTAGATGATATAAGTATCATTGCTTGATAATATGTTATACTATGAATTATCATTAGTTACAACTTATTCTTGACATTGAACTTTAAAAGGATTGTATTATGGATGGAGTAGGAAATTGAGATCTACTGATTATATTAGACCTATTAAAGTAGAAGTTAATGTTTTGCATTGAACATTATACTTTTATTGGGTGAAGAGAAGAGCTTGAGAATCTTGGCCTAGCTTTTCAAGAATGACGAGGTTTGAGGATAATAAGGGGTATTGCATCATATCGTTTGTTGCAGCGTCTAATTTTAAGGTAAGAGCAATTTCCACTCTTCACTGGGTAAAACATTCCATGTTATGATTGTTATGTTAAAATGTTTTATGTGAAAGACGAATGCCATGAATATGCAAGCTCGTGACTATTATGTAATGTAATCTGATGACAAGCCGGGTAATGGCCCGTGATTCTAATCTAACCCCAAGCAAGCCGGGTAATGGCCCGTGATTCTAATCTAACGACAAGCAGTGTAATGGCCCGTGATTCAGTACATGTTTTCATGAGCTATATTTGAATGTTATATATTGATTACATATGCTTTTTAACAATGCGATTATTGATATTTCCCTCATCGAAAGTGTATTTCGAACACTCATTCCCCCACAATTCTATTTACATGGTGAAGGAGCTCGGGCAAGGCATGGCGAGGAGGTGGGCGCAAGTTATTTATGACGAATGTAGTAATATTTTTAAAATACGAGTCTTGCGCTGTAATTTAAAATAATTTATCTTGTAATAATCTCGTCTAAATTAATTATACTCTCTTTAATTAAATAATCATGCCAATTTGGGGACGTCTCAACTCAGTTATGTTATTTCCACAATTTGGGGCGTTTCAAAGTCACTTTATATCTGCAAACCTATCTTAAATAGATCGAAATTCGAATTGCTTTCCAACGACTAGTTTGATTTCGAGATGAGATTTATCCTTAAGCCTTATACTACCCAAATGATAGGATAGATTTCTAAGTTGGAAACCAAACAAATCTTACCCAAATCAGTTTGATAGGTTAAGTTTGTTAGCAAGATCATAAGCTAGGGTTTCTAGTTTATTTTCTGGGATTGTTTAGTGAGAACTCCTTAAACATATGTTGTACTGTGTTGACTAACAAACTAAACTAGTCAGTTCGTTAGTTAGTGGCCCTGCTAATAGGGAAGAGTGGACGTAGGACTTGTTGGTCTGAATCATTATAAAAATCTTGTGTGATTTACTGATTTACACCTGCACACACTTGTTTAAATTATCATACGTGTTTTAAGAAAGACCACCAAAGACCAAGTTATCGATCGATCGATTCGACACTTTGTTTCATCGATAAGTCGAAAAACTTGAGACCCGATTTTTAGAAGGGTTTTTTCTACACGGGTTAAAACAAGCTTCCGCATATCAGTTAAACTGATAGACTTCCAATTGACCAGCTTCCGAGCAGTCAGTAGGTTGGATATCAGTCCAAGCTGATTCACTCGCACTCTACATCAGTACTTATTTGACCCCACGCTGATTAGGGGTGAGCAAAAATATGTCAAAATTGAAAAATCGAACCGAACCGAACCTAAATATTAAATTTGGTTCGGTTTTCAATTAAATATTTCGGTTTCGGTTTAAAAATATAAAAAATTTGGTTTTCGGTTTTAGGGTGGGTTTTAAGAATTTAAAATTTTGGTAAAACCAAAACCAAAAATTATATTTACACTATTTTTTATTTATTATTTACTTAATATATAAATATTAATATCCTTAAATAAATTAATTAATAAGTAATAATTGTACATATAACAATACCCATTATTACCACACGTCCCATTATCCCTTCTCAATTGCCCATCACAAATGATAACCATCCCACTTTTAATTTATGGTTATGAGTTATGAACTTTTGGTTATGAAATATTTTTTGTGTTATGAACTTATGACATATGTCTTTATATTATGAGTATATTTAATGAGTTTGACATATTCCTCATGCATAATGTTTTTGCTTTGTTAGTTGTTACGCTTAAGAACATGAGCATTTTGTTATCCTCGTGCGAATTATGAATTTTGGTTTTTTTGGTTCAAAACCAAATCGAACTGAAATTTTTTGGTTCGGTTTGTGCTCGGTTCCACTACAATTCGGTTTCGGTTCGATTTTATATTTTTTAAACATTTTCACTTTTAGCTTTTGCAATTTAGTTCGGTTCGGGGACCGAACCGACCGATGCTCACCCCTAAAGTTGATCACGCAAAAAGTTTGAAAGTCTACTCACCCCTCCGCTCTAGACTTTCACCTCACTAAACCCGTCCGGGACTTATAGTTCATTTTTTACACATAACTAAAATCACTATTTACGCTTCACTGTTTGCCACAAAAGAGCCACAATTGCCCCTCGTCCTTCCTGTTCATATTATGATGCAACTGTGTTCATCTACCCCCATATTCGCCCGCCTAAAAGAGCTCCGAGGTATCTTCATGAGTCCCTTTGTTGTTATTTGTAATTTTTTGTTCTGTATTTTCTTTTGATTTAGTTGATTAACTGTTTGTTCAATTTAATTCATTGTATTTTTGCAGAGGTTTCGTTATTTTGTTTTTATTGAAATGGATTTTTCGGTTCTATTGAGCTTGCGATTTAACTGCATGTGTAAATTGATAGAGGTGTATACATCATCATCATATGTTGACATTGTTTCATACATTATTGGTACGTGGAATGATTTGAAATCAAAATATATATCTTGTCGATCTTCTATGGGTAATTTGAGTAACTGTGTTTTGGCTAGCGAAGATGATTTCAAAATTTTGATTTTAATATGACAGCAATTGAAAGTCAAGTTTGTAATTGTTGATATTACTAACACTTTAAATGGTGTTGATTCTTCTAAAGACGGTAACAATGCACATTTAGTGTATGTAAGCCCCACTTTCCTAAATCTGTTGGGTCAAAATGTATTAGAAAGTAGGAGTGGTTTAGATTCCAAAACTAAGTAGCCATATAATAAAGATCTTCCGGCATACAATATTTGTCCTACTCAAAAGCGGAAGGCTTTGATTTCTGACAGTTGGATTAATATTATGGAAGGTGGTGTTGGTACTATTTCTCTAGGTGGTATAGCTAAATTTAGATGTGAGCTTATTACACATTCCTTTAATTTTCATAAAATTGCAGAGATTAAAATTAAAAAGAATTTAATAAAAAATTATTTTGTTATATATATATATTAGTCATTCCACAGTAATTATTAAATTCCCTCTCCCTCTCAAAATTCAATAATCGTATAAAGTTAATTGAAAGAATGTGGAATAATAATCATATAGTGAAAGATATCCCTGAAGAATTATGACCAGATAATAATCTTATACAACCGGCGTCGATATCAACGGATCTTATGGAGCAACATGAATATTTTATAAGGCTCCTCGAGGTGGAATGTGCGACTGTTGTTGCAATCTTTGTGAGTTCACATTATATTAAATCATAGCACTTAAATGTTACAAAACATGCTCATTGATGAATACATATATTTTGCATTTAATTAGTAGTTCATAGTCAAGTGTTGCTTTATTATTAGTCATGTTGGTCCCGGTGCAAACGAGTCTTACACGTGTATGGGGGGGGAATACACGTGTTCAGTGTTTTTAAAAAATTTTCTTACTGAGGTCAGCTTGGGTCAGATAATCCTGAAGATTAGGTTACGAGAAGCATGATCGCTCGAGTCAAAGTCTCATCGAGACAAGGATCTCGAAGCCGCCGTGATACCTCGATAATCCTAAATCGAGTCCTCGAGTGTCGAGATCCCGAGTTGCTTGGATAAGATAACTAACTTATCAACCCTCGTAAGAGTAAGTTCAGTTTGGTAACTATCTGTTCTAGTTACTTAGTCGTGCGGAATGGTTGGCCCTTAGTTTATACTCGTTTTAAGCTTTGCTGAAAACCTTCCCTTTATGAAATAGTGATTAGGCTGTGATTCAATTACATACAACTTCAAAATGATTGATTCCAACTAAATATCGCGAAAAGCATGCTTTCAAAATCAAGTCAATGCAAATTAAGCCATGAGATAAGGAAAGCAATAAACAACACAAAGAATTATAGTGGTTCGTAGACACAAGCTCCCACGTCCACTCTCTCTCGATCCTCGAGAAATCCACTAATCACTTCTGAGCTTTCTGACTACCTCGCGTAGTTTACTTACTCAACTCGGCCCTGAGTTTTCTGACTACTCCACGTAGTTTACTTACTCAACCCGACCTTGAGCTTTCTAACTACCTCCGTAGTTTACTTACTCAAACACAAACAAGCTTTCAGACTACCTCTGTAGCTTACTAACTTCTCCTCTAGAGTTTTCTGACTACTCCGCGTAGTTTACTAACTCTTTACAACTCTTCTCACCAACAAACACACTCCAACTACCTTCTCAAGGGTTTGGGGTTTCTCGGTTGGTTTCCAACTAGGATGAGATATCCTTTACAATGAAGCACAATTCAAAGGGTTAGGATATCTCGACTAAGCTTTGGATAATTCTTATCAAGCTAGGCTTAGTATAGTGAGCTCTCTTCAATATAGAAGTACTTGGGAAATTCTAGGTTTTTCGAGTGCTTTAACTTTTGCAAGAATAAGTTTGAGCTCTTGAGTTGCGTATAAATTTCCCGTAACCTTACAATGTAGAGGGTCACCAGTATTTATAGGCATACACCAAGGTAACTTTTGAAAACTATCCGTTGGAGAGATAGCTTCGTGAGTTTCCTCTTGTGGTGTGTGAGAAACGGCTATATTTAGGGTTTGAAACTCCCTAACATGTTTTAGGCAATAGCCTTTCATGTACCGGTCTTCACCTTTTGCGATCTGGAACTTTTGTACATCCGACATCTTTTTTTCAAATGACCACACTTTGTTAGTGTTAGTATGGCATGTTGTCGTCTTCCTCTTTTTGACTTTTGTCTCCAGTTAAAGGTAGATACCTTCAACGGCTCTTTTTGGTTACAAACTCTGAGTTTGATATAACCTTAACAACACTTCTGACTTAGTTCCTTTTGTCTGCATTTGAATGTCTTGGCAAATATCTATTTTCTAAGGAATCACGATCTTCTCAGTATTGCATCCTTCAGATAGATATATCCAAAGGCTCGGAACATTCAGTTTATATCGAGCATTCAAAGACATTACCGAAGTCTTCGGTAATTATCGCGCCTTCGATATTCTTGATCTTTAGTCTTGATCTTGTGTCTTGAGTCTTCGAGTCTTCCGAAATCATACCGACCGACATCAATCTTCATGTTTGAGTCTTCGCCTCAAGATCTCATCGAGTCTCTTGATATCTCGCCATCTGCTCGAGTCTTCGATACTTCGCTTTATCGAAGTCTTGAAAACTTCGCCATTTCAAACTTCGGTTTTTCCGAAACATATTGAGTTCTTCGAGTCTTGAAACCTATCCTGATCTATATCTGCTGACTATACATTTTGCAGATAACATTCTGAATACTCCAAAACTGAATCCTGACTCAACTATCAAGATCATTCTGAACATGTCATACTCAGGGGTTTTGGGATCTAATCAAAATCATATATCTTTATTAAATTCATCTCCCAACAATTTCCCCCTTTTTGATGATGCCAAAACCTATCTTGTTACAAAACATATAACCTATACTGTGTCTCGCTTTTATCCTATTACAAGATTGGTTGTCTCCCAACACTTTCTTAAATCAGAGAAACTCCTAACAATTTCAGAGAGTCTCCCAACAATTTAAATCATTCAGCAATTTCTTCAGTAATGAATCTCTTTAAGTAGTTCATTACCAAATACTTAAACAATTTCCCCCTTAACAACATACAATCAGTTCAGAGACATTCATTCAGGCATATCAAAATAAAAGACATGTAAATAAGATAATGAGATATTATCTTTTGAGCATAATGATAAATCTTCATTGATGATTGGTTTGAGTTACAGATTACAATGAGTTTATCAACAAAATCAAAAGACAAAAATTTAAAGATTACGTAATCTTCGAGTCTTCGATCTTCGATCTTGATTTGGTTCTTCAGTCTTCTGCTCTTTAGTTTGCTTCATTCTCAACTTCATCACCGGGCACCTCCAGGTCGAACATTTCGAAAAATCTCTTCTTCAGCTCATTTCTCTCCGTAATAATATCCGGATCAAGCTGTTAAACCCAACCGACCAAAGATATTGAAAGCAATTTCTTGAGTAATGGCCTTCTCATTTACCAAGCCATTACCAAGTCTCGGAGGAGGATAGGAATATGGACCAGGGGCTACTATCTATACCTCTCCTTCATCCGCAAGGTTAATCCAAATATGTAGATACTTTGGATAGAAGGTTAGGAGATATTCAATGAATGCTTCATTCTGATCTGAGCTTTCCCCTCTCCATTCCCTGAGAACATCATAATTGAACCAGAAGGTTCTCTTGACCTCTTCCCACACATCGTTGAGTTTGATAGGCATCCATTTATCAACGTGGGGCCACTTCAGTGCTTTTGATGTCCCTTTCCCCTTGCTCGCAAACTTCCCGAATTCACTCCTTCGCTTCGCTCTTCGCCTATCTTCTTTCGATCACAGACGCGCTCGAGACCGGGCGCGGCTTTTCTTAGCTTGTTCTATTTGGAGTGTCTTGAGCATCTCTCATGTTGAAGACTTTCTTTTGAGGTTGAGACTTCGATTCTTCCGTTTCTTCATCATCCGAATCGAGCTTTCTCGGATTGGCTTAGAAAGCCTTTGCGCTTTTTGCTTTCCGGGTTGAACAACGCCCAAGGCTTTCCTCTTTATAGGCAAATCGGCGCGGCTTGGCTTGTTCCAACCTTTGCTCTAAAGACTCGGTTTCTCTCTTGCAACATCAAGCATGGTTTGCTCGAAACTTCGAGTGTAGATAAACTTCTCCACCGAGCGAACTTCTTCTCAAGAACCGACTTCTCTTAAGGCTTTAGCTAGGTTATACATTTCAAAGATCTTTCCAGCCTTCTTCTCCAAAGTACGTGCCATGAACTTCCCGAGGTCTTCACCTTTCTTTTCCCTTTGCACACGTAATTTGGAAGAAGTCTGGAGAGTGTTGTGTCCATGTGATATTGCTCTTTGCTCACACAAATAACCTCTCCTTATATCCGATCTTGTTCGCCTTCCAAATCTTTAGATGGTTCTTGGCCACGAAAAATTTCTTTCAGATAAATGGGCAAACCGGTCGAGAGTGCTTCTTTGAACATCTCATCATCTTGGTCATGAGCATTGAGCTAATTTCCTCAACAACAGATTTTATCATCACTTCATTCCTCTCTCGCCAATTTCACCTCTAGAAATGCAATTGACTCCTGGTGCTTCATTTCAATTCAAAGATCGAGCTCAAATTTTGACTCCCTCCAAATTTTCATTCAAATTTTATCTTCCATGGAGGTCATCTGTGAGGTCAAAGTGTTTTGATTAGCACCGACTCAAAGAGTGACTAAGACTTTCCATCTTTTGAGCTTGATTGGCCAATGTTCCTTCAATCCCCAAAGCAATCTTGATCATCATTGGCTCAACCTTCTCAAGTTTCTCCATCAAGGAGTGAGATCAATATCGAACCTTCGCACCTTCCGTGTTGTTTGATCATCCCCGAGCTCCAGCCTCCAATCGAGCCTCGATGCTTTATCGGACAATTGAGAATTAAAGATAGAACTTTCAATAGTGCCAAAAGGTACGAAGAGTCTTAGCTTCACCGAGGTTGACCAATTTCAGGTTGATCGCTGAACAAGTCTCCTTTTTCCATCTCGAGATCGATCCTCAAGATCTCCCTGTTGGTCCCCATCTCCATCTTGAGATTTGTCTCCGCCGCTAGGGGCACCAACTTCAGCTTTTCTCTCGGCTAATTTCCTCCGAACCAGCTCATCAAAATCGGAGTTTTTCATCCCGAGCTTTGTCCTTCTTCAACCACGACAAGTCGGGTCGAAAGGTTGTTTCCTCATTCCACCGGTCTTCCCCTCGAAAGCAAAGAATATCAAGCATCTCGGGAAGAGTCCGATTGAGGATGAACATACTTGTCCTTAATCCCAAAAAAACATCTTGCAGATCGGTATGAGCTGAGCTCGTGGTAGCGGTCAAGAATGAACCGCTCCCCTTTCCCTCCACTCGCCTTCTTGACCTCGCCCTTCTTCCATCTCGGGCTCTCTGGTTCGATTGGAAGCCTGGCGAGGATCAAGTAGATCACTCAGAGCTCATCAAGAATATTCTCGCTCCCGAGTCTCAAGAGCCTCCGAAGGTTTGTGCAACAGTCCTCGGTTTGATCCGAGGGGTTCCCGAGGCTCGAGTGGGCGTATCCTCGAGATTGACCCCCGAGTTGGCTCTTCTTTGCCTGAGCGAGCACTTCTTTGGTAGGAATCTCGAGGCCCGAGTTCCTTTGAAAATTTCACGAGAAATTTTGTCTCAACTTAGAGATGTCTCAAGACCTCGAGAAGACACATTCCTCACCGTTTCTTGTGCCTTTGAGATAACTGAGCCAAAACTTGCAATGGCGAACTCGAGCGGTTTGACCTCGGGTTGAATCTCCTCGGAATCATCGCCATCTTCATCGGTGAGAACCACCAATCTTCACTTTGGGGCAAGGTTCTTCCCGCGCTTTGGGGCAAGGTTCTTCGCTTCATTATTTTTGCACCTGCTCCATCTTTGCCTCCAACAAAACCTTCCCCGGGTTTGTTGAGTCTCTTTTTTTCACCAAGAATCGGGTGATTCTACCTTCTTTTATCTCTTCCCCCCCGGCCTCGCTTTTTGAAGCAATGGGCTTAAAGAGAATTTGGACTTAGGGAATGAGGTCGAATTGGCGAAGATAGCCTCCTCCTCTCTGCACATCTCCAAAATATAAGCAATTTTGGTGGCATGGTGGATCTTGCCTTTTATTGAGATCGCCCCATCAACCTTCTTCAAAACTTTGGTCTGCTCACTCACCGTCTGAATCAAAAATTTCAGCCATTTGAAGTTTGGTGGTGGGTGAGGCCTCGATTGCCGCCATCAATCTGAGCTTCGGGGTACTGATCTGCTCAAAACTCCCCGCAAGACTCATGATGCTCTTGCTCACAATATCCATCAAAACTCGATATTGTGGCTTCAAGTGTCTTTTATGCAATGTCGCCTCAAATTTAACAGGATTCTCAACAATCCTATCTAAGTACTCCTGCTCTCTACCTGACATATACATCGCAGGATCCTCTCCTCTATCACAGAGCTCAAAAACATCATTCATTTTTTGAACTATATACAAATCCTCTCAAAATCGATGTATTTGGACGATCGCTTCTAAATGTGATACAAGAATCTTAGAATACATATAGCCCTCTTCATCTATCTTCAAGTTATAGATGAATTCGATTACCTCTTTTGCAAACTCCTGGTCTGGTCGGCTTGTGACTAGATGGGTGAGTTTAGCCAGTCGAATCATGTGTAGAGCCTCCTCTTCTGGCTTTGAGTTGGTTGTGCTTTTGAGTGAGACAACGAACTTGTACCATGGCTTGTTGGTTTCGGCTAATCTCTCGAACAAGGTTGGGGCCATTTTAGAGATTGATTGGAGAAATGAAGATTTAGGGTTTGGGATTTTTCTGGGCAAAGGGGATTTTTATTTGCAGAGGATTTGGGAACGAAGGGTTTGATAAAATTTTGGCTTGAATGGCTTATTGGGGTATATATAGCTTCAAAATCGTGGGGAATCGTGTTGGTTAAGTGAAAAAAAAACGGTTGTGATTAATCTCCGATTAATCGGGTATACGAAACGACGATCTCCGAAAAGTAAGCCGCCAAAACATCCTCATTGGTCATTAATGTAGCAGAGCATTAAATGACTGTTGACCTTCTTCAGAATTTAAAACGATCCCGCCCAAAAACATTCCTCAGGTGTTTTGTATTTATTGTGAATGATTACTGAGTTTTACTTGAGCAATAAATGAAATCGCATGAGTCATTACTTCTTCGACTAATTTCTCTCTATCATTTTACCGAGTAATCGACCTTGATAAAATGTCAAGATAATATCGAAAATTGAATGGGTTCAAGATGTTACTTCGAGTACTCGACCTTCAAGAACTGAAGTTTCCCCGAGACTCGCCAAGATTTCCATTTTATCCTGAGCTTCTCAGTAGAATTCTGAGAAGACTTCATGCATCTGAAAATCTTCAATTTTTCAGATTTTACTCTATACACCTGGTTCTAACATCCCTAATTCAACTGAAAGTTCCTGAAATCTTGTTTTGAATGCAAAGGTTTAGTCAAGATATCGCCTCTCTCCGCTATCAAGATGAATTTTCTCCATCCTTATGTCCTTTTTCTCGACATGATCTCTCGATGAAGTGATGTCCGATATCCACATGCTTGCATCCGGTGTGCAATATCGGATTTTGTGAAATAGCATTATCACTATTATTGTCACAAAATATTGGTACTTCATTGGCAACAACTTTATAATCCCTTAATTGTTGTTTGAGCCAAAGAATCTGAGCACAACAAATTTCCCCGCAGCCCATGTATTCAAAACTTTCAGTAGTACTTGTTTAGCACCGAGGTCCTGCTTTTCGAAAACCAAGATATCGTACTTATTTCCTAGAAATTGACAAGTTCCCCAGTAGTGGACTTCCCAATTTCGAACCTCCATAATCGAGATCCGAGTAACCCGGCTAATTCAAGGTTATCATCACCGATACCATAATCCTCTATTCATCGGCCTTTACGATACTTCAAAGATCTTTTTTCGCGACCTCCATGTGACTAGCCTTTTTGATTAACTTGGTATCTTGCACATATCCCAACAACAAATGTTATATCCGCCTACTTGTCAGAAGATAGAGCAATGATCCAATGATTCCTCTATAATCAAGATGGGCTTACCGATTTGCCTTCGTAATCAGATCCATCTTGTAGTTAGTATTCATGGGAATCCTAACCGTATTGTAATTGCATACACCATATTTAGCAATCGATCTCTGGTGTATTTTGCCCGGTTGATGAATATTCCTTCCTTTGATTGTTTCACTTGAAGACCTAGAAAGAAATTCATCTCTCCCATCATTGACATCTCAAACTTGCCTTTTCATCGCTGTTGAAAACTTTTCACACAATGATGGTTTGAGATCCAAAAATGATGTCATCGACATATATATCTCGAACTAGTAAGATATCTTCCCATCCTCTATCCCTGAACAGAGTTCTATCAATAGTTCCTTTGACAAAACCATGGTCAAGAAGAAACCGAAAAAGAGTATCATACCATGCTCGGGTGCTTGTTTGAGACCATACAAAGCTTTTTTCCGAGCCTCAGAACTTGGTCATTCTGCTTTGAAACCGTGAGGTTGTTCCACATAAACCTCTTCTTTAAGCACACCGCTCAAAATGCACTTTTCACATCCATTTGATAGATCGTGAACTTCATGTGGGCAAAGATATGCAAGAAACAACTGATGGCTTCTAGTCTTGCAACCTAAGCAAAGGTTTCATCATAATCCAAGCCTTCTTCTTGGGAATAACCTTGTGCAACTAGCCTTGCCTTGTTTCTTACAATGTTGTTGTTTTCATCTCTTTTATTCTTGAAAACCCACTTAGTTCCAATGACATTGTGCCTTTCAGTCTATCTACTAGCTCCCATACTTCATTCCTTGAGAATTGATTCAAATTTCATCTTGCATAGCGAAGAATCCAATGAGAATCTTGTAGAGCTTCACCAATCTCAAGAGGTTCTTTCTCCGATAGGAAGCAAAGCAGAATAGTGCACTTTCACCATGGAACCTTCTTGTTTTAATACCTTCAGCTTAGATCACCCACAACTGACTTGTAGGACGACTATCTAACCATTTTCTTCTTGATGTTCCCCCTTCAATAGTATCCTCAACATTTGAAATGTTAGGTTCGCTTAAATTAGTAAACTCGGAACAACAGAAAAGAGAAAGGGAATCATCTTCCTCGGGAAATTTATTCGTAACATTGTCGAGACATTTGTTCCCCTTTGGTTGATAGATTCAGAATTTGCCTCACCGTGACCACATCTTCATTGGCATCACATACCCGAGTCCGAACCGTGTCTGCTCAGATTGGTCACCTTTGAGTGTTGGTTTTCCCGAGTCTCACCATCCCGAGTTCCATCCTCAACTTTTTATTCGAAGTCCGAGTCACTCCAATCATAGATAGTGACCGACTTCTTCTTTTCGTGTTCAATGGATGATTTATCTTTCCGCTTTTGTGCTTAATCTGGTGATCCTCTTAGTCGGTTCATCTCAAGATCATGTTCTGTTTCTTTCCGAACACAAAATAGATTCATCAAAAACAACATGAGGTGTTTCCTCCACAATAAGAGTCCTACAGCTTGTAAACTCGAAAGCTTTTATCGACTTCGTAATATCCTAAGAATATTCCTTCATCGCCTTTACTATCAAATGTTTTCAACCGATCTTTACCATTATTGTGTATGAAATACTTGCAACCAAACACACGAAAAGAAAGAAACAAGAGGCTTCCTTTCATTCCAAAGCTCATAGGGTGTTTTGCCTTGACTCTTGGTCAAGATGGATCCGTTTCGAGAGTAGCATGCAAAGGTTGATGCCTTCAAATTTCAAAAATCTTTTAGAATATCACCTTCAACTATCATTGTCCTTGCAGCCTTTTTCGTAGTCCTGTTCTTCTTTCAAAGAACACCATTTTGTTGAGGGGTCCTTGCAGCCGATGTTTCATGTGAAATTCCATTTGCTGCACAATAATCAGATATGATATGATTTATAAACTCAGTTCCTTTGTCGATCCGATTTTGACCACACTTTCATTTTTCTCAATATCGAGCCTTTTCAAGAATTTCGCAAACTTTTATCTCGAGTCTCTTTCTTCGAAAGTAAGAATATGACCCAAGTATATCTTGAGTAGTCATCAACTACTACCAATGTGTATTTCCTACCATTAGTGCTTACTTGGTGTTATAGGACCAAAAAGATCCATATGCAGTAACTGAAGTATTCTTTCAATAGAAACCTCAACTTTGCTTTTAAATGATGCTCTTATTTGTTTTCCTTTCTGGCACGCATCACAAATATGTTCCTTATCAACACTTCATTAAAAGAACCCCTCTCACAAGAGCTAATCTTGCAAGCTTGTTCAGGGTTTTGAAATTTAGGTGATTCATTCTTTTATGCCATAACCAATCGGGTATCTGTGGAACTTTTAGCAACTAAACATGTATCTTTAGTAGTTGAACTCCAATCGCCAAGATACACATTCCCTTTTCTTGTACCAAATCAAGAATACTTTCTCGTGATGTATCATCTTTCACAAAACATAAGTTCTTAGAGAACTCAACATTAAAACCCTTATCACAGATTGGGCTAATTGAAAGCAAGTTATGCTTTAATCCGTATACATATGAAACACCATGGATATGAATCGAAATCAATTTCCAAAGTTCCATATCCTTCATCATCTCCTTGAGTTATCTCCAAAAGTGATCTCAGGGGCCTCTTTGTTCAACATAGTCAATTGAGTATCTTCTTGTATCCTCGTCATATGTCTTGAACATCCACCGTCAAGATACCATATATCGAGAGCTTTTTCATCTCTCGCCATCGATTGCCATGTGATCTTTAGTCGCTTTCATTGCTTTGTTTTCCTCCCCGAAAAAGCAGATCAATTCTTAGGTATCCAAATTTGTGTAGGGTCCTACAAGGTTAGATGTACCTTTCGAATCCAAATCGCCTCGACAACTCTAATCACTTTAGAGTGGCTAATTTGTCTTCCATAAACATCAACATACACATTCACTACTCGGGTGCCATAGCGTTTTTACGTGTATGTGTGCTCGCTTTTAGCATGAACATGGGCTTTTGAATTCTTCTTTGGTTCAGGCCTTTTGTTCATTTGCTTTGGCTTCGTGCAAATCGGTCTAAATCTTTGTTGACTTCGGTTCAGTAACCTTTACCCCAGGCAAGTGGGGTTTGCAGGTCTTTCAAAACTGGTCTTTCAAAGATACTAAGGACTTGGTCTCTTCAACAGAGAATGTCTCTCCTGAAAGTGTTTCTCATCCGAGGATTCCTCGATGGTTTAGTGTGGAGCCTTTCAGTTTGCATTCTTAGCCTGAGGCTTTGAAGTACTTGCACTGAAACTTTCAAATCGATCGTCAGGTTTTCTAGCCTTCACCTGAGGTTTGGGCTTTCTAACCTGATCATTCAGTTTTACTGAGACCATAGGTCCTTTACCCTTGTCTAACACCTTGGGCATTTCTTCAGTTTGAAGTGTAGGTGCCACTGGTTTTACAAAGATTGTCTTCTTGCTACTTGATGCAGCATTCAGATGACCTTGTGAGGTTCCCCTTGGAATGTATCCCAATCCATTTTATAGTCCGCAGATCTCTGGTAACTCAATTTTCATCTATTACATTAGATGCATTATTCAATAGAGTTAACTTCTTCATGCACTATCCTCACAGCTTCAGAGAGTTTCATGCTTCTCGAGAGGTCATTGAACTTAGTCCCGATTAGTCAATCTCTTCAAATGATTTCTCTAGCTTTTCGCTTAGGGTCATTATCAACTTCTCTTTCTTCGAGAGTTGTACTTTCGTAACATCCAGTTCATCAAGAGCTCCCATTAATTGAGAAGTGATTTCAAGATATTGCTAGAGTCTTTCCATTTTAGATTTTCAAATTTTCGCCTTATTCTCGCTCTTGAGTTCTATTTAGCGATCCTTGCAAAACAACATAGTCCTTCATCGATTCTCAAAAGAATCCATCAGTCAAAATGATCGCTTCGGGGAACTTGAAAACTCTTGTGCTAGTGTAGGAGCAACAACAGAGAAAGAAGAGTTTACCTCCTCAATGGCCATCGACAAATGTCATCACTTTCACAAATTCGAGAATATCTCATCCGAAGAGCTAGATCCCTCCTCGAGTGTTCTTCTTCTCGCAACCATGGCCTTTTTGCTAGAGAACTTCTTGTCTCTTTTTAGCTTGCCTTTCTCTTCTCTCCTTAGCACTAAAATCTAGACAATCATACCGAAGTGACCTTTCTTCCGCAATTATAGCATCTCGTTGCTATCATCATCCCCGATCACTTTCTTCCTTGACTTGAGTCCTTCTTTCGATGAAGATCCTTCACCTTTCGTGTCCTTCTTCTTCTCAGTTGATCCGTCCTCGTGTTTCTTCTCGGTACTGTGGTTCCCCAGAATAGCTTTTGTATTTTCCAAATCTACTATTAAGTCCGCTTAAACCTTCTTGCCATCGATAGCTTTTCCTCAAGCTCATCCCGATTTTTGGCATGAGGGTTCTCGACTCTCTAGTTTTTATTGTTTTTATCTTTGGGCTTTTAAAGCCACATTCTTACTAGATGATGAATCATCTTTGTTTGTCACCCTTTTTGATTTCTTATCAATTACAAATTCATAGGCCTTCAAATTTCGAGAGAAGACTTGTTGGTATGGCATTGAATTAATGTTCTTGGTGTTTTCAATCACCAACGCATGAATATCCCATTTCTTAGAAAGACCTCTAAGAATTTTCAATGCAACTTCTCTTTGTGGGTATTTCTTTCCAAGTGCATTTAGATCATTCATGATGCTAGTGAATCTGACTTCCAATTTGTCTATTGATTCACCATCATCCATTTCAAAACTATCAAACTTTCCAATTGCCAATTGAAAAGTTTGTTTTCTTTATATGATCGTGCGCTTGCACATTACAATAGTGTATCCCAAATCTCTATAGCAAAGATTACAAAGTGAGAGATCATTCCCATCACACCATCATCAATTGTATTGTATAGTGTGTCTTTTGCAATGTAGTCTATATTGACTAACTTTCTCTCCTCAGAGTCGGTTGGTCATCGACTTAGGAAATTCTCGCTCTAGGATCAATTCTCTCATCTTCGCTTTCCTCCGATTCACCACAAGAAATTGAATGGTCCTTAAGAGACCACTCTCCACATACGCTCATGTTTGGAATACAGATGAGCATGCATTCTCAGTCTCTATAGATCATAGTTCTCCACTGAGAACATGGGAAGTTTTTTGGAAGACAATTTTATCTGATCTTTTGAAAAGAAAAAATTCAAAGAAATAAGATCGATTCAGATAGACCACAAGTATTTTTGAAAATAAAACTTTGGTCAACACAGCAGGTGGTCAAGTTGAACCACTGATCTGATACCACTTGTTGGTCCCGGTGCAAACGAATCTTACACGTGTATAGGGGGGAATACACGTGTTCAGTGTTTTTAAAACTTTTTCTTACTGAGGTCAGCTTGGGTTAGATAATCCTGAAGATTAGGTTCTGAGAAGCACAGATCGCTCTGAGTCAAAGTTCATCGAGACAAAGGATCCCGAAATCGCCAGATACCTCGATAATCCCAACCGAAGTCCTCGAAGTGTCAGAGATCCCGAGTTGCTTGGATCGAGATAACAACTTATCAACCCTCGTAAGAGTAAGTTCAGTTTGGTAACTATCTGTTCTAGCTACTCGATTCGTGCGAATGGTTGGCCCTTAGTTTATACTCGTTTTAAGCTTTGCTGAAAACCTTCCCTTTATGAAATAGTGATTAGGCTGTGATTCAATTACATGCAACTTCAGTGGATTGATTCCAACTGAATATCAGTGAAAAGTATGCTTTCAAAATCAAGTCAATGCAACAGTTAAGCACAGATAAGGAAAGCAATAAACAACACAACAATTATAGTGGTTCAGAGATCAAGCTCCCTACGTCCCACTCTCTCTGATCCTCAGAGAAATTCACTAATCACTTCTGAGCTTTCTGACTACCTCGCGTAGTTTACTTACTCAACTCGGCCCTGAGTTTTCTGACTACTCCACGTAGTTTACTTACTCAACCCGACCTTGAGCTTTCTGACTACCTCCGTAGTTTACTTACTCAAACACAAACAAGCTTTCAGACTACCCCTGTAGCTTACTAACTTCTCCTCTAGAGTTTTCTGACTACTCCGCGTAGTTTACTAACTCTTTACAACTCTTCTCACCAACAAACACACTCCAACTACCTTCTCAAGGGTTTGGGGTTTCTCGGTTGGTTTCCAACTAGGATGAGATATCCTTTACAATGAAGCACAATGCAAAGGGTTAGGATATCTCGACTAAGCTTTGGATAATTCTTATCAAGCTAGGCTTAGTATAGTGAGCTCTCTTCAATATAGAAGCACTTGGGAAATTCTAGGTTTTTCGAGTGCTTTAACTTTTGCAAGAATAAGTTTGAGCTCTTGAGTTATATAAATTTCCGTAACCTTACAATGTAGAGGGTCACCAGTATTTATAGGCATACACCAAGGTCACTTTTGAAAACTATCCGTTGGAGAGATAGCTTCGTGAGTTTCCTCTTGTGGTGTGTGAGAAACGGCTATATTTAGGGTTTTGAAACTCCCTAACATGTTTTAGGCAATAGCCTTTCATGTAGCCGGTCTTCACCTTTTTGCAGTCTGGAACTTTTGTACATCTGACATCTTTTTTTTCAAATGACACATCATTTGTCAAGGTCGATGATGGTACGATGTCGCCTTCCTCTTTTTTGACTTTTTGTCTCCGCTTAAAGGTAGATACCTTCAACGGCTTTTGGTTACAAACTCGAGTTTGATATAACCTTAACAACACTTCCGACTTAGTTCCTTTTATGCGCATTTGAATGTCTTGGCAAATATCTATTTTCTAAGGAATCGCGATCTTCTCAAGATGTGATCCTTTTCGATAGATATATTCAATGCCTCGGAACATTGAGTTTATATTTGAGCATTCAAGACTTTCATCGAGTCTTCGATAATTATCGTGCCTTCAAATATTCTTGATCTTCGATCTTGATCTTGTGTCTTGAGTCTTGAGAGTCTTCGAGTCATCTTGACCGATCATCAATCTTCATCTTGAGTCTTGATTTCCTCAAGATCTCATGAGTCTTGATATCTCGATTTCTCGAGTCTTCGAATACTCGGTTTCCTCGAGCCTTGAAAAACTTCGGTTTCATCTTGAACTTCGGTTTTCTTGAACATATCTTGAGTTCTTGAGTCTTGAACTTATCCTGATCTATATCTGCTGACTATACATTTTGCAGATAACATTCTGAATACTCCAAAACTGAATCCTGACTCAACTATCAAGATCATTCTGAACATGTCATACTCAGGGGTTTTGGGATCTAATCAAAATCATATATCTTTATTAAATTCATCTCCCAACAAGTCAAATGTCTTATATTACAATTTCAAATTACTATCTCCTAAAAATAATTAATATTAGATTAAAAGAGCCCCAATATTTTAAGTTTTAACTCTTTTTACTAGGGAAATATGTTTCATAAAACGGTGGAACCTGCAATAGGGATTGATCTTGCACTTGACATGAAATTGAATTGTACATGTTATTTTTTTTTAATAATTTTTGTTTGTGTTATTTGCTCCTGTCCATTTTAATTATCATTATAGAGGGAAATTTATTTTTAATTAATATAATTTTTATTTCCCACTGCCCAAAATAATTAAATGATTAAATTTTAATAATTGAATGTTAATTAAAGTTGACCGGAGGTAGTATAATTATTAGGATAATTATTGGAAGAGACCATATACCTTTCATGTTTTACACATAGCTACAATCATTGTTTGCACTTCATTGTTTGCGCTTTATGTTTAAACAGTGAAGTGCAAACAGTGATTGTAGTTATGTATAAAACATGAACATTATATGGTATCTCCCAATAATTATCCCAATAATTATCAACAAATATAGTACCTCCATTTCACTTTAATTAACATTCAAGGAATTAAAATTTAATCATTTAATTATTTTGGTGAGCAAATAACACAAATAAAAATTATTTAAAAAATAACATGTACCATTCAATTTCATACCAAGTGCACGATCAATCCCTATTGCAGGTTCCACTGTTTTCAGAAACTTATTTCCCTAGTAAAAAGAGTTCAAAATTAAAATATTGGAGCTCTTTTAATCTTATAGTAATAAATTTAAGGATATAATAGTTCTAAATTGTATTAAAAGACATTTGACTCACAATGAAGCAACACATGACTATGATCTACTAATTAAATGTAAAGTATATACTCATAAGGGAGCATGTTTTGTAACATTTAAATGCTATGATTTAATAGAATGTGAACTCAGAAAGATTGCAGCAGCAGCTGCGCATTCCACCTCGAGGAGTCTTTAAAAATTATTCATGTTGCTCCATCGGATCCACTATCGACGCCAGTTGTACAAGATCATTATCTGACCATAATTCATCAGGGATATCTTCCACTATATGATTATTATTCCACATTCTTTCGATTAACTTTATATGATTATTGAATGATGGTCCCGGTGGAAAACCCATTTTGCGCGTGCGGAAGCAAACATTTTCATGCGATGCATATAAAAACAGGGGTGAAGGAATGGTGATTCCAGATTTTTGCGTTTTAAGCTCATGTGTTGTGTTTTGCTTATAATCGAATGCATATGACAAGATAAGAACATAAAGCAGTAAAGAACACAACAATGTATAGTGGTTCGGAGACTCAAGCTCCTACATCCACTCTCCCTGTTCCTAGGGAAATTCCTTCCAACTGGACTTATCACCCTCTCGGGTTCGCCTCGACTTATCACCCTCCACGGGATTGCTTACAGATGTTTACCGAAGTTCACACTCCAACAGACTTATCACCCTCACTGGGATTGCCTACCCTCCCTTTCGGGATTGCTAGATGTTTACCGAGTTCACACTCACCTACAAACTTAACCGACCGATTTGGGGTAAGGTTTGTTTGGTTTCAACTAGGTTGAGATTTTCCTTACATTTGTTTAGCCTCAATGCTAAGGTTGGGAAAAATCTCTCTAAGCTTTAGATACATCGTGGGTTGCTTAGATTGGGTTCTAGAACACTCTTGAACATATTTGTATATCTCTACAGACTTGTGTTCTAGGGTGGGAATGCTTTGGGTATAACTCTCTTTTGGCTCTGAAGCATCTCGTGCTATAATCTCCACGATCCACACTTAATTTGATGGAAGATCTTGTATTTATAGTGTGGATTTGAATGTTACCGCTTGGAGAGAATCACATTCAAATCCATACTATTCTTGTAAGTACAAAGACTTCTTGGTGGGTTGTCTTCCTCTCATTGGTCCACGTCACCGATTCTAACAAACTATATTCCTCGATTCCTCGCCTTGGAATCATTCAGATTCTCTCGAGTCTCAAAGGTGTCATCCGAGTCTCAGATTTTTTATCCGAGCCTCAGTTTATCTCGAGCCTCGGGATACTTGATTCAAAGAGACTTCTCTTGGCGGACCTTGTCTAATCAGGCATATTGACACTCAGCCGACCGAAGTTCGATTCTCTCAATTCGGACATCCCGACCTTCGGTCACTTTGACTTCAAAGCTATCCGATTTCTTCTTTTGCTCGATCGATCGGCTCGACCGATCGATCAACACTTCTTCGAATCAATATCTCAGATAGCATAAGGTCGGTACATTTGGTTTAGCATATCGGTTTTACATCCGATCTCAATCACGCCCGATCTTGATCATCTGCTCATCTTCATATCTCGATCTCGATCACGCCCCGATCTCGATCGATCTCATCCGCCTCCTCTTCCGATCCGCAACCTTCTCTCTCGATCTTCTCGTCAATTTCTTTTTGATCGACTTTGTTCGCTCTTCTTATCACCATATCACCTCACCGCTTCTTCCGATCATCTAATCGGGTTCGTTTCCGGTCATCCGATCTTCCGATCACCGGCTTAACTTTTTTCTCTTCCGATTTTGCATAAATTGATCGATTAACTCCGAACTCATCTTACTCATCCGATCTCGATCAGTCTCGTCTGCAACCTCGTCCTTCTCTCTCATCTTCTCGTCGATTTTGTGAGTTCCCCCTCAATCTGGTTCTCTCGTTCCCCCTCAACTTGTTATCGGAGATTAGCTTCAAAAACACAAGTTGATAATGTTTTGGCATAATTCATCAAAACTAAAATATCCCAACAATTTCCCCCTTTTTGATAATGAAGCCAAAACATTTAAAATATATGCATTTTTACAGAGATCGGGTTTTTGTTTTCAAAGATCAGTTCAGATGGTCACATTAAAAACTGTGATCTTTTGAACTCCCGCTCTGATACCAATTGATGGTCCCGGTGGAAAACCCATTTTGCGCCTGCGGAAGCAAACATTTTTGTGCGATGCATATAAAAACAGGGGTGAAGGAATGGTGATTCCAGATTTTTGCGTTTTAAGCTCATGTGTTGTGTTTGCTTATAATCGAATGCATATGACAAGATAAGAACATAAAGCAGTAAAGAACACAACAATGTATAGTGGTTCGGAGACTCAAGCTCCTACATCCACTCTCCCCTGCTCCTAGGGAAATTCCTTCCAATCGACTTATCACCCTCTCGGCCCGCCGACTTATCACCCTCCACGGGATTGCCTACAGATGTTTACCGAGTTCACACTCCAACGGGACTTATCACCCTCACTCGGGATTGCCTACCCTCCCTTTCGGGATTACTAGATGTTTACGGAGTTCACACTCACCTACAAACTTAACCGACTGATTTGGGTAAGGTTTGTTTGGTTTCCAACTAGGTTGAGATTTTCCCTTACATTTGTTTAAATTTCAATGCTAAGGTTGGGAAAATCTCTCTAAGCTTAGGATACATCGTGGGTTGCTTAGATTGAGTTCCTAGAACACTCTTGAACATATTTGTATATCTACGGACTTGTGTTTCTAGGGTGGGAATGCTTTGGGTATAACTCTCTTTTGGCTCAGAGCATCTCGTGCTATAATCTCCACGCATCCACACTTAATTTGATGGAAGATCTTGTATTTATAGTGTGGATTTGAATGTTACCGTTGGAGAGAATCACATTCAAATCCATACTATTCTTGTAAGTACGCTCACAGTGATTGTCTTCCTCTCATTGGTCCACGCCAAACTTATATTCCTCATTTTTCGCCTTGGAATCATTCAGATTCTCTCGAAGTCTTAGTGTCTATCCGAGTCTCAGATTTTATCCGAGCCTCGAGTTTATCTCGAGCCTCGGGATTTGATTCAAATTCTCTTGGCTGGACCTTGTTTGATCAGGGAAAATTCTCTCTGAATCATCCTCGACCTTCAGTCACTTTGACTTCGAGCATCCGATTTCTTCTTTGCTTCGATCGATCCGATTTCGGATCCGATCAACACTTCTTCATATCAATATCTCGAGATAGCATCGCGTCAAGACATTTGGTTTTAGCATATCGGTTTTAGTACATCCGATCTCAATCACGTCGATCTTGATCATCTACTCATCTTCATATCTCGATCTCGATCACGTCGATCTCGTCGGTCTCATCTCGGATCCGCAACCTTCTCTTCGATCTTACGGTCAATTTCTTTTTGATCGGCTTATGCCGCTCTTCTTATCACCATATCTCACTCTCGTTCTTCCGATCATCCGATCAATTGGTTTCTGTCATCCGATCTTTTGATCACCGGCTTAGCTTTTCTTCTCTTCCGATTTTGCACAAACTCATCGGTTAACTCCGAACTCATCTTACTCATCCGATCTCGATCGGTCTCTGCTCTGCACCTCGCCCGATCTCGATCATCTTCGCTTGATTCGTGAGTTCCCCCTCAATTTGTTCTCTCGTTCCCCCTCAACTTGTTATCTGTAGATTAGCTTCAAAAACACAAGTTGATAATGTTTTGGCATAATTCATCAAAACTAAAATATCCCAACATTGAATTTTGAGGGGGAGGGAGAATTTAAAAATTACTATGGAATGACTAATATATATAACAGATTAATTTTTTACCAAATTCATTTTACTATGGCATCTCTGCAATTTTATGAAAATAAAAGGAAAGTGCATAATAAGCTCACATCTAAATTCCTCTGCACCACCTAGAGAAATAGTACTAGCACGACCTTCCATAATATTAATCCAACTATCATAAAGATAAGCCTTCCTCTTTTGAGTAGGACAAATATTGTATGCCGAAAGATCTTTATTATATGGCTGCTTAGTGTGAGAATCTAAACCACTCCTACTTTCTAATACATTTTGACCCAACACATTTAGGGAAGTTGGGCTTATGCCCACTAAATGTGGATTGTTGCTATCTTCAGAAGAATCAATACCATTTAAAGTGTTAGTAATATCAACAATTACAAATTTGACTTTCAATTGCTGGTTCCAAAACACTTATGGTATCTCTCAAATTTTGGAGTGTTGGTAATTTTGATTGCTGGCATTGATATGAACATTACTGTGTTTTGACTTTCAATTGCTGGTTCCAAAACACTTATGGAATTTGAGTAACTGTGGTTCAATTTGAGTAACTGTGTTTGGGTAATTGTGGCTCTTTTGTGGCAAACAGTAAAACACAAACAGTGATTGTAGTTATGTGTAAAATATGAACATTACTCCTAATAATTATCAGTGATTGTAGTTTTACCTCTTTTGTGGCAAACAGTAAAGCTCAAACAGTGATTGTAGTATATGGTATCTCTCAATAATTATCAACTTATATACTACCTCCAGTCCACTTTAATTTACATTTAAGGAATTAAAATTTAATCATTTAATTATTTTAGACAGTGAGAAATAACAATTATATTAATTAGAAATAAATTTCCCTTTAGAAAGATAATTAAAATGGACAGGAGCAAATAACACAAACAAAAATTATTAAAAAAATAAAATGTACCATTCAATTTCATACCAAGCGCACGATCAATCCCCATATTGCAGGTTCCACCGTTTTCTGACACTTATTTCCCTGGTAAAAAGAGGTAAAACTCAAAATATTGACGCTATTTTAATCTTATATTAATAATTTTTAGGAGATAGTAGTTCGAAATTGTAATAAAAGACATTTGACTCACAATGAATCAACACATGACTATGAACTACTAATTAAATGCAAAGTTTATGTTCATCAATGAGCATGTTTTGTAACATTTAAGTGCTTTAATTTAATAGAATGTGAACTCACAAAGATTGCAGTAGAAGCAGCGTATCCCACCTCGAGAAGTCTTTGAAAATATTCATGTTGCTCCATCGGATCCACTACAGGGTCATTATCTGGTTATATTTTGTCAGGGATATCTTCAACTATATGATTATTTTTCGACATTTTTTCGATTAACTTTATACATTTTCCACAATTTATCAATAATAAGTCAGGACAACCCCCGATCCATACATTTTGATCATGCCTTTTGGCAAGCAAATCAACAATGGAATTATCCTTCCTATAAATATGTGTAACTGACAAAGTAAGTGTGGGACGGATCAGAGCAAATCATGCCCAGCATACATGTGCTCTCCATAGAAGAAAGACAGCGAGCCAGCATGGATGGACGTATGGCGCCGGATATAAGACCTGAAGCGGGCATCAAATTTATACTATAAAATACCTGAGACTTAGGGGACTAAACACCTGCCCAGAGAGTGGCCATAATCGACAAGCAACTTATGTAGATTTCGACCATTTGCACTAGTGGCATGGAGAAACACAATAATGTCATCTCATAAAAAAGGTACCTCCGAAGGCTATGAACTGAGAGTCGAGCACCTACAAAGCTATAGTCCAACCAACGGGCAAAGGCCTCTTAAGCTAGGCGAAAGAGGAGAGGAGAAGGGGGATCACCCTGACGGACTCCACACGAACAAGAAAAGTAACCATGTGGCACCCATTAATAAGAATAGAGAGATGGGCCAAAGATAGAATTCCAGTAACCAATTGAATAAACCGACCCAAAAAATTCATCAAGTGAAGGACCTTAGAGAGGAAATCCCAAGAAATCGTGTCAAAGGTCTTCATAATGTCTACTTTTAATGCCATGTTGCCATATCTCCCATGATCCAAGCAATTGACGGCATCCGAGGCAAGAGCCATGCACATATGAATACGCCTACCAAGAATAAAATCAAACTAGCAAGGAGAGAACACCTCACCAAGCAATTTTATTAGGATTGATCTTGCATGACATTCCACCATAATGAAGGATATGAAATCATTTTGATAATAAAAAATGAGAAAATTACTAGGAGGTTTCAAAATCAAGTAAATATTGCTACTAGGTTCCACCCACTCTTTATAATTGCTAGGAGGTTCTAATTTGTGATATTATGATATTCTTACCCCTACCCTTTCCCCTCTTCTTAATTAAATTACCCCAAGCCATATCACATCCCCACCCAAAACCCATCATTCTCTCTCTCTCTCTCACAATATACCCAGAACCCCAAAATCACAACCACCACCTCCAGCCGGCCGCCGCCTCCCCCTCCCCCACTATCAACCAAAAACTCAAATCAGCTTCACCACCCAAACCGTCACTAATAAACAAAAATACAAAGTGCAGTAAGATCCACAAACGCCCTCACCTTGCCCAAATCCGCTGCCCCACCAGCTCCGCGGCGCCGACCCCTCCCCCCAAACAAACCACCCGTGCGGCGCGGTGTTTGTGAACGCACCACCGCTGTGCTCTGCCTCTCCACCACCGGATCTAACAGCCACGACACCACCTCCGTCTGCACGGCGTGACGACACCGCCCAACACGACGGGTTTTGAACAGATTTGTGCCAAGATTTGATTTGAATGACGAGACTGACCTCCGCAACGCCGCCGCACCTGTGACGATTCTGCGGCAACGACGAGTCCATCTTCCCCAACGCCGCCTTTAACAATGTCGCGATTAGGTCAATTTTTTCCACCAAAAAAAAAATTGTCAGATAAACCAAACTCTCAACTCAATAAATAATTTATTTAGAAAATCTTCCTTATTTTTATCATTTGTGGATAAGTTTTGATGCTTATCAGATTTGCTCCAACAATTACAATAAAACTTTCCTATTATAACTAAATTCATTTAAAATACTCAAATTTAATATACATAATAAAATTCCAAAGAGGAATTCTTAGATATTGCGTTTTGAAATACATATATATATTTACGCATCGTACAATTCAAATGGATAAAAATTTGGGTCAGCAACATAAAACTACAATATGAAGTTTGAATTTGCTGAAAGTACAAAGTCAATATTTTATTCCTACCCTTGCTATCTAAAACTATTATTATTTGTCATTAATTTTTCCACTCCCAACCCACTCTACAAAAAAAGAAAAAAGGCGTCAGATGCAACCACCCATTCCCCCCTAGTTCTACTCTCGCACCCCTAACTAAGATTGCAAATCTGGTAATCATAAGATTAAGCTTACAAAATGTATCTATCAGAGATTTATGAAATTACAATTTCAACACTGTTTACTTCATTTTGTGTATGTGAGAGACTCATTCTAAAGCAGAGCTGAGAGATAAAGGTATATTTTGGGGAAGGTATTTCGGAAATTTTTGCAATCCGAAGTTTAAAATCAATCAATTTAGCACGATTTTATAAAAATCGTGTTTCAGTTTTTTCCTTGAAAAGTTTGAAGAAAGCCCTAATACTGTTGCGTTCAGCAATAATCTGTAAAACAGTTATAATTTATATAATTATGCAACAATTCCTTATCTGTATAATTTGTATATTGCATGTGTTTTCGTATGTATTGTTGTAGTTGTTACCATTGGTGTAAAATTAAGCTCTGGCGACGCCGTCACCCCTTTTACCCTAATCGGCCCTTCTACCCAGCTCTGGTGCCAGGCGCCACCTAGGCGGATAGTCGGCAGTCAGATTTGTATTTTTTTCCATTTAAATTCTTACTTCTCACTTCTCAAATTAAAAACCTAAAAAAATTTACAATCCTAAACCTTAAAAAGAGTCGCAGCAGCCGCACCTTCAAATTTACAACCCTAAACCTTCAAATTGGGCATAGAGACTCAAAGCCATACTTCCATGCCAAAAAGTCCGCCACTCGAGGTCCGGCTCAAAAGCAAAGCCGCTTCGCTTTCACGCCCAAAGCCCACCCCTCGTCGTTCGCCATTCGCCGCTTGCCCACCGAACGATGCTTCCAGATTTTTTTTTATTTTTTAGACACGTATTTGGTAAGGAAAATTGAAATTTGATCGTGTGGTGGTGGAGATGTTATTTTGGTGTGGAGTGGCCAAGTGGGAGTTTTGGTGTGAGGGAAAGAGAAATAGCGTCAATGGTAAGCTAGACAATGAGAAATAGCGTTAAGGTATTTTGGGGAAAGAGAAAAGGCGTTAAGGTATTCTGGGGAAAGAGAAAAGGCGTTAATATTGGGTTGAGTGGGCTTTTGAGGGGGAGTTTGGTTCTCATTGGGCTTTCTTCATTTTGGGCTTTCAACATTTTCAAATTAACTAAGAAATGGGCCTCACAAACCAACAATAAAAAATAAAAAAATCGGATCTAGGCGGCCTAGGCGCTAGGCAGTCAGGAACCGCCCTCCTACCGATTTCCGACTTCTGCACCAACTTGTTACTGAACTTGAAGATTTATTTTGTTCTTTAAAAATTAATTAGGTTTTATGATGTACGGACACATGTGATTTTTGATTTGTACATTAGTCAATTTATTTATTTTAGTTTTGCTTTAGCTTATATGAGTATTTGTGAACTTTGGGCATGAATTTTGGATGAACAGTGAGTGATTCATCCATATTTGTTTTTTTTTATTATCGATGAACGATGAACAGTGAGTGTCATCATTTTGATCCTTTCTTTCTGGGTCCTAACGAACATACAATGAAAATTCATTAGATTGCTCCCACAAACAGCGTCAATTGTTGTAACCTAGATTTTACGTGTAGGGCCACAAACAAATAATATATGAATCATGAATGAATAATGAAAAAACATAAAGAAAAAATGAATTTGTTGACCCAGTTCGTCCGGAAGGACTACGTCTGCAGGCATACCAAGCCAAGTTTATTTTACTATCATTTTGTATGTATTTCCTCGCTTTAGAAATTGTTGGTACCGTGAAAAACCATGTAATGTGTTAGGATATTTTAGTTTTGATGAATTATGCAAAAACATTATCAACTTGTGTTATTGAAGCTAATTTACAGATAACAAGTTGAGGGGGAACGAAAGAACAAGTTGAGGGGGAACTCACGAAAATCGGCAGATGATCGAGATCGACGAGGTCGCAGACGAGACCGACGAGATCGATGAGTTAGATGAGTTCCGAAAGTTAACCGATGAAATGTGCAAAATCGAAAAAGAAGAAAAGCTAAGCCGATCGTAAGATCGATGACTGTAATGCACTGATCGATGATCGGGAAGAACAATGAGCCGATATGGTGATCGAAAAAGGCATAAGCCGATCAAAAAGAAATTGACCGTAAGATCGTAAGAGAAGGTTGCATCGTAAGAGGAGCAGATGAGACCGACGAGATCGACGCGATCGAGATCGATATGAAGATGAGTAGATGATCAAGATCGACGTGATTGAGATCGATGTGCTAAACCGATATGCTAAACCTAATGTAATCGACCGATGCTATCCCGAGATGTTGATCTCGAAGATGTGTTGATCTCGACAATGAAATGATCAAATCGTGCAAAGAAGAAATCGATAGCTTGAGTCAAAGTGACTGAAGGTCGATGTCTCGATTCAGAGAATCGAACTCACCGGCCGAGTGTCGTCAAGATGCTCGACGTCGACAAGGTCCGGCCAAGAGAAGTCTGCTGATCAAGTATCCCGAGGCTCGATATAAACCCGAGGCTCAGATGAGAAATCTGAGACTCGATAAACCCGAGGACTCAGATAGAATCAAAGACTCAAGATGTCTCAAGACACCGAGACTCGAGAGAATCTGAATGATTCCAAGGCGAGGAATGAGGAATATAGCCAATTAGAATCACCGACGCGGGACCAATGAGAGGAAGACAACCAAATAAGAAGAAGTCATTGATTTTTTAAAGAATAATATGGATTTGAATGTGATTCTTTCCAACGGTAACATTCAAATCCACACTATAAATACAAGGTCTTTCATCATTCTAATGCGTGGATGCGCGGAGAAGATAGCAACGATGCTACAGAGCTAAGAGAACATATACCCAAGCATTCCCACCCTAGAACACAAGTCTGTAGATATACAAATATATTCAAAGAGTGTTCTAGAACCCAACCTAAGCAACCCACGATGTATCCTAAGCTTAGAGAGATTTTCCCAACCTTAGCATTGAGGCTAAACAAATGTAAGGAAAAATCTCACCATAGTTGGAGACAACACCAAACCCAAACCCATTCTCGTAAGAGATAACTAGTGGTGAAGTGAGGTAGTTGTTAGGCAATCCCGAGAGAGGGTGATAAGTCCCGATTGGAGTGTGAACTCGTTAAACATCTAAGAGGCGAGCCCGAGAGGGTGATAAGTCCAGAGGCGAGCCCGAGAGGGTGATAAGTCCAGAGACGAGCCCGAGAGGGTGATAAGTCCAGTTGGAGTGAGAGCTCGTTAAATATCTAGAGGCGAACCCGAGAGGGTGATAAGTCCAGTTTGAAGGAATTTCCCTAAAAACAGGGAGAGTGGATGTAGGAGCTTGAGTCTCCGAACCACTATACATTGTTGTGTTCTTTATTGCTTTATGTTCTTATATTGTCATATGCATTCGATTATAAGCAAAACACAACACATGAGCTTAAAACGCAAAAATCTGTAATCACCATTCCTTCACCCCTGTTTTTATATGCATTTCATGTTTATTCCGCAAAATGGGTTTTCCACCGGGACTATCATAATGCATATAGAACAGGGGTGAGGGAATAATGATTCTATTTTTTTTAAAACGAATGTGTTTTGCTTATAACCAAATGCATATGACAAGTAAGAACATAAAACAGTAAAGAACACACGATTTTATAGTAGTTCGGAGTCCAACTCCTACATCCACTCTTTCCTTCATGGGGCACCAACTAAATCAACAGATATTTATGGAGCTCTCACTCAACGGGACTTATCTCCCTCACGGGATCGCCTATAGATGTTTAATGAGTTCTCACTCTCTCGATTCTTATCTCCCTCACTGGATTGCTTATTAACTACCTTTTTTAAACCACTAATTCTCTCAAGAAAGGATTTGGGTTTGGTGTTATTTGAAACTAGGTGAGATTTTCCCTTACATTGTTTTTAAAATTTTTAAGCTAAGGTTGGAAAAAAATCTCTGCCTTATAATATGATATTTTTGCTTAGATATAGTGAAGAACACTCTTGGGTAAATCTGAATATTTAATGCTCTGTGTTATTGAATGGAGATGCTTGAATATTTGGCTTTAATCTTCAATTTGCAGTATCCTCCATTATCTTCTTTTGAAGATAGTGCAATGTATTTATAGTGTGGATTTGAATATTAACGTTGGAGAGTGAATTTAAATCCATACTAATAATCTTCCAGCTTTTCTTTGTCCTTTTTGCACTGTTGTTTGCAGTTTTATGTCACATCCATATATGTGTTATTATATTCTTATTGGCCAGCTGCTTTTGTGTGTTAATCTGATTTGATCACCGGGATTCATCGCTCATCTTTTCTCGATTCGTCGTTCGATCCGGTATCTGATTTCGGTCTCTTTAAATCCCAGTCTGCAGATCTGGTCTGGTCTTGTCTGGTAATATGGTTTTGCAGTCACCGCAGACAAGACACATCATCGATTTCAAAGATATCAGACTGTTTCAACACAACAGATCCGATGCGCTCAGTCTGCACAACAGTCGGGCCAGACAAGAAGTCGGTTTCGCACGACGAAGATCGATTCTTGACATCAGTTCAGTTTCGCACAGCTGGTCGGTTTACAGACTGCAAATCAATTCTGCACATCAGTTCAGTTTCTGCACGGCAGGTCAGTTTCTGCACAGCAGATCAGTTCTGCACATCAGTTCAGTTTCTGCACGGCAGGTCAGTTTCTGCACGGCAGACCAGTTCTGCATATCAGTTAACTCGGAACTCATCCTACTCATCTGATCTCGACAAATTCATCTACACCTCGCCTCGATCTCAATCATCTTCGCCGACTTCACGAATTAAAAAAGCCAACTCGTTTCCGTTCCCCTAACTTGTTATCTGTAGATTAACTTAAATAACACAAGTTGATAATATTTTTGCATAATTCATCAAAACTAAAATATCCCAACAATTTCCCCCTTTTTAATAATGACGCTAAAACATTAAAATATATGCACTTTTACAGAAAACGAATTTTCCAAAAAGATCAGTTCAGATGGTCACATTGAAAACAGTGAACTTTTGAACTCCCGCTCTGATACCAATTGTTGGTCCCTTGAAAAACCATGTAATGCATATAAAACAGGGATGAGGGAATAATGATTCTATTTTTTTTAAAACGAATGTGTTTTGCTTATAAACAAATGCATATGGCAAGTAAGAACATAAAGCAGTAAAGAACACACGATTTTATAGTTGTTTGGAGTCCAACTCCTACATCCACTCTTCCCTTCATGGGGCACCAACTAAACCAACATATATTTATAAAGCTCTCACTCAACGGGATTTATCTCCCTAACGGGATCGCCTATAGATGTCTAATGAGTTCTCACTCTCCCCGACTTATCTCCTCACTGGATTGCCAATTAACTACCTTACTTAACCACTAATTCTCTCAAGAAAGGGTTTGGGTTTGGTGTTATTTCCAACTAGGTGAGATTTTCCTTTACATTGTTTTAAATTTTTAAACCAAGGTTGGGAAAAATCTCTCCATGCTTATGATATGACATTTTTGCTTAGATATAATAAAGAACACTCTTGGGTAAATCTGAATATTTAATGCTCACGTTTCTTGAATGGAGATCTTTGAATATTTGGGCTTTAATCTTCACTTTGTCAAGATCCTCCATTATCTTCTTTTTAAGATAGTCTGATGTATTTATAGTGTGGATTTGAATATTACCGGATTTGGAGAGTAAATTCAAATCCATACTAATAATCTTCCAGGTTTTTCCTCGTCCTTTTTTAGACCGCTGTTGTTTGCGAACTTTTATGTCACATCCATATATGTGTTGTTATATTCTTATTGGTCAGCTATTTTTGTGTGTCTAACGATCTGATCATTTCGCCAGACATCGCTTCATCTCTTCGATTCTCGTCGATGATCCGTATGCGATTTACGGTTTCTTTAAATTCGGGCGCAGAATTTCGTCTGCAGATCCGGCTGGTCTGCAACTCGTCTCGTGACGAGACACCGCATCGCTTCAAAGATATCGATCTGTTTCAAGACAAAGATATTTGATCTGCTCTGATTCATACAAAAGTCGGGCCAGACAAGAAGTCGGGCCAGACAAAGAAATCAGTTCTGCACATCAGTTTAGTTTCTGCACGGCAGGTCAGTTTCTGCACATCAGTTCAGTTTCTGCACATCAGTTCAGTTTCTGCACGGCATGTCAGTTTCTGCACAGCAGATCGGGCTTCAAGACATCAATTTACTTTAACTCATCCTACTCATCTCGATCTCGACCAGCCTCGCTCGCAAATTTCGCCCGATCTTGATCATCTTCGTCTTATTTCATGAGTTCCCCCTTAACTTGTTCTCACATTCCCCCTCAACTTGTTATCTGTAGATTAATTTAAATAACACAAGTTGATAATGTTTTTGCATAATTCATCAAAACTAAAATATCCCAACAAGCTTATATGGGCATTGACAAAAATTTGTATGTATTATGTTTCTAATGTACTTTTATAAAATCGGTTTATGGATATAACAAATTTGTTATAACCAGTTCATTTGAGATAATATGAATCTTGGATATATTATATTTGTCTGGTTGGGCATTACTGTCAGTTCTAGGTTGTAAAATTTAGGAATAATCTCCATCCGTATGGTGTTTAGGAAGATAGTTTCTTATGAAATAGAGGTAGTGTACATGTTGTTATTGGTAGTTTTATTTCGTTGAAAAGAACTTTAAATACATTCAGTAGTGTACAATTTGTTAATGTACGTATGTATTGTCCAAAAATGTTACTCCATCCGGCCCACCAAAATCAGACTCAATTTGTTTTGACATGTTGTTATTTGGAAAGGTAAATTAAATAAGTTTATGGACACAATTTTTTTTTTATCTTCATCGTCCAACAATCACTTAATTGCTCAATTTATTATTATACTTTTACTCACAATCAATTATGTTATTCATAAATGTACTTAATTTACCTTTTTCGCATAACTTGTCAAAATGAAATGAGCACGCTTTTGTTTGGTGGAGGGAGTATATATCTTTACTATGTAATTTTGATGTTAATTAATAATTGTTTTTCGTGAGGTCCACGATTTGTACAAAACATGAACAAAATATGGTGAAAAGAAGGACATAAAAAAGATTGAGTGGTAGTAAGGGATCAAATGACAAATTGCAGAAAACTAGAAGAAGTCGTGGTAAAGGTATAAACCATATGAAATATTATATATTGTTGATAGTTGATATTTTAAAAGAATATTGTATTCCATTGATAGTTTTTTCATATACATTGTATAGGCAAGGTTGAATGTAGATCAACAACGGATGTCAGCAACTTAGGTAAACAGATATTTTACAAACTCAATGAGAAATTAACTATATAAGATGTGTAATGTGATGATCGTAGTATAAAAGTAAATGGTGACAGTTGTTTTATTAATATGTTTACATTTCTTATTGTGTAGGACCAGATTCTTATTTTTTCTTTAGAAGTACATCACGGAAAAGAAAGTTGAGTACATGCATAAAGGTTGTTGGGAGATGAATTTAATAAAGAGATTTTGATTAGATACCAAAATCCCTGAGTATGACATGTTTAGGATAATCTTGATAGACTGAGTCAGGATTCAGTATAGAGTGTTCAGGAAGTTATCTCATCTATGTATAGTCGTGATATAGATCGAGTTAGATTCTCAAGACTCAAGAAGTTTCAAAAAAAGCGAAGACTCGTAAGTTTCAAGAAATCAAGACTCAAAGAAGTTTCAAGATTTCAAGACTCATTAAGTTTCAAGAAATCAAGACTCAATAAATAATCAAGACTCAAGAAATTGTCAAGAAACTCAAGACTCAAGAAGTAATCAAGTCTCAAGAAGTTATCAAGAAATCAAGACTCAAGAAGTAACTAAAGTCTCAAGAAGTTGTCAAGAAATCAAGACTCAAGATGTCATCAAGACTCAAGATGACACTAAAGACTCAGTATGTCACTAAAGACTCAAGATGTCATCAAGACTCAAGATGTCATCAAGACCATCAAGACTCAAGATGTCACCAAGACTCGTGACACTGACACTCAAGACATCAAGACTCGGAAAGACATCAAGACTCAAGACACATCAAGACTCAAGACACCGAAGTCTCGTAAGATATCAAGACTCAAGAGGTTATCAAGACACAAGAAGATACCAATACTCAATATAACTCGAATGTTCGTGAGGCACCGATTATATCTATCTCAAGACTACAAAACCGAGAAAACGTGAATATTCGTAAAAATAGATATTGCCCTGCATATTCATATACGCATAAAAGGAACTAAGTCTAAGTGTTGTTTAAAGTTATCTCACTCGTAGATATTGACCAAAAAGAGTCAAGTATGTTTGTCTACATTTATCAAGACAAGAACCAATCGAGAAAAGACAACACTCAGATTTTTATCGACACCGAAAGCGATTAGACACATCAAGCATGTCAAGAGTACTATGTTCCAGATCGCAAAAAAAAAGTGGTGATTGGCTACATGAATGCATATTTCCTAAAACATGCAAGGGAGTATTCAAACCCTAAAAATAGTCGTTCATCAAACACCATAAGAGGAAACTCATGAAACTATCTCCTCCAACGGATAGTTTTTCAAGAGTGACCTTGGTGAAGTTGCCTATAAATACTAGTGACCCTTTACATTGAGAGGTTACGGGAAATTTCAAAGCAACTCAAGAGCTCATTCGTATTATTGCAAATTGAAGCACTCGAAAAACCTAGAATTTCCAAAGTGTTTCACATTGGAGAGAGCTCATTCACTAAGCCTAGATTGATAAGAAATATCCAAAGCTTAGTAGAGATATCCTAGCCTTTGCATTGTTCTTATTGTAAAGGATATCTCATCCTAGTTGGAAACCAACCAGAAACCCAAACCCTTTGTAAGGTAGTTTGAGTGTGTTTGTTGGTGAGTTGGTGTTGTAAAGAGTGAGTAAGCTACAGTGAGTTAGCCAGAAAACTCTAGAGAAGAAGTTAGTAAGCTACTCGTGGTAGTCTGAACACTTGTGTGTGTTGAGTTAGTAAGCTGCAGTGAGTCAGCCAGAAAACTCAAAGTAGAAAAGTGAGTAAGCTACAGTGAGGTAGCCAGAAAGCTTTAGGAAGTGGTTAAGGAATTTCTCTGAAGGTCAGAGAGAGTGGACGTAGGAGCTTGGGTCTCTGAACCACTATAATTGTTGTGTTGTTTTGCTTTATGTCTTTGCGACATTATTATCATTGCATGTTTTTCATTGAAAGCATAATTCACTGATATTCAGTTGGAACCAATCCACTGAACTTGCATCAACTGATCACAGCCTTAATCACTATTTTGTTAAAAGGAAGATTTTCAGCAAAGCTAATATGAGTATAAACATAGGGCCAACTATTCCGCACACTTGAGTAGCTAGAACATATAGTTACCAAACTGAACTAACTCTACTGAGGGTTCAGTAAGATAATTATCTGATCCAAGCGCCTCAGGATCTCTGATAAAACTCAGGCTCAGTTGGGCTAATCAAGATTCGAAAGCAAACAGATCATTGTCTCAAGAGACTTTGACTCAGGGCAACTGCAGGCTTCTCGGGCAAAATCATCAGGATAACCTGACCCATATGACCTCAGTGAAAGAAAAGTTTTAAAATCATTGAACACGTGTATTCCCCCCCCTATACACGTGTGAGACTCGTTAGCACCGGGACCAACAAGTGGTATCAGAGCAGTGGTTCAAATTGACCACTTGCTTTGGTAGCCATAATCTATTTTGCTGAAAGACTCTGGTGGTCTACTGAATAGATCTGTTTGCTGATATCTTACAAGGCTCAGTCATCATGCCTTCTAAGAAACTTCCTATGTTCTCTGTTGAGAGCTATGACCTATGGAGATTAAGAATGCAGCTCATCTCAGATTCAAAACATGAAAGAATGTGGAGAGTGGTTTCTGAAGGACCATTCAAATTTACTGTTGTGAATCCCAGAATCACTGATACTGAGAGGAATGATCCCAGAGATGAATTTCCAAAGTCTGATGATCAACTTACTCCTAATGAGAGAAAGTTAGTCAATCTTGACTACATTGCTAAAGATACTTTGTATAACACTATTGATGATGGTGTTATGGGGATGATTTCTCACTGTGAAACTGCAAAAGAAATATGGGACACACTTGTCAAGTTATGTGTCAAGGCACAGATCATATTAAGGAAAACAAACTTTTCTGTTCTGCTATTGGAAAGTTTGATAGCTTTGAAATGGAAGATAGTGAATCCATTGACAAACTTGAGGTCGATTCACTAAAGATCATGAATGATCTGAGTGCTCTTGGGAAAAGATACCCACAGAGAGAAGTGGCACTGAAAATTCTTAGAGGATTATCTAAGAAATGGGATATACATGTTGTGGTGATTAAAAACACCAAAAATATTGATTCCATGCCATATCAACAAGTTTTCTCTGAACTGAAAGCTTAAGAGTTTGTGATTGACAAGAAAACTAAGAAATCTGACAAAGAAAGATGATTCTTCATCTAGCAAGAATGTGGCTTTCAAAGCCAAAGAGAAATCTTGTAAGTCTAGAGAGTCTGAGAACTCACTTGCCAAAAATCAGGATGAGCAGGAGGATAAGCTAGTACTGATGGCAAGGAGGTTTGAAAGACTCAATAGCAGATATGGAAAATATAAGAAATATTACAGGAATCACAGGTACAAGAGAGACTCAAAAGCTGAGGACAGATACACTGAGAAAAGAAAGGACCGAAAAGTGAAGGATCCTCATCCAAAAAGAAGGACTCCAAGACCAAGGAGGAAAGTGATCGATGATGATGATGCCAACATATGCTACAAATCTGCCGAAGAAAGGTCACTTTCAATATGACCGTCCCCGAAATGAAAAGCTTCAAGAAAGAAAGGAAAGACAAGCCAAGAGAGACAAGAAGTTCTCCAACAAGAAAGCTATGATTGCTGAGGAAGAAGAACATTCTGAAGAAGGTTCCAGTTCCTCATATGAGATTTTTCTCGATAAAGGATGGATGATATATCTGCCTTATGGTTGTAGAGGGATGTAAATTCTTCTATCTCTCGTTGTTGCTCCTACACAAGCACACGAGTTCTCAAGTTCAACTGTAAATAGTAACTTTGACCGATGGATTCATTTGAGAATCTTATGAAGGACTATTTCAGTATTACAAGAATCGCCATCAAAACTCAAGAGCGTAAACAAGGAACCGATCACGAGAATCAAGTGGAAAGACTCTAAAAATGCCGAGATCACTTCAATTGATGTGAACTCATCGATGAACTAGATGTTCTCAAAGTACAACTCTCGTAAAAAGAGAAGGTGATAGAGATCCCGAATGGAAAATTAGAGAAATCCACTAAAGAGATTCAAATTTTATCGTAATCGAAGTTCAATGACCTCTTTGAGAAGCATAAAACTCTAAAGAAATGTGAGGATAGTCGCAGAGAAAGTTAGCTCTATTGAATTATGCATCTAAAGTGATAGATGAAATTCAGAGTTATCAAAGACCAAGAACTATAAAAAAGCCGGATTGGGATACATTCCGTGGGGAACCTCACAAGGTCTTCTCTCATCTTTGCTTCTAGTAGCACCAAGATCGCCTTTTGTTAAACCAGGGTATCTAATCTTCTTCTTCAAGAACCGCCTGTAGTTTTTTAGACAAGGGTAAAGGACCTATGGTTTCGTAAAAACCAAGGTTCAGAGAAGAAAGCCTGCACCTCGTGAAAAGGCTAGAAAACCCTAACACTCAAGAGGAAATCTTCAAAGCCAAGATTTCAAAGCCTCAAAGCTAAGAATACCAACCTAAAGGGATCTCAAGACTGAACTATCGAGGAATTTTCGAAGAGAAACACTCAAAGAGAGATATTCTCAACCGAAAAGACCAAGTCCTCGACATCGAAAGACCACAATTTCAAAGACAGCAACCTAAACTCCACTTGCCTAAGGGTAAAGGTTTCTTGAACCCAAGTCAGCAGAGACAGAGACCAGCTGCACAAAAGCCAAAGCATTTGAACTAAAGGTCTGAACCCAAGAAGAACTCTAAGGCTCATGTTCATGCTAAGGCTGGCACTCATACACAGGATACTGCCAAGGCACCTAGGGTGGTGAATGTGTATGTAGATGTTTATGGGAGACAAATCAGCCACTCTAAAGTAATTAGAGTTGTTAGGCAGATTTGGGTTCCAAAAGGTACAGCTAACCTGGTAGGACCCTACACCAAATGGGTACCTAAGAACTGATCTGTTTTTCAGGTGAAAGAAAAGGGCACTGAGCTGAATGAATACAACATAGAACTGATGAGTGGAAATAAATTGGCTCCTGCTGTATGGTATCTGGATAGTGGATGTTCAAGACATATGACAGGATATAAGCAATTAATCACTGACTATGTTGAGCAAAAAGGCCCTCAGATCACATTTGGAGACAATTCCAAAGGACAAACTGAAGGATATGGAACTCTTGAAGTTGGCTCTGTTCATATCCATGGTGTTTCATATGTGTCTGGTCTAAAGCATAACTTGCTTTCTATCAGTCAATTTAGTGACAAAGGATTCAGTGTTGAGTTCTCAAAGAACTTATGTTATGTGAAAGACGTTCACAGAAAAATTTACTGACTGGTACTAGAAAAGGAAATGTATATCTTGCTGATTGGAGTTCAACTCCTAAAGATACATGTTTGGTTGCAAAAAGTTCCACTGATATCAGTTGGTTGTGGCACAAAAGAATGAATCACTTAAACTTCAAAAACCTGAACAAACTTGTAAGATTAGCACTTGTGAGGGGGTTACCCAATGAAGTGTTTAGTAAAGATCATATATGTGATGCTTGTCAGAAAGGAAAACAAATCAGAGCATCTTTCAAAAGCAAAGTAGATGTTTCTACTGATAGAATACTACAACTGTTACATATGGATCTCTTTGGTCCAAGAACACCGTGAGCACTAATGGCGTAAAAGTACACACTTGTGGTAGTTGATGACTACTCTAGATACACATGGGTCATATTCTTACTCAAGAAGAAAGAGACTCGCATAAAAACCGCCTGAACTATCGAAAAGACTCAAGATCTTGAAAAGAATCTGAAAGTGTGGTCAAAATCGATCGATATAAAACCGAAGTTTATCAATCATATCATATTTGATTATTGTACAGCCAATGGAATAGCTCATGAAACATCAGCTGCAAGGACCCCACAACAGAATGGTGTTGCTGAAAGAAGAAATAGGACTCTGAAAGAAGCTGCAAGGACAATGATTGTTTGGTGATATTCCTAAGAGATTTTGGGTCGGCTATCAACACCGCATGCTACTCTCGTAATGCATCCATGCTGACCAAGAACCAAGGAAAAACTCCATATGAGCTGTGGAATGAAAGGAAGCCTCTTGTTTCTTTTTTTCGTGTGTTCGGTTGCAAGTGTTTCATACACAATAATGGTAAAGATCATTTGAAAACTTTTGATAGCAAAGCTGGTGAAGGAATATTCTTAAGATATTCTGAAGTCAGTAAAGCCTTCAAAGTTTACAACTGTAGGACTCTTATTGTGGAAGAAACACCTCATGTTGTTTTTGATGAATCTACTTGTGTTCAGAAGAAACAGGAACATGACTCAGGAGAACTGATCAAGAGAATCACCAGACTTAGCCTGAAAAAGATTGATAAAACATCCTCTGAACCTGAAAGGAAGAAGTCAGCCACTTTCTATGAATGGAGTGAATCAGACTCGGACAAAGAAGTTCAGGATGGAAAAACTCAGGATGGTGAGACTTAGGATGAAACTTCTTCACTGAAGGAAAGCCAACACACTGAAGCTGACCAATCTGAACATACAACAGTTCAGACTCAGGTTTGTAATGCCGATGAAGATGTGGTCACAGCTGAGGCAAACTCTGAATCTATCAACCAAAGGGGAACAAATGTCTCTGACAATGTTCTGAATAGAATTTCCCCTGAGGAAGATGATTCTCTTTCTCCTTTCTCGTTGTTCCCCTCGAATTTAATGAACTACCCGAACCTAACATTTCGATGTTGAGGATACTATCAAAGGGGAACATCCAGAGAAAAAATGGTTGGATAGTCATCCTAAAAGTCGATTGTGGGTGATCTATCGATGGTGTCAAAAAACAAGAAGGTTCCATGGAGAAAGTGCTTTTATTCTCGCTACTTCCTATCCGAAAAAGAACCTCATCGAGATTGAAGAAGCTCTACAAGATTCATTTTGGATTACTGCTATGCAAGAAGAGCTGAATCAGTTCTCAAGGAATGAAGTTTGGGAGCTAGTGGATAGACCTAAGAGGCACAATGTGATTGGAACTAAGTGGGTGTTCAAGAATAAGAGAGATGAAAACAACAACATTGTGAGAAACAAGGCAAGGCTAGTTGCACAAGGTTATTCCCAAGAAGAAGGCTTGGATTATGATGAAACATTTGCACCTGTTGCAAGACTAGAAGCCATCAGATTGTTTCTTGCATTTGCTGCCCACATGAAATTCACAGTCTATCAGATGGATGTGAAAAGTGCATTTCTGAATGGTGTGCTTAAGGAAGAGGTTTATGTGGAACAACCTCCTGGTTTCAAACTGAATGACCAAGTTTACAGGCTCAGGAAAGCCTTGTATGGTCTTAAGCAAGCACTCCGAGCATGGTATGATACCCTTTCTCAGTTTCTTACCGACCATGGTTTTATCAAAGGAACTGTTGATAGGACTTTGTTCAGGATAGAAGATGGGAAAGACATCTTACTTGTTCAGATTTATGTAGATGACATCATATTTGGATCTCCAAATCATCGGGCCAGTGAAAAGTTTTCACCCCGATGAAAGGAAAGTTTGAGATGTCAATGATGGGGGAGATGAATTTCTTTCTTGGATTTCAGGTGAAACAAACTAAGGAAGGAATTTTCATCAATCAAGCAAAATACACCAGAGATCTGATTGCAAAGTATGGTGTACAGAATTGCAATGCGCTTAGAATTCCTATGAATACTAACTACAAGATGGATCCTCGATCCTCGAAGGCAAATCAAGAAATCACACCGATTATAGAGGGATCATTGATCATCGCTATATCTCACAAAGAAGTAGGCTTGATATTACATTTGTTGTTGGGATATGTGCAAGATACCAAGCTAATCCTAAGGCTAGTCACATGGAGGCTGCCAAAAAGATTCTGAAATATCTTAAAGGCACTATGAATAGAGGATTATGGTATCCAAATGATGATAACCTTGAATTAACCGGTTATTCGATGTCGATTATGGAGGATGTAGAATTGACAGAAAGTCTACCACAGAACTTGTCAATTTCTTGGAAGTAAACCGATATCATGGTTTTCAAAGAAACAAACATCAAGAGTAAACCAAGACTTATCAAGTCAATACATGGCTTCGGGAAGTCACAGCATGCATTCTTTCGCTCGCATAACAATTGAGGGATTATAAGATTATAGCCAATGAAGTACCTATATTTTGTGATAATAATAGTGCAATTGCTATTACACAAAAATCCGTATTGCACACCGTATGTAAGCATGTTGATATCGGACATCACTTCATCGAGATCATGTTGAGAAGAAAGACATCGAATGGATAAAATTCACACCGATAAAACAGAGAGCCGATATCTTGACTAAAACATTTGGTCAATCAAGATTTCGTGAACTATCAACAATTAGGTATGTTGATCCAGTGAATAAGGCAAATCAAAAATTGAAGGTTTTCGATGCATGAAGTTTTCTCAGGTTTTTACTGAAAAACTCAGGATAAAATTGAAAATACTGAACACTGAGTCTTGGGAAAACTCGGATATATCAAGATCAAGATTTCAAGATTATATTGACCTCGTTCAAGATTTCGAAGATATATCGACCCCCGCTCAAGACTTTCAAGATATAATCGACATTTTATCAAGGTCAAAACTCAAGAAGACCGATGGAGGAAATTAGTCCAAGAAGTATTGACTATGCAACACATTTATTGTCTAACCCAATCTCAAAAATCATTGGCAATAAATAACATAACACCTGAAGGAATTTTTGGGCGGGACCTTTGAAATACACGAAGAAAGTCAATGGTCTGCAGGAACAGTAATTAATTGTATTGTTCATTAATCACCAATAAGAATAAATTGGCGGCGTTATATATGTGAAATCGTCCTTTCATATACCCGATTTAGTCAGTTTTTAATCTCGATCGTCGATTTCTTCACCTATGCAATTTTCAATAAATCAAATCCTATATATCTATTGAGAAATTTCTTCAAAGCCCGATTTCAAAAGCCTTCATCTTCTCAAAACACTCTGCTTCAAAAACTCTCGATTGCCCAGAAATTATCATTTTTCTCAAAACCCTTCACAAAAATTCTCCAAAAATGATGTTCTCTGTATACGACAAGCTCGCTATCTCTAACAAACCTTGGTATGAATACGTCGTTTCTCTCGAAAGCTCATCAAATGCAACTCACGAAGAGGAAGCGTTGCACATGATTCGATTGGCAAAGCTCACTTGCCTGGTTGCGAATCAACCAGAGGCAGAATACGCAAAAGAGGTAATAGAGTTTATCTCGAATTTGAAATTAGATGATGAAGATTGTATAGAATCGCAGATTACTGTATCGCATTTAGAGCATAGTTCAAAGTATGTGAATTTTGTTAGGGGATTGTATATCATTCCTAAGAATCTTAATGCCATATACGAATTGAGCGATAGAGGAGAAGACCCTACGGTTTATATGATGGGTAGGGAGCAAGAATATCTGGATAGGATTGCAGAGCATCCAGTTAAGTTCGAAGAAACTCTGAATAAAAGGCATTTGAAGCCTAAATATCGAGTATTGCTGGACATTGTGAGTAAATGTATAATGCAGCTTTGAACAGATAAGTACGCCGAAGTTGAGGTTAATGGCGGCAATTGAAGATTCATCCACCACTGCATTCAACTGGTTACATTATTTAATCAAAGTGGTGAGTGATCAAGCAAAACAGGTTCAAAAGGTGAATGGATCTGTTGTCATCAAAGGGAAGATCCTTCATGCAACCAAGATTGCATTCATCTTGGAAATGTGCAGAGAAGAAGAGGATATCTTCGCCAATTCCTCACCCTTTCCAAAGTCAAAGATTCTGTTCAAGCCAACAACAACAAAGAAGACTTTGAAAGGAAGGAAAGTGAAAAAGGAGGAGACTGCTCAAGAAGCAGCTGATGAAGCCCAACAAGCCAGGGGGAAAGCCCTGATGGAAGTGAAAAGGGAGAAAGGAGAAAATCTGAAGAAGAAATCACTGGCTCCTAAGCGCAGAAAACTTCAAATTATTACTGAGGAGGAGGTCAGTGACACTGAGGAAGTCTAACCTGAAGGCCAGCAAGGACTGAAATCTCCACTGCAAGTTCTGGCTCAGGTTGTGACAATTGCACAGGAAGAAACTGAGGAACAGGTTTTCTCTGAGGTACTCGGAACATCTCTGAGCTTAGATAAAATATCTCAGGAAATATTCAAGGGACCTCAGGTTCCTACTGAGGAGCTACTGAATTTGGATGCGCTCCTAAGTGAACCATTTCTCGATCTATCAGCACCTGAACTCATTCAATCTGATCCTACTGATCCTGAGAGCCCAAAAAATGAAGAAGGGAGAGGCAGAAGAAACTGAGTGGCGCATCAAGGGGGAACGGTTCATCCTGGACAGATACCCTGAGCTGAGCACATATCCTGACCTTCAGGATCTCTTCTTCAGACTCAGAACCACAGTCTATATCCTGAATCAGACTCTTCCAGAGATGCTGAATATTGCCTCCTTCAGAGGAGAGGACTGGTGGAATGCTGAAACTGTTGTTCTTACAGAGTTCTCTGGATTCAGGAAGACAAAGCTCAGAATGAAAAATGCTGATTTTGATGAGCTAGTCAAGAAGAAGGTGGCTGAGAGAAGGGAAGTTGATGCTGATACCTCCAGTTTTAAGGATCAAGATGGAGAGGGTGACAAGCAAGAGGATCCTGAAAATCAATCTCAGATGGAGAAAGAGACTGATGCTGGACAGACTGATATCTCACATCCTCAGACTGAAGTTAGCACTCTTCTGGTATCTTTTGGCACTATTAAACATTATGCCAAAGCTACTGAAGTTCCTATCTTTAAATCTGTTATGTTTGATATGCAGACTGAGGCTCAGGTGGAGCACCCAGCTCAGGTGGAAAAAGTTGTAATCACTCCAAAGATTGATCTCAGTCCTATCTTGGACAAGTTGGAGAAGGTGGTGCCAATGGTGGAGAAAATGACTCAAATTGAAGAAACCTTGGCAAGCCAATCTCAGAAGCTAGAAAATCTGAGTTCATCTTCAGACATGCTGCAACTACAAACATCTCTTGCTGACAAAATGACTACCTTGGAAGGAAAGGTTGATGTAGTCAAAGCTGAGCTCAATGCAGAGATGAAGCAGATGTATCAGGAAAGAACAACCTATCTAGAAGCCAAGCTGGTTGAGAAGAATGATCTAATGATCAAGACAGTTGTTGAGAAAATGGGCTCTATGCTCATGACCAAGATGACAGAGATGATGCAAAATGTCTTCTCAAATCAGTTTGCACCTCTTTCTGAAGAGTTCTCAATAGCTAAAAATCATATGAGAAGGCTGGAAGATGAGCACGATCAGTTGGCAGGGGAAGTGTGAAGTATAAGCAAAGAGCAATATAATATGGATACTGCACTCTCTCAACTTCTTCCAAGGTATGGTGCCAAAAAGGGGGAAAGGCCTGGTGGCAAGCTTAGTGAGTTGTTGGCACAAACCTTGAAGAGGAAGGCTCAGAAAGAAGCTGAAGAAAAAATTATTGCTGATGCCTTAAAAGAAGTGGAAGCCACTGAGAAGCTCAAGTTCAAAGAAGCTGAAGAACCTATCTACACTCAAGTTTCTGAGCAAACTATTCAGGAAGTAATTTATGAGAAACTGAGTGGTAGAAGGATGATGGAAACAAGCCAAGCCGGTGAAGAACAAGTCAGAACTGAAAAGAGAAAGGTTGTGGCATTTGTAGAACAAGAGAAGAAGAAAAGAGCTAAAGCTTCTAAGTCTACTCAGAGGAAACTGATAATTGACTTTGAAGAATCTAAGGAAGAAGTTGAAAAAGAAGTCTTCAACACTAAGAAAGCTCTGAAAACCCTTCAAGTTGAAAAAGAGAAGAAAACTGCTGCTTCTGTATCAGGTGTTCCTGTGATCAGGAAAAAAGAAAGAAGAAGAGCAGAAAAGAAGAAGTGGTTTCTAGAAGTTCTTGAGCAAAAGGAGGGGTACAGAGAAAGCTCAGAAATGGCCGCACATTGACAAATGGATGCCTATTCAGTTCAATGATGCGTGGGAGGAAATCAAGAGAACCTTCTGGTTCTACTATGAGATTCTGAGAGAATGGAGGGGGACCAGCTCGGATATGAATGAAGCCTTCATTGAATACCTGTTGACATTCTATCCTAAGTACCTGCAAAGTTGTATCAACTTGGCAGATGAAGGAAATACTCAGATAGTTGCCCCTGGTCCATATACTTACCCAACTCCTAGATTTGAGATTGACCATGTGAATGAAACAGCCATTTTTCAGGAGATTGCTCAATATGCAATCCAGCTAGGCCTAACAGGAAACAACCCGGACATCATCAAAGCAAGGGATGAATTGAAGAAAAGATACTATGGGATGTTCAACCTAGAAGTGTCAGAGGATGAAGTTGAAGAAGATTGAAGATTCTGTAGTTCTGTTTTTTGTTTTTGATTTTCATTGTAATATGTAACTCTGATTTTACATCAATGAAAATTTATCTTTATGCTCAAAGATAATATCTCATTATCTTTTTACTTGTCTTTTATGTTTGATATGCCTTATGTTTTGAATTGTTGGAAGAATTGTCATTTTGGATTGTAATAGACAAAACTGAAACCTGAGTATAGGTTAGGTTTTTGTGTAACAAGATGGTTTTGACATCATCAAAAAGGGGAAAATTGTTGGGAGATGAATTTAATAAAGAGATTTAGATTAGATCCCAAAACCCCTGAGTATGACATGTTCAGGATAATCTTGATAGACTGAGTCAAGATTCAAAGATAGAGTGTTCGTGAAGTTATCTCATCTATGTATAGTCGCAGATATAGATCAGTTAGATTTTTTGAAAAACCAAGACTCAAAGAAGTTTCAAGAAACCAAGACTCAAGAAGTTTCAAGAAACTCAAGACTCAAGAAGTTTCAAAAAATCAAGACTCAAGAAGTAAAAATCAAGACTCAAGAAGTTGTCAAGAAACCAAGACTCAAGAAGTAAATCAAGTCTCAAGAAGTTATCAAGAAATCAAGACTCAAGAAGTAAATCAAGTCACATTGTTGTTAAAGAAATCAAGACTCAAGATGTCACAAGACTCAAGATGACATCAAGACACAAGATGTCACTAAAGACTCAGTATGTCAATGAAGACTCAGTATGTCACTGAAGACTCAGTATGTCACTAAAGACTCAAAGATGTCATCAAGACTCAAGATGTCACTAAAGACTCAAGAGATGTCATCAAGACTCAAGATGTCAAAGACTAAGTATGACATCAAGACTCGAAGAGACTCGTCAAGACTCGAAGACATCAAGACTCAAGACACATCAAGTCTCGAAGATATCAAGACCCAAAGAGTTATCAAGACACAAGAAGATACTAAATACTCAAAGATAACCTGAATGTTCAGAGGCACTTATTATATCTATCTGAAGACTACAAAACTGAGAAAAACGCGAATATTCAGAAAAAAATAGATATTGCCCTGCATATTCATATGCGACAAAAAAGGAACTAAGTCTAAGTGTTGTTTAAAGTTATCTCACTCGTAGATATTGACCAAAAAGAGCCGTTATGTTTGTCTACATTTATCAAGACAAGAACCAATCGAGAAAGACAACATCAGATTTCTTAATCGAACCGAAAAGCGACAGACATCGGCATGTCAAGAGTACTTATGTTCCATAATTTTGGTGATGGTGATTGGCTACATGAATGCATATTTCCTAAAACATGCAAGGGAGTATTCAAACCCTAAAAATAGTCGTTCATCAAACACCATAAGAGGAAACTCATGAAGCTATCTCCTCCAACGGATAGTTTTTCAAGAGTGACCTTGGTGAAGTTTCCTATAAATACTAGTGACCCTTTACATTGAGAGGTTACGGGAAATTTCAAAGCAACTCAAGAGCTCATTCGTATTATTGCAAATTGAAGCACTCGAAAAACCTAGAATTTCCAAAGTGTTTCACATTGGAGAGAGCTCATTCACTAAGCCTAGATTGATAAGAAATATCCAAAGCTTAGTAGAGATATCCTAGCCTTTGCATTGTTCTTATTGTAAAGGATATCTCATCCTAGTTGGAAACCAACCAGAAACCCAAACCCTTTGTAAGGTAGTTTGAGTGTGTTTGTTGGTGAGTTGGAGTTGTAAAGAGTGAGTAAGCTACAATGAGTTAGCCAAAAAACTCTAGAGAAGAAGTTAGTAAGCTACTCGTGGTAGTCTGAACACTTGTGTGTGCTGAGTTAGTAAGCTGCAGTGAGTCAGCTAGAAAACTCAAAGTAGAAAAGTGAGTAAGCTACAGTGAGGTAGCCAGAAAGCTTTAGGAAGTGGTTAAGGAATTTCTCTGAAGGTCAGAGAGAGTGGACGTAGGACCTTGAGTCTCTGAACCACTATAATTGCTGTGTTGTTTTGCTTTCTGTACTACATTATTATCTGTTGCATGTTTTTCACTGAAAGCATAATTCTCTGATATTCAGTTGGAACCAATCCACTGAACTTGCATCAACTGATCACAGCCTTAATCACTGTTTTGTTAAAAGGAAGATTTTCAGCAAAGCTAAAACGAGTATAAACATAGGGCCAACTATTCCGCACACTTGAGTAGCTAGAACAGATAGTTACCAAACTGAACTAACTCTACTGAGGGTTCAGTAAGATAATTATCTGATCCAAGTGCCTCAAGATCTCTGATAAAACTCAGGCTCAGTTGGGCTAATCTGAAGCTTCAAAAGCAAAGATCATTGTCTCAAGAGACTTTGACTCGTAAGCAATCTGTCTTCTCGGGGAAAAAATCATCGGGATAACCCACCCATCCGACCTCGAAAAAAAAAGTTTTAAAATCACTTAACACGTGTATTCCCCCCCCATACACGTGTGAGACTCGTTAGCACCGGGACCAACAAAGGTGATTTTGGTAAAGAGAAAATAAAAAAGAGAATGACATTTGAAGAAGATTAAATTGGTTAGTGAATTTTATAGTGTATTTTGTGTTATTGTTTTTATACTTGAATTGAAGAAGATTGTTTACATAGACACATTCAATTTTGATAGAGAACGAATGTGATGCAGGTAATAAAACGTGTTATAGAAGCAATTTGAGGAGTGTTGTCAAGGAACTAAACTCTTTATCGTATTAAAAAACACATTTACAAAAAACTAAAAAGACTGCCTTTTGGCTGATGTTTGACAGCATATACGGTTTAGGAAAAAAGGAACTGAAGAATGTTATGAATGTGTGTAAGAAACACGAAGATGATATAAAAGAGCTTATATTGGCCTTTGGTACTATGATGCAAAATTTTGTTTTGGGTAAGGAAATGGTTGGTTTATCCACAAGGGATATGCAACTTCTATTCGGCTTGACTGGAGGCAAAGAATGGATGCCTCTGAAAGATGCTGAGTATAATATTACTGAATGGATAAATAGAGTTTTCAGAGGATTTGTGAACGTGAAGAATAAGAAATTTGTAATGACCAAAAGAATGATGTATGATAAGCTAGAGGTTCTTGTTGAAAAAAAATTATGAAACAAGTACACAGGATGTTGCAAGGGTGACAATCTGTTATTTACTGGCAGCTGTTCTGTGCACCAATGAAAATTCTTCCATGTCAACGTACTTGTCTCAGTATCTTGAAGATCTAAACAATATATTATTAGTGTAAATTGGTAGTTGATGTATTACACAACCACTTGATGACCAGTGGACCTATAAGATCTAGAGGATGTACAACACTTTTACCTGTAAGTTAATGAATTTGATTATAATACGATAAATTCATTTTCATGAGACATTTGCAATAATTATTTTGATTTTATTATTAATATACATTTTTTAAATGTTGAAGTACTAGCTGTGTGAGCACACTCATTTGATGAATCCAGTAAGCTACGTTGGCTTCCCCAGATTTCTGAAGTGGTACTTGCACGTTTTAAATAGGAAGCTGAAGCACGTGCATGTGACACAACTGGACTCGAAATTTGTATGTGTCTATATTAATTGGATATTAACTAGGATGTTTGAAAAATAAATTATTAGTTTCATTTATTTGTTAATACGTAAATAACATTCTAGTTTGTGATAGTACAAATATGTTTATAAGGGGAAATTGGTGTATACGCCAAGAGAGAAAATTGAGATGGGTAAGCTACACAACTTTTGGAAGAAGTCCGCTGAGAGCAATGATAATGAAACGAAAGACACAATGGATGTGTCTTCAGCTGGAACAGAAGATACTAACGACAGTGATGGGATACGTCATTCTAAGTATAGCTCTGGTGCTAAAGAGCGGATAGAAGCAGTGAGATTTAACAGTGATCGATCAAGCTCGAAAAGGTGGAGCAGCAGCAAAAGAGTCAGGACAAAAAAGTCAGGAAAGGTTATGGAAATTGATTATGGTGTTAAGAAAAGTGATAGCAACGTTGTTGATTCAGTTGGGGACAGGGATGTACGGATGATGTCAGATGCCCCATCGTTCAGTCTAAATCTTAAACAGAACGAGACACCTCCAGAAAAGAAGGTTGGTAATTCAGAGTAGTATGAGGATGATGGTGTTGGAGGAAGAATAAATATTCATGGAATGGATGTTGCAATCACTTTTGCAACTGAATGTGGATTTGAGGAATTCAGTGAGAATCATTTGTCAATACTGAAGAAAGAGGTTGCTCAATTGAGTGAACGATTACGGATGAAAGATGATGAATTTGATAAAATGACGAACTATAAAATTGAAGAACACATGGATAAGGTGAAAGTTCACAAAAAGGCGATAAGAGAGAGGGATGAGAAGATTAAATTGATTACATTGGAGAATGAAGATCTGAAAGAAAGTCTGGATGAAATTGGTGAGCCGAGTCTGACACAAATTTATTCAGGCCCAAGTAATCTTGCTGAGATGGACAAGCATGCAGATATGCACATTGAGAGGCTGAATAACGATACACCCATGCCGTCTAAGACAAGAATGGGGAAATCAACTATCTCTTTTATGGAGAATGACATATATGATGAGTTTCACACCCCAAATAATGAAAGTGCAAGGTTGGTTGTATGTCTCAATGATGATTTCAGTCAAATGAATCGGTCTGCTATCAAAGAGGATATATCAACTGATAAGATTACTGCTATCGATGGATTGCAGAGTGTTCCTTTTGATATATCGATGCACACAATACAAGAAGAGCGAAAGATATCATAGGACATTGAGAATGACGTGTAAGGGTTATACGTGAAAGTGTGCTTTTACGTACGCATAACAGACTAATGTACTCTTATTTACTGAGAATAAATCTTATATCGTTGTTGCTTTAAATATGAATGAATGCTATTTATTTATTGCAAATCGTTTGATCACAGAAGATCACATTAACAGTTCCTTGTAAATAAGTACATCTTCACAATCTAGATGGAATTGAACACTCCGTTGGTATAGGTTGATGTGTAAAATCTCAGATTGGCTTATCTTGACTAAGAAATTACACTAGTGCATTATGATGCGCTAAAGCGGACCTACAAAGAGGATAAATTCTTTTTTACTGACTTATAGGATGAAGAATTAGACCTCAGTGATTGTTGATTTCTTAATTTCTGTCACTTAAATAGGATTGTGTGTGATTACTATTTATTGCTTTGATTTATGTTGGGTTTATAATCAGATTGTGATTCTATACTTTATATTTTGGGCAATATTATTAATTACATGACAATTGCTAAGATTTAATACAAAAAAACGTGTGCGAGGAGAGTCTTGTTTGATTTGTCCCCTTGGTGGGCTCAGAAGTTTTATCATACTAAATCTTGCAAGTGGAATTCATTTCCGGTATGGATAATAATGTTGAGCTGACCTTACACCAAGGAAAAATATATTAATTAATTTAAAGCGTTCAGTGGCTTAATTAATTAATGGATAAAATAATCTTAAACACAAGAAATAATAATCGGGAGCCATATTATCGTAATATGGATTAAGATGGATAGTGCAATATTAATTTTATAGTGGAATAAATTAATATTAATGAGCTGATTAATATTGTGGCTCAATATTGGAATTCATAGTCCATTGGAATGTTCAATCTAAATTCTCCTAAAGGCCCCTCAAGTAGCCCAACATGAGTCCAATAATGAAAAGGTGATTAAAATAAAAGAAATAATTTGTTGCCTAATTTATTCCTAAATTTTCAAAAATTATGGAGAAAAGAAAGTAGAGATTTTCTTGGAAAGATTTTATGAAAGATAAGTGTTGGGAAATTTATAGTTTTGATGAAAGTTCCAAAACACTTGTAATAGGACCAGTCAGACCTGTTAGCTGACTGATGATCTAGAAATCAGGTTAAGGTGACCAGTTGATAATGAATGTATAGAGCAACTGATGTAATAGTATAGGTCACATATTGAGAGGAAACTCAATATGTATCAGGCAAGTCTGAAGATCATAAATACCTGATAATCTGGTATAGATCAGGTAAAGACAAGAAGACCAGAAGATCGACATCTTAAAGTCAAGAAACTAATTTGTTAGTTTCTACCAGATCAGAATTAATCTGAAGAAGAGAACGAAGATCATGTAAGAAGATTCAAGACCTGATGACCTGCTATATATATAGACAACATCAGATGAGTCAGTAAGTTGGGCTAAGACAACTTACATCAGAAGACTCAACCAGGTAGACTGATCAATTTCATCTGATCAAGTCAGTTCAATCAGGTGTAACCTAGTGTTTACCTGAAACGTACAAGTTCATCAGACAAGAGGAATGTCAACCTAAGTTGGTGAATCAAGCGACGAATAAATGTACTTGACAACCAATAAGAGCGAGACACACACGTACGGAACTGACATTGCAGGATATGGTGCTTCAGAGTCAAACGACTATAAAGGACAAAGTAGTACGCAATTAGCCATACCGCTTCTGAGCATATCAAATCGATCCTGCAAACCTATCAAAAATAGCCTGAAATTCAAATTGCTCTCCAACGGCTCTTTGATTTCAAGGTCTATAAATATGGGATCAAACCTTCAGAGTAAGGTGATGGAAATAATTCAAAGCTCAAACATAAGCCATTTCCACAAGAAGAACACCAAGAACTCAAGAATATTTCTAAGTGTTCATCCCATAGTTCTTAGCAAGAATTCTTATCCTTTAGCTTTAGGCTACTCAAAAGATAGGATAGAATTCCAATTGGAACAACTCAAATCTTATACCCAAACCAAGTGTTAGGTTATGTTTGTTTAGCAAGATCTCAAGCTAGGGTTTCTAGTCATGATTTCTGGGATTGGTTGAGTGAGAACTCTTGAAACATCTATTGCGTATTGGTATCAAATCTATTCCCATGTTCCGATCTTTCCATTTTTTTGGACCCATTTCTTGGGTAAAATCTCCCAACTATATTTGAAAATGAATTGGTTATCCTCATCATTTTTTATCTACATAAGTTACAGCCCATAGCACCGGCGACGGCTCCGGCATAAATGCAAGGAGGATGTATAGCTGATATAGGATCTTGTGGAACAGGATTTGATTTTCCGACCTGAGCTATGCAACAACGAGATCCCGTTTGATCCTTGCCGGATGTGCTTGATGGTCCAGTTGGTTTAGTTGGTGCCCCTGCTGATAGGGAAGAGTGGACGTAGGACAAGTTGTCCGAACCACTATAAATCTTGTGTGCTTTATCTGTTTTACACTTATACACACACCTGATATTCAAACTTGCATGCATATTCTATGTATGGATCAGTTTTGCATCAAGCAAATTGATCCGATCGGTTTAGCACTTCATCATCCGACCGTTTTTTGAAACTTAGGATCCGACGAAAACCGGTTTTTCACACGGTTAATCTTATCTTCTTCGCAAATCGCTTAAGTTTATAGACACCTAACCGGGTCCGCTCTCAAGTGACCCGAGAAGTTGATATCGACCGTTGGTCCCGTCTGTAAAACGAGTCTTACACGTGTATGGGGGGAATACACGTGTTCGATTTTAAAACTTTTCTTCACCGAGGTCGACGGGTCGTTTGTCCCGATGATTTGTACCGGTAAGCACAGACGCCTCGAGTCAAAGTCTACCTGAGACGGTGATCCTGAGCTGCTTTCAGAAGCCTCAGATAATCCCAACTGAGCCTGAGTTTTCAGAGATCCTGAGTTGCTTGAATAGCTACTCAGATGTGCGGAATGGTTGGCCCTAAGTTTATACTCGTTTTATGCTTTGCTGAAAACCTTCCTTTTAATGGAATAGTGATTAAGGTTGTGATTCAGTTAGATGCAACTTCAGTGGATTGAGTCCAACTGAATATCAGTGAAAATATGCTTTCAGTTAAAGATATGCAACAGATAATCAATGCAGAATAGAAAGCAAGACAACACAGCAAGTTATAGTGGTTCAGAGACTCAAGCTCCTACGTCCACTCTCTCTGACTCTCAGAGAAATTCCTTAACCACTTCCTAAGGTTTTCTGACTACCTCTGTAGTTTACTAACCTTACCACTTCCTAAGGTTTTCTGACTACCTCAATGTAGTTTACTAACCTTTCTATTTTGAGCTTTCTGACTACCTCTGTAGTTTACTTACTCAAAACACACACAAGCTTTCTGACTATCCTAGATAGTTTACTCACTTCTACTCTAGAGCTTTCTGACTACCTCTGTAGTTTACTAACTCTTTACAACTCCAACTCACCAACAATCACACTCAAACTACCTTACAAAGGGTTTGGGGTTTCTTGGTTGGTTTCCAACTAGGATGAGATATCCTTTACAATTAAGCACAATGCAAAGGCTGGGATATCTCTACTAAGCTTTGGATATATCTTATCAAATCTAGGCTTAGTGAATGAGCTCTCTTCAATGTAAAGCATTTGGGAAATTCTTGGGTTTTCGAGTGCTTCAACTTGCAATAATAAGTTTGACCTCTTGAGTTTCTTACAAATTTCTCGTAACCTTCAATGTAGAGGGTCACAAGTATTTATAGGCAAACATCACGGTCACACTTGAAAAACTACCCGTTGGAAGAGATAGCTTCATGAGTTTCCTCTTATGGTGTGTGATGAACGGCTATTTTTAGGGTTTGAATACTCCCTAGCATGTTTTAGGCAATATGCTTTCATGCAGCCTTTCACCACTTTTTTGCGATCGAACATAGTACTTACCGACATGCTTCAAACACTGTCGTTTCGATTGTCGATAAAAAGCTGATCTTTGTCTTCCTCCTCGATTGGCTCTTGTCTTCAGTTAATATAGACAAACACAACGGCTCTTTTTGGTCAATATCTCTGAGTGATATAACCTTAACAACACTTTGTTTTAGTTCCTTTTGTCTGCATGTGAATGTCTTGGGCAATATCTATTTTTCTAAGTAATCGCGTTTTTCTCAGTATTGTATCTTTCAGATAGATATTTTCAGTGCCTCGGAACATTCAGTTATACTGTGAGCATTCAATGAGATTACGAGTCTTGATAACTACTATACCTTCAGTATCCTTTGTCTTGATCTTGATATCTTGAGACTTGATCTTTTGAGTCTTCTGAGTCTTCTGAGTCTTCAGTGTCTTCTGAGTCTTCAGTGTCTTCTGAGTCTTCATAGATATACTGATTGATATACTGAGTCTTCATCTTTTGAGTCTTGATTTCCGATTTCTGCGAGTCTTGATTTCTCGGTTTCGAAGTCTTGATTTTCTCGATTTCACCGAAGTCTTGATTTCTCGATTTCTGCTTGAGTCTTGAAAACTTCATTTCATCTCGAAACTTCGTTCTTGAAACTTAGTGAGTCTTCGTAATCTAACTTTCTATATCTCTGCGACTATACATTGTGCGATAACATCCCTAACACTCTAAAACCGAATCCCCGACTAACTATCAAGATTATCCTGAACATGTCATACTCAGGGGTTTTTGGATCTAATCAAAATCTTTTTATTAAATTCATCTCCCAACAATTTCCCCCTTTTTGATGATGCCAAAACCATCTTGGTACAAAAACACTTAACCTATACTCAGGTTTCAGTTTTTCCTATTACAATACAAGAATGGCAAATCCCAACAATTTTCACAATAATTCTCCCAACAATTTCACAACACATCATAAGGCATATCAAATATAAAGACATGTAAAAAGATAATGAGATATTATCTTTGAGCATAAAGATAAAGTTTCATTGATTGTATGATAACAGTTACAAATTACAATGAACTTATCAAAAGTAAAGACAAAAACAAAAGAATTACAAGAGTCTTCAGTCTTTGGTCTTCAGTCTTCAGCAATCATCAGCTCTAGCTCTTCACTCTTCTTCAACCTCATCCACAGGCACTTCAAGGTTGAACATCCCATAATACCTCTTCTTCAGTGCATCTCTCTCCTTGATGATATTAGGGTTGTTACCTGTCAGGCCTAACTGGATGGCATATTGAGCAATTTCCTGAGATATGGCTGTTTCATTTACCAAGCCATTCTCTAGCCTAGGAGCAGGGTATGTGTATGGACCAGGGGCAGTGATCTTGAGCATTTCCTTCATCCGCAAGATTAATCCAACTCTGTAAGTACTTTGGATAGAAGGTCAGCAGATAATCAATAAAGGCTTCATTTGGATCTGAGCTCTCCCATCTCCATTCTCTCAGCACTTCGTAGTAAAACCAGAAGGTTCTTTTAATCTCTTCCCAAGCATCATTGAATTGGATTGGCATCCACTTATCAATGTGCGGCCACTTCTAACTTTAGCTGTCCCTCTCCTTTTGCTCAAGAACTTTCTGAAACCACTTCTGCGCTTCTTCTCTTCTTCCTTCTTTTTCCTTATCAAAGGAACTCCTGAAACTGAAGCAGCAATTTTCTTGGCTTGTTCAACCTGAAGTGATCTCAAAGCTCTCCTAGTGTTGAAGACTTCTTTCTGAGGTTCCTCTTCAGACTCTTCAAGGTCCATGATCAACTTTCTCTGAGTTGGCTTAGAAGCCTTAGCTCTTTTCCTCTCAGGTTCAACAAATGCCACAGCCTTCCTTTTGATAGGTTGTTCAGCTCCGGCTTGGCTTGTCTCTACCTTTCTTCTAGCACTCAGTTTTTCAGCAATGATTTCTTGCATTGTTTCCTCAGAAACATGAGTGTAGACAGGCTTCTCCACTTCCTTGGATTTGAGCTTTTCAGTGGCTTCAACTTCCATCAAGGCTTCAGCAATATTCTTCTTTTCAGCCTCTTTATCTGCCTTTCTCTCCAAGGTGTGTGCCAATAATACTCTCAGATCAGCTCCGGGCCTTTCCCCCTTCTTGGCACCATACCTTTGCAGAAGTGTAGATAGTGCAGTGTCCATATGATATTGTTCCTTGCTGACACTTCGTACCTCTCCCACCAACTGATCTTGCTCTTCTTCTAGCCTCATCAGGTGGTTCTTCGCCACAGAGAACTCTTCAGACATTTGTGCAAACTGGTTGGAGAGAGCATCTTTAAACATTTCTGTCATTTTGGTCATGAGCATGGAGCCCATTTCCTCAACAGCATTCTGGATCAGATGATCATTCTTCTCCACCAGCTTGGCTTCTAGAAATGCAGTTCTTTCCTGATACAACTGCTTCAGCTCTGTGCTCAATTTAGCCTTGACTCCATCCATCTTTCCTTCTATGGCAGTCATCTTATCAGTCAGAGAAGTCTGAAGCTGCATCAGGTCTGAAGTAGAACTCAGACTTTCCATCTTTTGGGACTGGTTGGCCAATACCTCTTCAATCTGAGCCACTTTGTCCATGATCGACACAACCTTGTCCAGCTTCTCCACAATGGGAGTGAGATCAATCTCTGGAGCATAGAGAATTTGCTGCTTTTCCTGAGCTGGTTGCTCTGTCTGAGCCTCAGTTTCTATCTGAGCTTCGGTCTCCACCTGAGCTTCAGTATCTGCCTGAGCTTGGGTTTCCACCTGAGCCTCAGTCTGCATATCAGACATTACAGAATTAAAGATGGAAACTTCAGTAGCCTTCGCATAATGTTTAGTAGTGCCAAAAGTTACCTGAAGAGTACTAAGTTCAGTCTGAGGATGTGTGACATCAGACTCTCCAGCATCAGTACTTTCCTTCTCCAATTGAGATTGTTTCTCAGCATTCCCCTGTTGGTCCCCATCTTGATTTTTATCTTTGGAGCTCGGGGCACCAACATCAGCTTCTGTCCTCTCAGCAAGCTTCTTCCTGACCAGCTCATCAAAATCTAACACTTTCATCCTGAGCTTGGTCTTTCTGAATCCAGAGAACTGAGTCGGTACTGCAGTCTCCTCATTCCACCAGTCTTCACCTCTGAATGAAGCAATATTGAGCATCTCAGGTAGAGTCTGGTTGAGAATGTAGACTGTTGTCCTCAGTCTGAAAAAGAGATCCTGAAGGTCAGGATATGAGCTCAGCTCAGGGTATCTGTCCAATATGAACCATTTCCCCTTGCTTCGCCACTCAGTCTCTTCTGCTTTGCCCTTCTTCAGCTTCGGGCTCTCAGGTTCAGTAGGAAGTTCTTCTAAGGGATCAAGGAATGGATCACTCAGAACCTCATCAAGATTCAACAGCTCCTGAGGCTCAGCTTGGTCTGAGGATTGAGCAGGCAACTCCTCAGTTTGAATCTGAGCTTGCTCTGAGGATTGAGCAGGCACTTCCTCAGTTGGAATCTGAGCTCAGAGGTCCTTTGAAATTTCTTGAGAAAATTTATCTGAGCTCAGGGACGTCTCAAGAACCTCAGAGAAAACTTGCTCCTTAGTTTGCTCCTGTGTCGTAGATACAACCTGAGCCAAAACTTGTAATGGCGATTTCTGAGCTTTCTGGCCCTCAGGTTGCACCTCCTCAGGTTCGCTCACCTCCTCCTCAGTGAAAATTAGCATTCTTTTGCGCTTGGGAGCAAGGGTTTTCTTCTTCATTGCTTCTCCCTTCTCCCTCTTCACCTCCATCAAAGCCTTCCCCCTGGCTTGATGGGCTTCTTCAGCAGCAGCAGTTGATTCCACTTTCTTCTCTTTCTTTCCCTTTAAAGTCTTTCTTGTTGTGGTAGGCTTGAACATGACTTTAGACTTCGGGAAAGGTGAGGAGTTGGCAAAAATGTCTTCCTCTTCACGGCACATCTCCAAAATAAAAGCTATTTTGGTTGCATGAAGAATTTTGCCTTTGATTGCCACTGATCCATCCTCCTTCTTGATCTGCTTGGCCTGGTCACTCACCACTCTGATCAGATACTTCGACCAATTGAAATCTGTGGTGGGTGAATCCTCTATAGCAGCCATCAATCTAAGCTTTGGCGTGCTGATCTGCTCAAAGCTGCCGGATCTGCTCATTACGCATTTACTAACAATATCCAGCAAAACTCTGTATTTTGGCTTCAAATGTCGTTTATTCAATATAGCCTCGAACTTAATAGGATGCTCTGTTATCCTAGCAAGGTATTCATGTTCCCTTCCCAACATATACGTCGTGGGATCCTCACCTCTATCACACAACTCAAATACATCATTTAAATTTTTGGGGATTATATACACCTCCCGTACAAAATCAACGTATTTAGAGTTATGTTCTAGATGGGAAACAGTAATCTGAGATTCGATACCATCCTCATCATCTAATCTCAGATTTGAAATAAACTCTATTACCTCCTTAGAGTATTCGGCTTTCGGTTGGCTCGCAACAAGATTTGTGAGTTTCGCGATTCGGATCATATGCAGAGCCTCTTCTTCGTGGGTAGCATTTGAGGAACTCTCGAGCGACACCACATACTCGTACCAGGGCTTGTTTGAAATAGCCAATTTATCATATATGGAGAAAGTCATTTTGAGGATTTTGAGAGTAGGGTTTGAGAGTGATGAAGGATTTGGGCAAAAGGGGTTTGAATTTGCAGAGTGTTTTTGGGAGACGAAGGTTAATAAAATGGGCTTGAATGGCTTTTCAAATGAATATATAGAGTGAGTTCGTGGGAAATCGTATGATTGATTAAAATCAACGGTTAAGATTGATCACCGACTAATCGGGTAAGTGAAAGGACAATCTCACGGAAGATACGCCGCCATTTTAACCTTATTGGTGATTAATTGAATCAAAGCAAATAATGACTGTTGACCTTCTTCGGCATTTCAAAGGTCCCGCCCAAAACATTCTCTTCAGGTGTTATGCTATTTATTGCCAATGATTACTGAGCTTCACTTAAGCAATAAATGAGTTGCATGAGTCATTACTTCTTCAGACTAATTTCCCTATATCAGTCTTACTGAGTATTGACCTTGATAAAATGTCAAGATGATAATCGAAAATTGACCCGCATCGGGCTTAATATGAGTAATTGACCTTGATATATCTGAGTTTCTCAAGACTCAGATTTCAGTACTTCGAATTTTATCCTGAGTTTCTCAGTAGAATCCTAAGAAAACTTCATGCATCTGAAAACCTTCAATTTTTCAGATTTACTCTATACACCTGGATCCAACATCCCTAATTCAGCTGATAGTTCCTGAAATCTTGATTTAGCCAATGGTTTAGTCAAGATATCAGCTCTCTGCTTATCAGTATGAATTTTCTCCATCTTGATGTCCTTCTTCTCTACATGATCGCTGATGAATATCCCTTCCTTAGCTTGTTTCTCCTGAAGTCCAAAAAGGAAATTCATCTTCCAACAATGACATCTCAGCTCTTTTTGGTCAATATCTCTGAGTGATATAACCTTAACAACACTTTGTTTTAGTTCCTTTTGTGTGCATGTGAATGTCTTGGGCAATATCTATTTTTCTAAGTAATCGCGTTTTTCTCAGTATTGTATCTTTCAGATAGATATTTTCAGTGTCTCGGAACATTCAGGTTATACTGAGCATTCAGTAGATTACTGAGTCTTCAGTAACTACTATGCCTTCAGTATCCTTTGTCTCCAACCTTGATATCTTGACCTTGATCTTTTGAGTCTTCCGAGTCTTGAGTCTTGATGTCTTCGAGTCTCTTGAAGATATCTTGATTGATATCTTGAGTCTTCATTTCGAGTCTTGATTTCTCGATTTCTGAAGTCTTGATTTCTCGGTTTCTCGATTTCTTCGAGTCTTCAGAAACTTACTGAGTCTTCAGAATCTAACCTGATCTATATCTGCTGACTATACATTGTGCAGATAACATCCTGAACACTCTAAAACTGAATCCTGACTCAACTATCAAGATTATCCTGAACATGTCATACTCAGGGGTTTTGGGATCTAATCAAAATCTTCTTTATTAAAATTCATCTCCCAACACAGTCCATACTGATTCACTCGCACTCTGATCAGGAAACTTGCTTTCACACCTGATCTCACGAAAAGTTTCAGAAGTCTATTCACCCCTCCCCTCTAGACTTATACCTCACTAAAACCTGTTCGGGACCTACAATAAGTATTCTTGGAATACAAGACTATCTCATAATTTCAAGAATCTTTGACTTTGATTTTTATTCCTTGTTTTTTTCGAAAAATATGATTTATAAGGAAGGGGATTTTTGTGGAAAATTTATTTATGTGAAAGAGAATATATTGGATATATTCAAGATTACTTCTTGCACAAGAATTAAAGATCTTCCCATATCTTTTCCTAGGCCAAATTTCGCCCCCTTCATCTTATAAATAGGGGATGAATTTTAATTTCATCCCCAACACATTTTCAGTCTTGGAAAAATTAGAAATCCACAAAGGTGGTGCAACATATTTTTTTCTTTATTCCTTTGTTAAAATTGTTCATGAGCATCTCCCACCGGATAATCGAACAAGGACTCGGGGAATACTTGAGAAGGTGTTTGGGTTGATCCATCGTCTCAACGGTTGTCTCTACGAGGGTAAGATTCGTGTAAACTCCTAGTTCCGAAACGTTGGAACCAATAAAAGAGATAATAAAAAACCTCTGGAAAAATAGATGGTGACGGGTAAGTATTTTTTTTTAAAAATTGTGAATTATAATTTGTTTATGATAGATATATATACATAAATACATATACATATAGTAATGTTATCATTGTCGACAATTATTTTATATGATTTTTGACAGGAAATGCATTTATGGGGAAGAGAATCTGGTGGCACACGTGTCCGTACGTCATATTATTGATATATTACAACAACTGCAAATATAAGTAATTTATTTAATATATAGTACAGTATAAAAAAACGATACGTAAGACAAATAAGATCTAATAAAAAAAAACCTAAAGCCATTAAACCACAAGTCGGTTTAGAGGCTAGGCCCCCGCTAAAAACCTCGCCAAGGTAAAACCCTCCTTATGACAAAACCCTTGGTCGAGCGAAAAAGAGACAACCCTCTAAAATGAAAAAAAAAAAAAGTTAAAGTCTAACAAAACTCTTACAAATGTCATCCTTTAAAAGGGGGCCTAACCAATCTGACAAGTATCACACCAATGAAAAATATTACTAATATCAAAGGCAGCAAGGCAATCAGCACTACAATTAGCATCCCTATAGATATGGGTAGCAAACCATCTCATCTTCTTCAAGTAACCCTTCACCACTAGCCATTTCTCGAGGCATTTCCAAGAGATTTGCGAGTGCACTGAATTCAGGATGTATATGACATACATGGAGTCACTCTCGATCCATAAGCTACTCCAACCCTTGTGGTGGGCGATCTCAATGCAAATGAGAGCAGTAGCTAATTCTGCCTCTAAAGCAAAGCCGAACCCTAACTCAGCAGTAAAACTCCCCATGAACCTTCCATCTCTGTCCCAAAACAAGCCTCCCCCTTTAAGAAACCCTGGGGATCCTTCGGCACTGCCATCTGTATTACATTTTACCCAGTTGCTTTGAAGCCTAAGCCATCTCACCGTGGTCTAAGGCTTTTTAGTCCTGGTGCATTTTTGTATCCTGAAAGCATACAGGGCCATAATATCATCCAGTTCCTCCATTTGGCCATGAGGCAAGTGGTTTAATTCCTTCATGTGTGCCCAAAACCTTGTCTTTATATCAAAAGTGGTGAAACTCTTATCCTCAAAAGTGATGAGGTTCCTAATATGCCAAATCATCCAAATGTATGTGACAACTGCATATTTCCAGGCATTATCAACTTGTTTATTGTGTTGAAACTTCATACCCTGCAATATAAAATGATGCAAATCAGAAATCTGAGTTATAGGACAACTAAAAGAATGACAAATATCAGCAAGGAGTGAAAGGGATAAAGTGCAAGTGAGGAAGATGTGATCCATATCCTCCTCACTGCTTTTACATAAGCAGCAACATTAAGGTCCTAAAACACCCCATTTCCTAATTAAGCTCCAGGTTATCAGTTTGTGGTGAATGGCATTCCAAACTGTGATAGATCTGCAAGGGTAAATAAAGGACTGCCATATCCAGGCTCCCCAGTTAACCTCAGGGTAATGAGGGGTGAGTATAAAGTATGCAAGTTTGGAAGAGAGGTCACCATGAAGTGATTTTTCCCAAACTCTTTTGTCCTTAGTCTCCTCACTAAGTTTATGATGCATAATGTCAGCCACAATATCTGGATAATTAGCAAAAAAATCAGTTTCCAAATTCCAGATATCATTTATATAGTATTAAAAATAGCAAAATGATAAAATTTTCTAAGATGAACAGGAATATTCAACCTCTCAGCAATGTTGTAGCCCAGCCAGTTATCAAACCAAAAAGAGGCCCTAGAAGGGTTGCCACAAACCCATCTAGAGTTATTATTAATGTAAGATCAGTGCATTCTGAAAACATAAATGATAGAGGAGCTGATATAGTAACTCTTCACACAATATATTCTTATCAATTAACCTTTTCCTGATGAAGATATTTCCTTCATCAAAAGAGTAATCATTTTCCATAAAGAATTGAGAAGTAAGGACCTGTTCATGATCCTCACAGATTTCACATAAAGGTCTCCCTCCAAGTGAGTAACACAAGTTTTAGACCAACAAACTGTAGACTTTCCTTTAGTACCAGTGGAACCACTCGAAATGAAATTTCTCATGGCCTTTTCACCTTTAAGTAAAATAGCAGCAGGTGAAGCATAAACTTTCATAACAAGCAAAAGAAGGAATAATGACGTAATTGACCATACACACTCTACCAGCCATATGGAGAGGGAAGAACCCTTCCATTTAGACATGTTGCATATAATGTCATCCACCATATTCCTAAAATAGTTAGTCTTCGGAGAACCTTTAAAAATAAGGGCCCCCAAATAAGTGAAAGGAGCAGACCCCTCAGTGAACCCAGTGATGTGCTTAGCATAAACTCTAAAAGCATGTTTGATGTTCTGACCAAAATACACTTTAGACTTAGAAGGGTTAATGTTTTGACCAGAAAGCAAAGTGTAATTTTTGAAAATATCATTAAGAGTCCTAACAGTTTTTCTTTTGTCTCTCAGAAAAATAATAACATCATCCACGTAGAACAAAAATGGGGGAACAACCAAGTGTAATTCTAGCAAGAGAAGTGTACACAAAACTCTGATATCCCCAATAAACGTAGAGTTTGTGGATGGGTGTAGAAGAGGTTTAGGAGATCATTGGACAACTCTAATTCTAGACCTAAAGAAAAACGAGTGGGTGTTTTATAATTCTCTTCAGCCGAGGGGGAAGGATGCTATGGACAAACATTTGGTGGGTGCCAATGTCGTGGTGAGATATGTGTTGCATGAATATGTATATACATGGGAAAATTTGTTTTTTAAGTCAGAAATTAACATTGAACTGAACCGCAAAATTGTATAGGTGAACTATGTGGAAGAGAGATTGCGTAATAGGTTTAAGGACATAAATCCAGATCAATAACTTGTGACCGGTCTTCTTAAAAAGTAGACTATTGTTTTGTCACTTCAGCAAATGGTTGGTCAATAGATTGCGGGCTAGTGGTGTGCCAACACATTGAGAATGTAATTGTCAGAGGTGTGGAAATGAAAGGTACGTGTACTAAAATAAAATCAGGCGAATACCGCTCGAGGATGGTTGAATGGTTCATTGACCCAACATCTGTTTGTTGGGGAACGTTTTGTCCGTATCTATTCGAGGTGTAATTTAAATACAAATTTAAATAAACAATTTACTACTAACATGAATTAACCTATTAATTCAAATAGCAAATACCAACAACATACATGCGTACAAATAAATTCACGTAAAAACCTAATATGTGGAATCTAGGAGTTTACACGAATCCTTACCCTTTAAGAGACAACCGTTGAGACGATGCATCAACCCAAATGTCTTCTCAAGCATATCACAAGTTCTTGCTCGTTATCCGGTGGAAGATACGCACAAACAATTTAGACAAAGGAAAAAGAAAAAAATATATTGCACCACCTTTGTGGATTTCTAATTTTTCCAAGACTGGAATTGTGTTGGGGACGAAAAAATCATCGCCTATTTTTAACAAGGAGGTGGCCGATTTTAGGGCTAAAAAAATAGATATGGGAAGATCTTTAATTCTTGTGCAAGAAGTAATATTGAATATATCTAATATATTCTCTTTCCCATAAATAATTTTCCAAAAAAATCTCCTCCCTTATAAAATCATTATTTTAAAAAATTTTGCCCAAGAAAAGTCAAAGTCCAAGATTCTTGAATTTATGAGATAATCTTGTATTCCAAGGATACTTATCTTTTTACCATAAAATCTTTTCAAGAAAATCTTTCTTTCTTTTCTTGAAAATTTCGAAATTAATTAGGAAAAATAAGCAATAAATTATTTCTTTTATTTTAATCACATTTTCATTAATGGACTTATATTTGGGCTACTTGAGGGGCCTTTAGGAGAATTAAGATTGGACCTCTCAATGAGCTCTGAATTACAATATTGAGGCACAATATTATTCAGCCCATTAAGATTAATTTATTCCACTATAAAATTAATATTGCACAATCTATCTTAACCCATATTACGATAATATGACCCCTGGTTATTATTTCTCATATTTAAGATTATTTTATCCATTAATTAATTAAGCCACATAAATTTTTTATATTAATTAATATCTTTTCCTTGGAGTAAAAATAGCTCAACATTATTATCCATACCGGAATTAAATTCCACTTGCAAGATTTGGTATGATAAAACTTCCGAGCCCACCAAGGGGACAAATCAAACAAAACTTTTCTTGCACATGTTTCTCTATATTAAATCTTAACAATTGTTATGTAATTAATAATATTGTCAAAAACACAAAGTATAGAAACACTGTATGATTCTAAATCCAACGTAGATCAAAGCAATAAATATTAATCACACACATTCCTATTTAAGGGACATAGATTAAGAAATCAACAACCACTGACGTCTAATTCTTCATCCCATAAGTCAGTACAGAATAATTTATCCTCTCTGTAGGTCCGCTTCAGCGCATCACAATGCACTAGTGTAATCTCTTGGTCAAGACAAGTCATTCTGAGCTTTACACATCAACCTCTACCAATGGAGTGTTCAATTCCATCTAGGTTGTGAAGATATGCTTATTTAAAAGGAACTATTAATGTGATCTTCTGTGATCGGGTATCACCACATTAACTACAATGCAATATGTACTAATATTGAATGGTTTGTAATAATTAAATGACATTCATTCATATTTAAAGCAACATTGATAAAAGATTTATTTTTAGTAAATAAGAGTAAATTAGTCTGTTATACAAAGTAAAAGCATACTTTCACGTATAATCCCAACAATCTCTCACTTATACTCAAAGTCTGCTTTTAAGTATACTATAGCACGTCTCATGTCCTACATGAACCTAATAACATTTCTCACACTTATACTCAAAGCAGATTGACAACGCACTTGACACTCATTCCTTTTTACATGTCTCTCGAATGTTTTCTGAGGCAAACCCTTTGTGAATAGATCTGCTAGGTTATCCTCCGATGGGATCTTTGCCACCTCTATATCTCCTCTCTTAACGATTTCTCGTATAAGATGGTACTATATTCCCATGAATTTGCAATTGCTCAGACATTATCACAATAGACAGTGATAGTGCAGGGCAAATTCGAACTACGTCCAAGTCCACTAAGAAGTTCTTGAGCCAAACCGCTTCTTTCGCTACTTCACAAGCAGCTACATATTCGGCTTCCATGGTAGAAACTACTATACATTTCTGCTTAATGCTTCTCTATGTCACGACTGCACCTCCCAGATAAAACACATTACCCGAGGTAGATTTTATGAAATCTATGTCCGATTGGAAATCCGAATTCGTGTATCCCACGGGAATGAGACTGTCTGACTGGTAGACCAACATTCTATCTCGAGTTCTTTTTAGATACTTTCGAATATTTTTAACAGTAGTCCAGTGTTCTTTTCCCAGGTTACTCTGATATCTTACTACCATGCCTACGACAAAGCAAATATTCGGCCTCATGCACAAAATTGCATACATGAGGCTTCCAACTGTCAACGCATATGGAATGTCCCTCATGTCATCTATCTCATTCTGTATCTTGGGACACATCTATTTCGATAGATGGATTCCATGTCTAAAAGGTAAGAAACCTTTCTTGGAATCCTACATGCTGAATCACTTTTAAAAAATATCTATGAATGAAGTTTGCAATAAGCCTATCATCATTTTCTTGCGATCTCGAGTGATCTTGATCCCAAGGATGTGACCAACTTCTCCTAAGTTCTTCATATCAAACTGATTTGACAGCCATACCCTTACGTCTGACAATATCTTTACATCGTCATCGATGAGCAGAATGTCATCTACGTATAGTACTAAGAATACCAAGGCAGTTCCAACACACTTTATATACATACAACTCTCGAACTCGTTTTGATCAAAAACGTAAGTTTTATAACCTGATCAAAACATTGATTCCAAGCATGGGATGTTTGCTTAAGTCCGTAAATGGACTTCTTAAGCTTGCAAACGAGGTGTTCTTGGCCTTTTACAATAAAGTCTTCGGATTTTTGCATATAGATTTCTTCTTCAAGATTTCCGTTTTGGAAAGTTGTCTTGACATCCATTTGCCAGATCTCAAAATCTAGATGTGTAGCTATCGACAAGAGAATACAGATGGACTTAAGCATAGCTACAGGCGAAAAGGTTTCGTCATAATCAATCCCTTCTTTCTGAGTATATCCTTTTGCCACAAGTCTAGCCTTGAAGGTCTCAACCTTCCCATCCGGTCCTATTTTTTTCCTGTAAACCCACTTGCATCCAATGGGTTTTACCCCCATTAAGTGGTTTTACTAGCTCCCACACTTGATTATGATCCATAGAACTCATTTCAGCTTCCATTGTTGTTTGCCAAGAGTCCGCATCCTTGTTTTGGATCGCCTCGTTGTAGAACTAGGGGTCTGATTCAGTATCACCGGGGACCAAGTCCGAAGACTCTCCTATCCCCAAGAATCGCTCGGGTTGTCTCACAACTCTCCCACTACGACGAGGTTCCGATTGTATAGGTGTGACGCTTGGTATGTCGACTTGTACAGTTGGTATAGGAGTTGGCCCTTTTAATTCATCTAAGGTAATCTCACTATTGGGCTTCCTATTGTTCATATAGTCTTCTTCCAAGAATCTAAAGTGTGTACTTATTACAACTCTTTGATCCTTGGGGTCATAGAACATACACCCTTTCGTTCCTTCGGGGTATCCTATAAACAATCGTAATTCTGAATGTGTGTCCACCTTACTGGCTTCCTTGTCAAACACGTATGCGGGACACCCTCAAATTCTCATGTGTCTCAAACTGGGCTTGCGCCCGGTTCACAATTCTCTCGGGGTTTTAGAAAACGATTTGGATGATACCAAGTTAATGTAAGTCGATGTTTCCAAGGCGTGATCCTAAAATGACTTGAGAAGATCCGAATAACTCATCATTGATCTGACCATTTCTAAAAGAGTTATGTTTTTTCATTCTGCAACCCCATTTTGTTGAAGGGTACTGAGTGCAGTCAACTGGGATACAATCCCTTCGCCTGATAAGTAGTTCAAAAAATCATCGCTGAGGTATTCGCCTCCACAATCAAATCGTAGAAACTTGATACTCTTTTCCCTATGTTTTTCTACTTCAGCCTTAAACTCTTTGAACTTATCAAAGGGTTCAGACTTATGCTTCATGAGGAAAATGTTTCCATATCTTGAGTAATCATCGATAAAAGTAACGAAATACTCATAACCCCCTCTAGCTTTGATTGACATTGGACCACATACGTCAGTATGAACGATTTCTGACACTTCAATGGCTCTATTCCCCTTGGCTCCAAATGCCCTCTTGGTCATTTTACCCTCTAAACAGGATTCACAAGTTGGAAACGGTTCAACTCGGAGAGACTCCAATGACCCGTCTTTAACCAACCTTTGGATCCTTTTTTAGATTAATATGACCTAGTCTTAGATGCCAAAGTAGTGTTTCATTCATATCCAAAGAACGCTTTCTTTTACTTAAAACAGTCGATGTATTATATGATGCATTTTGTGAGTGGTGTGCACAGTTAATAGTACAGAGATTATTCAACAACATTCCAGAACAGATAAACTCATCATTTTGAAAAATAGTAACTTGCTAATTAAAAGAAATAGAATATCCGTTCAAAAACAATTTAGAAACCGAAATTAAATTCTTTCTAAAACTAGGAAAGTAAAGAACATCTCTTAAAACTAAAACTCTATCACTAAAAGATAGCTGCACTTCTCCCACTGCTTCAGCTGCCACTCTCGTAGCATCGCCCAGTGTAATGAGGATCTCACTCCCACTAAGTTGTCGGGTTAGTTGGAACCCCTGTAAAGTGAAACAAACATGATCAGTGGCTCCCGTATCCACCACCCACGAATGGGAAGCATACGCCGCTAAACAAGTTTCAACAACTAGTGCATGAGTATTACCTTTCTTTCCGGCCCTCTTGGGCTTGGAACAGGCTGACCTCCAATGTCCCTTCTCACCGCAATTGAAACACTTCCCCTTAGCAGTCTTCTTGACACCTCCCATTTGGTTCACCTTTTCTTTGCCCTTGGCAACATTTGAGTTGACTTGGTTTTAGCATTTCGCCTTCTTCTTCTTCTTGCCTCCACTTGGCCTAGAAGAAGTAGAAGGGTCGGTTGCCACCAAAGCTTGATTCTGATGCCCCAATGTCATCTCAGTCGAAACCAAAACTTGTAGCAGATTAGGCAACTTGAACTTCTGATTATTCATCTGGTAGTTCAGCTAAAACTGCTCGAAACTTTTTGATAGAGAATGGAGTATGAAATCGATCTGTGTTTCCACATCGTATTCCGCACCAAGAATCTCAAGTTTGTTAAGGTGAGCCATCATCTGGAGAACGTGCTCCCTTACGGGCGTTCCCTCCACCATTCTCTGCGATAACAATTCTCGCATGGTGATCTTTCTAGCAATACGGTTCTGATGTTGAAACATCGCTTTAAGATTTCACATAATTTCCGCAGCAGTTCCAATGTTCTGGTGTTGGTGTTGCAACACATCTGACATAGAAGTCAAGATGGTACACTTAATCATTTCATTGGAACGCTCCCAGTCACTATACTCTTTCTTATCCATTTTGCTAGAATCATCAGTAGGCTTTTCCGGTTTAGTTACATCAAGAATCCACTTCTGTTGTAGTGCAGTTAGGACAATTGATAGTTTACATTCCAATCAACAAAGTTTTCACCAGTCATTGATTGTCTTTAAGTATATTAAACAGTGGGTTAACAAGTTGCGACATGCTGAACTGAGAATAAACATACATTTTGTATTAATGATTTAATCACAAAAATTATCACATAATTCGATCACATGAAACATATTAAAATCTCAAAAAAAATATGAACATGCATCAGTCAACATCTCAAAACAGTTTTAAACATGCTACGTGCATGTGGTCCGTAGCTTAAAACACATTCAAGCAGGTTACAAACAAAGACAGTTACAAACTTTTAATTCATAATTAATAGTTGGCTCCCACTTGACCATATAAAATTGACAGGGACTTCGGGAAAGTATATACATATCAATTTTATACCTAAGTAATAATCATGATTAAATATAATATTATTATTTCGTTTTGAGCAAGCCACTCGTGGGGAGGGTCAATATCGCCACTAGTAATAATCCACAATCATTCTTTCGAAATTCATTCATGTGAAAGCTATCTTTTGGCCGTTTCGTAGGGAAAATTTCTCCAAAAAAATTCACAAATAAATAAATCATGGAGGTCAAAATTAATTTTTAAAAAAATAAATAATTATTTAAAACATACTTAGTAATTTTGAGGTTGAGATTTTTTAAGCAATTTCTCATGAAAACACATTTAAACAAATTAAATACGAGCACAAGAAAAATAAACATCCATCCAGATAAAATTAAACACATATTGGGCATGTATATCCTACTGTCATGATTTAAATGGGCCCGTGCCCGCATGTGCCCAGCGGTGTCCACATCGCGTGCGTGCCTCCCTTGGCACATTTCGCACGATGCACACCTCTCACGCCCTATTTTGGATCTTGTCTTCAATTCCCCGTCTTCGTCTTCGATCCAGTTACAATTTATTTAATGAAAAAATAAATAAATCTATGATCTAAACTAGTCTATTACATTGAACAAATCAAATAGCTAATCTACTCTTGGATTTTCTCACGAGAAAAATGAATTCGAACGAGTCGAATTAAAAGCCAAAGCATTCATACGCATGAAATTAAATACATTAAATAGTCATGACAATTGGATACCTGCAAAAATGATCTAGCAATTCTACTATCCAATTTCAAATTTAATGAACAACAATTTAAATCACAGAGCTCGAAATCGAAGCTCTAATACTAGTTGTTGGGGAACGTTTTGCCCGGATCTATTCGAGATGTAATTTAAACACAAATTTAAATAAACAATTTACTACTAACATGAATTAACCTATTAATTCAAATAGCAAATACCAACAATATACATGCGTACAAATAAATTCACGTAAAAACCTAACATGCGGAATCTAGGAGTTTACACGAATTCTTACCCTTGAAGAGACAATCGTTGAGACGATGGATCAACCCAAATGTCTTCTCAAGTATATCCAAAGTCCTTGCTCGTTATTCGGTGGAAGATATGCACGAAAAATTTAGACAAAGCAATTTATTAAAAGAGAAATAAAAGGGGTCCGAAAGTGACCCGTACAAGAGAAAGAGACAAGTATGTGGCCCTAAAGTGACCATGAAACTAAAACAACTAAAAACTAATCACAACGATCAGCCCAAGACTCTAACCAAAGCATTTTACGCAGGGTTCATTGTCATGTCGAAAGGTTCTTGTGAATGAGATTTTGATATGGCCACCGCCTCTAAAACAGATGGAATCGAAGGTAATGTAGTTGCTCTAGCCCGAGTATTGTAGGGGGGGACAAGAGCAATAGGCTTTGCTTTGTTGCTCCACGAGGTCTGCCGATCTTCTTCGTCGTCTTCTCCGCTGGTGATTTCGCTGGTGGGCCCAAAGGGTCATTCGGATAGCCTTCCACTTCTGCATCCGATTCTGAAGCTGTATTTCCATCCCCCACAAGTGGTACAATGAATGAATTAGAGGTCGCAGGTGGAGGTGAAACCTGTAGACGTGTTGGCGAGGCTGCCTTCTTCTTTTTTAACTGTCTCCCAATCTTCTGAATCCTGGATGTGAACCTGCTCTTTCTCCCCGTGAATTTCTTTTTCCAATATTTTCTCAACCTCAAAGGGGACTACTGCAACCCTTCCAGAACCATGCTCCTCCAAGACCTTCTCAACCGCAACACCCAAATCCCCAATAGAGGGAAGGGTCTCGTCCTCCCCAACCTTCTGCATTTCAATATCAGCCATCTTGCCTGCCACAGTATCAAAAGGTCCCGTGTCTCAAGTGTCCTCAGAATGTGCAACAGTGCTGGTATTCTTTTCCGTATACGCCTTTTGGACCCAAGCCTGTTGTTTATGTCCTTTGCCCTGACCAGGGGGTTTGGGTTTGTCATTTGGCTTTCCCTCTGGCTGGTTCCCTCCATGGGCACGACAGCTGTCCACCGAGTGACCGATTATCTGACAGTGAGTACAAAAACTTAGGTATTGCTCATAGCCTACTGAAGCAATCGAGCAGTATCCTGATCTCTCGTACATGATGTTATATTCTTTACCTTTACGAAGATCCAGCTCAATTAGGACACGAGCGTAGTGGCACATGGTTCTATTCCGAGTATGTTCATCAATGCTTACAACAGGACCAATGGCGGATGTAATTTTCTCAATAATGGGCACATAAAAATACTCCATTGGCAGTTCAAAGATACGAACCCAGACGTTCACAATTGGAGAGCTCACCTTGTAGGGGTTGAATTCCGGCACCCATTTTTGAAGTCTGATCGTCCCGAGTTCGATGGGCCAAGAACGTTTCAAGAAAATCCTATCTAGCTCCTTCAAGTCATCAAATTGGATGTTGAAGTATCCCCGACCCAAAGTTACAAGTTTCCATCATCCCTTAATATTCTAAGTTTTGTCTAGTAAAGTCTTGAGATCCAAAGTCAAAATCGGTCTAGCACCTGAACTTAATAAGACACGCCCAATGACAGAATTTTGCAGATCACGCATCCCTTATCTATGTATCAAATCATCAATGTTGACCGAAAGGTGTTTGGTTGTGGAGACTGGATGCAGCGCTGAGAAGGCGCTCGACCAAACACTTTGGTCGAGCAGATGCACCAGGTCGAGCGCGGATGCACCAGATCGAGCGCGCCCCTTTCCAGCGCCCAAAGGGCGCTCGACCTATGTATGTGATCGAGCAGAACCGCTCGACCAAAGCCCCTGGTCGAGCGGTTCTGGAAGCCTGGACGCGAATTAGGGCTTCGGCCTATGTCTTATGTTTAAATACTTTTGACTCATTGTATTTGCCTCTTGTACAAAAAACACACGAAAATAGTGAATCTCCTGGCTTGGTAGTGCCCCCAGACGTAGTCATTCCTGACGAACTGGGTAACCAAATTGTTTGTTCTTTAATTCGTTGTTCTATTATTCTCCTATAATTGCTTGTTTAAATCCTAACAACTGGTATCAAGAGCATCTGGTTTAAGGGATCTGTGGAGAGCAATTATGATGGCTGAAGGAAAATCGCCTGTTGAGAAGTTTGATGGAACGGATTTTGGATTCTGGAAATTGCAGATCGATGATTACCTGTACGGTAAAGATCTGTATCAACCGTTGGGTTCACAGCCTGAAGATATGAAGGACGACGAGTGGAAGTTGTTGGATAGGAAGGCGATGAGTGTGGTTCGTCTGTCGTTATCCAGGAACGTCGCCCTACATACTGTGAAAGCAAAAACCACAAAGGAGATGCTGGAAATATTGACTGAGATGTATGAAAAAACCGTCTGCAGCGAACAAGGTTCATCTGATGCGGAGGTTATTCAACCTGAGGATGGCAGAGGATACTATGGTAGCCAACCATCTCAACGAAGTTCAATATGATCATAAATTTCAATTGAGCTCGGTTGAGATTGATTTTGATGATGAAGTTCAAGCCTTAATTTTGTTGTCTTCTTTACCAGAAAGTTGGAGTGGAACGGTAACGGCTATTAGTGCTTCAACGGGTAAAATGAAACTAAAATTTGATGAGGTTAGAGATTTGGTCATGAGCGAAGAAATTCGCAGGAAACGGTTGGGTGTGGCCACAGGATCTGCTTTGAGTGCGGGAAACAGAGGCAGATCTGAATCCAAGGGGAAGCCAAATCGGGGTAGATCGGAGTCAAGGGGCAAAGATAAGCCCAAGAAGGATAAGAGTAAAGTTGAGTGTTATAAATGTCATGAACTTGGTCATTACAAAAGGGAGTGCATGCACAAGGGAATGAACCAAAGAAGAATGACAACTCAGTCAACGTTGCCACTGATGAGGACTCAGATGCATTGATTCTGAGTGTAAGCAGTCCATTGGAGTAGTGGGTGTAGATTCTGGAGCATCGTTTCATTCGTGCAGCAGTGCTGACGTAATGGAGAAGTACACTTCCGGGAACTTTGGGAAGGTTTATCTAGCTGATGATGAGCCTCTGGAAATCAAAGGGAAGGGGAATGTTCGGATTAAGACACCAAATAGGACTGTGTTACAATTGAAAGATGTGAGACATATTCCTGGATTAAAGAGGAATTTGATTTCAGTTGGGCAGCTTGAAGATGAGGGCTACAAGGTGACTTTTGGGTGTAACTCGTGGAAAATATCCAAAGGTGTCATGGTAGTGGCTCGAGGAAAGAAAGATGGAACATTGTATATGACAGGCAACACCCGGGACAACATTGCTCTTGCAAGTGAAAAAGGGAATGCGAATTTGTGGCATTGTCGCCTTGGCCACATGAGTGAAAAGGGGATGAAAGTTATGTGCTCGAAGGGTAAACTGCCAGACCTCAAGACAGTTGACATTGGTTTGTGTGAGGACTGTGTATTCGGAAAACAGAAAAGGGTGAGTTCTTCGAAGGGAGGCAGAGCTTTGAAGAAGCAGAAGCTGGAGTTAGTTCACAGTGATTTGTGGGGTCCAGCACCAGTGGCATCCCTTGGTGGAGCATCATATTACATGACTTTCATTGACGACTCTACGAGGAAGGTATGAGTTTATTTCTTGAAAAATAAGTCTGATGTCTTTAATGCTTTCAGGAAATGGAAGGCCCTTATAGAAACTGAAACGGGTCTCAAGGTGAAGTGTTTGAGATCTGATAATGGTGGAGAGTACGAGCTCCGTGAGTATGGAGAAAACCGTGAGAGAAACCCCACAGCAGAATGGCGTGGCAGAACGTATGAACAGGACCCTATGTGAATGTGCTAGAAGCATGAGATTGAAGTGTGGGTTGCCGAAGATGTTTTGGGCGGAGGCGCAAAACACAAAGACTTACTTGATAAACAGAGGACCCTCAACTCCTTTGGATAATGGCATACCGGAGGAGGCCCGGCCTGGGAAAGGAGGTAAATCTGTCTTTTCTTCGAGTATTTGGGTGTGTTGCATATGTTCATGTTGATGCTATGAATAGAAGTAAATTAGATGCTAAATCTGTTAAGTGTACGTTTGTTGGATATGGCGGTGATGAATTTGGCTATCGATTTTGGGATGAGGAAAACCGAAAGGTGATTCGTAGTCGAGATGTCATATTTAATGGACAGGTGATGTACAAAGACAGGTTGGGGACATCCAAAGAAGGTGGTTCTGAGTCTCAGGTTGTGGAGTTAGACATTTCGAACTCGGGTGGGAGCAAAGGGGTTCTAGATGATCAGGTGATTGTTGAGGAAAACCCAAGTACACCACCACCAACAATTCCGCTGCTGAGATCCATGAGAGATCGGAGATCTCCTGATAGGTATTCACCCTCCCTTCATTATTTATTGTTAACTGATGGTGGTGAACCTGAATGTTATGCAGAGGCCACACATAGTGACCAGGTCGACAAGTGGAAACTTGCAATGGATGATGAGATGAATTCATTGATGACCAATGGAACTTGGGAGCTAGTTGAGCTTCCTGAGGGCAAGAAAGCACTGCAAAACAAGTGGGTTTACAGAACAAAAGAGGAGACTGATGGAAGCAAACGCTACAAGGCAAGATTGGTTGTGAAGGGGTTTCAGCAGAAACATGGTATTGTCTATACTGATGTTTTTACTCCAGTGGTGAAGCTAACTACCATTCGATTAGTTCTGAGTCTGGTGGCTGCAGAAAATTTGGTGTTAGAACAGATGGACGTGAAAACCGCCTTTCTTCATGGTGATTTAGATGACATCTACATGAAGCAACCGGAGGGATACTTGTCTAAGGGGAGTAGTGAGCTAGTTTGCAAATTGAAGAAGAGCTTGTATGGTCTGAAACAAGCTCCATTACAGTGATACAAGAAGTTTGATGGGTTCATGCACGAAATTGAGATCAATAAGTGTGAGGCTGACCATTGTTGTTACTTCAAGAGGTATGATGATGGTTATATCATTTTGCTATTATATGTTGATGACATGTTGATAGCAGACTCTAGTGCTCGGGAGGTGAGCAAGTTGAAGGAAAAATTGTCTGAAAGGTTTGCTATGAAGGACCTTGGAGAGGCCAAGCAAATCTTAGGAATGCGAATCGATCATGATAAGGTGGCAGGAAAGTTGTATCTTTCACAGGCTGAATACATTAAGAAAGTATTGGAGAGATTTAGTATGGAAGATGCAAAGCCAGTTCGGGTCCAGTTTGGGAAGTCAGTTCAAGCTATCCAACAAGGACTCACCTAGTAGCGAAGAGGAGCAGACCTACATGCAAAACACTCCGCATGCTTCAGCAATTGGAAGTTTGATGTATGTTATGGTGTGTACAAGACCTGATATTGCACAAGCGGTGGGAGTTGTTAGCCGGTTTATGGGCAATCCGGGTAAGCAGCATTGGGAGGCAGTGAAGTGGATCCTAAGGTACTTGAGAGGTACTACTAAACAAGCTTTGTGCTTTGAGGGCAAAAGCGTTGGGTTGGCAGGATATGTTGATGTAGATTTGGCATCAAATGATCTCGACAAAAGGAGGAGTACTACAGGGTATGTGTTTACTTTTGGTGGTACAGCTATCTCTTGGGCTTCTAAGTTGCAAAAGATCGTACCTCAGTTCACTGCAAAAGCAGGGTACGTTGCAGTCACTGAGGCTAGCAAAGAAATGGTTTGGTTGCAGAATATGTCGTGTGAGTTGGGGAAGGAGCAAAAGGATAGTATTCTGTATAGTGACAGTCAGAGTGTTATTCACTTGGCGAAGAATTCGGTCTTTCACTCGAGGACGAAGCACATCGAGTTGAGGTATCATTACATTTGTTACCTCATTGAGAACAAGATCTTACAGCTGATGAAGATCCGGGGAAGTAAGAATCCTGCTGACATGTTGACTAAGGTTGTGACCTTAGAGAAGTTGAAGTTATGCATTACTTCAACTGACCTTGGTAATTGAACATAATGCCCGACACTACTACAAGTGAGAGAAACCGTTGAAATGGAGGAGACAAGTTACAGTTGGAGTCAGTCTCCAGGTGGGAGATTGTTGGGTTGTGGAGACTGGATGCAGCGCTGAGGAGGCGCTCGACCAAACACTTTGGTCGAGCAGATGCACCAGGTCGAGCGCGGATGCACCAGATTGAGCGCACCCCTTTCCAGCGCCCAGAGGGCGCTCGACCTATGTATGTGATCGAGCAGAACCGCTCGACCAAAGCCCCTGGTCGAGCGGTTCCGGAAGCCTGGACGCGAATTAGGGCTTCGGCCCATGTCTTATGTTTAAATACTTTTGATTCATTGTATTTGCCTCTTATACAAAAAACACACGAAAATAGTGAATCTCCTGGCTTGGTAGTGCCCCCAGACGTAGTCATTCCTGACGAACTGGGTAACCAAATTGTTTGTTCCTTAATTCGTTGTTCCATTATTTTCTCCTATAATTGTTTGTTTAATTCCTAACAAAAGGAACTCACTCTTTCGAACTGGTGCAGCCATCGAGGGATTGAGAGCATGGACGAAAGACTTAATTGGAGGTAGAACCAGTAATTCCAAATGCAACCTAGAGGCCTCCCCATCATCATGAATTACCATTGCAGAACTTACCCCACTAGCAGCCTACTGAGCATCAAAATCTGCAGCAACAACATCAGCTGGCTGCTGGGAACTAACCGAAACAGAGTTCAAAACAACTCCCTCAGAGGCATGCAAGCAATTAGGCAAACCAACAAAATCAGACGACTTCAAAGAATCAGGCAAACCAACAAAATCAGACAACTTCGACCCAGAATTCAGCACATCAGTTGGTAAACCAGGATTATTCATCCCAACACCAGGTTTCAAATACTCAGCATTACCAATTTTAGCACGCAAAGAACCAGGATAATCTGGCATACCTGCAAATTTCAGGGGTGGTACAGAGCAGCCGCGACCAACAGCGATTTCAGGGGCCGTCGTGAAGACCTGTGCAGGAGAAATGGTCTCGAAAAGCGTAGGGAACGCCGCGTGAGACCCAATCGCAACATCGCGGTTAGGGTTTCGACCCAAATTCGATGCCGCCGCATCAGGTTATTGGAGGCCTGGCATTATCCGGTCTCGTGTTGAATGCGCAACCAGACCCAGAACATCGGACAATTTCGGGGGAGACGGGCCATCATACGCAGCGCTGAGGTCCGTCGTCGTCACCGCGCGGCCTGTAGATTGCGCGAGTATTGTGGCGAGGGTGTGGGGGTTCGCTAGCATCGCGAATATGGAGCATGCTCGAGCCATTTCGTCCTCGGAGATCGGCGCAATGGCCATGGCGGCCAGGCCGCCGTCGGAGTGACGGTCACTTTTGAGATTGCGTGAAAAAACTGATTCGCACCATGAGTGTGTGAAATTCGTACACACTAGTAGCGAAAAAGAAAAAAAATATATTGCACCACCTTTGTGGATTTCTAATTTTTTCAAGATTAGAATTGTGTAGGAGACAAAAAATCATCTCCTATTTATAACAAGGAGGTGACCAATTTTTAGTGCTAAAAATATAGATATGGGAATATCTTTAATTATTTTGCAAGAAGTAATCTTGAATATATCAAATATATTAGATTTCCCATAAAAATCTCCTCCCTTATAAAATTATTATTTTAAAACTTTTGCCCAAGAAAAGTCAAAGTCCAAGATTCTTGAATTTATGAGATAATCTTGTATTCCAAGAATAGTTATCTTTTTACCATAAAATCTTTTCAAGAAAATATTTATTTTTTTTCTTGAAAATTTTGAAATTAATTAGGAAAAATAAGTAATAAATTATTTCTTTTATTTAATCACCTTTTAATTAATGTACTTATATTTGGGCTACTTGAGAGACCTTTAGGAGAATTAAGATTGGACTAACAATGGGCTCTGAATTACAATATTGAGCCACAATATTATTCAGTCCATTAATATTAATTTATTCCACTATAAAATTTATAATGCACTATCCATCTTAACCCATATTACGATAATATGGCTCTCGGTTATTATTTTCCATGTTTAAGATTATTTTGTCCATTAATTAATTAAGCCACTGAAATTTTTTATATTAATTAATATTTTTTCCTTGGAATAAAGACAGCTCAACATTATTATCTGTTGGGAGATGAATTTAATAAAAGATTATATGATTTTGATTAAGATCCCAAAACCCCTGAGTATGACATGTTCAGTAATGATCTTGATAGTTGAGTCAGGATTCAGTTTTAGAGTATTCAGGATGTTATCTGCAAAATGTATAAGTCGTGAGATATAGTTTGAATAGTCTCTCAAGACTCAAGATGAAACCGAGAGATCAAGACTCAAAGATGAAGACTCAAGAAAAGACAACGAGATAAATCAAGACTCGAAGACTCAAGACACAAGACCTCAAGACCGAGTATCCAAGATCAAGAAAACTAAGAGCACAAGAATTATCAAGACTTCGAGAATATATTGAATGCTCGAAGATGAACCTGAATGTTCCGAGGCACTGAATATATCTATCTGGAGGATGCAATACTGAGAGAAACGCGATGCCTTAAAAAGTTAGATATTGCCAAGACATTCAATCTGCGCATAAAAGGAACTAAGTCAGAAGTATTGTTAAGGTTATATCAAACTCAGAGTTTGTGATCAAAAGAGCCGTTAAAGGTGTCTACCCTTAACTGAAGACAAAAGTCAAAAAGAGGAAGATGACACTGTACCATACTGACAATAGCAAAATGACAAAACCCGAAAAAGATGTCGATGTAACGAAAGTTCCGACTACAAAAAGTGAAGACCGGCTACATGAAAGGCTATGGCCTAAAACGTGTTAGGGAGTTTCAAACTCTAAATATAGCCGTTTCTCACACACCATTCATAAGAGGGAATTCACGGTTATCTCTCCAACGGATAGTTTTCAAGAGTGACCTTGGTGTATGCCTATAAATACCTTGGTGACCCTCTACATAGTAAGGTTACGGAAATTTATACGCAACAAGAGCTCAAACTTATTCTTATGAAAGTTAAAGCACTCGAAAATACCTTGAATTTCCCAAGTGCTTTTATATTGAAGAGAGCTCAATTTACTAAGCCTGGCGTGATAAGTTTTATCCAAAAGCTAGTCGAGATATCCTAACCCTTTGATTGTGCTTTATTGTAAAGGATATCTCATCCTAGTTTGAAACCAACCAAGAAACCCCCAAACCCTTGAGAAGGTAGTTGGAGTGTGTTTGTTGGTAAGTAGAGTTGTAAAAGAGTTAGTAAACTACGCCGGAGTAGTCGAAAAAACTCTAGAGAAGAAGTTAGTAAGCTACAGAGGTAGTCCAAAGCTTGTGTGTGATTGAGTAAGTAAACCATCGAGGTAGTCGAAAACTCAAGGTCGGGTTGAGTAAGTAAACTACGTGGAGTAGTCGAAAAACTCGTACGAAGTTGAGTAAGTAAACTACGAGGTAGTCGAAAGCCTCGGTTTGATAGTGAATTTCTCTCAAGAGTCGGGGAGAGTGGATGTAGGAGCTTGAGTCCCCGAACCACTATAACTTCCGTGTTCTTTATCGCTTTCTTTATCTCAGCTTAATTGTTGCATCAACTTGATTTTGAAAGCATACTTTTCATTGATATTCATTTGGAATCAATCCACCGAAAGTTGCATAAGTAATTCACAAACTAATCACTATTTCATAAATGGAAGGTTTTCAAAGAAAGCTTAAAACGAGTATAATCTAAGGGCCAACCATTCAAGACGATCGAGTAGCTGTAGAACAGATAGTTACCAAACCAAATCTCATCCGAGGATTCAAGAAGTTAGTTATCTGATCCAAGCAACTCGTGATCTTTGACACTCGTGACTCCGGTTAGGATTATCCGAGGTATCTGGAAATTGCATTTCGGATCACTGCCTCGAAGAGACTTTGACTCGAGAGCAATCTGCGGCTTCTCGAACCTAATCTTCGTGATTTTCCCGACCCAAGTGACCTCGATGAAAAAAGTTTTAAAATCAATCAACACGTGTATTCCCCCATACACTTGTAAGACTCGTTCTCACCGGGACCAACAAGTGGTATCAAAGCAGTGGTTCAACTTGACCACCTGCTGTGTTGACCAAAGTTTTATTTTCAAAAATACTTGTGGTCTATCTGAACTGATCTTATTTGCTGAAATTCGTTTCTTTTCAAAAGATCAGAAAAATGTCTTCTAAAAAACTTCCCATGTTCTCAGTAGAGAACTATGATCTATGGAGACTGAGAATGCAGGCACATCTGTATTCCAAACATGAGCGTATGTGGAGAGTGGTCTCTCAAGGACCATTCAAATTTACTGTGGTGAATCCCAGAATTACAGAAGAGGAGAGAATTGACCCTAGAGAAGAATTTCCTAAGTCTGATGACCAACTAACTCCTGAGGAGAGGAAGTTAGTCAATCTAGACTACATGGCAAAAGACACACTATATAGTACAATTGATGATGGTGTGATGGGAATGATCTCTCACTGTAATACTGCTAAAGAGATATGGGATACACTAGCTGTTATGTGCCAAGGCACAGATCATATAAAAGAAAACAAACTTTCAGTGGCAATTGGAAAGTTTGACAGTTTTGAAATGGATGATGGTGAATCAATAGACAAATTGGAAGTCAGATTCACTAAAGATCATGAATGATCTAAATGCACTTGGAAAGAAATATCCACAAAGAGAAGTGGCATTAAAAATTCTTAGAGGTCTTTCTAAGAAATGGGATATTCATGCAGTGGTGATTGAAAACACCAAGAACATTAGCTCAATGCCATACCAACAAGTATTCTCTGAATTGAAAGCCTATGAATTTGTAATTGATAAGAAATCCAAAAAGGTGTGACAAAGAAAGATGATTCTTCATCAAGTAAAAATGTGGCTTTAAAAGCAAAAGATAAAACCTGTAAAACTAAAGAGTCTGAGAACCCCCATGCCAAACATCAGGATGAGCTTGAGGAAAAGCTAGCACTGATGGCAAGGAGGTTTGACAGACTTAATAGTAGATTTGGAAAATACAAAAGCTTTTACAGGAACAACAGGTACCAGAAGAAACCTGAGGACAGATCAACCGAAGAAGAAGGGACTGAAAGTCAAGGATCTTCATCCGCAAAGAAGGACTCCAAGTCCAAAGAAGAAAATGATCGGGGATGATGATGCCAACAGATGCTATAATTGTCGAAGAAAGGTCACTTCCAATATGATTGTCCAGAGTTGAGTGCTAAGGAGAGAAGAGAAAGACAAGCTAAAAGAGACCAGAAGTTCTCAAAGGCCATGGTTGCAGAAAAAGAACATTCTGAGGAGGAATCTAGCTCTTCAGATGAGATATTCTCAGACAGTGATAGTGATGACATCCGGTCGATGGCCATTGAGGAGGTAAACTCTTTCTTTCTTTGTTGTTGCTCCTACACTAGCACAAGAGTTTTCTAGTTCCACTGAAAACAGTCATTTTGACCTGATGGATTCTTTTGAGAATCTGATAAAGGACTATGCTGTTTTGCAAGAACTGCTAAATAAAACTCAAGAGCGTATAAAGGAACCGAATCTTTGAAAATCTAAAATGGAAAGACTCTCTAGCAAAAACTCAAATCACTTCTCAATTTATGGGAGCTACCTTGAAACTAGATGTTCAAAAAGTACAACTCTCGAGAGAAAGAGAAGTTGATAGAGACCCTAATCGAAAAAGCTAGAGAAATCCATTGAAGAAACTCAACTAATCGTAACTAAGTTCAATGACCTCTCTGAGAAGTATGAAACTCTACAGAACTGTGGAGGATAGTGCATAGAAGAAGTTAACTCTATTGAATAATGCATCTAAAGTAATAGATGAAATTCAGAGTTACCAGAGATCTGTGACTATAAAATCTGGATTGGGATACATTCCAGGGGGAACCTCACAAGGTCATCCGAATGCTGCATCATGTAGCAAGAAGACAATCTTTGTAAAACCAGTGGCACCTACACTTCAAACTGAAGTAATGCCCAAGGTTGTAGATAAGGGAAAAGGACCTATGGTTTCAGTAAAACTGAATGATCAGGTTAGAAAGCCCAAACCTCAGGTGAAGGCTAGAAAACCCGAAAGCGACAGTTAGAAAATTTCAGGCAGTACTTCAAAGCCTCAAGGCTAAGAATGCAAACTTGAAAGGATCTACACTGAACCATCAGAGGAATCTTCAGAAGAGAAACACTCAGCAGAGATATTCTCAATCAAGAGACCAAGTCCTTAGACAATCGAAAGGCCAGATTTCAAAGATGCATAACCTAAACCTTACTTGCCTAAAGGTAAAGGTTATCTGAACCCGAATCAACAAAGATTTAGACCGACTGCACAAAAGCATAAGCATCTGAACAGAAGGCCTGAACCAAAGAAGAATTCAAAGGCACATGTTCAAGCTAAAGCTAGCACACATATACTAAAACCGCTAAGGTACCCGAGTAGTGGATGTATATGTTGATGTTTACTTGAAGATGATCGGCCACTCTAAAGTAATGAGAGTTGTCAGGCAGATTTGGATTCCGAAAGGTACATCTAACCTTGTAGGACCCTACACAAATTGGGTACCTAAGAATTAATTTGTTTTTCAGGAGGAAAACAAGGGCACTAAACTGACTAAAGATCACATGGCACCGATGAGCCGAGATGAAAAAAACTCGATATATGGTATCTTGACAAAGATGTTCAAGACATATGACAGATACAAGAAGTTACTCGAAAGACTATGTTAAACATAGAGGCCCACAGATCACTTTTGGAGATAACTCCAAGGGATGAGATTGAAGGATATGGAACTTTGGAAATCGACTCGATTCATATCCATGGTGTTTCATATGTATCTGCATTGAAGCATAACCTCGCTTTCAATTAGCCAATTACGTGATAAAGGTTTTAATGTTGAGTTCTCTAAGAACTTATGTTTTGTGAAAGATGATACATCACGAAAAGTATTACCGATCGGGTACAAGAAAAGGGAATGTGTATCTTGTTGATTGGAGTTCAACTCCTAAAGATACATGTTTAGTTGCTAAAAGTTCCACAGATACCAAATTGGTTATGGCATAAAAGAATGAATCACCTAAATTTCAAAACCCCGAACAAGCTTGCAAGATTAGCTCTTGTGAGAGGGTTACCTAACGAAGTGTTCAAGAAGGAAACATATTTGTGATGCGTGCGAAAAAGGCAAAACAGATAAAAGCATCATTTAAAAGTAAAGTTGAGGTTTCTCTTGAAAAGAATACTTCAGATTACTTCATATGGATCTTTTGGTCCTATAACACCGTGAGCACAAAATGGCGGGGAAATACACATTGGTAGTAGTTGATGACTACTCGAGATATACTTGGGTCATATTCTTACTTAGTAAGAAAGAGACTCGAATAAAACCGCCAGAGTTACCGAAAAGGCTCGATATTGAGAAGAATCGAGTGTGGTCAAAATCGATCCGACAAAGGAACCAATTTATAAATCATATTATATCGATTATTGTGCAAAGAAATGGAATTTCTCATGAAACATCACCGCAAGGACCCTCAACAAAATGGTGTTCTTGAAAAGAAGGAACAGGACTCAAAAAAGTTGCAAGGACAATGATAAATGAAGATATTCCTAAAAGATTTTGAAATTTGAAGTCACAACACCGCATGCTACTCACAGAATAGATCCATGCTTTACTAAGAGTCAAGGCAAAACACCTTATGAGCTTTGGAATGAAAGGAAGCCTCTTGTTTCTTTCTTTTCGTGTGTTTGGTTGCAAGTGTTTCATACACAATAATGGTAAAGATCGGTTGAAAACTTTTGATAGTAAAAAGGCGATGAAGGAATATTCTTAGGATATTCTCAAGTCGATAAAACCTTCAGAGTTTACAACCTGTAGGACTCTCATTGTGGAGGAAACACCTCATGTTGTTTTTGATGAAACTATTTGTGTTCGTAAGAAACAGAACATGATGCAGATGAACCGACTAAGAGGATCACCAAATTAAGCCCTAAAACAAAAGAAAAAAATCATCTATCGAACTCCGAAAAGGTCTGTCACCACAATCTATGATTGGAGTGACTCGACTCGATAAAGAAGTTCGAAATGGAAATCAAGAAGGTGAGACTCGTGAAAACCAAAGACTCCAAGGTAACCAATCCGAATGCAGACAAAGTTCGAGACTCGGTATGTGATGCCAATGAAGATGTGGTCACAGCTGAGGCAAATTCTGAATCTATCAACCAAAGGGGAACAAATGTTTCTGACAATGTTCTGAATAGAATTTCCCCTGAGGAAGATGATTCACTTTCTCCTTTTCTGTTGTTCCCTGAGTTTACTGACATAACTGAACCTAACATTTCAAATGTTGAGGATACTATTGAAGGGGGAACATCAAGAAGGAAATGGTTAGATAGTCATCCTACAAGTCAGATTGTGGGTGATCTAACTGAAGGTGTTAAGACAAGAAGGTTCCATGGCGAAAGTGCACTATTCTGCTGCTTCCTATCAGAGAAAGAACCTGCAGAGATTGGTGAAGCTCTACAAGATTCGTATTGGATTACTGCTATGCAAGATGAGCTGAATCAATTCTCAAGGAATGAAGTATGGGAGTTGGTAGATAGACCTGGAAGGCACAATGTCATTGGAACCAAGTGGGTTTTCAAGAATAAAAGAGATGAAAACAACAACATTGTAAGAAACAAGGCAAGTCTAGTTGCACAAGGTTATTCCCAAGAAGAAGGCTTGGATTATGATGAAACTTTTGCACCAGTTGCAAGACTAGAAGCCATCGATTGTTTCTTGCATATCTTTGCCCACATGAAGTTCACAGTCTATCAAATGGATGTGAAAAGTGCATTTCTGAACGGTGTACTTAAAGAAGAGGTTTATGTGGAACAACCTCCTGGGTTCAAACAGAATGACCAAGTTTACAGGCTCAGAAAAGCCTTGTATGGTCTCAAGCAAGCACCCAGAGCATGGTATGATACTCTTTCGCAGTTTCTTACTGACCATGGTTTTGTCAAAGGAACTGTTGATAGAACTCGTTCGGGGATAGAGGATGGGAAAGATATCTTCTTGGTTTCGGATATATGTTGATGACATCATTTTTGATCTCCAAACCATCAACTTGTGTGAAAAAGTTTTCAACACCGATGAAAGGCAAGTTTGAGATGTCAATGATGGGAGAGATGAATTTCTTTCTAGGTCTTCAAGTGAAACAATCAAAGGAAGGAATATTCATCAACCAAGCAAAAGTACACCGTAGATCCGATTGCCAAATATGGTGTACAAAATTACAATGCGCTTAGGATTCCTATGAATACTAACTACAAGATGGATCCCGATTCGGAAGGCAAATCAAGAAATCATACCGATTATAGAGGAATCATTGGATCATTGTTCTATCTCACAAAGACAAGTAGGCGGATATAACATTTCTTTGTTGGGATATGTGCAAGATACCAACTAATCCTAAGACTAGTCACATGGAGGTCGCTAAAAAGATACCGAGATATCTTAAGGGCACAAAGTGAATAGAGGATTATGGTATCCAACCGATGATAACCTTGAATTAACCGGGTTACTCGATGATCTTGACTATGGAGGTTGCAGAACTGACAGAAGTCCACAACAGAACTTGTCAATTTCTAGGAAGCAAACCGATATCTTGGTTTTCAAAGAAATGCACCTCAAGAGCAACCAAGATTACCGAAATTTAATACATGGTCTGCGAGGAAGTCTTGCGTGCTTTCGATTCTTTGGCTCGCATAAACAATTAAGGGATTATAAAGTTGTGGCCAATGAAGTACCAATATTTTGTGACAATAATAGTGCCATTGCTATTTCACAAAATCCGTAATTGCACACCGATGCAAGCATGTGGATATCGACATCACTTCATCCGAGATCATGTCGAGAAAAAGGACATAAGGATGGAGAAAATTCATAATGATAGGCAAAAGAGCCGATATCTTGACTAAACCTTTGGTTAATCAAGATTTCGTGAACTTTCAAATTGAATTAGGGATGTTAGAACCAGTGTATAGAGAAAATCAAAATTGAAGATTTTCGGATACATGAAGCTTTCTCAGAATTCTACTGAGAAACTCAGGATAAAATGAAATACTGAACTAAGTCTCAAGAAACTCAGATTCTTGATAGGTCAGACTTTCAAGAATATCTTTGAACCCTTTCAAGATTTCGATTATATAACGACATTTTATCAAGGTCGATTACTCGATAAAGACCGATAGAAGGAAATTAGTCTCAAGAAGAATGACTCATGTGAGCCATTTATTGCTTAAATATAACTCAAGAATCATTTGCAATAAATACAAAACACACGAGGAATATTTTTTGGGGGGATCGTTTTAAATTCGAAGAAGGATATCATTTAATGCTCTGCCACATTATTGACCACGAGGATATTTTTTGGCGCTTACTTTTTCGGAGATCGTTGGTTCATATACCCGATTAATCGAGATTAATCTCAACCGCTACTTTTCACCTAACCTACACGATTCCCCACGATCTCTCGGTTATCTATACCTCTTCAAGCCATTCAAGCCAAAATTTTATCAAACCTTTCGTTCCCAAATACTCTGTAACTAAAATCCCCTTTTGCCCAGAAATAGCAAAACCCTAAAGCTTCAAATTCTTCAATCACATTCTAAAATGGCTCCAACCATGTACGAGAGATTGGTCATAACCAATAAGCCATGGTACGAGTTCATTGTCCCACTTGAGAGCTCAACCAACTCAAAGCCAGAAGAGGAGGCTCTGAATATGATCCGACTGGCCAAACTCACCCATCTAGTCGCAAGTCGACCAGACCAGGAGTTCGCAAAGGAGGTAATCGAATTCATCTGCAATTTGAAAACAGATGAAGAAGATTGTATGCACTCTTCGACATCAGATCTCATCTAGATCACTCATCAAAATACGTCGATTTTGAGAGGGAGGTGTGCATTATTCCGAAAAATCTGAATGATGTGTTTGAGCTATGTGATAGAGGAGAGGATCCTGCAATGTATATGTCGGGAAGAGAGCAGAGTACCTAGATAGGATTGCCGAGAATCCTGTGAAGTTTGAGGGCAACTTTGAACAAGAAGCACCTAAAGCCACAATATCGTGTGCTGATGGATATTGTGAGCAAGAGCGTCATGAGTCTTCATGGGAGTTTTGAGCAGATTAGTACCTCAAGCTCGATCGATGGCGGCGATCGAGGCATCTCCCACCACCGACTTCAACCGGCTGAAATTTTAGTTCGGATGGTGTCGAGCAAGCCAAGATCATAAATCGAAATAATGGGGAAATCACAATGAAAGGCAAGATCCACCATGCCACCAAAATTGCCTATATTTTGGAGATGTGCAGAGAGGAAGAGGATATCTTCGCCAACTCAACCCCATTCCCTAAATCCAAAATTCTCTTCAAACCCATCACCGTGGAAGAAGAAAGTGCTATTCGAGGAAAAAGAGAAAAGAAGGTAGAATCACCTTCTCGCACTTTCTTTGAAAGAGATTCAACAAACCAGGGGAAGGTTCCGCTGAAGGCAAAAATAGAGCAAGGAGCAAAACTGCTGAGGCAGAAGAACCTCGCCCAAAGCGCCAGAAGATTGGTGGTTCTCACCGACGATGGTAGCAAAGGATTCCGGCGAGAGACAACCCGAGGGGCCAAATCGCTCAAAGTTCACCATTACAAGTGCCGCTCAAAGTTATCTCAAGGACACAGATCGATCGAGGGAGCAGTCTTCTCGAGGTGCTTTGGAGACATCACTCAGCCAGATAAAATTTCTCAGAAATTTTTAAAGGAGCTCGAGACCTCGAAATGCCTACCTCGGATGATCGTGCTCGGATCAAGAGCCACCAGAGTCGATCCAAGATGTGCAGCTCGGATCAAGAGCCACCGTAGTCGATCAAGATGTGCAAAGAAGATCAAGATCTCAAGATGCGCGCTCAGATCGATCAAGAGCCACCTCAGTTGATCCAAGATGCGCAGCTCGCATCACAAGCCAACTCGTGACTATATCGAGGAAAATGCCACCAGTCTCCGAACCCACTCGATGCAAACCGAGGACCTCGAATGCACAAGCTTCAGATATCATGAGGCTCGGGGAGCAAAATGTACTCGATGAGCTCCCCTCGAAAGACCCATCGCTTGATCCCTTAGCGTAGGCTTCTACCGAACTAGAGAGCCCGAGATGGAAGAAAGGCGAGGTCAAGAAGGCGAATGGAGGAGCAAGGGGAACGGTTCATCCTTGATCGATACCGAAGCTCAAATTTATACCTCGATCTCAAAGATATATTCTTCGCGATTAAGACGACGTTGTATATCCTCAATCGACTCTTCCCGAGATGCTTGATATTGCTGCATTCGGGAGGGGAAGACTGTGGAATGAGGAGATAGCCTTCCGACCGACTTCTCGGTTCGTATGACAAAGCTCGATTGAAAAATTCCGATTTTGATGAGCCGTTCGTAGGAAGCTAAATGCCGAGAAGAAAGCAATGAGGTTGAGTGCCCCGAGCAAATAAGACAAATCCAAAGATGGAGATGGGGACCAACAGGGAGAAGCCGAGGATCGGTCTCAAAAGTAAATAGAGACTTCGTTGTTGATCAACCTCAGATCGGTTAAAGCACTCTTCGTTCGTGTACCTTTCGCACTATTGATAATGATGCCAGAGTTACCGAAAGTACTATCTTTAATTCAAATGTCGATAAAAACAGATCGAGGCTCAACCGAGGATGGAGCTCGGATGAAGCGAAGCTCGGGATGATCAAACAAAGATGTATGGTGCGGATATCACGAGATTGATCTAACTCCCAGAATGGAGAAACTTGAAAAGATTGAGCCAATGGCAATCAAAATTGCTCGATGGAAGAAACATTGGCCAATCAAGCTCGTACAATGGAAGGACTTAGTCATTCTTCGAATCGTCCAGATACAAAACACTCGACCACTCGGATGACCTCCATTGAAGAAAAGGTAAAAGAAAAGTCGAGGGAATCAATGCGTAGATAAGTGATGAAATGAAACAAAAGCACCGTGAGTCGATCAATTACTAGAGGAGAAACCGACAGAGAAATATGAGGTGCGGATCAAATCTGCTGTTGAGGAAATGAGCTCATTTTCATGACCAAGATGACAGATGCTTAAAGATGCACTCTCTCCGCCGGTTTGCTCACATTTCGAAGAACCGCTCGCGGGCTAAGAACCACATTAGAAGAATGGAAGATGAGCAAGATCACCTAGCGGGAGAGATCCGGCCAGTGAGCAAAGAACAATATCATATGGACACAGCTTTCTCCGGACTTCTTCCAAACTACTACCAAGAAGGGGGAAAGGAAGGTCAACCTCGGGAAGTTCATGGCACGCTTTTTTGGAAAAAGAAGGCTCGAAAAGATGTTTGAAATGTACAATTTAGCCCAAGCCTTTAAAGAAGTCGATGCTAATGAGAAGTTAAAATTTGCTCAAGTAGAGAAACTCGCTCTACATTCGAAGTTTCTAAGCAAACCAAGCTTGAGGTTGCAAGAGAGAAACCGAGTGATAGAACTAAGGTTGGAACAAGCCAGTCGGTCTTTGAATCGCTTATGAAGAGGAAAGCCTTGGGCGTTGTTCAACTCAGAAGCAAGCGCATTTAAAGATTCTAAGCCAACCCAGAGAAAACCGATTCGAAAATGAAGAAGAATCGAAGTCTCAACCTCGAAAGAAAGTCTTCAACTCCGAGAGGCTCGATGACACTCCAAAAAGAACAAGCTAAGAAAGCTAATGCTTCGGCCTCGAACTTCGTGGATCGTAAAAAAAGATAGACGAAGAGCGTAAACGGCGAGTGACTTCGAAAGTTTAAAGCAAGAGGAAGGGAACATCGAAAAGCGCCGAGGGTGGCCCCATGTTGATAAATGGATGCCCATTAAACTCAACGACATGTGGGAAGAAGTGAAGAGAACCTTCCGGTTCAATTTTGATGTTCTCGTGGAATGGAGAAGGGAAGGCTCGATCGTAACGAAGCTTTCATTGAACATCTTCTCACCTTTTATCCAAAGTATCTACAAAGTCGGATTAACCTTTGCGGATGAAGGTGGAGTACGATAGTAGCCCCTGTCCATATTCCTATCCTCCTCCTAAAATTTGGTAATGGCTTGGTAAATGAAAAGGCCATTACGCAAGAAATTGCTCAGTACGCTGGTCAGATGGGACTAACTGGAAACAGTCCAGACATCATCAGGGAAAGAAATGAGCTGAAGAAGAGATACTTTGGAATGTTTGATCTGGAAGTACCCAATCGATGAAATCGAAAAATGAAGCAAACAGAGCGTAAAACCAAGACTCGAAAGATTTTGTGTTTCTTCAAATGTTTGTCTTTTTGATTTTGTTTGATAAATTCATTGTAATCTGTAAAGCAACACTTATCATCAATGAAGATTTATCATTATGCTCAAAAGATAATACCTCATTATCTTATTTTACATGTCTTTTGATATGCCTGATTACTGATTGTTTGGTGATGAAATGCTTGGGAGACTCTCTGAAAAAAAAATTTTGGGGAGATTCTCTGATTCAGGAAACTGTTGGGACATAACCAATCTTGTAATAAGAAAAACTGAAACCTGAGTATAGGTTATATGTTTGTAAACAAGATAGGTTTTGGCATCATCAAAAAGGGGGAAATTGTTGGGAGATGAATTTAATAAAAGATTATATGATTTTGATTAAGATCCCAAAACCCCTGAGTATGACATGTTCAGTAATGATCTTGATAGTTGAGTCAGGATTCAGTTTTAGAGTATTCAGGATGTTATCTGCAAAATGTATAAGTCAGCAGATATAGTTTCAGAATAGTCTCTGAAGACTCAGTATGAAACTGAGAGATCAAGACTCAAAGATGAAGACTCGAGAAAAGACAACAAGATAAATCAAGACTCGTAAGACTCAAGACACAAGACTGAAGACTGAGTATCTGAAGATCAAGAAAACTAAGAGCACAGTAATTACTGAAGACTCAGTAATATACCGAATGCTCAGTATGAACCTCAATGTTCCGAGGCAATCAATATATCTATCCGAGGATGCAATATCGAGAAAACGCGATGCCTTAAAAAGTTAGATATTGCCAAGACATTCAATGCATAAAAAGGAACTAAGTCAGAAGTATTGTTAAGGTTATATCAAACTCAGAGTTTGTGATCAAAAGAGCCGTTAAAGGTGTCTACCCTTAACTGAAGACAAAAGTCAAAAAGAGGAAGATGACACTGCACCCATACCGACAATGACAAAGGACAAGTCAAAAAAAAAGATGTCGATGTCACGAAAAGTTCCGATTACAAAAAAAGTGAAGACCGGCTACATGAAAGGCTATGGCCTAAAACGTGTTAGGGAGTTTCAAACTCTAAATATAGCCGTTTCTCACACACCATAAGAGGGAATTCACGAAGCTATCTTTCCAACGGATAGTTTTCAAGAGTGACCTTGGTGTATGCCTATAAATACTGGTGACCCTCTACATAGTAAGGTTACGGGAAATTTATACGCAACAAGAGCTCAAACTTATTCTTGCGAAAGTTAAAGCACTCGAAATACCTTGAATTTCCCAAGTGCTTTTATATTGAAGAGAGCTCAATTTACTAAGCCTAGCGTGATAAATTTTATCCAAAAGCTTAGTCGAGATATCCTAACCCTTTGCATTGTGCTTTATTGTAAAGGATATCTCATCCTAGTTGGAAACCAACCAAGAAACCCCAAACCCTTGAGAAGGTAGTTGGAGTGTGTTTGTTGGTAAGTAGAGTTGTAAAGAGTTAGTAAACTACGCGGAGTAGTCAGAAAACTCTAGAGAAGAAGTTAGTAAGCTCACGAGGTAGTCCGAAAGCTTGTGTGTGATTGAGTAAGTAAACTACGAGAGGTAGTCGAAAAACTCAAGGTCGGGTTGAGTAAGTAAACTACGTGGAGTAGTCGTAAAACTCGGGGCGAAGTTGAGTAAGTAAACTACGAGGTAGTCGAAAAGCTTCGGTTTGATAGTGAATTTCTCTCAAGAGTCGGGGAGAGTGGATGTAGGAGCTTGAGTCTCCGAACCACTATAATCGCTGTGTTTCTTTATCGCTTTCCTTATCTCGTGCTTAATTGTTGCATCAACATGATTTTGAAAGCATACTTTTCATTGATATTCAGTTGGAATCAATCCAATTTGAAAGTTGCATAAGTAATTCACAAACCTAATCACTATTTCATAAAGGAAAGGTTTTCAAAGAAAGCTTAAAACGAAAGTATAATCTAAGGGCCAACCATTCCATACGGTAATCGAAAGTAGCTAGAACAAATAGTTACCAAACTGAACTCTCATCTGAGGATTCAGTAAGTTAGTTATCTGATCCAAGCAACTCAAGATCTTTGACACTCAGGACTCAGTTGGGATTATCTGAGGTATCCGAAAAGCAATTTCGGATCACCGCCTCAAAGAGACTTTGACTCGAGCAATTTGTGCTTCTCGTAACCTAATCTTCAGATTTTCCACCCAAGTCGACCTCGATAGAAGAAAAAGTTTTAAAATCACTGAACACGTGTATTCCCCCCCCATACACGTGTAAGACTCGTTCTCACCGGGACCAACATTATCCATACCGAAATTAAATTTCACTTGCAAGATTTGGTACGATAAAACTTCTGAGCCCACCAATGGGACAAATCAAACAAGACTTGTTGGGAAATTTAGAGTTTTGATGAAAGTTCCAAAACATCTATAATAGGACCAGTCTAACATGTTAGATGACTGATAATCTAGATATCAGGTTAAGGTGACCAATTGATAATTATTGTATAGAACAACTGATGTAATAGATAGGTCACATATTGAGGGGGAACTCAATATATAAGTCAAGTCTCGAAGAAGATCGATCAAAAGATCAGATAGCCAGACGATCAGGTGAAGACATGAAGATGAAGAATCAGATGACCTGAAGATCAGATGACTACCAGAAGACCTACATCAGTCGAGTCTGCTAGTTGAGCTAAGACAACTTGCACCTGAAGAATCTATCAGGTAGACTGATCAGTTTAAGTGATCAGTTCATCTCACACCTGGTTACAACTGTTCGTGCACCAGATCATACGTTGTTTAAACTGATAAGAAGAATGTCAACCTTAGTTGGTAAAACAAACATTGAACAAGTGTACTTGTTAACCAATGAGAACGAGACACGTATGCACGGAGCTGATAATGCGGGATTTGGCGCTGCATAGTCAAACGACTAGAAAGGACAAACATACATGCTTTCGGCCATGCCGTTCCTAAAGCACATCACATCAACCCTGCAATTCTACCAAATATAGCTTGAAATTCAAATTGCTCTCCAACGGCTATTTGATTTCGAGGTCTATAAATATGGGATTAATCTTCATAGTGAAGACACGGAAATTATCATCAAGCTCAAACCATAGCAATTTCCGCACGAAGAACACTAATTCAAGAAAATTTCTAAGTGTTCATCCCATTAGTTCTTAGCATAGAATTCTTATCCTCTAGCTTAAGGCTACCTCAAAACTAGGATAGAATTCCAGTTGGAACAAACAACAAATCTTTACCCAAACCAAAAGTTAGGTTAAGTTTGTTTAGCAAGATTTCAGACTAGAGTTTCTAGTTCTGATTTTTGGGATCGGTTGAGTGAGAACTCCTTAAACATCTGTTGGTTGTACTGTGTTGGACTAACACAATAAACTAAGTCCAATTGGTTAGTTGGTGCCCCTTTTGACGGGAAGAGTGGGTGTAGGAGTTGGACTCCGAACCACTATAAAATCTTGTGTGCATTTACTTGTCTTATCTGCTTTACACTACTGCACACAACTTGAGTTTAAATTGCATACATATTCTGAGTTAGGATCAGTCTGCATCAAGCAACTGATCTGATCAGTTTGACACTTTAGTCATCTGATTGAAAACAGACTGCAGAATCTGATCTTATAAAACTAATTTTTCACACGGGTTAGAAACTTGCTTCCGCACATCAGTTAAATTGATAGACACCGAACTGATCTGTCATCACACTATCAGTAAGTTGGATATCAGTCCAAACTGATTCACACGCACTCTGATCAGGCAACTTGCTTTCACACCTGATCTTGCACAAAAAGTTTTCAGAAGTCTATTCACCCCTCCCCTCTAGACTTTTGCCCTCACAAAACCCGTTCGGGACCTACAAGTGGTATCAGAGCAGTGGTTCTACGGACCACTGGCTTTGAGTATCATCGGTTCTTGAGGAAGAATCATTGTGGTCACTTGAACAGATCTTGAAAAACCTATTTTTTAAATTCATCTGTTTTCAAAACTCACAGTCAACATGGATAATACATCTAGTATGTATCATGATCTACCCAAGTTTTCTATTGATGAGTATGCAGACTGGGTCATACTTATGAGCAATCATCTGGGAGCAATAAGCAGCAGAATGATGGGAGTTCTTGAACAATGACCTATCATTATCTACTACAACAATCCAGCTGAAGGAGGTGATCCAGAATTTCCAGTTGGAGCCAGAATCAGAAAGAGTCCTTCTCTGATGGATGCTGAGGAAAGGAAATTGTCCAATCTGGATACTGTGGCCAGACACATCATTATGAAGACGATGGACAAGATAACCAGAGAAAAGATCAAATACCTCAAGACTGCGAAGCAGATGTGTGATACTTTAGCTGAGATATGCGAGGGGAATGACCAGATAAAGGACAGTAGATTACAGGTCGAACTGGTTAAGTTCGCGAAACTCAAGATGCTGCCCAACAAGACGATCAACCAGCTAGATGGAAGAATTACCATGTCTATCAACAAACTCAGAGAGTTAGGACGTGAAATGACCGATAAGGACATCAACTACAAGGCCCTGAGATCTTTAATGAAGAAATGGGATATGAAGGTTACGGTGATCAAGGACTGCCAGGATATAGAGAAGATGAAGCCGAGCAGTTTGTTCTTAAATCTGAAAGCCCATGAATTCTACCTGATTGAGAGAGGGCAAGAGGAAGATGATGAGTCATCTGCCGAAACTTCACCTGCAACAACAAAAGTAATATCATTCAAAGCAGGCGGCAGCTGCTCAAAATCTTCTGAGCCTATTGGAAATATTGTTAGTCAAATATTCAATTGGGAAAGTATAGGAGATTCTACAAAGATTATCAGAATAGCAGAGGAAGAGAAAGAAGATCGTCTGACAGATCGCAGGAAATAAACAGATCTGATGACAGAAGAGACGACCAAAGAGAAAAGAAAAGAGATGATCGTGCTAAAGATCACAAATCAGAAAGGAGAAATTCAGATCAAAGGCAAATCGGGAAGTCACCTGACAGATCATACAGAAAACATGACTCACCTGCCAGAAGAAGTTCTGTGGAGAGAGGAGTCTGCTTCAACTGCTAGAAACCAGGTCACTACAGTGCAGACTACCCTGACCTGACTCCTGGAGAAAGAGAAGATAAGAGGAACAGGAGAGAGCAACGATACAGAGATAGGAAAGCTATGGTTGCTGACACTACAGGAATAGATGATTCTTATCTGCCATCAGAAGATTCTGGTTACTCATCTGTAGAAGACTTCTGCCTGATGAGCAATACTGATGACCTCAACAACTTTGATGATCTTATGTTCTCATTTGATGACGACATCTGTCTCATGGCCAAGGAAGAAGATCAATCTGAGGTATCTTCTAAACCATTTGAGTATTATGTTTCCACACCGGCTGTGCTGAGCACACCTGTTGAAGAGATTGACCTGCAGCTCTACAGTGAGCAATTGCTTGATGATCTCTCCAATGCAGTAGACACTTATACTATAGTGGAAGCTGAGAACGACAAGCTAAGGATAGAGAACATTCAGCTTGTTAAAGAAAATGCTACAAGAAAAGCTACTGAACTGAAATAAGTTGGAGACTGTTCAGAAAATGACTGCAGAACTGGAGCTTCTGAAAGTCAATTCTTCTGATCAGGATAAACTGATTAAGGAACAGCTAGCCATTAACAAACAGCAAGCTGATGATCCCAAAATCCTTCAAGCTAAGTTTGATGAACTCTTCAGACTGCATGAGAGTCTAAAAGCTACTGAGGATAGTTTGCGTAAGAAAATAGAGGTTTTTACGAAATCATCTAAGACCGTTCAAGATCTGAACAACTATTTTCGTATGTCAACTAATAAGAAGGAAATTGGGTATGAACACCCTTCTGCATCCTCAAAAGCCCCGTCTGGTTCACTTCAGAAAATTGTAATCAAACGAGTTTCTGATCAAGATACACGAAAAGCAAGATCTGTATTAGATAAGGGAAAATGATCAGCTGACCAGGCAAGGCAAGTGTCAGATCAGAAAGGGAACATGAATGGACCCCAACTGATCAAACATCAGCCGAGAAATCAACAGAAGAGCCCTGTTCTTCTGAAGAGACCTCAACCTGATCAGCAGATTAGGAATTAGAAAAGACAACTTCTCAAAGGAAAATCTGATCTGAAACCTAATCAGGTCAAGCTGCCTAACAAGCAAGCTAAGGGTAAATTGCTAAGACCATCTATGCCAAAAAGATATGAATCTTTTAATGGTAGCAGTCGTACCTACCCTTATTGGGGTTATACTGGAAAGTATGCTTTTACATTGTATAACCAAACTGAATTTCTGTCTTATTTACTGAAATAAATTATTTATCACTGATGCTTTAAATATCATTGAATGTTACATATATTTACTGCATAACTGTTCAATAAATAGTACGTGTTACATTGTAGTTAATTTAGTGATACCAGATCACAGAAGATTAAATTAACAGTTCCTTGTAACCAAAAGTACACCATTCACGACCTAGATGGAAATGAACAATCCATCGTGAAAGGTTGAAGTGTAAGGCTCAGATTGGCTTGTCTTGACCAAGAGATTACACTAGTGCATGACTGATGCACTGAATAGGACCTACAGGAGGACAAATTGATTAACACTGAACTAGGAAGAATTAGACCTCAGTGGTTCGTTATTTCTTAATCTTCGTCCCTTAAATAGGATCGCGTGTGGTTAGTAATTATTGCTTTGACTTATTACGGGTAGAGAATCAACGAGATTCAATACTTTATATCTTGGGCAATATTATTGGTCACATGCGATTGCTAAGATTTAATACGAAGAATCGTGTGCAAGTACGCTTGTTCGATTTTCCCCCTTGGGAGGTTCATAAGATTTATCATACCAAATCTTGCAAGTGGAACTAGTTTCCGGTATGGATAATAATGTTGAACCGTTCCTTGACCAATGACAAAATATATTAATTAATGGAAAGCTATTTCAGTGGCTTGAATTAATTAATGAGCTGGATAATCTTAAACACAAGAAATAATAACCGGGAGCCATATTAACAGTAATATGGGTTAAGATGGATAGTGCAATATTAATTATGTAGTGGGATTAATTAATATTTATGGGCTTGAATAATATTGTAGCTCAATATTAGATATTCAAAGTCCATTAAAAGGTCCAATCTTAATTCTCCTAAAGGCCCCTCAAGTAGCCCAAACATAATGTCCAATAACTGAAAAAGGTGTTTAAAATAAAATAAATTATTGTTGCCTATTTTTCCTAATATTTCGAAAATAATAAATAAAAGAGGGAGAAAGATTTTCTTTGAATTTTGTTATGGAATGAGGATAAGTATTCTTGGAATACAAGATTATCTCATTAAATTCAAGAAATCTCCCACTTGGTTATTTATCTTGAGATTTTCGAAAAATATAAAGAAAATAAGGAAAGAAAGATTTTCTTGATTTTCTTGAAAATACATTATGGAAGATATGTATTCTTGGAATACAAGAATACCTCATAAATTCAAGAAGATCCAAATCTTGGATTCTTACTCCTTATTATTTTCGAAAATACCATAACAAAAGGGAGTTGGGATTTTTGTGGAATATTTTAAATATGGAGAAAATAATATATTGGATATATTCAAGAAATCTTGGAGATCAAGAAAAAGATTTTCCCATCTTATTCATGCACAAAAATTTCGACCAACACCCCTCTATAAATAGGGGATGAATGTTTCATTCCCAGTAGCAATTCCATGTGTTGGAAAAATTAGAAATCCACAAAGGTGGTGCAACAAATAATTTATTTTCCTTTTGTTAATTGTTCCGGAGTTTCCTTTCCACCGGATTGACGAGCAAGGGCTAGAGAATACTTGGGAAGACTTTTTGTGTGTTCTTATCAACCGAGTCCATTGCCATTCCAAACAAAAGTTAGTTCACGAAACTCAGAGTAATTCGCATCGTAGGATTTATGTGAACTGTTTATATGCATGTTTTGTTGTTGAATTATTATTTGAATTAATATAGGATTAATTCATGCTAGTAATAATTGTTAGAATTAAATTTTTATTTAAATATTCATCCCGAATAGATCCAGGCAATTAATTCCCCAACAAGCGCATCGAGCCTCGGTTTGCTCTCAATTTTAAATTGTAATTTAATTCGCCATTAAATTTGAAATTGGATTGTAGAATTGCTAGATCCTTTTGCGTATCCAATTGTCATGGAATTTAATGTGTTTATTTATGCATGCATATAAATTGTGGTTTTTAATTCGATTCGCTCAATTCATTTTTTGCCTCGGAGAAAATCCACGAGTAGATTAGGATTTGTTTGATTTGATCAATGTAATAGACTATTCTAGATCTAGGTTTATTTATTATTTGTAAATAAATTGTAACCGGATCGGAAACGGAGGCGAGATGAAGAATTAAAGAATAGATCCGTAACCGGCGTAGGCGGCGTGCGTCGTGTCGCGCGCGAAACGTGAGGCAGAGGCACGCGTGTGCGACGCTTAATGCATGAAGCGCCAAGACGGGCGTGGGGCGAGGCCAAGGGCCGAGCGCTGGGTCGTCGAACGCTACGACATCGCTGGCGATATATGCGCTTCGGCACCGCCGCGCTGGGCGGACGGGCGACGGGCGCGTAGCGATGCTGGCGCTACAGACGGGTGCCTGCAGTCTTGCGACGGTGTTCCCTAAGTTCAAAAAAGGCAAGGTCGGCGAAGCGGCGCAGCGGATGCTTGTGGTACTGTAGCGTCGCCGAACCCTCCAAGGTCGCCGAGGCCGACAACAAAGCGGCTCGCTGAGGTCGCCGAGCACCGATGGGCGATCTTGTATGTCTGGCGCCGACAGACGCGGTCGCCGGCCAAGGGGGCCGACCGGATCTTGGCGCGCATCCCAATTCGCGAGCTACTTGGCGTGGCGTTTCGAGACGGAGTTCTTTTTGAGACGATCGAGTGGGAGAAATTCAAGACGGCGTTTCTTCAAAATCAAGTCAAGAAAAATCAAACCATGACAATTGGATAATTTGTGCCCAATATGTTTATTTTTCTGCTTTGCTTGATTTATTGTTGTGATTTCTTGTGCTTTATTTAATTTGTTTAAATGTGTTTGCATGAGAATTACCCAATGCAAAATCTCACCATCAAAAATTACTAAGTATGTTTAAATAATTAATTAACAATTTTATTCCGGATAATAAAATTGAATTAATTTTGACCTCCATGATTTATTTATTTGTGGATTCTTTTGGAAAAATTCCCCCCACGGGACGGCCAAAAGATGGTTTTCACATGAATAAATTCCTAATGGATGATTGTGGGTTATTATTAGTGGCGACGATGACCCTCCCCACGAGGCTCGTTTAAAGCGAAGTAATAATTCTGTATTTAATCATGGTTATTAGTTAGGTATAAAATTGATATGCATATACTTCCCCGAAGTCCCTGTCAATTTTATATTGGTCAAGTGGGAGCCAACTATTAATCTGGATATTAAAGGTTTATAACTGTTTCTTGTTTGTAACCTGCTTGAATGTGTTTAAATAATGACCCACCCCACGTGGCTTATTTAAACTATTTTGAGATGTTGGCTAATGCATGTTCATATTTTTTTGAGATTTTAATATGAAACATGTGATCGAATTTTTTGATATATTTGTGCTTATGCATATTATTATTTATTTCAGTTCATCATGTTGCAACCTTTTAATCCACTGTTATATACACTCAAAGAACACCAATTAACTGGTGATAACTATGTTGTTTGGAAACGGAATATGAGTTTTGTCCTACCGACACAAGAACATCATTGGGTTCTTGATGTACCCAAGCCCCGTATGCCTACTGATGGATCAACTGATGCGGAAAGGCACTTGTATAATATTTGGGAGCAGGCCAATGAACCCATGAAACGTGTAATCTTGACTTCATTGTCTGATGATTTGAGACACATTCATGAAGGTGTTGGGTCTGCTGCAGAAATTATACAAAGTCTTGAAGAAATGTTTTAACAAAAGACCGCATGATCAATCAGTTTAAAAATGACGACGTGGCCAGGCTAAAGATGGCTGAGGGAACACCCGTAAGGGAGCATGTTCTCAGAATAAAATGCCATTTTGATAAACTTGCTTATCTCGGTACTAAGTATTGTGATGAGGCTCAAATCGAATTTCTTTTGCTAACTCTTCCAAGGTGCTTCGATGGGTTTTACTGTAGTTTTGTGATGAGTAATCACATGTTTAATATGGACACTCTACAAGAAGCCTTGGAGAAAATAGAGAAGCATTTAGGAAAGAAAGACGAAGCATTGGTGACCAAAAGTCTTTTCTCAAGATCTAGGCCAACGGAAGACAAGACTCAAGAAAAGGAAAGTGGTCAGAACCAAAGCAAACTCATCACTAAGAAAAGTAAGAGAAAGAAAGCTAGCTGGATGGGTGTCAAGAAAGTACCAAAAGAAAAATATTTTAACTGCGGTGAAAAGGGACATCGGAGGGCAGCCTGTTCCAAACCCAAAAGGAATGGAAAGAAAGGTAATTCTCACGCACTAGTTGTTGAAACTTGCTTAGCGGCGTATGCCTCCCATTTATGGGTAGTGGATACGGGGTCCACTGATCATGTTTGTTTCACTTCACAGGGATTCAAGCGGACCCGACAACTTAGTGGCAGTGAGATCCTCATCACACTGGGCGATGCTAAGAGAGTGGCAGCTGAAGCAGTGGGAGAAGTGCACCTGTCTTTTGAAGACAGAGTTTTAATTTTAAGAGATGTTCTTTACGTTCCTAGTTTTAGAAAGAATTTAATTTCAGTTTCTAAACTTTACCATGATGGATATTCGGTTACTTTTGATAAAGTTGTTATCATTTCTCTTTATGATAAATTTATCTGTCATGGAACGTTGTCAAATAATCTCTATACAATTAACTGTGCACACCACTCACGAAATGCATCCTATAACACATCAACTGTTTTCGATAAAAGAAAACGTTCATCAAACGTGAACGAGACACTTCTATGGCATCTAAGATTGGGACATATTAATCCAAGGAGGATCTAAAGGTTGGTAGAAAATGGTTCACTGGAGTCTCTCCAAGTTGAACCAATCCCAACCTGCGAATCATGTTTGGAGGGTAAAATGACCAAGAGGGCATTCGGAGCCAAGGGGAATAAAGCCAAAGAAGTGTTAGAAATCGTTCACACAGACGTATGTGGTCCAATGTCAATCAAAGCAAGAGGAGGTTATGAGTATTTCGTCACTTTTATTAATGACTACTCAAGGTACGACTATATTTTCCTTATGAAGCATAAATCTGAGACCTTTGAGAAATTCAAAGAATTTAAGGCTCAAGCAGAGAATCATAGGGAAAAACGTATCAAGTCTCTACAATCCGATCGTGGAGGTGAGTACCTCAGCGATGAGTTTTTGAACCACTTGTCAGATAAAGGGATTGTATCCCAGCTAACTGCACCCGGAACCCCTCAACAAAACGGGGTTGCAGAGCGAAGGAACATAACTCTTTTAGAAATGGTTAGATCAATGATGAGTTATGCGGATCTACCCAAGTCGTTCTGGGGTCATGCCTTGGAAACAGCGGCCTACATTCTGAACTTGGTGCCATCCAAATCGGTTCCCAAAACTCCCAAAGAATTATGGACCGGGCGCAAGCCCAGTTTGAGTCACATGAGAATTTAGGGGTATCAGGCCCACGTGTTGGACAAGGAAGCTAGAAAGTTGGATCCTCGATCAGAATTAAGGTTTTTTATAGGATACCCCGAGGGAACAAAAGGGTGTATGTTCTATGGTCCCGAAGATCAAAAGGTGGTCATAAGCACCCACTTTAGATTTTTGGAAGAAGACTATATGAACGAAAGAAAACCCAGAAGTGAGATTACCTTAAATGAGCCAAGGGGGCTAACCTCAGTGCCAACTGTACAAGATGAAATACCAAACGACACACTTACACAACCGGAACCTCGTCGTAGTGAGAGGGTTGTGAGACAGCCCGAGAGATTCATGGGGATAGGAGAGTCCTCGGACTTGATTCCCGAACAAGACGAATTAGATCCATGGACATATGACGAGGCAATCCAAGACAAGGATGCGGTTTCTTGGCAAACAACAATGAAAGCCGAAATGGGTTCTATGGATCATAACAGAGTATGGGAGCTAGTCGAACCACTTAATGGGGTCAAACATATTGGTTGCAAGTGGGTGTACAAGAGAAAAAGAGGACCGGACGAGAAGGTGGAAACCTTCAAGGCAAGGCTTGTGGCAAAAGGTTATACTCAGAAAGAAGGGATCGACTATGAGAAAACTATTTCACCTGTAGCAATGCTCAAGTCCAACCGAATTCTCTTGTCGATTGCTGCGCATCTTGACTTTGAAATCTGGCAATTGGATGTCAAGACGGCTTTCCTTAACGGAAGTCTTGATGAAGAAATCTATATGCAACAACCCCAAGGCTTCATTGAAAAAGGCCAAGAACACCTAGTTTTTAAGCTCAAGAAGTCCATTTACGGACTCAAACAAGCATCCAGAGCTTGGAACCAATGTTTTGATCAAGTAATAAAGTCTTATGGGTTTGATCAAAATGAGTTCGAAAGTTGTGTGTACAAAAAGCGTGTCAGAACTGCATTGGTATTCTTAGTACTATACGTAGACGACATTCTGCTCATCGGGAATGATGTAAAGGTGTTGTCAGATGTAAGGGCATGGCTTTCAAAACAGTTTGATATGAAGGTCTTAGGAGAAGCCGGGCACACCCTTGGGATCAATATTACTCGAGATCGCAAGAAAAGGATGATAGGCTTATCGCAAGCTTCATACATAGACACTGTCTTGAAGCGATTCAGCATGCAGGATTCCAAGAAAGGCTTCGTACATTTCAGACATGGAATCCATCTATCCAAGGAAATGTGCCCTAAGACACAAAAGGAGATAGATGACATGAAAGGCATTCCTTATGCTTCGGCTGTCGGAAGCCTTATGTATGCAATACTGTGCATGAGACCGGATATCTGCTTTGCCGTTGGCATGGTGGGAAGATATCAAAGTAACCCGGGGAAAGAACATTGGACGGCAGTTAAAAACATTCTGAAGTATCTGAAAAGAACTCGAGAAAGAATGTTGGTTTATCAGTCAGATAGTCTAATCCCCATCGGCTACACGGACTCGGATTTCCAATCAGACTTAGATTCCAGAAAATCTACCTCTGGTAGTATGTTTTGCATGGGGGGAGGAGCCAAGACATGGAGAAGCGTTAAGCAGAAATGCATCGCAGATTCTACCATGGAAGCCGAATATGTAGCTGTTTGCGAGGCAGCGAAAGAAGCGGTTTGGCTCAAGAACTTCCTAGTGGACTTGGATGTAGTTCCGAATTTCCCTAGCACAATCACTATTTATTGTGATAATGCCGGAGCAGTTGCAAATTCAAGGGAACCAAGAGCCCACAAGGCCAACAAACACATTGAAAGGAAATACCATCTTATACGAGAAATCGTTAAGAGATGAGATATAGAGGTGGCAAAGATCACGTCAGAAGAAAACCTAGCAGATCCATTCACAAAGAGTCTGCCTCAGAATACATTCGAGAGACATGTGGAAGGAATGGGTGTCAAGACCGTTGCCAATCTGCTTTGAGTATAAGTGGGAGAAATTAATAGATTCGAGTAGGTGACATTAGATGTCACGTATTAGGAACTACACGAGACATGTTGTAGTATACTTAAAAGCAGACTTTGAGTATAACTGGGAGATTGTTGGGGTTATACTGGAAAGTATGCTTTTACTTTGTATAACCAAACTGAATTTCTGTCTTATTTACTGAAATAAATTATTTATCACTGATGCTTTAAATATCATTGAATGTTACATATATTTACTGCATAACTGTTCAATAAATAGTACGTGTTACATTGTAGTTAATTTAGCGATACCAGATCACAGAAGATTAAATTAACAGTTCCTTGTAACCAAAAGTACACCATTCACGACCTAGATGGAAATGAACAATCCATCGTGAAAGGTTGAAGTGTAAGGTTCAGATTGACTTGTCTTGACTAAGAGAATACACTAGTGCATGAATGATGTACTAAATAGGACCAACAGGAGGACAAATTCTTCAGCACTGAACTAGGAAGAATTAGACCTCAGTGGTTCGTTATTTCTTAATCTTCGTCCCTTAAATAGGTTCGCGTGTGGTTAGTAATTATTGCTTTGACTTATTACGAGTAGAGAATCAACGAGATTCAATACTTTATATCTTGGGCAATATTATTGGTCACATGCGATTGCTAAGATTTAATACGAAGAATCGTGTGCAAGTACGCTAGTTCGATTTTCCCCCTTGGGAGGTTCATAAGATTTATCATACCAAATCTTGCAAGTGGAACTAGTTTCCGGTATGGATAATAATGTTGAACCGTTCCTTGACCAAGGACAAAAGATATTAATTAATGGAAAGCTATTTCAGTGGCTTGAATTAATTAATGGGCTGGATAATCTTAAACACAGGAAATAATAACCGGGAGCCATATTAACAGTAATATGAGTTAAGATGGATAGTGCAATATTAATTATGTAGTGGGATTAATTAATATTTATGGGTTTGAATAATATTGTGGCTCAATATTAGATATTCAAAGTCCATTAGAAGGTCCAATCTTAATTCTCCTAAAGGCCCCTCAAGTAGCCCAAACATAATGTCAAATAACTGAAAAAGGTGTTTAAAATAAAATAAATTATTGTTGCCTATTTTTCCTAATATTTCGAAAATAATAAATAAAAGAGGGAGAAAGATTTTCTTTGAATTTTGTTATGGAATGAGGATAAGTATTCTTGGAATACAAGATTATCTCATTAAATTCAAGAAATCTCCCACTTGGTTATTTATCTTGAGATTTTCGAAAAATATAAAGAAAATAAGGAAAGAAAGATTTTCTTGATTTTCTTGAAAATACATTATGGAAGATATGTATTCTTGGAATACAAGAATACCTCATAAATTCAAGAAGATCCAAATCTTGGATTCTTACTCCTTATTATTTTCGAAAATAACATAACAAAAGGGAGTTGGGATTTTTGTGGAATATTTTAAATATGGAGAAAATAATATATTGGATATATTCAAGATTTCTTGGAGATCAAGAAAAAGATTTTTCCATCTTATTCATGCACAAAAATTTCGACCAACACCCCTCTATAAATAGGGGATGAATGTTTCATTCCCAGTAGCAATTCCATGTGTTGGAAAAATTAGAAATCCACAAAGGTGGTGCAACAAATAATTTATTTTCCCTTTTGTTAATTGTTCGCGAGTTTCCTTCCACCGGATTGACGAGCAAGGGCTAGAGAATACTTGGGAAGGCTTTTTGGTGTGTTCTTATCAACCGAGTCCATTGCCATTCCAAACAGGTTAGTTCACGTAAACTTGTAGCAATTCCGCATGCGTAGGATTTATGTGAACTGTTTATATGTATGTTTTGTTGTTGAATTATTATTTGAATTAATATAGGATTAATTCATGCTAGTAATAATTGTTAGAATTAAATTTGTATTTAAATATTCATCCCGAATAGATCCGGGCAATTCACTCCCCAACAACCCTTACAATCAGAAATCTAGGGCTGCTGCACCTGAGCCACACTGGATTAAAAGAAGACAAATATCAATAAAAAATCCCAAGTCTTCTGATTCATCCAAGGCTCACACCAATGATCATACTGATCAGATTGCATATGAAGAGACGTATGATTATGTAGATGTTTATGGGAGACAAATCAAGCCCTCTGTTTTCAACAAAGGTGCCAGATTTGTTTGGATCCAGAAAGGTACTTCTAACCCCCTAGGACCCGATTCTACTGGGGTACCTAAAGCCTGATCTGATTGCAGGTTCGCGTGGGTTTGGTCAATAAAGGAGGTGTACAAGAAACTATCTGGTACATCGATAGTGGATGTTCAAGGCACATGACTGGAATTAAACATCTCCTCAGCTCATACACAGAACAAGATGGCCCACGTGTACTCTTTGGTGATGATAACTTTGGTTTTACCAGAGGATTCAGAACCTTAGAGAATGATGATGTACAGGTTACTGGAGTCTCGTATGTCGATGGTTTGAAGCACAACCTGTTATCGGTTTCACAATTCTGTGATAACGGATTCAGTGTTGAGTTCTCGACTGATCAATGCACTATCAAGAATCGAGCTACTTAACAGATTTTGCTAACTGGTTTAAGGAAGGGAACGATCTACACTGCAGATTGGAACAGTTGTCCAAGAAATGCATGCCTGATTGTTAAGAGTTCCAAAAGCAGTTGGCTCTGGCACAAGAGAATGAGCCATCTGAACTTTAAAACCTTAACAAGATAGCAAGGATGTCCCTGGTTGAGGGTCTCCTGAATGAGGTATTCTCTAAGGATCAGACATGTGTCGCATGTCAGAAGGGAAAACAAGTTAAAACCTCATTCAAGGGGATCCCAGGACCAGAATCCAGCAGAGTATTGCAACTGCTCCATATGGATTTATTTGGACCAGTTACACCACTTAGTCTCTGCGGACGTAAATACACTCTGGTGATCGTGGATGACTATTCCAAGTTTACTTGGGTTGTATTCTTGTATAAGAAGAATGAGACAACAACAAAGATACCCGAGCTACTCAAGAAATTACAAAATGAGAAGGGTGTTAGTATTGTGAAAATCAGATCCGATAAAGGTACAGAATTTCTGAACTCCTTTATTACAGACTTTTGTGTTGTACGGGGAAATAACCCGACCTAAGGAAGGCTTGGGATTGGGTAATCTCATATGTAACTTGTTATCCGACTTCGTCCAGCTGGAGCAGGATGGGGGGGCGACTTTGGAGTTTCGGGAGGTCGCCAGCGGCCTGACATAGCAAGAAGGTCGCGGAGCGACTTGAAAGAGCCGGAAGTCGCGGTTGAAGCGGTCACAACTTCAGTTAGAGATATATATGGACAGGATTCGGGTAGTTATGGTGAGGTGGATTTCTCGGGATGTAACCAAGGAAAGCATATCCGTGAGCGCGACTTACGGAGCAAGGAAGAAAGCCCTGATCAGCCCAAGAGAGAAAGCCCACGAAGACTGTAGCCCTAGATTTATGTCTATAAATATCACTTGTAAGGTACATTGTAAAGGATCGAAATCTTAGTACTCTAGGCATATATTATACAGTAAAAATCCTGGCTTGGTGCCCCCAGACGTAGTCTATTCCAAAGACGAACTGGGTAATCAAATCGTGCATCTTTCACTGATTTTGCCGTTATATTGATCGGATCTCTTAACAATTAATTGTTTTTTCGCCGGTGTTCAAACCGGGTGCAACATTTGGCGCCGTCTGTGGGAACTAATTCCTAAGATATAACTCGTATCGAAGGAAAACTCACCTCATTTCCAATCAATACTGATGGCAGGCAACCAAGTTAATCCTGACGGGCAAGAGTTGGACGCCTGCGATGGGCGCGAGGCCTCTATGAGCTCTCAACACGCTGGCTCCCATCGCGCTCACCAGCCAAGCCCGGTGAAGACTCCTGATTGGTGGAACTTGGTGCGGACTCCAGAGGACGCGAAGGCCGTGATGGCCATCCTCAACAAAAAATGCCTCATGTTCGAGGATGAGAATGTACAGCCCCCCAAGAGGGTTTGCCCGTGGGACCGACCCCACCCAACAAGGAACAAAGAGGCGGAGGGGACATTTAGCAGGCCAACTGACCTATTATCCTGCAAGGCACGTCTTGGTCTGCAATTGCCAGCTCCTCAGGAAACCGGCGGGGTCGAACAACATGTTCGACCGACTACGCGACTGGGAACCAAAAGCCCCGCGATCATCGGGACGAGGTGCATCCGAGCCTCGAGGCCGATCCCGTGAGCGTGACTGCCCCTCGCGCCGAATCTCCACCACAACGACGTGCTGGGATCGACCGCGGCATCGCGACGCACCCGCAATGAAAAGAACAAAGGAGAGTAGTCGGAAGCACAAAGTCGCGGCCATACCGACCAAGACGGCCCAACAAATATGGAGCGATGGAGAGTGAGTGGGCTTGTGGGGTTCGACCCTTTCCTCGCCCCTCGACTCCGCTTCCGGACTCTAGTCACCTTAGTGGCTACCCAAAGGAAGATAAATGTCGTGACATTGGATCGCTACAGTGGAAACACGGACCCGAGGGTCCATGTAGCGAAGTGTTGGGAGATGAATTTTAATAAATATTTATGATTTTGATTAAGATCCCAAAACCCCTGAGTATGACATGTTCAGAATGATCTTGATAAGTTGAGTCAGGATTCAGTTTTAGAATATTCAGATGTTATCTGCAGAATGTATAGTCGCCAGATATAGTTCGTGATAGTTATCAAGACTCGATGGGATAATGAAAAATCAAGACTCGGCCGAGAAGATTCAAAGACATCGGTCAAGATAAACTACAAAGATTCGAAGACCCCTCAAGACTCAAGACACAAAGACTCAAGACACAAAAATCAAGATCAAATCAAGATCAAGAATCTCGAAGACCAAATTATCAAGAATCGGAAATGTCTTGAATGCTCAAGATGAACTCCGAATGTTCCAAGGCAATCAATATATCTATCTCAAGGATGCAATCATCGGAAGATCGTAAATTCCTTAGAAAGATAGATATCTGCCAAGACATTCAAATCGCATAAAAAAGGAACTAAGTCGGAAGTGTTGTTAAGGTTATATCAAACTCGAGTTTGTAACCAAAAAGAGCCGCTTGAAGGTGTCTACCTTTAACTCGAGACAAAAGTCAAAAAGAGAAAAGACAACAACATCGCACCATACTTGACAATCGACAAAGGATGTGTCTCTGAAAAAGGATGTCGATGTACAAAAGTTCCGCATCGCAAAAAAAGTGAAGACCGGCTACATGGAAGGCTATTGCTTAGAAAGTGTTAGGGAGTTTCAAACCCTAAATATAGCCGTTTCACACACCCACAAGAGGAAACTCACGGGTTTGTCTCTCCAACGAGATAGTTTTCAAGAGTGACCTTGGTGTATGCCTATAAATACTTGGTGACCCTCTACATTGTAAGGTTACGGAAATTTATATGCAACTTAAGAGCTCAAGCTTATTCTTGTAAAAGTTAAAAGCACTTTCGAAAAACTTAGAATTTCCCAAGTGCTTCAATATTGAAGAGAGAGCTCACTATACTAAGCCTAGCTTGATAAGAATTATCCAAAGCTTAGTCGAGATATCCTAACCCTTTGCATTGTGCTTCATTGTAAATGATATTTCATCCTAGTTGAAACTAACCAAGAAACCCCAAACCCTTGTGAAGGTAGTTGGAGTGTGTTTGTTGGTGAGAAGTGTTGTAAAGAGTTAGTAAACTATCGGGAGTAGTCGAAAAACTCTAGAGGAGAAGTTAGTAAGCTCACAGGGTAGTCCGAAAGCTTGTGTGTGATTGAGTAAGTAAACTACGGAGGTAGTCGTAAAGCTCAAGGTCGAGTTGAGTAAGTAAACTACGGGAGTAGTCGAAAAACTTCGTATGAAGTTGAGTAAGTAAACTACGAGGTAGTCGAAAAGCTCATTGTTGATAGTGAATTTCTCAAGAGCCGGAGAGAGTGGACGTAGGAGCTTGAGTCTCCAAACCACTATAATTGTTGTGTTCTTTATTGCTTTCCTTATATCTGTATTTATCTTTGCATTGACTTGATTTTGAAAGCATACTTTTCAATGATATTCAGTTGGAATCAATCCAATGAAGTTGCATAAGTGAATCACAACCTAATCACTATTTCATAAAGGGAAGGTTTTTACGCAAAGCTTAAAACGAAAGTATAAACTAAGGGCCAAACCATTTCAAGACTGGCGAAAGTAGCTAGAAACGGATAGTTACCAAACCGAACGTACTCTTCCGAGGGTTCAATAAGTTAGTTATCCGATCCAAGCAACTCGGGATCTCGACACTCGGGACTCGGTTGGGATTATCCGAGGTTTTCGAAAGCGGCTTCGGGATCACTTGTCTCGAGAGACTTTGACTCGAGCGATCTGTGCTTCTCGAACCTAATCTTGAGGATTATCGACCCAAAGTGACCTCGATGAAAAAAGTTTTAAAAACCGAACACGTATTCCCCCATACCGCACGTAAGACTTCGTTTACACCGGACCAACAAGTGGTATCGTCGAGCGGTGGTTCAACTTGACCATCTGTTGTGTTGACCAAAGTTTTATTTTCAAAAATACTTGTGGTCTATTTGAACTGATCTTATTTGCTGAAACCTTTATTTTTCAAGAGATCAGAAAAATGTCTTCTAAAAAACTTCCCATGTTCTCAGTGGAGAACTATGATCTATGGAGATCGAGAATGCAGCTCATCTCAGATTCCAAACATGAGCGTATGTGGAGAGTGGTCTCTCAAGGACCATTCCAGTTTTATTGTAGTGAATCCCAGAGGAAACGAAGATGAGAGAATTGATCCTAGAAAGAAATTTCCTAAGTCCGATGACCAACCTGACTCCTAGGAGAGAAAGTTAGTCAATCTAGACTACATTGCAAAAAGACACACTATACAAAGACAATTGATGATGGTGTGATGGGAATGATCTCTCACCGTAATCTTTCTTAAAAGAGATTTGGGATACACTAGTTGTTATGTGCCAAGGCAGATCATATAAAAAAAAACAAACTTTCAGTGGCAATTGGAAAGTTTGACAGTTTTGAAATGGATGATGGTGAATCAATAGACAAACTGGAAGTCAGATTCACTAGCATCATGAATGATCTAAATGCACTTGGAAAGAAATACCCACAGAGAGAAGTTGCATTGAAAATTCTTAGAGGTCTATCTAAGAAATGGGATATTCATGCAAAGGGTGATTGAAAACACCAAGAATATTAACTCAATGCCTTACCAACAAGTCTTCTCTGAGCTGAAAGCCTATGAATTTGTAATTCATAAGAAATCCAAAAAGGCTGACAACAAAGATGATTCTTCATCGAGTAAGAATGTGGCCTTAAAAGCCAAAGATAAAACATGTAAAACTAGAGAGTCTGAGAACCCCCATGCCAAAAATCAGGATGAGCTTGAGGAAAAGCTAGCACTGATGGCAAGAAGGTTTGATAGACTCAATAGTAGATTTTGAAAATACAAAAACTATTACAGAACCACAGTACCGGAAGAAACCCGAGGACGGATCAACCGAGAAGAAAGAAAGACTGAAAAGTCAAGGATCATCATCCAAAAGAAAGGACTTCAAGTCCAAAGAAGAAAATGATCAGGATGATGATGCCAACAGATGCTATAACTACCAGAAGAAAGGTCACTTCTAGTATGATTGTCCAGATTTGAGTGCTAAGGAGAGAAGAGAAAGACAAGCTATAAGAGACCTGAAGTTCTCAAGCAAAAAGGCCATGATTGCGGAAGAAGAACACTCGAGGAGGGATCTAGCTCTTGGATGAGATATTCTCGGGGCGGTGAAAGTGATGACATCTGTCTGATGGCCATTGAGGAGGTAAACTCTTCTTTCTCTGTTGTTGCTCCTACACTAGCACAAGAGTTTTCAAGTTCCACTGAAAACAATCATTTTGACCTAATGGATTCTTTCGAGAATCTGATGAAGGACTATGCTGTTTTGCAAGGACTGCTAAATCAAACTCAAGAGCAGAATAAGGAACTGAAAGCTAAAAATCTAAAATGGAAAAACTCTAGCAATATCAAAGTCACTTCTCAATTAATGGGAGCTACTGATGAACTGGATGTTCTGAAAGTACAACTCTCAGAGAAAGAGAAGTTGATAGTGTCCCTAACTGAAAAGCTAGAAAAATCCATCAAGAGATTCAAATAATCGAACTTAGTTCAATGACCTCTCTGAGAAGCATAAAACTCTACAGAACTGTGAGGATAGTCATGTTAGAAGAAGTTAACTCTATTGAATAATGCATCTAATGTAATAGATGAAATTCAGAGTTACCAGAGATCTGTGACTATAAAATCGGATTGAGATATATTCGAGGGGAACCTCACAAGGTCATCTAAATGTTTGCGTCAAGTAGCAAGAAGACTATCTTTGTAAAACCAAAGGCACCTACACTTCAAACCAAAGAAATGCCCAAGGTTGTAGACAAGGAAAATGACCTATGGTCTCGAAGAAAACCCGAATGATCGGGTTAGAAAGCCCAAACCTCGGTGAAGGCAAGAAAACTCCGAAAGCCATTGGAAAGTTTCGACAAGTACTTCAAAGCCTCGGGCTAAGAATACAAACTGAAAGGCTCCACATCGAACCATCGGAGGAATCCTCGGATGAGAAACACTCAAAAGAGACATTCTCAATCAAGAGACCAAGTCCTCGATATCTTTGAAAAGACCAGATTTCAATCTGTAAAACCCGAACCTCACTTGCCTAAGGGTAAAGGTTATCCAACCCGAGTCATCAAAGATTTAGACCCGGTACATAAAAAAGCCTAAGCATCTCAACAAAGGCCTGAACCAAAGAAGAACTCTAAGGCACATGTTCATGCTAAAAGCTAGCACATATACGTAAAAAAGCGCTAAGGCACCCGAGTAGTGGATGTATATGTTGATGTTTATGGAAGACAAATTAGCCACTCTAAAGTGATTAGAGTTGTCGAGCGATTTGGATTCCGAAAGGTACAAACTAACCTCGTAGGACCCTACACAAAATGGGTACCTAAGAATTGATCTATTTTTCGGGAGGAAAACCAGGGGCACTAAGGCGATGAAAGATCACATGGCACCGATGAGCGAGAGATGAAAAAAAAAGCTCCGATGTATGGTATCTTGACAAATGATGCTCAAGACATATAACAGATTCAAGAAGATGCTTTCGATGGACTATGTTGAACAAAGAGGCCCACAAATCACTTTTGGAGATAACTCCAAGGACGGATCAAGGATATGGAACTTTGGAAGTCGACTCCGGTTCATATCCATGGTGTTTCATATGTATCTGGATTGAAGCATAACTTGCTATCAATTAGCCAATTCTGTGATAAGGGTTTCAATGTTGAGTTCTCCAAGAACTTATGCTTTGTGAAAGATGATACATCACGTAAAAGTATTCTTGACCGGGTACAAGAAAAGGGAATGTGTATCTTCTTTCGATTGGAGTTCAACTCCTAAAGATACATGTTCAATTGCTAAAAGTTCCACGAGATACCCGATTGGTTATGGCATAAAAGAATGAATCACCTAAACTTCAAAACCCTGAACAAGCTTGCAAGATTAGCTCTTGTGAGAGGGTTGCCTAATGAAGTGTTCGGTAAGGAACACATTTGTGATGCGTGCCAGAAAGGAAAACAAGTCAAAGCATCATTTAAAAGCAAAGTAGAAGTTTCTACTGAGAGAATACTTCAGCTTTTGCATATGGATCTGTTTGGTCCTATAACACCGTGAGCACTAATGGCGTGAAATATACATTGGTAGTAGTTGATGACTACTCAAGATATACTTGGGTCATATTCTTACTCAGTAAGAAAGAGACTCAAGATAAAGGGTGCCGAATTCTTGAAAAGGCTCATAAATGAGAAAAACTCTGAGTGTGGTCAAAATCGATCGGACAAAGGAACGGAGTTTATAATCATATCATTTCTGATTATTGTGCGAAGAAATGGAATTCTACATGAAACATCACCGCAAGGACCCTCAACAAAATGGTGTTCTTTGAAAGAAGGAACATAACTCGAAAAGAAGTTCGCAGGGACAATGATAAATTCGAGATATTCCTAAAAGATTTTGGGTTTGTCCGCCAACACTTTGCATGCTACTCTCAGAATAGATCCATGATGACAAAAAGTCAAGGCAAAACGCCTTATGAGCTTTGGAATGAAAGGAAGCCTCTTGTTTCTTTCTTTTTTTCGTGTTTGGTTGCAAGTGTTTCATACACAATAATGGTAAAGATCGGGTTGAAAACATTTGATAGTAAAAGTCGATGAAGGAATATTCTTAGGATATTCTCAAGTCAAAAAAGCTTTAGATTTTACAACTCTAGGACTCTTATTGTGGAGGAAACACCTCATGTTGTTTTTGATGAATCTGTTTGTGTTCAGAAGAAACAGGAACATGATGCAAATGAACTGACAAAGAGGGATCACCATATTAAGCCCAAAATAGAAAAGATAAATCATCCAATTGAATCTGAAAAGAAGAAGTCACCATTATCTATGATTGGGTGACTCGGACTCGGATAAAGAAGTTCAGGATGGAAATCGGGATGGTGAGACCCAGAAAACCAACACTCCAAAAGGTAACCAATACGAGCAGACACGCCTCGGACTCAGTCGTGATGCCAATGAAGATGTGGTCACAAATGAGGCAATTTCTGAATCTATCAACCAAAGGGGAACAAATGTCTCGACAATGTTCGAATAGAATTTCCCGAGGAAGATGATTCCCTTTCTCTGTTTTTGTTGTTCCCTCGAGTTTGTTGATTTAATCGAACCTAACATTTCAAATGTTGAGGATACCATTGAAGGGGGACATCAAGAAGGAAATGGTTAGATAGCCATCCTACAAGCCGTTGTGGGTGATCTAACCGAAGGTGTTAAGACTAGAAGGTTCCATGGAGAGAGTGCACTATTCTGGCCGCTTCCTATCGGAGAAAGAACCTCACCGAGATTGGTGAAGCTCTACAAGATTCTCACCGGATTACTTTGCCATGCAAGAGGAGTCGAACCAATTCTCGAGGAATGAAGTATGGGAGCTAATAGATAGACCCGTAAAGGCACAATGTCATTGGAACCAAGTGGGTTTTCAAGAACAAAAGAGATGAAAACAACAACATTGTGAGAAACAAGGCAAGGCTAGTTGCACAAGGTTATTCCCAAGAAGAAGGCTTGGATTATGATGAAACCTTTGCACTGTTGCAAAGACTAGAAGCCATCGATTGTTTCTTGCATATGCTTGCCCACATGAAGTTCACGATCTGTCGGATGGATGTGAAAAGTGCATTTACGAACGGCGTGCTTAAAGAAGAGATTTATGTGGAACAACCTCCCCGATTTCAAAGCAGAATGACCAAGTTTACAGTGCTAAGAAAAAAGCTTTGTATGGTCTTAAACAAGCACCCGAGCATGGTATGATACTCTTTCTCGGTTTCTTCTTGACCATGGTTTTGTCAAAGGAACTGTTGATAGAACTCGTTCGGGATAGAGGATGGGGAAGATATCTTTACTAGTTCGGATATATGTTGATGACATCATTTTTGGATCTCCAAACCATCACCGTGGTGAAAAAAGTTTCAACACCGATGAAAGGCAAGTTTGAGATGTCAATGATGGGAGAGATGAATTTCTTTCTAGGACTTCAAGTGAAACAATCAAAGGAATGAATATTCATCAACCGTGCAAAGTACACCGAGAGATCCGATTGCCAAATATGGTGTACGAAATTGCAATACGATTAGAATTCCCATGAATACCAACTACAAGATGGATCCTCGATTACAAGGCAAATCGAAAAGTCATCTTTGATTATAGAGGAATCATTGGATCATTGCTCTATCTCACAACGTAGTAGGCCGGATATAACATTTCTTTGTTGGGATATGTGCAAGATACCAAGCTAATCCTAAGGCTAGTCACATGGATCTTTGCCAAAAAGATCTTGAAATATCTTAAGGGCACGCGTGAATAGAGGATTATGGTATCCAAATGATGATAACCTAGAGTTAAGTGGTTACTCGATCTTTGATTATGGAGGATCTGCGAAATTGACAGAAGTCCACTTTAGAACTTGTCAATTTCTAGGAAACAAGTGATATCTTGGTTTTCGAAGAAAGCAGGACCTCGATAGCAACAAGTACTACTTGAAGCTGAATATATGGTCAGCAGAAGGAAGGCTGGTTGTGCCTGCATTCTTTGGCTCGCACAACAATTGAAGGATTATAAAGTTGTAGCCAATGAAGTACCAATATTTTGTGACAATAATAGTGCCATTGCTATTTCACAAAACCCGGTTTGCACACCGGATGCAAGCATGTGGATATCGAGACATCACTTCATCGAGATCATGTCGAGAAGAAGGACATAAGGATGGAGAAAATTCATCTTGATATAGCGAGAGCTGATATCTTGACTAAACCTTTGGCGGAATCAAGATTTCAAGAACTTTTAGTTGAATTAGGGATGCTTAGAACCAGTGTATAGAATAAAATCAAAAATTGAAGGTTTTCGGATGCATGAAGTTTTCTCGTAATCCTTCCGAGAAGCTCGAGATAAAATGGAAAATCTTTGAATCAATCTCGAAAACTTCAAGAAGATATCTTGAACCAATTCAAGATTTAAGATATTATCGACATTTTATCAAGATCGGTCTTTCGATAAGACCGATAGAGGAAATTGGTCTGAAGAAGTAATGACTCATGCGATCCATTTATTACTCAAGTAAATTCAGTAATCATTAGCAATAAATATAAAAACACCTGAGGAATGTTTTTTTTGGGGTGGGATCGTTTTAAATTCCGAAGAAGGTCAACAGTCATTTAATGCTCTGCTACATTAATGACCAATGAGGATATTTTGGCGGCTTACTTTTCGGAGATTGTCGATTCGTATACCCGATTAATCGGAGATTAATCTCAACCGTTGTTACTCACCTAACCAACACGATTCCCCACGATCTGAAGGCTATATAAACCCCAATCAGCCATTCAAGCCAAATTTTTTATCAAACCCTTCATTCTCAAATCCTCTGCAATTAAAAATCCCCTTTGCCCAGAAAATCTCCAAACCCAAAAGCTTCTCTTCTTCAATCAAACTCTAAAAATGGCTCCAACCCTGTTCGAGAGATTAGCCAAAACCAACAAGCCTTGGTACGAGTTCGTTGTCTCACTCGAAAGCACAACCAACTCAAAGCCAGAAGAGGAGGCTCTGCATATGATTCGACTGGCTAAACTCACCCAACTAGTCGCAAAACCGACCCGGACCGGGAGTTTGCGAAAAGAGGTAATCAATTCATCTCAGAATTTTGAAGATAGATGAAGAGGGTCAGATGCATTCTAAGTTAACTGTATCACACTTAGAGCAGTCATCCAAATACGTCGATTTTGAGAGGGATCTGTATGTTGCTCCGAAAAATCTGAATGATGTTTTTGAGCTCTGTGATAGAGGAGAGGATCCTACGATGTATATGTCAGGAAGAGAGCAGGAGTACTTAGATAGGATTCTTTGAGAATCTGTTAAGTTTGAGGCGACACTGCATAAAAGGCACCTGAAGACACAATATCGTGTGTTGATGGATATTGTGAGCAAGTGCATCATGAGTCTTGCGGGGAGTTTTGAGCAGATAAGTACCCCGAAACTCAGATTGATGGCGGCGATAGAAGCTTCACCCACCACATATTTCAACCGGCTGAAATTCTGATCCAGACGGTGAGTGAAAGCGGACCAAAGTTTTGAGGAAGATTAATCTGGCGATCTCAATCAAAGGCAAGATCCACCATGCCACCAAAATTGCTTACATTTTGGAGATGTCAGAGAGGAGGAGGATATCTTTGCCAATTCGACCCCATTTCCTAAATCCAAAATTCTCCTTAAACCCAAAGGCTTGCAAGGAAGCGAGTTATCGGGGGAAGAGAGAAAAGAAGGTAGAATCACCTTCTGCGGTCTTGAAAAAAGAGACCCAACAAACTAGGGGAAGATGTTGTTGGAGGCAAAGATGGAGCAGGAGCAAAAATGATGAAACGTAGAAAAAATCTTGCTCCAAAACGCAGAAGATTGGTGGTTCTCACCGATGAAGATGGAAGTGATTCTCGAAGAGATTCAACCCGAGGGCCAAACCGCTTTCGAGTTCACCATTACAAGTGTTGGCTCAGTTATCTCCAGACACGTGATCGCATCGAGGAGCGTGTCTTTTTTCGAGGTGCTCGAGACATCGCCAAGATGTATAAAATTTCTCGGGAAATTTTCAAAGGAGCTCGACCTCGAGATGCCTACCTCCGTGCAGCTCGCATGTAAGAGCCACCGAGTCGATCCAAGATGTGCAAGCTCAGATCGACGAGCCAACTCGACTAAACCGAGGATATACCATTCAGCCTCGTAACCCACACAGATACAAACTGAGAACCTGACCGCACAAACTTCGATGTTCTTCGAGACTCGCAGAGCGTAATAGTCTGATGAGCTCCTCGAAAGTGATCTACTTTTGATCCCTTAGCGTAAAACTTCAAATGAACCAGAAAGCCCGAGATGGAAGAAAGGCGAGGCTGAAGAAGGCGAGTGGAGGAGCAAGGGGGAACGGTTCATACTTGACCGATACCCTGAGCTCAGCTCATATCCTGATCTGCAAGATATTTTCTTCAGATTAAGGACAACTGTATTTATCCTCAATCAGACTCTTCCCGAGATGCTTGATATTGCTGCTTTTAGAGGGGAAGACTGGTGGAATGAGGAGACAGCCTTTCTGACCGACTTCTCAGGGTTCAGAAGGACAAAGCTCAGGATGAAAAACTCCGATTTTGATGAGCCGTTCGAGAGAAGTTGGCCGAGAGGAGAGCAATCGAGGTTGGTGCCCCAAGCAAAAGAGAGACAAATCTCAAGATGGAGATGGGGACCAACAGGGATATGTTGAGAAGCAGTCTCAGATTGAAAAGGAGACTTCTGTTGCTGATCAACCTGGATCTAGTCAACATCAGAATGTTGATAGTACTCTTGATCGAGGCACGTTGGAGACCGGAGCTCTAATGAAGCCGAGAGCTCAAGATGATCAGACAACACAGGAGGTACAGAAATTCCTGAGATTGATCTCACTCCTCTGATAGAGAAACTTGAGAAGGTTGAGCCAATGATGATCAAGATTGCTCAGATGGAAGAAACGTTGGCCAATCAAGCTCAAAAGATGGACGGTCTTAGTCACTCTTCAGAACTGGTGCAAATTCAAAACACTCTAACCACCCAGATGACCTCCATGGAAGGAAAGCTAAATGAGAAGTTCTGGAGGAGTCAAGATCGAAGTTAAGTGATGAACTGAAGCAGAAAAGACCCGAAAGTTCTCGATTTCTAGAGGTGAAACCGCGTAAAAAGAATGAGTTGCTAATCAAGTCCGATGTTGAGGAAATGAGCTCAATGCTCATGACCAAGATGACAGAGATGTTCAAAGAAGCACTCTCCGGCGGTTGCCACTTATCTCAAGAATTTTACGTGGCCAAGAACCATCTAAGAAGGCCGAAGACGAACAAGATCGAGATAGCAGAGAAGTTCATTTGTGTAAGCAAAGAGCAATATCACATGGACACAAAGATTCTCCGTGCTTCTTCCAAATTACTGTGCGAAGGGGGAAAAGGAAGTCAAGATCTCGAAAAGTTCATGGCACGTGATTTGGAGAAGAAGGCTCGAAAAGATGCTTTGAATGTATAATCTAGCAAAAAGCCTTTAAAGAAGCTCTGAGCGATCGAGAAGTTGAAGTTCGCTCGGTAGAAAAAGCCTATCTACACTCGAAGTTTCGAGCAAGCTTATGCTTGATGTTGCAAGAGAGAAACCGAAAAGGCTAGAGCAAAGGTTGGAACAAGCCAGCCGTCTTTGAATCGCTTATGAAGAGGAAAGCCTTGGGCGTTGTTCAACCTGAAAGTAAACGTGCAAAGGCTTCTAAGCCAATCCAGAGAAAACTGATTCTGGATGATGAAGAAACAGAACAACCAGTGGAATCTGAGTCTCAACCTCAAAAGAAAGTCTTCAACACGAGAAATGCTCTGAAGACACTCCAAGAAGAACAAGCTAAGAAAGCTGCTGCTTCGGTCTCAGGAACGTCTGTGATCAGAAAGAAGATAGACGAAGAGCAGAAGCGAAGGAGTGATTTCAGGAAGTTTGTGAGCAAGAGGAAAGGAACATCAAAAGCACTAAAGTGGCCCCACATTGATAAATGGATGCCTATCAAACTCAACGATATGTGGGAAGAAGTCAAGAGAACCTTCCGTTCAATTATGATGTTCTCGTGGAATGGAGAGGGAAAGCTCGGATCGTAATGAAGCTTTCATTGAATACCTTCTTATCTTCTATCCAAAGTATCTACAGAGCTGGATTAACTTTGCGGATGAAGGAGAGGTATAGATAGTAGCCCCTGGTCCATATTCCTATCCACCTCCAAAACTTGAAAATGGCTTGGTGAATGAGAAGGCCATTACTCAAGAGATTGCTCAGTATGCTGGTCAGTTGGGTTTAACAGGAAACAGTCCGGACATCATCAAGGAAAGAAATGAGTCAAGAAGAGATTTTTCGAATGTTTGACACGAGGTGCCCGTGATGAAGTTGAGAATGAAGCAAATCAAGAGCGAAGACCAAGAGCCAAAATCAAGATCAAGATCAAGACTCAGAAGATTTTGTAATCTTTATATTTTGTCTTTTTTATTTTGTTGATAAACTCATTGTAATATGTAATGGGATACCAATCATCAATGAAGATTTATCATTATGCTCAAAAGATAATATCTCATTATCTTATTTACATGTATTTTATTTTGATATGCCTGAATGAATGTCTCTGAACTGATTGTATGATTGATAAGGGAGAAATTGTTTAAGTATTTGGTAATGAACTAGTTAAAGAGATTCATTACTGAAGAAATTGCTGAATGATTAAACTATTGAGAAACTCTGAAATTGTTGAGAGATTCTCTGTTTTAAGAAATTGTTAGGAGACAACCAATCTTGAAATAGGATAAACTGAAACCTGAGTATAGGTTATTTGTTTGTAACAAGATAGGTTTTGGCATCATCAAAAAGGGGGAAATTGTTGGGAGATGAATTTTAATAAAGATTTATGATTTTGATTAAGATCCCAAAACCCCTGAGTATGACATGTTCAGAATGATCTTGATAAGTTGAGTCAGGATTCAGTTTTAGAATATTCAGGATGTTATCTGCAGAATGTATAGTCAGCAGATATAGTTCAGGATAGTTACTGAAGACTCAGTAGGATACTGAGTAACTGAAGACTCAGCGAGAAGACTCAGCACATCAGTCAGTATAAACTACAAAGATTCAGAAGACCCTGAAGACTCAGAAGACCCTGAAGACTCAGAAGACTCTGAAGACACAAAGACTGAAGACTGAGAAACTGAAGATCAAGAATACTGAAGACACAGTAATTACTGAAGAATCAGTAATGTACTGAATGCTCAGTATGAACCTGAATGTTCCAAGGCACTGAATATATCTATCTGAAGGATGCAATACTGAGAAGATCGCAAATTCCTTAGAAAGATAGATATCTGCCAAGACATTCAAATGCAGACAAAAGGAACTAAGTCAGAAGTGTTGTTAAGGTTATATCAAACTCAGAGTTTGTAACCAAAAAGAGCCGTTGAAGGTGTCTACCTTTAACTGGAGACAAAAGTCAAAAAGAGAAAGACAACACTGTACCATACTGACACTGACAGTGACAGGTCTCTGGAAAAGGATGTCAGATGTACAAAAGTTCCAGACTGCAAAAAGTGAAGACCGGCTACATGGAAGGCTATTGCCTAGAAAGTGTTAGGGAGTTTCAAACCCTAAATATAGCCGTTTCACACACCACAAGAGGAAACTCACGAAGCTGTCTCTCCAACGGATAGTTTTCAAGAGTGACCTTGGTGTATGCCTATAAATACTGGTGACCCTCTACATTGTAAGGTTACGGGAAATTTATACGCAACTTAAGAGCTCAAGCCTATTCTTGTAAAAGTTAAAAGCACTCGAAAAACTTAGAATTTCCCAAGTGCTTCAATATTGAAGAGAGCTCACTATACTAAGCCTAGCTTGATAAGAATTATCCAAAGCTTAGTCGAGATATCCTAACCCTTTGCATTGTGCTTCATTGTAAAGGGTATCTCATCCTAGTTGGAAACTAACCAAGAAACCCCAAACCCTTGTGAAGGTAGTTGGAGTGTGTTTGTTGGTGAGAAGTTTTGTAAAGAGTTAGTAAACTACGCGGAGTAGTCAGAAAACTCTAGAGGAGAAGTTAGTAAGCTACAGGGGTAGTCTGAAAGCTTGTGTGTGATTGAGTAAGTAAACTACGGAGGTAGTCAGAAAGCTCAAGGTCGGGTTGAGTAAGTAAACTACGTGGAGTAGTCAGAAAACTCAGGGCCGAGTTGAGTAAGTAAACTACGAGGTAGTCAGAAAGCTCATTGTTGATAGTGAATTTCTCTGAAGAGTCGGAGAGAGTGGACGTAGGAGCTTGAGTCTCTGAACCACTATAATTGCTGTGTTCTTTATTGCTTTCCTTATCTGTACTTATCTGTTGCATTGACATGATTTTGAAAGCATACTTTTCACTGATATTCAGTTGGAATCAATCCACTGAAGTTGCATAAGTGAATCATAGCCTAATCACTATTTCATAAAGGGAAGGTTTTCTGCAAAGCTTAAAACGAGTATAAACTAAGGGCCAAACCATTCCGCACAACTGAGTAGCTAGAACAGATAGTTACCAAACTGAACGTATTATTCCGAGGGTTCAATGAGTTAGTTATCTCGATCCAAGCAACTCGGGATCTCTCGACACTCGAGGACTCGGTTGGGATTATCTGAGGTTTTACGCGGCTTTCGGGATCACCATCTCGATGAGACTTTGACTCGGAGCGATCTGTGCTTCTCGAAACCTAATCTTGAGATTATCGACCCAAAGTGACCTCGAGAAAAAAAAAGTTTTAAAAACACTGAACACGTGTATTCCCCCCCATACACGTGTAAGACTCGTTTGCACCGGGACCAACACGAAGTACAACTCGTACATAGCCTCCATGGGTGCCACTGATGCGACCAAATGTCGGCATTTTTCTCTAACCTCGAAATAACCGTGCTCACCAATGGTTCACCTCTCCGCCAAATTTCGTTGGTGGACACCTTCGAGCAACAACTTCGCTCGCTTTTTTTTGACACACTTTTTATCGCCTGGCGTCCGATTGCTGCGACCTGGCGGTGCAAGGCTCGAACAACTCTGTTGGGGATTATACCGAAAATATGCTTTTACTTTGTATAATCAAAACTGAATTTCGGACTTATTTACTAAAATAAATTGTTTATCACTGATGCTTTAAATATCATCGAATGTTATATATATTTACTGCATAACTGTTCAATAAATCATACGTGTTACATTGTAGTTAATTTAGTGATACCAGATCACATAAGATTAAATTAACAGTCCCTTGTAACTAAAAGTACACCATTCACGACCTAGATGGAAATGAACAATCCATCGTGAAAGGTTGAAGTGTAAGGCTAGGATTGACTTGTCTTGAACAAGAGATTACACTAGTGCATGACCGATGCAATCGAATAGGACCTCTGAGGACAAATTCTTGAATCGAACAAGAAAGAATTAGACCTCAGTGGTTCGTTATTTCTTAATCTTCGTTCCTTAAATAGGATCACGTGTGGTTGGTAACTATTGCTTTGACTTATCATGGGTAGAGAATCTACGAGATTCAATACTTTTTATCTTGAGCAATATTATTGGTCACATGTGATTGCTAAGATTTAATCTGAGAGAATCGTGTGCAAGCACGCTTTTGTTCGATTTGCCCCTTGGGAGGTTCATAAGCTTTATCATACCAAATCTTGCAAGTGGAACTAGTTTCCGGTATGGATAATAATGTTGAACCGTTCCTTGACCAAGGACAAAAGATATTAATTAACGGAAAGCTATTTCAGTGGCTTGAATTAATTAATGGGCTAGATAATCTTAAACACGGAAAATAATCACCGGGAGTCATATTGACTGTAATATGGGTTAAGATGGATAGTGCAATATTAATTGTGTAGTGGGATTAATTAATATTTATGGTCTTGAATAATATTGTGGCTCAATATTGATAATTCAAGATCCATTGGAAGGTCCAATCTTAATTCTCCTAAAGGCCCCTAAGTAGCCCAACATATAGTCCAATAACTGAAAAAGGTGTTTAAAATAAAATAAATATTGTTGCTTATTTTTCCTCATAATTTTTGAAATTTATGGATAAAAGGGGAGAAAGATTTTCTTTGAATTTTGTTATGGAATGAAGATATGTATTCTTGGAATACAAGATTATCTCATTAAATTCAAGAAATCTCCCACTTGGTTATTCATGAAGCAATTTTCAAAATTTTGAAATATAAAGAGCAAGAAAGATTTTCTTGATTTTCTTGAAAAGATATTATGGAAGATATGTATTTCTTGAAATAGATGAATATCTCATAAATTCAAGAAGATCCAAATCTTGGAATCTTGACCTATATTTTTCGAAAATATCCATAACAAAGGGTTGGTGGGATTTTGTGGAATATTATAATTATGGGAAAAAGAATATAGGAGATATATTCAAGATTTCTTGGAGATCAAGAAAAGATTTTCCCACATTGTTTTTTCCCCAAAATTTTCGACCACCTCTACTCTATAAATAGGGGATGATTCTTTCATTCCCAAGTACAATTCCATGTGCTGGAAAAATTAGCAAATCCACGAAAGTGGTGCAACAAAGTTTATATTTTTCCTTTTGTTAATTGTTCGCGAGTATCCTACCACCGGATTGTCGAGCAAGGATTAAGGGAATACTTGGGAAGTTCTTTTGGTGTGTCTAATCAACAAGACCATTGCCGTTCCAAAAGGTATGTTCACGTAAACTCGTAAAAATTCCGCATGCGTAGGATTTACGTGAATTGATTATATGCATGATTTGTTGTTGGATTATTATTTGAATTAATATAGGATTAATTCATGCTTGTAATAATTATAAGAATTAAATTTATATTTAAATATTCATCCCGAATAGATCTGTGCAACTTATTCCCCAACAACTGGTATCAGAGCCACGGTTTCGGGCTCTAAATTTTAAATTGTAATTTAATTCGCTGTCATTAAATTTGAAATTGGATAGTAGAATTGCTAGATCTGTTTTGCAGGTATCCAATTGTCATGGAATTTAATGTGTTTATTTATGCATGCATATAAATTGTGGTTTTTAATTCGATTAATTCGGATTCGTTTTGCCTAGTGAGAAAATCCACGAGTAGATTAGGATTTGTTTGATTTGATCAATGTAATAGACTAGTCTAGATCTAGGTTTATTTATTTTTTATAAATAAATTATAACCGGATCGAAAATGAAGGCGGAGACGAAGAATTAAAGGATAAAATCTAGAACCGTGGGCGGCATCGTCATCTGCTGGCCAGGCACGCTACGCGATCTTGAACGCTTGAGCATGCATGCACGGACGTGGGGCGAGGCCGCCGGTCGAAAGCGAGCGTGAGATCGAGCCGCCCCCCGCGCCGCGGACTTCAGCCTCGCGTGCAAAGCGGATGGTGGCGGATTTGAGGTGAGCACGCTTGGGGGACGCCTTGGCGCTACTAAGTTCCGCTGAAAAAACAAAATTGGCGCGAATCTTGTATAGCTGTGCCTGTCGAAGCTCCCTCCTTAGAGGCTTTGTCGCGAGACAGCGGATGAGCGATACTGCGAAGTCGCCGAAGCGATGTGTGTTATGCCAAGCGCCTGGGCGCGATTGCTTTCGGCCAAGGGCGGCGAGATCTGGCGTGCATCCGGTTCTGAAACTACTTGGCGTGGCGTTTGAGATGGAGTTCCTTTCGAGGACGATCGAGTGGGAGAAAATTCAAGGCAGCGTTTCTTCAAAATCAAGTCAAGAAAAAATCAAACCATGACAATTGGATAATTTGTGCCCAATATGTTTATTTTTTTAAAAGCACTTGATTTATTATTGTGTTATCTTATGCTTTATTTAATTTGTTTAAATGTGTTTGCATGAGAGTTGCCCAATGAAAAATCTCACAATCAAAATTACTAAGTATGTTTAAATAATTAATTGACAATTTTATTCCGGATAATAAAATTGAATTAATTTTGACCTCCATGATTTATTTATTTGTGAATTCTTTTGGATAAATTCCCCCCACGGGACGGTCAAAAGTTAGCTTTCACATGAATGAATTCCAAATGGATGATTGTGATTTATTACTAGTGGCGACGATGACCCTCCCCACGAGGCTCGTTCAAAGCGAAATAATAATCCTGTATTTAATCATGGTTATTACTTAGGTATAAAATTGATATGCATATACTTCCCGAAGTCCCCTGTCCCGATTTTATATTGGTCAAGTGGGAGCCAACTATTAATCTGGATATTAAAGGTTTGTAACTGTTCTTGTTTGTAACCTGCTTGAATGTGTTTAAATAATGATCCACCCCACGTGGCTTATTTAAACTGTTTTGAGATGTTGGTTGATTCATGTTCATATTTTTTTGAGATTTTAATATGATGCATGTGATCGAACCTTGTGATATTTTTATGCTTATGCATATTATTGTTTATTTCAGTTCATCATGTCGTAACCTTTTAATCCACTGTTAATATACTTAAAGTCAATACAATATGTATGGAAACTATATTGATTGAAACAAAAAATTATGATTGTCCTCATCATGACAAATGGATTCTTGACACACCAAAATTAGATGAGCCAACCGAATCAAAAATGTTTAAAATATCGTCGCTAAAAATGGTGGAGGGCAAACCCGTTGGATTACGTCCTCAAAATAGATGGCCCATATAACAAACTTGAGATTCGAAAAATAATTTTTGACCTCCCAAAAGTTCGAGCATTTTGGCCTCGCTAACATTTTTGTTGCAAGCTTTGGTCTCAATTGATGGGGCACCAAACTCAAGCTTTAGCGACATGTGGTAAGTCTTCATTTTCTCTAGGCCAGGAAGGCAAGAAAAGAAAGAAGACCAAAAGTCATAAGCAATAAAACTCAAATCAAAAGGGCAATGGTAAGATGAGGAATGCTTGTGGTGTCAAGGAAAATCAAAGAGGAAGTAAGGCTAAAAAGGACAATGGAGGTTTGCTGTTCCAACCCCAAAGGGGTGGAAAGAAAGATAATTCTCACGACTAGTTGTTGAAACTTGTTTAGCGGCGATACTTCTCATTCGTGGGTGGTTGATCTGAGATCCACTAATCATGTTTGCTTCACGGGTTCAAACCGATCCGCAACTTAGTGGGAGTGAGATCCTCATCACATTAGGGCGATGTTAAAAAGTAGCAATTGTTGCAATGCTACGTCAGATATTGCAATGCTTTAGTAACCGATTATTGCAATACTACGCAAGTAGCGATATTGCAATGCTACATGAGTAGTGGTTAAAGCGATGGGAGAAGTGCACTGTCTTTTAAAGATGAAGTTTTTTTTGATTATCTTTATGTTCCCGATTTTGGAAAGAATTCACTTCGATTTCTAAAATTTGATTAAAGGACACTAAGTTTCTTCTAATAAGAATGACATCATTTCTTGAAATGATGAGTATATCTATTATGGGACATTGGTCGAATAATCTCTATAGAATTAATTGTGCACACCACTCACAAATGCATCCTATAACACATCAACTATTTCCGATAAAAGAAAACGTTCATCGAGGCGTGAAGACACTTTGGCATCTAAGATTGGGACATATTAATCCAAAGAGGATCAAAAGGTTGGTGAAAAAGTTCATTTGGTTTTCTCCAAGTTGAACCAATTTCAACTGCGAATCATGTTTGGAGGGTAAAATGACCAAGAGGGCATTTGAAAGGGAATAGAGCCAAAGAAGTGTTAGAAATCGTTCAATGTATGTGGTCCATGTCAACCAAAGTAAGAGGAGGTTATGAGTATTTAAATCACTTTATTGATGACTACTCAAGGTATGCGGTTATATTTTCCTTATGAAGCATGAATCTGAGACCTTTGAGAAATTCAAAGAATTTAAGGCTCAAGGAATCATAGGGAAAAATGTATCAAAAAAAGTTTTTTTGAACTGATTTGCCCCAAGCGCACCGGAACCCCTCAACAAAAATCTGGTTGCAGGTGAAAAATGGTTAGATCTATGATGAGTTATCTTGCGGATCTTCCCAAGTCGTTTTGGGGTCATGCCTTGAAAGCAAAATTACATTACGAACTTGGTACCATCCAAATTCTTCCTAAAACCCCAAAGAATTGGGACGTTGCAAAGTTTTGAGACACATGAGGATTTGGGGTGTTCAACAAGGAAGCCGAAAAATTGGATCCTCGATCGTAATTAAGGTTGTTTGTGGGATACCCCAAGGGAACAAAAAGGGTTAAACGTTCTGGTTCAAGATCAAAAGGTGGTAATAAGCACCCACTTTAGATTTTTGAAAGAAGACTATATGAACGAAAGAAGACCCGAATGAGATTACCTTAAATGATCTAAGGGGGCTAACCTAAATGCCAATTGTACAAGATGACATACCAAACGACACTTATACAACACAACCTGAGCCTCGTCAGAGTGGGAGGGTTGTGAAACAGATTCATGGGAATAGGAGAGTCCTCGGACTTGATTCCCTGACAAGATGAATCGAGACACATGGACATATGACGAGGCAATCCAAGACAAGGATCAGATTCTTGGCAAACAACAATGAAAGCGAAATGGGTTCTATGTATCATAACAGAGAGTGGGAGCTAGTCGAACCACTTAATGGGGTCAAACCCATTGGTTGCAAGTGGGTTTATAAGAGAAAAAGAGGACCGGATAGGAAGGTGGAAACCTTCAAAGCAAGACTAGTGGCGAAAGGTTATACTCGGAAAAGAAGGGATCGATTATGAGGAAACTTTTTAAAAAGCTACATCCATCCGAATTCTCTTATCGATTCTTGAGCTGGATTTGACTTTTGAAATCTGGAAAATGGATGTCAAGACGGTTTTCCTAAGGGAAGTCTTGAAGAAGAGATCTATATGGAAGGCTTCATTGAAAAAGGCCAAGAACACCTAGTTTGTAAGCTCATGAAGTCCATTTAATCAAACAAGCATCCGGATCTTGGAACCAATGTTTTGATCATGTTATAAAGTCTTATGGGTTCGATCAAAAGCGAGTTCGAAAAAGCGTGTCGGAATCATTATTCTTAGTACTAAGATGACATTCTAATCATCGGGAACGATGTAAAGGTGTTATCGTTAAGGGCATGGCTTTCAAAAATGGTTTTGATATGAAGGACTTAGGGAAGCCGCACACATCCTATCAAGATCACTCAAGATCGCAAAGAAAGATGATAGGCTTGTCGCAAGTTCATACATAGACCACTCCAACCCGATTCAAAGAAAAGGTTTCAGACCTTTTCGGACATAATCCATCTATCAAAATGTGCCCTAAGGCCTTTATGACATAAAATTCCTTATGCTTAAAAACGGAAGCTTCATGCAATCGACGCTGCGGTTGGCATGGTGGCAAGATATCAAAGTAACCCCGGGAAAGAACATTGACACGCTTAAAAATATTCGAAGTATTTGAAAAGAACATAGAATGTTAATTTATCGATCGAATAGTCAATCCCCATTGGGACATCGGACTTAGATTCGAAAATCTACCTCGGTAGTGATTGCATGGGGGAGGAGCCATGACATGGAAAATATCGTTCAACCATGGAAGCCGATATTTCTCCAAAAAAGCGGTTTAACTTTCCTAGTGGACTTGGGCGTAGTTCGAATTTGCTTGCCAGATCATCATTTGTTGTTTCAATGATGGAGTTTGCAAATTCAAGGGAACCAAGAGCCCATGGCCAACAAACACATTGAAAATACCATCTTATCGAGAAATCGTTAAGAGAGGGATATATTATAAAGATCACGGGAAAGAAACCTAAAGCGATCTATTCACAAAGGGTCCGCTCAAAGATATACATGAAAGAATGGGTGTATTCCAATCTGCATTTATAAGAGAAATTATTAGGTTCGTCATTAGAAATACACGAGACATGATGTTATACTTAAAAGCGGACTTTTGGTATAATTGTTGGGATTATCTTTGGAAAGTATGTTTTTTACTTTGTATAATCAAAACCCATTTCACCTTTGAAATAAATTGTTTATCTAAATATCATTGAATGTTACATATATTTCTTTATAATGTTCAATAAATCGTCGTGTTACATTGTAGTTAATTTAGTGATACCATATCCCAATATTAAATTAACAAATCCCTTGTAACTAAAAAGTACACCATTCACGACCTAGATGAAATGAACAATCCATCGTGAAAGGTTGAAGTGTAAGGCTCGGATTGATTTTTAAGAGATTACACTAGTGCATGGGATGTTATAGGACCTCTCAGGACAAATTCTTGAAACAAGGAAGAATTAGACCTCGATGGTTAATTATTTCTTAATCTTCGATAAATAGGATCACGTGTGGTTGGTAACTATTGCTTTGACTTATCATGGGTAGAGAATCAAGATTCAATACTTTTTATCTTGGACAATATTATTGGTCACATGATTCTTAAGATTTAATACGGAGAATCGTGTGCAAGTAAATTTTTTGGTTCAGGTTCATAAGCTTTATCATACCAAATCTTGCAAGTGGAACTAGTTTCCGTATGGATAATAATGTTAAACCGTTCCTTGACCAAGCACAAAAGATATTAATTAACGGAAACTATTTCAAGGCTTGAATTAAATAATGGGCTAGATAATCTTAAACACCAAATAATAACCGGAGCCATATTGACCGTATAATATGGGTTAAGATGGATAGAATATTAATTATGTAGATTAATTAATATTTAAGGGTTTGAATAATATTGTGGCTCAATATTGATAATTCAAGATCCATTGAAGGTACAATCTTAATTTTCCTAAAGGCCCCTAAGTAGCTCAACATATAGTCATATAACCAAAAATAAAATAAATATTGTTGCTTATTTTTCCTCATAATTTTTGTTTATGGATAAAAGAAAGATTTTCTTTGAATTTTGTTATGGAATGAAGATATGTATTCTTGGAATACAAGATTATCTCATTAAATTCAAGAAATCTCCCACTTGGTTATTCATGAAGCAATTTTTGAAATTTTGAAATATAAAGGGCAAGAAAGATTTTCTTGATTTTCTTGAAAAGATATTATGGAAGATATGTATTTCTTGAAATACAAGAATATCTCATAAATTCAAGAAGATCCAAATCTTGGAATCTTGACCTATATTTTTCGAAAATATCCATAACAAAGAGTAGGTGGGATTTTGTGGAATATTATAATTATGGGAAAAAGAATATAGGAGATATATTCCAGAGTTCTTGGAGATCAAGAAATGATTTTCCCACATTATTTTTGCCCCAAAATTTTCGACCACCTCTACTCTATTGTTGGGAGATGAATTTAATAAAGAAGATTTTGATTAGATCCCAAAACCCCTGAGTATGATATGTTCAGGATAATCTTGATAGATGAGTCAGGATTCAGTTTTAGAGTGTTCGGGATGTTATCAAGACAATGTATAGTCGTGAGATATAGATCGAGATTTTGAAGATTGACTCAATGAAGAAGTCTCAAGTTTCAAGATGAAACCGAGAAATCAAGACTCGGTGATAAGACTTTCAAGACTAAAATGAAGACTCAAGATATCAAGATAACACCAAGACTCGGAAAGACTCAAGACAAAAAGACGTAAGACCAAGATCAAGACAAAGGATATCAAGGCACGAGATCAAGACTCGAATGTATTTGAATGCTCATAAAACTCAATGTTCCTGCACTAAAAATATCTATCCGGGCGATGCAATCCTAAGAAGAACGCGACACTTTGAAATATAGATATTGCCCCTGTATATTGATACGCACAAAAGGAACTAAAACTAAGTGTTGTTAAGGTTATATCACTCAGAGAAATTGACCAAAAAGAGTCGTTGTGTTTGTCTACATTAAACTGAAGACAAGAGCCAATCAGAGGAAGACAACACCGCATTTAATCGACCTTTGAAAAGCGATAGGCCACCAAGCATGTCGGTAGTACTATGTTCTAACGCAAAAAAGTGGTGGATAAACGCATGGAAAGCACTTTGCCTAAAACATGCTAGGGAGTGTCAAACCCTAAATATAGCCGTTCATCACACACCATAAGAGGAAACTCATGAAGCTATTTCTTCCAACGGATAGTTTTTCAAGAGTGACCTTGGTGTATGCCTATAAATACTTGTGACCATCTACATTGAAGGTTACGGGAAATTTGTAAGCAACTCAAGAGCTCAAACTTATTATTGCAAGTTGAAGCACTCGAAAACCCAAGAATTTCCCAAGTGCTTTACATTGAAGAGAGCTCATTCACTAAGCCTAGATTTGATCAGATATATCCAAAGCTTAGTAGAGATATCCTAGCCTTTGCATTGTACTTAATTGTTAAGGATATCTCATCCTAGTTGGAAACCAACCAAGAAACCCCAAACCCTTTTTGAGGTAGTTTGAGTGTGATTGTTGGTGAGTTGGAGTGTAAAGAGTTAGTAAACTATATTGAGGTAGTCAGAAAGCTCTAGAGAAGAAGTGAGTAAACTATCTTGGATAGTCAGAAAGCTTGTGTGTGTTTTGAGTAAGTAAACTACAGAGGTAGTCAGAAAGCTCAAAATAGAAAGGTTAGTAAACTACAGAGGTAGTCAGAAAACCTTAGGAAGTAGAAAGGTTAGTAAACTACAGAGGTAGTCAGAAAACCTTAGGAAGTGATTAGTGAATTTCTCTGAAGAGTCAGAGAGAGTGGGCGTAGGAGCTTGAGTCTCTGAACCACTATAACTTGCTGTGTTATTTGCTTTCTGTACTGCATTGATTATCTGTTGCATATCTTTTACTGAAAGCATATTTTCACTGATATTTAGTTGGACTCAATCCACTGAAGTTGCATCTAACTGAATCACAACCTAATCGCTATTCCATTAAAAGGAAGGTTTTCAACAAAGCATAAACGCAGTATAAACTTAGAGCCAACCATTCCGCGACATCCCGAGTAGCTATTCAAGCAACTCAAGAACTCCTCGAAAAGTACTCGTGCTCGATTGGGATTATCTTAGGTTTCGAAAGCAAATTCAGGATCACCGCCTCGTAGAGACTTTGACTCAGGGCGATTTGTGCTTCTCAGGACCAAATCATCAGGACAACCTGACCCATCTGACCTCAGTGAAGAAAAAGTTTTAAAATCACTGAACACGTGTATTCCCCCCCATACACGTGTAAGACTCGTTTGCACCGGGACCAACAAGTGGTATCAGAGCAGTGGTTCAACTTGACCACCTGCTTTGTTGACCATAGTCTTATTTGCTAAAAGATTCTTGTGGTCTATCTGAACAGATCTTATTTGCTGAAATCTTAAAAGACTCAGACATAATGTCTTCTATGAAACTTCCAATGTTCTCAGTAGAGAACTATGATTTGTGGAGATTGAGAATGCAGGCTCACCTGTATTCTAAGTATGAACGTATGTGGAGAGTGGTCTCTGAAGGACCATTCCAATTCACTGTGGTGAATCCTGAGTTCTGAAAAATGAGAAATGATCCCAGATGTAATTTCCTAAGTCTGATGATCAACTGACTCCTGAGGAGAGGAAGTTAGTCAATCTAGACTATATTGACAAAGACACACTATATAGCACTATTGATGATGGTGTGATGGGAATGATTTCTCATTGTAATACTGCCAAAGAAATATGGGATACACTAGCTGTAATTTGCCAAGGCACAGATCATATCAAGGAAAACAAACTTTTAGTTGCAATTGGAAAGTTTGACAGTTTTGAAATGGAAGATGGTGAATCTATTGACAAATTGGAAGTCAGATTCACTAGTATAATGAATGATCTTAATGCACTTGGAAAGAGATATCCACAAAGAGAAGTTGCATTGAAAATTCTTAGAGGTCTATCTAAGAAATGGGATATTCATGCAGTGGTGATTGAAAACACCAAGAACATTGATTCAATTCCGTACCAACAAGTCTTCTCTGAGCTGAAAGCTTATGAGTTCGTAATTGATAAGAAATCAAAGAAAGCTGACAGCAAAGATGATTCTTCATCTAGTAAAAATGTGGCTTTCAAAGCCAAAGAAAAATCCTGTAAAACTAGAGAGTCTGAGAACTCCCTTGCTAAAAATCAGGATGAGCTAGAGGATAAGCTAAAAGACGATGGCAAGGAGGTTTGAAAGGCTTAATAGTAGATATGGAAAATATAAAAACTATTACAGAATCACAGTACCGAGAGAGATTCAAAGGCTGAGGATAGATCCACTGAGAAGAGAAAAAGACTGAAAAGTCAAGGATCTTCATCCAAAAAGAAGGACTCCAAGACAAAGGAGGAAAGTGATCGGGATGATGATGCCAACAGATGCTATAATCGCCAAAAAGAAAGGTCATTTCGAAGATGACCGTCCGCACCTAAGTCTTAAGGAGAGAAAAGAAAGGCAAGCAAAGAGAGACAAGAAGTTCTCCAAAGAAGAAAGCCATGGTTGCGTAAGAAGAACACTCTAAAGAAGGTTCCAAATTTCTTCAGATGAAATGTTCTCGAGATAGTGACAAAGGATGACATCCGCCTAATGGCCGTGGAGGAGGTAAATTCTTCTTTTCTCTCTTGTTGCTCCTACACTAGCACACAAGAGTTATCAAGTTCCACCGTAAATAAATCAATTTGACCGATGGATTCTTTTTTGAGAGTCCGATGAAGGACTATCTTTGTTTTACAAGAACTGCTGAATGAAACTCAAGAGCAGAACAAAGAACTGATTGCTGAAAATCTTAAGTGAAAAGACTCTAGTAATGCTGAGATCACTTCTCAATTAATGGGAACTACTGATGAACTAGATGTTCTGAAAGTACAACTCTCAGAGAAAGAGAAGATGATAGAGACCCTAAATGGAAAACTAGAGGAATCCACTGAGGAGATTCAGTGGATCAGAACTAAGTTCAATGACCTCTCTGAGAAGCATGAAACTCTAGAAAAATGTGAGGATAGTACGCAGAAGAAGCTAGCTCTATTGAATACTGCATCTAAAGTAATAGATGAAATTCAGAGTTATCAGAGACCTGCCACTATAAAATCTGGATTGGGATACATTCCAGGGGGAACCTCACAAGGTCATCTGAATGCTGCATCAAGTAGCACTAAGACAATCTTTGTTAAACAAGTGGCACCTACCCTTCAAAATGAAGATTTGCCCAAAGTTTTAGACAAGGGAAAAGGACCTATGGTTCCAGAAAAACTGAATATTCAGGTAAAAAAGCCCAAACCTCAGGTGAAGGCTAGAAAACCTGACCACTCGAAGAGAAAATTTCGAGCCAGTACTTCTAAGCCTCAAATTTAAGAATGCAAACTGAAAGGATCTCAGACCGAACCAAACAGAGGAATTTTCAAAGAGAAACACTCAACAGAGACATTCTCAATGAAAAAAGACCAAGTCCTCGACATGAAAGACCCCAATTTCAGTACAGGCAACCTAAACCCCACTTGCCTAAGGGTAAAGGTTACCTGAACCCAAGTCAACAAAGATTCAGACCAGCTGCACAAAAGCCAAAGCAATGGAACAAAAGGCCTATACCCAAGAAAAATGATAAGGCTCATGTTCATGAAAAGGCTAGCACTCATACACAGGATACTGCTAAGGCACCCAGAGTGGTAAATGTGTATGTAGATGTTTATGGAAGACAGATCAGCCACTCTAAAGTGATTAGAGTTGTCAGGCAGATTTGGATTCCGAAAGGTACAACTAACCTGGTAGGACCCTACACCAATTGGGTACCTAAGAATTGATCTATTTTTCAGGAGAAAAACAAGGGCACTGAGATGATTGAAGATCACATAGCACTGATGAGTGGAGATGAAATGGCCCCTGCTGTATGGTATCTTGACAGTGGATGCTCAAGACATATGACAGGATTCAAGCAAATACTCAGTGACTATGTAGAACAAAGAGGCCCTCAGATCACATTTGGAGATAACTCCAAAGGACAGACTGAAGGATATGGAACTCTTGAAATCGATTTAGTTCATATCCATGGTGTTTCATATGTATCTGGATTGAAGCATAATTTGCTTTCAATAAGCCAATTCTGTGACAAGGGATTTAATGTTGAGTTCTCTAAGAACTTATGTTATGTGAAAGATGATACCTCACAGAAAATACTACTGACTGGTACTAGAAAAGGAAATGTGTATCTTGCTGATTAGAGTTCAACTCCTAAAGATACATGTTTGGTTGCAAAAAGTTCCACAGATACCAGTTGGTTATGGCACAGAAGGATGAATCACCTGAATTTCAAAACCCTGAATAAACTTGCAAGATTAGCACTTGTGAGGGGGTTACCAAATGAAGTGTTCAGTAAAGAACATGTTTGTGATGCGTGCCAAAAAGGAAAATAAATTAGAGCATCATTTAAAAGCAAAGTAGATGTTTCTACTGAGAGAATACTTCAATTGTTGCATATGGATCTTTTTGGTCCAGTAACACCAGTGAGCACTAATGGCAGGAAATATACACTCGTAGTAGTTGATGACTACTCAAGATATACTTGGGTCATATTCTTACTCAGTAAGAAAGAGACTCAGATAATACTGCCTGAACTACTGAAAAGGCTCAGTATTGAAAAGAACCTGAGTGTGGTCAAAATCAGATCAGATAAAGGAACTGAATTTATAAACCATATTATATCTGATTATTGTGCAGCAAATGGAATAACTCATGAAACATCAGCTGCAAGGACCCCTCAACAAAATGGTGTTGCTGAAAGAAGGAACATGACTTTAAAAGAAGCTGCAAGGACTATGATAGCTGAAGCTGATATTCCTAAAAGATTTTGGGTTGAAGCTGTCAACACTGCATGCTATTCTCAAAACAAATCCATGCTGACCAAGAGTCAAGGCAAAACACCATACGAGCTTTGGAATGAAAGGAAGCCTCTTATTTCTTTCTTTCGTGTGTTTGGTTGCAAGTGTTTCATACACAATAATGGTAAAGATCAGTTGAAAACATTTGATAGCAAAGCTGATGAAGGAATATTCTTAGGATATTCTGAAGTCAGTAAAGCTTTCAGAGTTTACAACTGTAGGACTTTTATTGTGGAAGAAACACCTCATGTTGTTTTTGATGAATCTACTTGTGTTCAGAAGAAACAGGAACATGATGCAGAAAAACTGACCAAGAGAAACACCAGACTAAGCCTGAAAAAGAATGACAAATCATCCTCTGAACCTGAAAAGAAGAAGTCAGTCACCTTCTATGAATGGAGTGACTCAGACTCAGACAAAGAAGTTTAGGATGGAACTCAGGATGGTGAGACTTAGGAAAGCCAACACACCAAAGGTGACCAATCTGAACAGACACCAGTTCAGACTCAGGTATGTGATGCCAATGATGATGTGGTCACAGCTGAGGCAATTTCTGAATCTATCAACCAAAGGAGAACAAATGTCACTGACATTGTTCTGAATGAAATTTCCCCTGAGGAAGATGATTCCCTTTCTCCTTTTCTGTTGTTCCCTGAATTTAATGAACTGCCTGAACTTAACATTTCAAATGTTGAGGATATTATTGAAGGGGGAACATCCAGAAGAAGTTGGTTAGATAGTTATCCTACAAGTCAGATTGTGGGTGATCTAACTAATGGTGTTAAGACAAGAAGGTTCCATGGTGAAAGTGCACTATTCTGCTGCTTCCTATCAGAGAAAGAGCCTACTGAGATTGAAGAAGCTCTACAAGATTCTTATTGGATTACTGCTATGCAAGAAGAGTTGAGTCAATTCTCAAGGAATGAAGTATGGGAGCTAGTGGATAGGCCTGAAAGGCACAATGTTATTGGAACCAAGTGGGTATTCAAGAATAAGAGAGATGAGAACAACAACATTGTAAGAAACAAGGCAAGGCTAGTTGCACAAGGTTATTCCCAAGAAGAAGGCTTGGATTATGATGAAACCTTTGCACCAACAGAAGACTAGAAGCCATCAGTTGTTTCTTGCATATCTTATCCACATGAGATTCACGATCTATCGATGGATGTGAAAAGTGCATTTCTGAACGGTGTGCTTAAGGAAGAGGTTTATGTGGAACAACCTCCTGGTTTCAGACAGAATGACCAAGTTTACAGGCTCAAAAAAAGCCTTTATGGTCTTAAGCAAGCACCCAGAGCATGGTATGATACCCTTTCTCGGGTTCTTCTTGACCATGGTTTTATCAAAGGCTGTTGATAGAACTTTGTTCGAGATAGAAGATGGGGAAGATATCTTACTAGTTTCAGATATATGTAGATGACATCATTTTTGGATCTCCAAATCATCACCGTGTGTGAAAAGTTTTCTACAATCGATGAAAGGAAAGTTTGAGATGTCTATGATGGGGAGATGAATTTCTTTCTTGGACTTCAAGTGAAACAATCAAAGGAAGGAATCTTCATCAACCAAGCAAAGTACACCAGAGATCTGATTGCAAAATATGGTGTACAAAATTGCAATGCGCTAGAATTCCCATGAATACTAACTACAAGATGGATCCTCGATCTCAAGGCAAATCGATGAAGTCACACCCGATTATAGAGGATCATTGGATCATTGCTCTATCTCCACGACAAGTAGGTCGGATATAACATTTGTTTGTTGGGATATGTGCAAGATACCAAGCTAATCCTAAGGCTAGTCACATGGAGGTCGCCAAAAAGATCTTGAAGTATCTTAAAGGCACGATGAATAGAGGATTGTGGTATCCAAATGATGATAACCTTGAATTAATCGGTTATTCAGATCTCGATTATGGAGGTCAGAGAATTGACGGGGAAGTTCACTACAGAACTTGTCAATTTCTTGGAAGTAAGGTGATATCCCGGTTTTCAAAAGAAATGACCTCGATAGCAACCAAGACTACTGAAGTTTAAATACATGGTCAGGGAAGTTTGTTGTGCCGCATTCTTTGGCTCAGACAACAATTAAGGGATTATAAGATTGTAGCCAATGAAGTACCAATATTTTGTGACAATAATAGTGTTATTGCTATTTCACAAAATTCGGTATTGCACACCAGATGCAAGCATCTGGATATCAGACATCACTTCATCAGAGATCATGTAGAGAAAAAGGACATCAGGATGGAGAAGATTCATACTGATAAGCAGAGAGCTGATATCTTGACTAAACCATTGGTTGAATCAAGATTTCAGAACTATCAGTTGAATTAGGGATGTTGGATCCAGGTGTATAGAGTAAATCTGAAAAATTGAAGGTTTTCAGATGCATGAAGTTTCCTCAGGATTCTATTGAGAAACTCAGGATAAAATTGGAAGTACTGAAATCTGAGTCTTGAGAAACTCAGATATACTGAAGGTCAGTACTCAGTATCATACTGAACCCGTTCAATACTCAGTATCATACTGACAATTTATCAAGGTCAATACTCAGTAAGACTGATAGAGGGAAATTAGTCTGAAGAAGTAATGACTCATGCAACTCATTTATTGCTTAAGTGAAACTCAGTAATCATTAGCAATAAATAGCATAACACCTGAAGATAATATTTTGGATGGGATCTTTGAAATGCCGAAGAAGGTCAACAGTCATTAATTGCTCTGATTCAATTAATCACCAATAAGGTTAAAATGGCGGCGTATTTTTCGTGAGATTGTCCTTTTGCATACCCGATTAATCTGTGATTAATCTCAATCGTTGATTTTCATCAATCGATACGATTTCCCATGAATCGATCTATATATGCATTTGAAAAGCCATTTAAGCCTATTTTCATAAACCTTCGTCTCCAAAACACTCTGCAAAATCAAAACTCTTTTTGCCCAGAGAAAATCTTCGTCATTTTCAAAACCCTACATTCAAAAATTCTCAAAATGACTTTCTCAATCTTTGATAAACTGGTTGTTTCCAACAAGCCATGGTATGAATATGTAGTATCGCTCCAAAGTACATCCAACGCGACCCATGAAGAAGAGGCGCTACACATGATCCGATTAGCAAAACTGACAAATCTCGTCGCAAGCCAACCGGAGGCCGAATACTCTAAAGAGGTAATAGAGTTCGTTTCAAATCTGGAGATAAATGAGGAAGATCATATCGAGTCCAAAATTTCTATTTCCCATCTAGAACATACCTCAAAATATGTAGATTTTGTACGGGAGTTGTATATAGTTCCCAGAAATTTAAACGATGTTTTTGAGTTGTGTGATAGAGGAGAGGATCCCACAACTTATATGTTGGGTCGGGAGCAGGAATACCTTAATAGGATAACAGAGCATCCTATTAAGTTTGAGGCTACATTGCATAAACGGCATTTGAAGCCGAAATACAGAGTTTTGATAGATATAGTTAGCAAGTGTATAATGAGTAGATCGGGGAGTTTTGAGCAGATAAGCACTCCCAAGCTTCGATTGATGGCTGCAATAGAAGATTCACCCACCAAAGATTTCAACTGGTTCAAATATCTGATTAGAGTGGTGAGTGACCAGGCCAAGCTAATCAAGAAGGAGGATGGATCGATCTCGATCAAAGGCAAGATACTCCATGCAACCAAAATATCTTTTATTTTGGAGATGTGCCGAGAAGAGGAGGATATTTTTGCCGACACCACTCCTTTCCCAAAGTCTAAAGTTATGTTCAAGCCAACAGCTACCAAAAAGACTTTGAAAGGAAAGACTTTGAAAGGAAAGAAAGAGAAGAAAGTGGAACCACCTGCTGCTGAAGAAACCCATCAAGCCAGGGGGAAGGCTTTGATGGAGGTCAAGAGGGAGAAGGGTGAAGCATTGAAGAAGAAGGCCCTTGCTCCAAAGCGCAGAAGGATGGTGATTGTCACTGAGGAGGAGGAGAGTGAGCCTGAGGAGATACAACCTGAGGGCCAAAAAGCTCAGAAATCGCCTTTACAAGTATTGGCTCAGGTTATATCCACGGCACAGGAGCAAACTGAGGAGCAAGTCTTCTCTGAGGTTCTTGAGACGTCACTAAGCTCAGACAAGTTCTCTCAAGAAATTTTTAAAGGACCTCAGACCTCAGAGATTGCTCAGATTCCTGCTGAGGAAGTGCCATCTCAATCCTCAGAACCAGTTCAGATTCAGACTGAGGAGTTGCCTGTCCAATCCTTAGATTTTGCTGAGCCTCAGGAGCTGCTGAACCTTGATGAGCTCCTGGGTGATCCATTCCTTGATCCTTCAGCAGATTTTCCCACTGAACCTGAGAGCCCGAAGCTGAAGAAGGGCGAAGCTGAAGAGACTGAGTGGCGAAGCAAGGGGGAACGGTTCATTCTAGACCGGTACCCTGAGCTTAGCACATTCCCTGACCTTCAGGATCTATTTTTCAGACTGAGGTCAACAGTCTACATCCTCAACCAGACCCTGCCTGAAATGCTCAACATCGCTTCATTCAGAGGTGAAGACTGGTGGAATGAGGAGACAGCTGTGCTTACTGAATTCTCTGGGTTCAGAAAAACCAAGCTCAGGATGAAAACTTCTGATTTTTATGAGCTGGTGAAGAGGAAGATTGCTAAGAGGGAGAATGCTGAGGTTGGTGCCCCCGAGCTCCAAAGACAAATCTCAAGATGGGGACCAACAAGGGGATGATGAGAGTAAATCTCAAAAGGAGAAAGATAGTACTGATGCTGGAGAGCCTGCTGTCAAACATCCTCAGACTGAAGTTAGCCTTCAGGTAACTTTTGGCACTATTAAAAATTATGTCAGGGCTACTGAAGAATCTATCTTTAATTCTGTAATGACTGATATGCAGACTGAGGCTCAGGTGGACACCCAAGTTCAGGTGGAAACCCAGACTCAGGCTGAGACTGAAGCTCAGACTGAGACTGAGACTCAGATTCAGACTGAGACTCAGGCTGAACAACTGGCTCAGGAAAAACAGCAAATCACAAATGCTCCTGAGATTGATCTCACTCCCTTAGTGGAGAAGCTAGAGAAGGTTAGGCCAATCATGGACAAAGTTGTTCAGATTGAGGAGGTATTGGCCAACCAGAACCAGAAGATGGAAAGTCTGAGTTCTACTTCAGACCTGATGCAACTTCAGACCACTCTGACTGAAAAGATGACTGCCATGGAAGGAAAGATGGATGGAGTCTAGGCTGAAATAAGTGCAGAGCTGAAGCAAAAGTATCAGGAGAGAACTGAATTTCTTGAAGCCAAATTGGTGGAGAAGAATGAGATGCTCATCAAAAATGTTGTTGAGGAAATGGGCTCCATGCTCATGGCCAAGATGACAGATATGTTCAAAGAAGCTCTCTCCAACCAATTTTCCCAGATGTCTGAAGAGTTCTCCATGGCGAAGAACCACCTAAGAAGGCTCGAAGAAGAGCAAGATCAGTTGGCGGGGGAAGTGCGTAGTGTCAGCAAGGAGCAATACCATATGGACACTGCACTATCCAGACTTCTGCCAAAGTATGGTTGCAAGAAGGGGGAAAGACCCGGAGCTGATCTGAGAAAATTATTGGAACATACCTTGGGAAGAAAGGCAGACAAAGAAGCAGAAAAGAAAAACATTGTTGAAGCCTTGCAAGAAGTCGAAGCCACTGAGAAGTTGAAATTCAAGAAGGTGGGGAAGCCCATCTACACTCAAGTTTCTGAAGAAACAATGCAAGAAGTAGCTGCAGAGAAGCTGAGTGCTAGAAGAAGAGTTGGTACAAGCCAAGCCGGAGCTGAATTGCCTATCAAAAGGAAGGATGTGGCATTTGTTGAGCCTGAAGAAAAAAGAGCTAAGGCTTCTAAGCCAACTCAGAGGAAGCTGATATTGGATATTGAAGAGTCTGAGGTAGAGCCGCAGAAAGAAGTCTTCAATACGAGAAGAGCTCTGAGATCACTCCAAGTCGAGCAAGCCAAGAAAACTGCTGCTTCAGTTTCTGGAGTACCCTTGATTAGAAAGAAGAAGGAAGAAGAGTAGAGGCGAAAGAGTGGTTTCAATAAGTTCGCAAGCATGAGGAGAGGGACTGCAATAGCACAGAAGTTGCCGCACGTTGACAAGTGGATGCCAATCCAGTTCAATGATGCGTGGGAAGAATTCAAAAGAACTTTATGGTTCTACTACGATGTGCTAAGAGAATGGAGAGGGGAGAGCTCAGATTCTAATGAAGCTTTCATCGATTATCTGCTGACCTTCTATCCGAAGTATCTTCAAAGCTGGATCAACCTTGCGGATGAAGGAAAGGTTCGGATAACTACCCCTGGTCCATACTCGTACCCTCCTCCTAGGCTGGAGAATGGCTTGGTAAATGAAACAGCCATTTCTCAGGAGATTGCTCAGTACGCCATTCAGTTAGGCCTGACAGGGAACAATCCTGATATCATCAAGGAGAGAGATGCGCTGAAGAAGAGATATTATGGAATGTTAAACCTTGAAGTGTCTGCTGATGAGGTGGAAGAAGAGAACTGGAGAGCTAGAGCTGAAGAGCAAAGAAGACTGAAGATCAAGACTGAAGACTCTTGTAATTTCCTTATCTTTTTGTCTTTACTTTTCTGATAAGTTCATTGTAAGTTGTAACTTTCTATCATACATCAATGAAACTTTATCTTTTATGCTCAAAGATAATACCTCATTATCTTTTTACATATCTTTACTTTTGATATGCCTTATGATTGTTTCTGAGGAAATTGTTGGGAGAGTTATTATGAAATTGTTGAAATTGATTATGAAATTTGTTGGGAGATATACCAATCTTGTAATAGGAAAAACTGAAACCTGAGTATAGGTTAAGTATATTTGTAACAAGATGGTTTTGGCATCATCAAAAAGGGGGAAATTGTTGGGAGATGAATTTAATAAAGAAGATTTTGATTAGATCCCAGAACCCCTGAGTATGACATGTTCAGGATAATCTTGATAGATGAGTCAGATTCGGTTTTTAGAGTGTTCGGGGATGTTATCTGCACAATGTATAGTCAGCAGATATAGATCAGGTTAGATTCTGAATATTCTGAAGACTCAGTAAGTTTCTGAAGAAACTGAAGTTTCAGTATGAAACTGAAGTTTTTGAAGTTTCAAGATGAAATCGAGAAATCAAGACTTCGCAGAAAATCGAGAATCAAGACTCGGTGAAAATCGAGAAATCAAGACTCAAGATATCGACTCAAGATAACTCAAGACTCGGAAGACACTCAAGACTCGAGACTCAAGACTCAAGACTCGTAAGACATCAAGACTCGTAAGACTCAAGACACGTAAAGATAAAGATCAAGACAAAGGATACCAAGGCACAACTATTGAAGACTCAGTAATGTACTGAATGCTCAGTATAAACCTGAATGTTCCGAGGCACTGAAAATATCTATCTGAAGGATGCAATCCTGAGAAGAACACGATTACTTAGAAATATAGATATTGCCCAAGACATTCAGATGCAGACAAAAGGAACTAAAACTAAGTGTTGTTAAGGTTATATCACTCAGAGATATTGACCAAAAAAGAGCCGTTGTGTTTGTCTACATTAAACTGAAGACAAGAGCCAATCAGAGGAAGACAAAGATCAGATTTAATCGACATCGAAAAAGCGATGGTGTCATCAAGCATGTCAGTAGTACTATGTTCCAGACTGCAAAAAGTGGTGACTGGCTGCATGGAAAGCACTTTGCCTAAAACATGCTAGGGAGTGTCAAACCCTAAATATAGCCGTTCATCACACACCATAAGAGGAAACTCATGAAGCTATTTCTTCCAACGGATAGTTTTTCAAGTGTGACCTTGGTGTATGCCTATAAATACTTGTGACCATCTACATTGAAGGTTATGAGAAATTTGTAAGCAACTCAAGAGCTCAAACTTATTATTGCAAGTTGAAGCACTCGAAAACCCAAGAATTTCTCAAGTGCTTTACATTGAAGAGAGCTCATTCACTAAGCCTAGATTTTATAAGATATATCCAAAGCTTAGTAGAGATATCCTAGCCTTTGCATTGTACTTAATTGTAAAGGATATCTCATCCTAGTTGGAACCAACTAAGAAACCCCAAACCCTTTGTAAGGTAGTTTGAGTGTGATTGTTGGTGAGTTGGAGTTGTAAAGAGTTAGTAAACTAAATTGAGGTAGTCAGAAAGCTCTAGAGAAGAAGTGAGTAAACTATCTTGGATAGTCAGAAAGCTTGTGTGTGTTTTGAGTAAGTAAACTACAGAGGTAGTCAGAAAGCTCAAAATAGAAAGGTTAGTAAACTACAGAGGTAGTCAGAAAACCCTAGGAAGTAGAAAGGTTAGTAAACTACAGAGGTAGTCAGAAAACCTTAGGAAGTGATTAGTGAATTTCTCTGAAGAGTCAGAGAGAGTGGACGTAGGAGCTTGAGTCTCTGAACCACTATAACTTGTTGTGTTATTTGCTTTCTGTACTGCATTGATTATCTGTTGCATATCTTTTACTGAAAGCATATTTTCACTGATATGCAGTTGGACTCAATCCACTGAAGTTGCATCTAACTGAATCACAACCTAATCACTATTCCATTAAAAGGAAGGTTTTCAGCAAAGCATAAAAAGAGTATAAACTTAGGGCCAACCATTCCGCACATTTGAGTAGCTATTCAAGCAACTCAGTAACTCTGAAAGTACTCAGGCTCAGTTGGGATTATATGAGGTTTCTGAAAGTAGCTCAGGATCACTGTCTCAGGTAGACTTTGACTCAGGGCGATTTGTGCTTCTCAGGACCAAATCATCAGGACAACCTGACCCATCTGACCTCAGTGAAGAAAAAGTTTTAAAACCACTGAACACGTGTACTCCCCCCCCATACATGTGTAAGACTCGTTTGCACCAGGACCAACATCTATAAATAGGGGATGATTCTTTCATTCCCAAGTACAATTCCATGTGCTGGAAAAATTAGCAAATCCACGAAAGTGGTGCAACAAAGTTTATTTTTTTCCTTTTGTTAATTGTTCGCGAGTATCCTACCACCGGATTGTCGAGCAAGGATTAAGGGAATACTTGGGAAGTTCTTTTGGTGTGTCTAATCAACAAGACCATTGTCGTTCCAAGAGGTATGTTCACGTAAACTCGTAGAAATTCCGCATGCGTAGGATTTACGTGAATTGATTATATGCATGATTTGTTGTTGGATTATTATTTAAATTAATATAGGATTAATTCATGCTAGTAATAATTATAAGAATTAAATTTGTATTTAAATATTCATCCCGAATAGATCTGTGCAACTTATTCCCCAACATACTCAGCAGGGGGATGCAGAGTCTGATCGGTCCTATATTGAGAGGATCGACAAGCTGATCTTGGAAGGAGATCCCATTGGGGATGAAGCAAAACTAATGGGGCCCATTTCTGGCCTCAAGAAGGGAACCAAACTCAAGCGCGATGACGGCCGACATCTGACTAGGCACTCCGACTTTCGGCTACGGCTAGCGACTGACACACACAAATGAGTTTTGGAATCCCGACTCTCCTAGGCTAAGGAGGCCGCCGAGCCCAAGAAGAGTTCAAAGAAGGCCAACTCACTGTACAAGCCGCCCGAAAGCTTCAAGTCAAGCCAGAAGAAAGATTCCTTGTGAAGTTCGATGGATGCCCCGGGCATGACTCCCGGCACATTTTCACCAGATCCGGAGCGGTAATCATCATACTCCCGCCTCGCCCAAGAAAAGAATAATGGCAAATGAACCCCAACAAGTATCGCCACTTTCATGAATGCCAAGGGCGCACTATACTAGTGAGTGAAAGGACCTGTTGCCCCAGCTCTGGAGATTATATGAGGATGGCCTGCTTGACGAGTTCATCAGTCGACCTCAGAAGAATGGGGACCAGGCCCCGTGAGGTCATCAACAAGGAGAGCGCGTCCACAGGAACAACAACCAAGGAGCGGGGCAAGGGGAGCGACCTGTCCCGCCCATGCCTGAAAATGCGGGAGATCGCATGATACACACTCTCTCCCCCGTAGGGACCGTCGGGGGGGTAGCCTCTAGCTCCTCCTCCAAGCGAAAGCTGAAAGCCGATATAAGGGAGATAGAGAACGCCCGAAAAATGGTGTTACCCATCCTCGCCCTGGGGGAAGAATCCACCACCATCAAGTTTTGAAAAAAGGATAAGGCTGGGTTGGTCTACCCCAATGTCGACCGTTTGGTGATCCGGGCCAACATCATGGGGACTACGGTGTGCCGACTTCGTCGACGACGGGCTTTACGCAACATCCTTTTTAAGAAGACCTCGATCGGCTTCGGGATTACGATGCCTATGTCACCCCGCGACCACCTCATGAAAGGATTTGGCGACGCTACTGTGAGGCCCACCGGGATGATCCGATTGGCCGTTGAGCTGGTTTCTACACTTAATAGTGAGGTTAGGGCAACTAGTCTGTTAGACTTTTTAGTAGTCGACCTCCCCAGCACCTACAATTGTTTCCTGGGGAGGCCTTTTGAACATGAATTCGAGGCTGCGTCCTCTACTTTCTATTTTTGTGTAAAGTTTCCCACCAAGAGTGGGGTGGTGGCAAAGACCGCTTAAGGGCGACCAAGTTGATCTGCGAGAGGTTGTTTGATTTACTCTTCGTCTCCTTTCAATTCCGCACTAGTACCTGTCAAACAAACACTTGTAATAGATACTAATGAACGGAATGAAGAATTAAGTGAGACAAGGATAAACAGAAAAAGAACGTACAACGACTTTGACCCAAGAATAGGGCACGAGCCTGATGAATTCCTGATATAGGCCGAAATCGATGATCCCCGACAAGATGGCCCCAGGGCCGTCCCAGGGGAAGAGCTAGAGAAAGTCAAAGTCGATCCAACTCGCCCGGATCTGGAAGTCATTATCGGCTCCAAGATACCGAACGACCTGAAGGGGGAAGTCATTGACTTTCTCAAAGAGAACTTAGATGTCTTCGCCTGGTCGACCCAGAGATCGCATGCCATCAACTCCACATTGATCCATCCCAGAAGCCGGTTGCTCAGAAGAGGCAAAAATTTGGCCCTGAAAAGTATTCCGCTTTGGCAGAAGAGGTGAAGAAACTGCTGGATAACGACCTGATCATGTAGGCCGACCAACCACAGTGGGTAGCCAATGCAGTATTGGTAAAGAAGTCCAACGGGACCTGGCGGTTATGTATCGACTTCACTGACCTCAACGAGGCCTGCCCTAAAGACTTCTTCCCGATGCCACATATCGATCACCTGATAGATAATACGGCCGGACACGAAATGATGTCTTTCATGGATGCCTTCGCGGGCTATTACCAAATAGCCATGCACAAACTAGATCGACAGTACACCTCGTTTCTGATGGAAAAGAACCTATATTGCTGGAAGAGAATGCCGTTTGGCTTGAAGAACGCAGGGGCAACATACCAAAGGCTGGTCAATCACATGTTTGCCGACCAGATAGGGAAGTCGGTAGAAGTCTATGTCGACGACATTGTCGTCAAAAGCCTAAAGAGAGAAGACCACCTCGCGCAGACATTCGACATCCTCAAAAAGTTCAATATGAGACTCAACCCCAAGAAGTGTAACTTCGGAGTGGAATCGGGGAAGTTCTTGGGACACTTGGTCAGTAAGCGGGGCATTGAGGCAAACCCAGGGAAGGTTAAGGCTGTACTAGACATGGGGGCACCCCGAAATGTGAAGAAAGTTCAGAAACTCACGGGATGCCTGGCTGCCCTAAGCAGGTTCATCTCCCGGATGGGGGACAAGTGTAAACCAATGTTCGACACGATCCGTAAAAAGGCAAAGTTCGAATGGACGCCCGAAAGCCAGGACGCTTTTGAAAAAATCAAAACTTACCTGGCAGACGTGAGCATACTATCCAAACCTGTTCCGAGAGAGAAGCTGTTCTTGTATCTCGCGGCCTCGGAGATAACCTTTAGCGCGGTACTAGTCCGAGCAGAAGGTCCGGTCCACCTGCCCATTTACTTCGTTAGCCAAATATTGAATGAGACGGAGCAACACTACCCCTCGCTAGAGAAGCTGGCATACGCATTAGTCATGAGCATGAGAAAGATAAGACCGTATTTTTTCGACCATCAGGCACTAGCCGACTTCTTAGTAGAGCTTACGTTCCCGACAGAAGTAGGAAGCTCAGGCAGCTTACCGTGGGAGCTTTTCATAGATGGGTCGGCGACCTCTCACAAGTCGGGTGCCGGGATAGTGTTAATGAGTCCTGAGGGTATCTCATTCCAGAATGCCATTACCTTCGATTTCCCTGCAACAAATAATGAGGATGAGGCCCTCATCAGTGGCCTGGAAATGGCAACAACCATGGGGGACAAGAGATTGCAGGTTCATACCGACTCCCAGCTCGTGGCCTGACAGGTTTTGGGGGAATACGAGGCTAGGGACGATAGGATGGCAGCCTATCAGGAAATTGTGAAAACACTGTGCATGAAGTTCGCACAGATCCATGTCAAGCTGATACCGAGAGAGCGGAACTCACGAGCCGATGCTTTAGCCAGGTAGGCGACCTCCGATCACCAGATATGAAGGATGTCACCATCACGACACTTCCCCACCCATCCACCGCGCAAGTAACCGTAACAACATTAGAAAACCAGGTGCCGAACTGGATGACACCCATCATGGAGTATTTGATAAGCGGCCTCTTGCCGCCTGATCGCATCCAAGCTCGACAGTTGCAGTTACGGGCCGCCCGTTACACAATGATCGGCGGGGAGTTGTACAAGCGAGAGGCTTCGGCATACCCCTACTTCGATGTATAACACCCGAACAAGGTCAAGTCATCTTGCGAGAAATACACGAAGGGGCATGCGGAAACCATGCTGGGGGGGAGTCGCTGGCCCACAAAACCACAAGGCAAGGATATTTTTGGCCAACCTTAAGGGCCGATGCTATCACCTTCGCCCGCAAATGCCACAAATGTCAAATTTATGCTCCCTCCATCAAGGTCGCACCAGAAGAGCTCACAAGTATCCTCAGTTCTTGGCCTTTTGCAAAGTGGGGGATAGACATCATTGGGCCACTCCCAACGGCCCCAGGATCGGTCAAGTACGCCTTGGTAGCGGTGGATTACTTCACAAAGTGGGCCGAGACTGAGGCGCTGGCAACCATCGACCAAGATCACGTCATCAGATTCATTTGACGCAACATTGTCTGCAGATTCGGACTGCCTCAGGTGATAATATCAGACAATGGGAAGCAGTTCAACGGTACGAAGGTCGACGCCTTCTTCAAAAAATGGAAGATCACAAAGCTATTCTCTACCCCATACCACCCCCAATCGAACAGACAGGTCGAGGCCGTGAACAAAATCATAAAGCACACGCTCAAGGCCAAGATCGAAAGGGGAAAGGGGAAATGGGCTAGTGAGCTCCCAGATGTGTTGTGGGCGTACAGAACAACCTGCAGGAATTCAATGGGTGAAACCCCTTATTCGCTAGCCTTCGGAACTGAGGCAGTGGTGTCTGCGGAGGTCGATGTCCCAACTTTCCGGACTAGCCAAGTGGCTTTCGATCACAACGATGAGGCCCTGGAGAGGAACCTCGACCTACTTGAAGAAAAGCGATTAGAGGCTAATACGAGAAATGCCAGATACAAGCAGAGGTTTGAGAAATATTACAAAAGGTCCTAGTACTGAAGAAGATACTCGGAGACTCAAAAGGTGCCCTTGGCCCCAATTGGGAGGGCCTGTTCCAGATATCGAAGGTCCTACCGAACGGAGCGTACGAGCTCGAGAAAGCAGATAGGACCAAGGCTCAATATCCGTGGAATGCAACTCATTTGAAAAAATACTACCAGTAGATTTATGTCCTTGTATCGATCAAACCGATGTAAACAAGTATTTGTAGTAACAACAATTCTCTATTGTTTATGAAATGTAAGATTCCTGTGTAAACCAAGCGGGTCGCATGAAAAACATATGATCGATGAAATGCATACCACATGAAAGACATGATCGATAACATGCAGGTCGCATGAAAGACATGATCGATAACATGCAGGTCACATGAAAGACATTATTGATAACGTGCGAACCCGAGGTCCGACTTTAGAAATACTGGAGGTGAGATCGCCACCCTAGCGGTGCGGTCATCCCCCAACTTTATAAGACGGCTACGCAAATGACCAAGAAATAAGTCGCATACAAAATAAGACAACAAGGACTAAGCAAAAGTCGCATAAGGAAATCAAGTCAACACAATGAAGGAATTAAAATGGAGAATTTCATTAATAATGACCCGGAGGTCGGGGAAAACCCCATTACAATAGACCCGAAGGTCAGTAAAGAGAGCATTCCAATACTATACATTTTTCAGAATCGAGCTAGCGACTTGGTCTATACCACGGAGCCACTTGAACTAGCGACTTGGTCTATATTACATTGCTACCAGGGTGGCATCTCTCGGACGCGGAGGTCGCTGAGGAACATGCTGCAAAACTATCAGAAAAGGATGTTACAACATCCTTGGAGTGTCAGATGCTGGAATGGGGCTTCTCGTGTGAGCAAGCACGAGTGCCATCTTTACGATGCAAAAAACTCAAGGGATTGTGAAGGGCATTTTGGCATGATCGGATTCGCATTAAATCCGTATTGCGTATCGAGAGGGGCCCATCACCATTAATCCCGTTCCCCAGATCGGTGCCCGAGACACCGTGAGTTAGGGGCCCCGCCGTCACGGCAGCGGCGGATCCGCCGCCCGGTTAACAGCAAAAATTGGCAATGGCTGTATGGTCACCCTCCGGTGAAAGCAGAATCCGAGATGGAGGAGCCGCAAAGATGGTCCGGGTGCCGGAAACAACGAGCATAGAGCCAGAGAGGCTTACTGCCCGAAAGGGTTTTAAAACGAGAAGATCAGGGGAATTGCCCATAGCCGGAGCTTGGAGGCGAAAAGTGGGGAAATCAGAGAGGGACAATACGAGTTTTCAGTGTGAAATACCCGCCTTATTTATAGATGGAGGGCGGGGGTCAAGTTGCAATTTCCAACTCTCGAGGGCCCCACAAAGAAACCGGCGGCGCACGTGGGGCGAGTGGACAGAACGCGACTTTTGGTTGGGCCAATTTATGGCGCCCGATGCCACCTAATACCCAGGCCATCACTGCGGATCTATCAACCTTAACACCTATTCGGAAAATCGAGGCAACGTTTTGCCTCCTCGAGGAGGAGATGTCAGCGTAAGCACATTTCCCGAGTCCGACCTGCCAGAAGTTGATAAGTTGTAAGAGTTCAAGTCAAGGCCCCAAGACGAGCTTGCCACCTCGACTTGGGGGGGATGAAATATGGGAGTTTATTTTACATAGTAAGATAAGCACCAGACCAAAACATAAAATAACCTCCATTAATAGAAGACCCGAAGGTTGGGAGAAGTACATCATAAACCAAAAGCCCGAAGGCTAGTACAACAGAAAACAAAAAAAAGTGGAGCAAAAAGGGAAGTAGAGCTACAATCTCAGTCCTTCTCGGCTGGGGCAGTCGAGGTCGGGGTAATGACCGTCCCAAAAGGAGGCTCCTGCTGCGTAACCACCGGTGGATCAACTTATGGGTTTAAGACCCTCTCCACGACGGGCTCGGCAGACATGACAACAGTCGGAGGAACAACCTCCGACCTCGGTATCTCCTCCCCGATGGGCTCAGCAGGAGTGGCAGCTGCGGGAGGAGCGACCTCCGAGCTCGTCAACTTCTCCACCAAGAGCTCCGAAGATGTGGCATCCGGGAGGTCAACCAGCGGGGAGTTGGGGAGAGGGCGCACGATTTTCCCGGGATCGGGAAAGAAGGAGAGATCGATGTCCATATCCTCCAAATGTTGGATATCCAACAGAACATTGGGGGCCAGAGGGTTATCCCGGACGTACTCCTTGAGATCAGCGACTAGCCCAGTAAGGTCGCCGGAAGGGTTCGCCTGGTGACATATTCGGATGGCGCCCGCAAAGGCCATCACATACTCAAAATTAGCGTTCATCTCTTCGGCGACCTTGAACTGGGCCTCCCTAGTGTCCAGCTCCCCTTTAGCCCTGGCCAGCTCCTCCCTCAAATCGGCCTCCACCTCGGCCACCCTCTTTTCTGCCTAGATCATCTTCAGCTTCTCGGCCGCCAGTGCGCTCTTCGCCCGGGCCAACTTCAGCTTCTCCTCGGCCAGCGCGCCCTCTAGCTCAGCAAGGCGACCCTCGAGGGTCGAGATCCGCAAAAGATGCTCCCCATTGGCTTTCTCTAGCCCTTTGTGAGTCTCGGCAGCCGCCAAGATTATTTCGGCCTGATCGGATACATGTCCCTGGGACTCACGGAGATGTCGGAGCTCAGTTTCAGCTTGGGACTAGTTCTCTCCAAATAAAAGGCCGCCTTGAGAGTGTGGACCATGGCCGAGTACATATTGCCCGTCATTTTCTAACGACAGGCGTTCTCATGATTAGTACGCGTCCACGCCCGGGGCATGTTGCGCACGCTTCGGGAAATGTACACCAGCCACTTATTGGGGAGGTTGGCCGAAGCAAGGGGAGGACTCCTGAGGAAGCTAACCACCTCGGGGCAAAAGTTGGCGGGGCCGAGTTCAGGGCTGTAAAGGAGAGCCGAATCATCAGAGTTATGAAGATTAATGTTAAAAAAAGAGGATCTGGCAAACCATAATGAGGACTTACTCGTTCACCCGCTCCTCCTCCCAGCCTAAGAAGGAGTCATCATTTTTGTGCCGACCTCTCCTCCGGGCCGGCAAGGCAGGCTGCGAGCTGGCTGGCGGCGAGGCTGGGGTCGAAGTCACCGGCTGCGATCGGGGGCGGACCCGATCTTTCTTCCCCAGCCCTCTGTTGATTTCGGACTCGTACATCGAGATTTCCTCCCCCACTTTCTTTCGAGCATGCTCAGAAGTCGGCGGAGTTGATCCCGTAGCCTTCCTCTTGCCTTTGTCGGCAGCAGAGGGACCAGTGGGGACCAAACTTGGAGGGATGACCTCGGTGGGAGTCGGTTTTGGAGGGGCGGTTTCAGAGGTCGCCAGTCGCCTCATGTTTCCCAGAACAGATTTCCTACGTGAGGCCATGATGTCCGCAGGAGGCTTACGGCGGTAAACAGGGACGTTAGGAACTGCAAGAATGTGGGAAGCCAACCAGTCAGGTCGACATCGGAAAATGCAATGGGCACAGAGTAAGGGAACTTACAGGGGATTTTTAGATGGTGAGGATAAGTATACAGGCCGGCGTTGAGTAGATCAAGCTCGGTGTTCAAAGCATTCACGTCTCGATAACTCGGTTGAGTGTCGCGAACGATGTCGAATGCCGCTTTGAAATCCCAATAAAGGTCGGCGGCGGTGGGTGTGAAAACTGCAAAAGAAGTGGAGAATTAGATTAGTACGAGTGTCTAAATTGGAAAAAAGGCGAAACTCACTGTGGTCGACCCGATGGGCATAATCGGTCGGGACGTGTATGGGCAGAGTGCTTGAAGGGTCTACGGACTCCCACGCCCCCCCGACGAACCACCACTTCCTGTGCCAACCGTCGATTTTGTTAGAGATCCCACTCACGAGCTCCCTACCCCGACGAAGTCGCACGACATTGTAGCCACCGGCCTGGGTAATGGGCGTCATCACGAAAGATATTTCCCCAGGGTTCGACAACCGATATAGCCCGGCCTGCCCCAACACAGTCATTGTGGAAAGAATTTAACCCCATCCATTAGGGGTGATCTGGGTCAGGCTCTGATTCCAAGCCGCCAGTAGGTGGGAGATCGCCGGGTGAAGCGGGAACCGGATTCCGGCATCCATTATCTGTTCGTTGACCGTAATCATGTCGGGTGGTGACTGGTAGGCCCTTTCGTCAGAGGTCGCCCCATAAAAGTGTACGTCCTGGGGAACCTTATAAAGGAGGCAGAGGGATTGCACGTATCCATCAGTGAGAACCGACCTGTTTTTATCTTGCGACGCCGCGAAGTCGGACTCGACCGACCTCCGGTAGTTGCGGGTCGGTCTTGTGTATGGGGCCTGGGCCACATAAGAGTGATAATCGAAAGCCCGCTCGTAAGCCCCATATTTTCGGGCCGGGTTGGAAGGCCCAGACGTCCTCCCTCGAAGACGCGACCACGCGAAGGGAACTCGGTTCCAGGGCAGGGATGTGTGTTATATTGTCCAACTCTCTCAGAAATTGATCATCATCTCCATCACCGTCCCGGCCGAGGCCGGAGGCACCGGCGGTCGGGGGCATCACGGGATCTGGGGTGGCGGTCTCGGTGTTGCTACGCCGGTATAACTTGGCAATCGCAGTATCATCATCATCGGAAGATGAAGAAACCAGGAACGGAGGGGGCGTGGGAGTAGATCAGGAACCGGAAGCCATTAATGAGAAATTGGGGAAAGACGGTTACCTGGAAAGCTTCCGAGTGCCTGAAGAATAGCCGAAAAGACAGGAGTTCAAGCCAGAGTTTCGAGAGACGAGAGAGAGGAAGGGTTTTGAGGAGAAACCCTAGACCTATTTATAAAGAGGTGAAGGGTCAAAAGTATAAATCCGAAGTTCTTGGGGTCCCCCGCGGAAATTAGGGCGATGTGGGTGATGCGTGGGGAGCACGCGATCGCTGATTGGGCAAACTCGCGGCTCGAAACGTCACCTGCCTACCGCATCATCATTGCAATCCTGTCACCTGTCACGCCGATTGGGGAGACCAAGGCGACCATACGACTCCCCAAGGATAGAGACTTGACTCGAGCACAGATCCCAAGGTCAACTTGCTATAAGTCGGCTAATATCGATGGTTCAAGATGAGATCCCGAAGCGAGCTCGTGACCTCATCTTGAGGGGCAATTGTTGTACGGGGAAATAACCCGACCTAAGGAAGGCTTGGGATTGGGTAATCTCATGTGTAGCTTGTTATCCTACTTCGTCCAGCTGGAGCAGGACGGGGGGTGACTTTGGAGTTTTGGGAGGTCGCCAGCGGCCTGACATAGCAAGAAGGTCGCGGAGCGACTTGAAAGAGCCGGAAGTCGCGGTCGAAGCGGTCACAACTTCAGTTAGAGATATATATGGATAGGATTCGGGTAGTTATGGTGAGGCAAATTTCTCGGGATGTAACCAGGGAAAGCATATCAGTGAGCGTGACTTGCGGAGCAAGGAAGGAAGCCCTGATCAGCCCACGAGAGAAAGCCCATGAAGACTGTAGCACTAGATTTATGTCTATAAATATCACTTGTAATGTACATTGTAAAGGATAGAAATCTTAGTACTCTAGGCATATATTATACAGTAAAAATCCTGGCTTGGTGCCCCCAGACGTAGTCTATTCCAAAGACGAACTGGGTAATCAAATCGTGCATCTTTCACTGCTTTTAACGTTATATTGATCGGATCTCTTAACAATTAATTATTTGTTCGCCGGTGTTCAAATCGGGTGCAACATTTTGCACTAAGTTTGGAATACAGCATGAAACATCAGCTGCAAGAACACCACAACAGAATGGAGTAGCAGAACGGAGAAACAGAACACTCAAAGAAGCTGCTCGTACTATGTTAGCTGAACATGTAACTCCAAACCGTTTCTGGGCTGAAGCTATCAACACAGCATGCCATACTCAGAACAAATGTTCTCTGACTAATATTCACTTCAAAACACCCTATGAACTGTGGAAGGGCAGAAAACCTCGTGTTTCTTACTTCCATGTTTTTGGGTGCAAGTGTTTCATACACAACAATGGGAAGAACCAGTTGAATTTTTTTGAAACCAAGTCAGATGAGGGTATATTCTTAGGTTATTCCTCAACCAGCAAGGCTTTCAGGATGTTCAATAGGCGAACCCTAGTTGTGGAAGAAACACCTCATCTGGTCTTTGATGAGACATCTTCTGAACATGAGAAATCTGCCCCAGAACAAGTAGTACCAGATCAACCGGTACCTGATGCACAGAAAATGGATCAGTTGAGTATCAAAGACAAGGGATCAGATCACGTAATAGTGTATGTCCCAAAACTTGATCTTACTAATTCACCAGGTCAATCAGACCCAAAGGTACGTACAACTGTCGATGAAGAAGCTGGTACAGCTGAGACAGTATCAACTGAACCATCTGGTTCAGGGGTAACACCTGATGTTCCTATGCACAGACATCAACATATGATGATTCCAACATCAGTTGAGACTTAACCATGTCAAGTGGATCCTATTAATGCACCATTCCCAACTACTAGTGACTCAATATCAGATGAGGATGATGATATCCAAACTGATATACATCAGAAAAGAAGGACTTGGTTAAGTGACCATCCGACTGATATGATAATTTGCAATCCGAATGCCCGAGTCCAAACTAGACATCAGGTTGGTGAAAGTGCCATGTATTGTTGTTATCTGTCTTTGAAGGAACCAACCACCATAGAAGAAGCTCTACAAGATGCCAACTGGATTCTAGCCATGCAAGAAGAACTAGAGCAGTTTGAAAGGAATCAGGTTTGGAAACTGGTGGACAGACCAACTCATCTAGATGTGATAGGCACCAAGTGGGTATTCAAGAACAAGAGAGATGAGAACAATGTCATAACCAGAAATAAGGCAAGACTTGTTGCTAAGGGGTATTCACAATCAGAAGGAATTAATTATGATGAGACCTTTGCACCAGTCGCTCGCCTGGAAGCCATTCAGATGTTTCTGGCATATGCTACCCATAGAGGGTTTATTGTGTATCAGATGGATGTAAAGAGTGCATTCTTAAACGGGGTACTAGCTGAGGAAGTTTATGTTGAACAACCTCCTGGCTTTGAAAAAGGCAACCAGTGTACCGTTTAAGAAAAAGCTCTTTATAACTGAAACAAGCTCCTCGAGCTTGGTATGATACACTCTCTCAGTTCTTGATAGACAGTGGATTCACTAAAGGAATAGTAGATAGAACCTTATTCAGAATAGAAGATGGTGAAGACATTCTGATGGTTCAGATCTATGTGGACGATATCATTTTCGGATCTCCCAACAAGAACCTATGTGATATATTCAGCAAACTGATGCAAGGGAAATTTAAAATGTCCATGATGGGTCAGATGAATTACTTTCGGGTCTTCAAGTTAAGGTAGTACGTAAGGGATATTCATCTCGCCAAGTTAAAAATACACTAGAATCATGTTGGCTAAGTTTGGAATTCAAAACAGTAAGGAAGCCAAAATTCCTATGATGACTGGATTCAAGATGGATCCAGACAAGAATGGTCAGAAAAATAATCAGAAAGAATATAGGGCTCTCATTGAGTCATTGCTATACCTGACTGCCAGCAGACCAGATATATAACTTTTGCGATAGAGGTGTGTGCGGTTTCGTGCAAAACCAATGCAAAAGCCACCGAAGCAAAAAGCGGATTCTTAAGTATCTGAAGGGGACAGTAAACCTTGGTTTATTCTACCCATCAGATGATAATCTAGAGCTTAGTGGGTATTCTGATTCTGATTATGGAGGTTGCAGAATAGATAGAAAATCAACCTCAAGAACATGTCAGTTCTTAGGAAGTAAACTGATCTCTTGGTTTTCAAAGAAACAGACATTTGTTGCCACATCTACTATCTTTTGGTTAATCGCTTGCTCGGCTTAGTCGGAAATGAGGATTATAACATTGTAGCTACGAACGTGCCCATATTATGTGATAGTAATAGTGCTATTGCAATCACTCAAAATCCAGTTCCACACACCAGATGCAAGCATGTGGATGTCAGACATCATTTTATAAGAGATCATGTGGAAAAGAAGAACATCAGAATGGAAAAGATCCATACTGATAAGCAGAGGGATGATATCTTAACCAAACCACTAGCTGAAGTCAGATTCAGAGAACTATGTAATGAGCTAGGACTTCTGGACTTAGGAGAAAGTGCACCAGAAATGTTTGGTGGATCGGTCTCGTGACCAAATAGTTAAGAGATCGACGGATAAGAAGGATCAGTTAAGTAATGGTACCTCAACTGATCAGAAAAGGGTTACCAGTTGAAGGGGAACGTCAACCGATCAGATAGGATCAGAAGAAAACTGATCAGATAAGTGGAACATTGTTGGGAAATACAAAGGGTTAGGCAGAAACTAAGATCAACAGAAATCAGTCAGACCTATGCCTACAAGTGGTATTGACTGATTACAACATCAGTCAACCAGATACGCATTTATGTTCCTTTGTTTTTACTGATTACTTATGTTGGGAAATGAATTTAATAAAGAAGATTTTGATTAGATCCCAAAACCCATAAGTATGACATGTTCAAGATAATCTTGATAGATGAGTCAGGATTCAATTTTAGAGTGTTCAGGATGTTATCTCGCACCGTATAGTCGTGAGATATAGATCGAGAAGTTTCAAAAAATCAAGACTCAATATGAAATCGAGAATCAAGACTCAAGATGAGATCGAGAATCAAGACTCAAGATGAGATCGAGAAATCAAGACTCAAAGATGAAATCGAGAATCAAGACTCAGTATGAGACTGAGAATCTGAAGACTCAGTATGAAACTAAGAAACTGAAAACTCAGTATGAAGACTCAGTATATCAATCAGTATATCTTTGAAGACTCGTAAGACATCAAGACTCGTAAGATCAAGATATCAAGATCGAAGACAAAGGATATCGGAAGGCACAAAATTCTTATCAAGACTCGGTAATGTATCAATGCTCAAGATAACCTCAATGTTCCGGCCGAAGAAAATCAAGAATATAGCCGTTGGAATCCAAATGGACGTGGACCAATGAGAGAAGACAACCAAATGAAAAAAAGGCTGTAGAACTTACAAAGAATAGTATGGATTTGAATGTGATTCTCTCCAATCTGTAAATATTCAAATCCACACTATAAATACAAGATCTTCCATCAAATTAAGTGTGGAGAATATGCAAAAGATGCTACAGAGCCAAAAGCCTTATATTCAAGCATTCCCACCATAGAACACAAGTCTGTAGATATACACATATATTCAAAGAGTGTTCTAGAACCCAATCTAAGCAACCCAGATGTATCCTAAGCTTAGAGAGATTTTCCCAACCTTAGCATTGAGGCTAAACAAATGTAAGGGAAAATCTCACCATAGTTGGAGACAACACCAAACCCAAACCTCATTCTCGTAAGAGATAACTAGTGGTGAAGTGAGGTAGTTGTTAGGCAATCCCGAGAGAGGGTGATAAGTCCCGTATGGGTGTAAACTCGTTAAACATCTAGAGGCGAGCCCGAGAGGGTGATAAGTCCAGAGGCGAGCCCGAGAGGGTGATAAGTCCAGTTGGAGTGAGAGCTCATTAAATATCTAGAGGCGAACTCGAGAGGGTGATAAGTCCAGTTTGAAGAAATTTCCCTAGGAACAGGGAGAGTGGATGTAGGAGCTTGAGTCTCTGAACCACTATACATTGTTGTGTTCTTTATTGCTTTACGTTCTTATCTTGTCATATGCATTCGATTATAAGCAAAACACAACACATGAGCTTAAAACGCAAAAATATGGAATCACCATTCCTTCACCCTTGTTTTTATATGCATTTCATGATTATTCCGTATTTCATGGGTTTTCCACCTGGCCTATCAACTTATCTGCAATTATCTGATAATATTTGCTTTTACTGTGCATATATTTTTATGACACACGCCCTGCAAATCATTAAATGCGGACGTGGGGAATATGTATTAATTGCTATTAAATGCGTTTTTAAAATCCAAAAGGTAATCGCTCGTGCAAAATCCTGACCGCACGATCAAAACCCCTTAATGTGAATCGTTTATTCTTTTCAAACGTTTGGTTTTCCGGTCTCGATTTTCCCTCCTTCCTTTTATAAATCTTCGTCAAAACCCTTCCAAATACACTTCTCAAAATTCTTGCGAATCAACATTACCCTCTACAATTCAAAGCATTTCTTGCGATTCACTTTATTTCAAAATCACTCAACAAATTCTGGTAATATGTGGTTATTTGTTGAATTTATTCCATTTAATATTTTTGCTCATACAGTTTTTATAATGTATGTCGTCTATAATGCTTGGTATCTGTGTGAGTATGATATAGAATGATTCAATCGGTTATTTGTTTTGCAAATCAGATAGATGATATGTTTTTTATTAATCATTATACTCACATAGTTTCTTCTTAATATAGATGGCTACTCACGGTATTGGCAAAATCATGTAACTATGCAAGTTTGGCAAACCAAATCGTGGAAGACAAATATGTAATGTTTGGAGTTACACGAGATCCAGAATCGATGGAAGTTAAGCAGATGTTAAAGGGTTGTGGACTCGAACAGTACTGTGCAGCCCACTCCAATCCAGTGATGTAATATGAAGCCCTGGAATTTCTGAAAAATTTGGAGGTAGTATCACCGGGTGACGAGCTGTCATCATCTGTCAATGGTGAAGAGATCAGAGTCACCAATGCAGATATCTCACGTCTATTCAATCTGCCCAAAGGAAAAATTTCACCTGCTCATTACAGAGAAAATGAAGATGAGCTGATAAGGAATGAACTGTTCAGGGAAGCAGATAAAAAGCACACTGCCAACTTTATCAGGCCTATGCTTAAGCGGAAGTTTCGCCTACTCTTTGACATTCTATCAAAGACAATCATGGGGATTTCTTTTAGTCCTGATGGACTGACTACTGTCAAGATGCATTGCATGGCAACTATTGTGGATGGAGCCACATATATTAACTGGGAAGGATTCCTCAAGGCTATTATGCTACAAGAACAGACAAAGTTTGGGGTGAATGATCAGAGGCAAGTCTTTCTGAAGAAGAGAATCAGCAATCTCAACAAAGTTGCAGTCATTCTGAAGGACAAATTGCCAAATGCCGAATGGGATCAGAATGGACTGAATTTTTACAAATCTTTTCTCTCAACCACAACTGCCATCTATGGCCCAGCTGATGATGATATGAAGATGACTGTCAAGAAGGGCAAGAGCAAGGAAGCCACATCTGTTGCATCAGCACATCCTCCAAAGAGAAAGAGGCTTCTAATGAAAGAACTGGCAAAGAGGCCCAAGAAGGTAAAGCAGGCCCCAATGACTCTTTTCTTGGAAGATGAGTCCGAGGAAGAAGAAGCTACAGCTCAACCTGCTGCACAAAAACAATCAGCTGAGAAGTCTGAGAGACACGCTTCTCTGGTAGAAAGCTCCCCGGAGCAGTCAGACGGAGAACAAGGGAAGGACAAAGGAAAGGTAAGATCGCCTTCTCCTCAATCTCGTGCTCAATCACCCATCCAATCTCCAGCTATTGAGAGTATGACTCCCTCTCCTTCTCCAACAAGCGAACATGCCAAATCGCCTGATGTGCCTGTTGAGGAACCAGATCGAACTCAGCACATCACTAAAAATCCCACTGATCTGCAGCCACCAAAAACTTATTCAACTCAACCACCCATCCAATCTAAACAATCGATTTCCGAATCCAGATCATCGAGAACCATTACTGGGAAGTTGGCAAGGATGAGAATTGAACGAGAGATCGATGATTTGTATCCAGAATTGGAAGCTCATCCGAATGTCAGAGAAGATATCCTGGAGATCCTGACTTGGAGAGATCTCAGAATGATGAACTTCTCAGACTTCATGATCATTATTGAACAGATGGGCGGAGTGGATGAGTTTGCTGACTATGACTTTGACATGAAAAAGTCTGCTCAGGTTAGTTCACCAGCCGAGCTGATCTCTGCTGAGGCTGTCAAAGCCATGATCTACAGGAAACTGGGCAAGTCCGAAAGGGTTGAGTTGGAATCAGAAATGGATGCCCCACAACACAAGGATGCTCCTATGAAAAATGCCAGAGCTGCCGATGAAGGTGGTATTGGTGACACAGTTCTTGTGGTTCGAGATGGTTCGAGATATTCCTGCTACTGATCAGGTGGTTCGAGATATTCCTGCTACACATATAACCACTGATCAGCTGCGGGAAATCAGGTCTTGCTTCAAGGATCTGCTCAAAGAAGAAGTTGAAGGTGTGTTGGCTAATGCAGTTAGCAACACCATAGCTGATCAGAGACAGGCGAGCCTCAGAGAGATTAAAGATCAAAGGGAGTTTTCCATCTCCCAGATTGAGGCTTTGAAGGATCAGTTCACACAAACTTTGACCAACCTGAATGGCGAGTTCAAAAAGGCCTATGATGAAAAAATAGCCCAGGTTGATCAACATCAGGTCTCACTTCTCTTGATCGTAGAAAAACTGGAGAAGATGGAAGAGAAACTTGACAAGCTAATTCTTACCTTCTCCACTGCCGTCGAAGCTGCAAAATCCGAGATGATCTCAAAAATTCAAGATATAACCGCTCAGACACAAGGATTGAATGCTTCTGATCTGAACAAAGCCATCTCTGTCAGTTTTGGCTCCCTGATTTCCCACCTCAATGCTCTTTTTAATCAAACCAAAAAGGGGGAAGGCCAGGTTGAGAAACCAACTGACTTTATAAAGACTACAGAAGAGCTTATCCAAACAGTTGAAACTTATGGCCAAAGACTAGACCATCTTGATCTGTTTGCAAATGAAGTTTCTGAGAAGATGGAAAAGTCTAAGGCAAGGAAAATGGCCGGAGGAGCTGGAACCTCTAAAGCTGCTGATCCTACTATTCAAGCAAAAAGAGTTACAAGAAGCACAGCGAGTTAGATACAATCTGATAAAGAAATGGCAGAAAAACTCTCTAAGGAGCAGATTTCTGAAGAAGCTCGTTTGAGTGAAGAAGAAAGAAAAGTTAAGAAATTGGCCGAGGCAGAAGGACTTAGAAAGAGATACACCTCGAGGGTAAGGAAAGGTCAAGCCGGGAAATCTTGTGTGGAACCACAGCTGGCAGCAAGAATTGATGACATTATTCTCAAAACTGCTGCTCATGCCGATAAATTTAAAGAATGGAATAAGATCAGAGGTGAATGGCTCCTGGATGCTTTTGTTCTGGATCTAGTGCTAAAAAAGAATCACCAGATGAGCAATTTCTCAACTGGTTGGAGAACAAGCATCCAAACTTTTTGAAGTAACTGGAGAATGAGGCCAGGAAGATAAATGTAAGAATAGCCCATCAAGATTATGAGGTGATGGACTACACGAAGAAGTCAGATGGCTCATTCGACAGATTGGCCTTTCAACGATTCTACTTTGACATCCTGAGTAAGTCGCACATAACTGATCCTCAGCAGATCAACGATGTCAAATGGAAATTATACCGGATATTCAACATTCCACAAGATCAACGAGAAATGCCGGAGGGCTACATTCCAAGAGTTTGAAGATCAGAAGATAGTTTTAGGATCAATTGTATTTTATGCTAAAACTTTTCAGATGTAACTTGTAAAGACAAATTCTGTTAAATGAAAAGTTTATTTTACTGATCCTAAGACAATCTCTCATTGTCATCTGATTATTTGCTCTTTATTGTTTTATAATATTATCAACTGTTGTTGGTTTCTCAAATGTTTTGGTTTCATCAAAAGAGGGGAAATTGTTGGGAAATTTAGAGTTTTGATGAAAGTTCCAAAACATCTGTAATAGGACCAGTCAGACCTGTTAGATGACTGATGATCTAGATATCAAGTTAAGGTGACCAGTTAATAATTATTGTATAGAACAATTGATGTAATAGATAGGTCACATATTGAGGGGGAACTCAATATATAAGTCAAGTCTCGAAGAAGATCAGATCAAAAGATCAGATAGCCAGACGATCAGGTGAGGACATGAAGATGAAGATCAGATGACCTGAAGATCAGATGACTACCAAAAGAACAATACCAGAAGACCTACATCAGTCGAGTCTGCTAGTTGAGCTAAGACAACTTACACCTGAAGAATCTATCAGGTAGACTGATCGGTTTAAGTGATCAGTTCATCTCACACCTGGTTACAACTGTTTGTGCACCAGATCATACGTTGTTTAAACCGACAAGAAGAATGTCAACCTTAGTTGGTAAAACAAACACAGAACAAGTGTACTTGTTAACCAATGAGAACGAGACACATATGCACGGAGCTGATAATGCGGGATTTGGCGCTGCATAGTCAAACGACTAGAAAGGACAAACATACATGCTTTCGACCATGCCGTTCCTGAAGCACGTCACATCAACCCTGCAATTCTACCAAATATAGCCTGAAATTTAAATTGCTCTCCAATGGCTATTTGATTTCGAGGTCTATAAATATGGGATTAATCTTCATAGTGAAGACACGAAAATTATCATCAAGCTCAAACCATAGCAATTTCCGCACGAAGAACACTAATTCAAGAAAATTTCTAAGTGTTCATCCCATTAGTTCTTAGCATAGAATTATTATCCTCTAGCTTAAGGCTACCTCAAAACTAGGATTGAATTCCAGATGGAACAAACAACAAATCTTTACCCAAACCAAAAGTTAGGTTAAGTTTGTTTAGCAAGATTTCAGACTAGGGTTTCTAGTTCTGATTTCTGGGATCGGTTGAGTGAGAACTCCTTAAACATCTGTTGGTTGTACCGTGTTGGACTAACACAATAAACTAAGTCTAGTTGGTTAGTTGGTGCCCCTTTTGAAGGGAAGAGTGGATGTAGGAGTTGGACTCCGAACCACTATAAAATCTTGTGTGCATTTACTTGTCTTATCTGCTTTACACTACTGCACACAACTTGAGTTTAAATTGCATACATATTTTTAGTTAGGATCAGTCTGCATCAAGCAACTGATCTGATCAGTTTGACACTTTAGTCATCTGATTGAAAACAGACTGCAGAATCTGATCTTATAAAACTGGTTTTTCACACGGGTTAGAACTTGCTTCCGCACATCAGTTAAATTGATAGACACCGAACTGATCTGTCATCAGACTATCAGTAAGTTGGATATCAGTCCAAACTGATTCACACGCACTCTGATCAGGCAACTTGCTTTCACACCTGATCTTGCACAAAAAGTTTTCAGAAGTCTATTCACCCCTCCTCTCTAGACTTCTGCCCTCACAAAACCCGTTCGGGACCTACAAGACTTTCCTTGCATACGTTTCTCTGTATTAAATCTCAGCAATTGTCATGTAATTAATAATACTGCCCAAAATACAAAGTGTAGAATCACTGTCTGATTATAAACTCAACATATATCAAAACAATAAATATTAATCACACACAATCCTATTCAAAGGACAGAGATTAAGAAATCAACAACCACTGAGGTCTAATTCTTCATCCCATAAGTCAATACGAAATAATTTATCCTCTCTGTAGGTCCGCTTCAGCGCATCACAATGCACTAGTGTAATCTATTGGTCAAGACAAGTCAATCTGAGCTTTACACATCAACCTCTACCAATGTACTTATTTACAAGGAAATGTTAATGTGATCTTCTGTGATCGGGTATCACCACATTAACTACAATGCAAGATGTACTAATATTGAACGGTTTGCAATAAATAAATAACATTCATTCATATTTAGAGCAACAATGATAAAAGATTTATTTTTTATAAATAAAAGTAAATTATCTATTATACAAACTAAAAATATATTTTCGCGTATACTCAACACTGTTAACATTAGGCACACCAAAAGAAAAGGGAAGAAAGGATGTTAGTACTTTAATGATATGTGTGATATTGGGTATGTGTTTGGAAGTACGATTATTTTAACAATACAGTTTATCTATGTAATAGTTAGATTGTGACTTGAGTGATGGAGTATGTGGTGTATATGGAATTACAATCGATGTTATGGTATTAGTATTTGTGATTTTCTAGTATTTTGTGTATTAGACGATAATTCGTTTTATGATATGTGATGTTTATGGATAAAATATTTTTGGGTTGATGTTATGTGATTTTAATGATGTATGACTCTATGGTTATGTATTAGATTAGTATTATATCAAAAAAAAAAAAAAGTAAACTAATAGTATGTAAAAAACATTTCATAAATATGATATACATTCACACACCAAAAATGTACATTTATATGGAAAAAATTACTCAACAAGGCTTGAATTAGGCATGACCAAAATACAAAAAATAAAAATTGTGAAAGCAAAAATTTATTCTAAAAAATAAAAAATACAAAGTTTTAAAACATATGAAAAATTTATATTATTTTTCAGAATGTGTATTTTCACAAAATGGTTTAATATCTAGTTGTAAAGACATTACAGTATATAAATATTTTGACACTAGATTCTAGATAGTGGCAGATTGCTTGGTAGATTAAGAAATGACATAAATACTGATCAGAAATAAATATTAGATTGTGTTTTAACATCTCAAAAGATTTTCTGAGATATAGAAGTGTACATCCACACTTACTCTTTTGCTTAGAACAAATAACAAAAAAATAAAATGAAAAAGAGGATTCAAGGACCAGATGGTGGAAGTGTTCTTCCAAAACTGTTGGACGAGATCATCACATAAATACTATCAAGGTTGCTTCAGAAGGACACTATTAGGTGCAAAGTTCTATGCAAGTATTGTGGGTCTTAAATCTCATCTGATTACTTCACAGAGGAGGAAGTGTACATATATTATATTATATATACAAATGTAACGATGTTTGTACATTAATGAGGAATAATTTTTTTTTTCATGAAATGGTACGAAATGTGAAAATCTTATTTGACCCAAACAATTGGTAAATAAATAAAGAATTGTGGGTGGCACAAAAAGCCAAAACAGGAATAAAAAGTCCAAAATGTCCTGGAGATTAATGTACTAAAATGGACCAAAAATTCAAAACTAATGTACATTTAATATTATTGTCCATATAGTAGATACGTTATACAAAAATATATATATGTATGTACATTATTATCTATTGTAGTATTCATTGTTTAAGATATTAATTAAATGTAAATGTATTTATGTAAAATTAAACTTAATAAAAATAATTGGCCAAATACGAGTATATTTTAGTAAATATATGAACAAGCCCAAATAAAAATGGGTAAAATGTAAACGGCCCATGCCCAAAAAAATAAAGAATTGTGGATGGCCCAAAATGCCTAAACAAAATAAAAAAGTCCAAAATGTCTTGAAGATTAATCTATTAAAATGGTCCAAAAATGTAAAAAGTCAAGATTTTTTCAAAAAAAAGTTCAAAATGTCCTGGAGATTAATCTACTAAAATGGGCCAAAAAGTAAAAACTAATTTACATTAATAATATGCAGTGTCCATTCAATAGATACGTTATACAACAACATATATATGTGGACATTATTATCTAGTTTTGTATACAATGTTTAAGTTGTTAATTAAATGTAAATGTATTTTGGAAAACGAAAATTAATAAAAAAATAATTGATATGGAAATAAACATGTATACATTTGAATACGTTTTAGAATTTTTTTTGGATAATTCGGTAGTGTATTCAGATCAAAATTGTTGTACTTTTCAAAGAAACCCATACTCGAGAAGTCCATAACATAAAGATTCACTTAATTAATTTTATAAAGCATTGTAAAAATACTAATTTCCCTTTTGAAACGGTAAGATTACCTTCAACCCCAATTGATTTTCCTATTGATTCAAAAAGAGCAAAAAGAGCAGAAGTTTATTTTGGATTGGGTTATATGATAACAAGACCAATGATTATAAATTTGTGAGGTTACATTGTTCACTGGATGGAAACGCAACTCAGAGGTAAAATGTTTTTCTTTTAAAAATGGCTTGTGGATAAGTGTTGGTGAATCCCCATATCAATTCCCTTTAGGGATGCCTGGTGTTTACGCTGGTGGAAATTTGAACTGACAGATCCATGAGGATAAAAATAGTTATGGTATTTGTAGTTTCAATTGCAATACTGAGTCTTTTAGGCATATTAGTCTACATGTAAATCCAATAGAGACTTATGGTTATTATACTCAGGGCCGGTCCTTTAATAAGGCCAACGAACCGAGTGATTGAGACCAAGAAATATATCAAAATTTTAGGGGCTCATTTTTTTTATACCTTTATATATATATATATATATATAATGCTATAGCCTCATAACGATGGGGCGACCATCTACCGAAGATATGACACCCTGGGCCGCTCCGAGGCGACCAGCTCCGTACGCCGAAAGATGACAATCGGCCACAAAAGGCGATCATCTGGGAGCGACCACGGTCACCTTAGTCGGTGACCTCAAGCGACCATCTAGGGCCGATGATGATAAACATGGAAGAGATTTGAAGCAGTTAAAGAGGCGGATATCCCGGGTCTAAGCACGGAAAGTGTATCAGAAAGCAAGGATCTCGGTCTCGAATCAAGGAGGCCATTTCCCAACTTCCAGAAACCCTTGAAGGCCGACGAGTCAGGCCCACAGAGGGGTTTAACCTAGTTTCTTAGTCTATAAATATCCCATGTAATGCTCATTGTAAAGGATCGAAATTTTAGTACTCTAGGCAGATATAATAAAACTCGTGGCTTGGTATTGCCCCCGGACGTAGCCGAATTCTGGCGAACCAGTGTTGTGAGAAGAATAAACCCGACTTGCGAAGCCGAACAGTCGCTGCATAGCGGCCAGGCAGAGCAACCTGGGGCAAGACCCCAGAAGCCGGACGTCGGGAGATCAGGGGGCCTAAAGACCAGATGATCAGAAGATCAATTTAGAGACCAAATGGCTTGACGACCAGATTAGGAAATCACTGCCCTAACACGTATGTAGGCGACATGTTTAGAGGTCGCAAGGATTACAAGTTGCTGCAGGCGACCAGGAAGAGCGACTCGGAACAAGACTCCGCAAGCCGGAGGTCGTGAAGTAGCAAATTTCATCAGTTATAAGAAATGCCCGACAAGCCGCAAGATCCGCCCTTGAAGCTCGGCCCGCAAATGGGGCTTAAAAACTACAGCGACCATTGACCCGGCGAAGCGAAATTCTTGGCCAGCGGGATTGAAGCTTCATTTATTATTTTTCCTTATGTAAATTCCCGCCCAAGAGGCGGAAATCCTTGTATAAATAGGCCTCAATGGCCACATTGAAAAGGGTATGAGTCTTTAGTGTTAAAACGAAGAAGATAGTAAAAACACTACTGGCTTGGTTTGCCCCTTGACGTAGTCTATTTAAAGATGAACTGGGTCAACAAATTTTCAGAGTTCTTTATTATTTTCTATTCTCAATTCATTGTTTAATTTACTTGTAGGCCGGAATATTAAACCGGACACAATAATTAGCGCCGTTTGTGGGAAAATTATATTGATTTTTCCAAAATTCTTTAGAAAACCCACCATCCGATCATTCGAAATGGCAAACAATCGGAACGATGCTGCTGTTGGGATTATACTGGAAAGTATGCTTTTACTTTGTATAATCAAACTGAATTTCAGACTTATTTACTGAAATAAATTGTTTATCACTGATGCGTTAAATATTATCGAATGTTACATATATTTACTGCATAACTGTTCAATAAATAGTACGTGTTACATTGTAGTTAATTTAGTGATGCCCGATCATAGAAGATTAAATTAACAGTCCCTTGTAACCAAAAGTACACCATTCACGACCTAGATGGAAATGAACAATCCATCGTGAAAGGTTGAAGTGTAAAGCTCAGATTGGCTTGTCTTGTCCAAAGAGATTACACTAGTGCATGTCTATTGCACTGAAGAGGACCTATACGAGGACAAATTCTTCAGAACTGAACTAGGAAGAATTAGACCTCAGTGGTTCGTTATTTCTTAATCTTCGTCCCTTAAATAGGATCATGTGTGGTTAGTAAGTATTGCTTTGACTTATTACGGGTAGAGAATAAACAAGATTCAATACTTTATATCTTGGGCAATATTATTGGTCACATGTGTAGCTAAGATTTAATACGAAGAATCGTATACAAGTACGCTTATTCGATTTGCTCCCTTGGGAGGTTCATAAGTTTTATCATACCAAATCTTGCAAGTGGAACTAGTTTCCGGTATGAGTAATAATGTTGAACCGTTCCTTTACCAAGGATAAAAAGATATTAATTAATGGAAAGCTATTTCAGTGGCTTGAATTAATTAATGGGCTAGATAATCTTAAACACGAGAAATAATAACCAGGAGCCATATTGACTATAATATGGGTTAAGATGGATAGTGCAATATTAATTATGTAGTGGGATTAATTAATATTTATGGGCTTGAATAATATTGTGGCTCAATATTGATAATTCAAGATCCATTGAAAGGTCCAATCTTAATTCTCCTAAAGGCCCCCCAAGTAGCCCAACATAAAGTCCAATAACTGGAAAATGTGTTTAAAAATAAAATAAATTTGTTGCCTATTTTTCCTTGTTTTTTTTTCGAAAAATATGGATAAAAGGGGAAAAAGTTTTTCTTTGAATTTTGTTATGGAATGAAGATATGTATTCTTGGAATACAAGATTATCTCATTAAATTCAAGAAATCTCCCACTTGGTTATTCATATAGTTTGTTTCGAAAATTTTGAAATATAAAGGGCAAGAAATATTTTCTTGATTTTCTTGAAAAGATATTATGGAAGATATGTATTTCTTGAAATACAAGAATATCTCATAAATTCAAGAAGATCCAAATCTTGGATTCTTGGTCCCTCTTATTTTCGAAAATTCACCATAGCAAGATAAGGTGGGATTTTTGTGGAATATTTTAATTATGAGAAAAAAAATATAGGAGATATATTCAAGATTTCTTGGAGATCAAGAAAAGATTTTTCCACATTGTTTTTCCCTAAAAATTCGACCACCACCCTATCTATAAATAGGGGATGATTCTTTCCTTCCCAAGTGCAATTCCATGTGCTGGAAAAATTAGTAAATCCACAAAAGTGGTGCAACAAATTTTATTTTTTCCTTTTAGTTAATTGTTCGCGGGAATCCTACCACCGGATTGTCGAGCAAGGATTAAGGGAATACTTTGGGAAGGCTTTTTGGTGTGTTTTCATCGACAAGTCCATTGCCATTCCAAGAGGTAAGTTTATGTAAACTCGTAGTAATTCCGCATGCGTAGGATTTACGTGAACTGTTTATATGCATGATTTATTGTTGAGTTATTATTTGAATTAATATAGGATTAATTCATGCTAGTAATAATTGTTAGGATTAAATTTATATTTAAATATTCATCCCGAATAGATCCAGGCAATTCGTTCCCCAACAATTGGTATCGAGCCTCGGTTTAGCCTCGATCTTTAAATTGTAATTTAATTCGCTTTCATTAAATTTGAAATTAGATAGTAGAATTGCTAGATCTTTTTTGCAGGTATCCAATTGTCATGGAATTTAATGTGTTTATTTATGCATGCATATAAATTGTTGTTTTTAATTCGATTCGTTCGAATTCGTTTTGCCTCGTGAGAAAATCCACGAGTAGATTAGAATTTGTTTGATTTGATCAATGTAATAGACTAGTCTAGATCTTGGTTTATTTATTTTTGTAAAATAAATTGTAACCGGATCGGAAACGGAGGCGGAGACGAAGAATTAAAAGACGGGATCCCATCGAAAGTAGTAAGATGCGTCGCGCGAAACGTGCTGGGGCGGAGGCAAATGCGCGACTTCGACATCGCGTGGTGCGCGACGGGCGGACATGGGCGAGGGGGCGGCATGGGCGGGCGCGTGGGGCGCTTGCCCAGGCATGCGTGGCGCCTCGCCGAGAACCGCCTAAACTTGTTGCCGAAGCGGGCGACTGCCGGGCGACGCTTGGGCGCTTTAGGGCGACACGACACCACTCGACATGGCCGGGGGAGTGCTAGGCGGGCACTCTGACCTGCTAGCTGGTCGATGACGTGGCTTGACAAGGCATTTTTTTAAGACGGTCAAGTGGGAGCTTTTCGAGACGAACGTTGAAGGCTATGAAGACGATTTCTCAAGATCAAGATATGACAAAAACTAACCATGACAATTGGATATATTTGCCCAATATGTTTAATTTTTTGTTTTGATGTTATGCATTATTTTATGCTTATTTAAATTGTGTTTAAATTTGCAATGCATGAGAAAATATTTTGAAAAATCTCACTTTCGAAAATTACTAAGTATGCTTAAACAATTAATTGACAATTTTATGTATAATAAAATTGAATTAATTTTGACCTCCATGATTTATTTATTTGTGAATTCTTTTGGAGAAATTCCCCCCACGGGACTGTCAAAAGATAGATTTCACATGAATAAATTCCAAATGGATGATTGTGGATTATTACTAGTGGCGATTTATGACCCTCCCCGAGGCTCGTTCAAAGCGAAATAATAATTTCAGATTTAATCATGGTTATTACTTAGGTATAAAATTGATATGCATATACTTCCCTCAAGTCCCCGCAATTTTATATTGGTCAAGTGGGAGCCAACTATTAATCTAGCTATTAAAGGTTTGTAATTGTTCTTGTTTGTAACCTGCTTGAATGTGTTTAAATAATGACCCACCCCACGTGGCTTATTTAAACTGTTTTGAGATGTTGGCTGATGCATGTTCATATTTTTTGGAGATTTTAATATGAAACATGTGATCGAACCTTGTGATATATTTGTGCTTGTGCATATTATTATTTATTTCGAGTTCATCATGTCGCAACCTTTTAATCCAATCGCTCAATATACTTAAAGATAATTTGCTTACTTGGTGAAAACTTTGTTGATTGAGTCGAAACTTACTATTGTCCTCATCGCACAAAGCCATAACCGGGTTCTCACTACACCTAAAACCGTAAAAGCCAAAAGATGAGTCAACTAAAACGGTTAAGAAAGAGTATCTTGATCGGGAGCGCGTTCAATCGAAATGGCAAAGTGTACCATCTTAGCTTCTATGTCGATGTGTTGCAACACCAACACCGAAACGCGTGAGAGACCGGCGCAGACATCATGACTAGTCTTAAAGCGATGTTTCAACATCGTAACCAGATATGGCTCTTCAGATCACCATGAGAGACTTGCTCTCTATGAAAATGGTGGAGGGAACGCCTGTAAGGGAGCACGTTCTCCAGATGATGGCTCACCTTAACAAACTTGAGGTACTTGGCGCCGAATATGACATCGAGACCCAAATCGATTTCGTGCTCCATTCTCTGCCGAAAAGCTTTGAACAGTTCAGGTTGAACTATCAGATGAATAATCGAAGTTCTCGATGCCCGATCAAGGTGAAGCTTTGGTCTCGGCAGAGGCGATATTGGGGCAAAAGAGCCAAGCCTTGGTGGCAAATGGACCTTCTTCTTCTTCTAGGCCAAGGGGTGGTAAGAACAAGAAAAAGGACAAGAGCCACAAGCAAGTGAACTCAAGTGTTGCCAAAGGCAAAGAAAAGGTGAAGGGAGGTGGAGGAGTTAGCAAGCCAGCTAAAGGGAGGTGTTTAAAGTGCGGTGAGAGGGGACATTGGAGGTCAGCCTGTTCCAATTCCAAAAGGAATGGAAAGAAAGGTAATGCTCACACACTAGTTGTTGAAACTTGCTTAGCGGCGTATGCCTCCCATTTATGGGTGGTGGATACGGGATCCACTGATCATGTTTGTTTCACTTTACTGGGTTTCAAGCGGACCCGACAACTTAGTGGGAGTGAGATCCTCATCACACTGGGCGATGCTACGAGAGTGGCAGCTGAAGCAGTGGGAGAAGTGCACCTGTCCTTTGAAGACAGAGTTTTAATTTTAAGAGATGTACTTTACGTTCCGAATTTTAGAAAGAACATAATTTCAGTTTCAAAACTTTACCTTGATGGATATTCGGTTACTTTTGATAAAGTTGTTACCATTTCTCTTTATGATAAATTTATCTGTCATGGAACGTTTTCAAGTAATCTCTATACAATTAACTGTGCACACCACTCACGAAATGCATCCTATAACACATTAATTGTTTCCAACAAAAGAAAACGTTCATCAGACGTGAATGAAACACTTCCATGGCATCTAAGATTGGGACATATTAATCCAAAGAGGATCCAAAGGTTGGTAGAAGACGGTTCTCTGGAGTCTCTCCAAGTTGAACCAATTCCAACCTGCAAATCATGTTTGGAGGGTAAAATGACCAAGAGGGCATTCGGAGCCAACGGGAATATAGCCAAAGAAGTGTTAGAAATCGTTCACACAAACGTATGTGGTCCAATGTAAACCATGGCAAGAGGAGGTTACGAGTATTTTGTCACTTTTATTGATGACTACTCGAGGTACGGTTATATTTTCCTTATGAAGCATAAATCTGAGACCTTTGAGAAATTCAAAGAATTTAAAGGCTCAAGAAGAGAATCATAGGGAAAAATGTATCAAGTCTCTACGATCCGATCGTGGAGGCGAAGTACCTCAAATATGAGTTTTGAACTACTTTGTTTGATGAAGGGATTGCATCCCAACCGTCAAGACTTAACCCCTCAACAAAACGGGGTTGGCAGAGGGAAGAAAATGAACTCTTTTGGAAATGGTTAGATCAATGATGTGTTATGCGGATCTTTCCAAGTCGTTTCGGGGTCATGCCTTGGAGATAATGCTTACATTCAACTTGGTGCCATCCAAATCGGTTCCCAAAACTCCCAAAGAATTGTGGATCAAGCGCAAGCCTAGTTTGAGACACATGAGAATTTGGGGGTGTCCGCCTACGTGTTGGACAAGGAAGCCAACAAATTGGATCCTCGATCAGAATTAAGGCTATTTATAGGATACCCCGAGGGAACAAAAGGGTGTATGTTTTATGGTCCCAAAGATCAAAAGGTGGTCATAAGCACCCACTTTAGATTTTGGAGGAAGACTATATGAACGAAAGAAGACCCGTGTAGTGAGATTACCTTAAATGAGCTAAGGGGCTAACCTCATTGCCAACTCGCATAAGATTACATACCAAACGACACCTTACTTACACAACCTAACCTCGTCAGTAGTGGGAGGGTTATGAAACAAATGAGAGATTCATGGGGATAGGAGAGTCCTCGGACTTGATCCCCGATCAAGACGAATCAGACCCATGGACATATGATGAGGCAATCCAAGACAAGGATGTGGTTTCTTGGCGAAAGGCAATGAAAGCAGAAATGGGGTCTATGGATCATAACAGAGTGTGGGAGCTAGTCGAACCACTTAATGGGGTCAAACCTATTGGTTGCAAGTGGGTATACAAGAGAAAGAGGGAATCGGACGGGAAGGTGGAAACCTTCAAGGCAAGGCTTGTGGCGAAAGGTTATACTCAGAAAGAAGGGATCGACTATGAGGAAACTTTTTCACCTGTAGCAATGCTCAAGTCCATCCGGATTCTCTTGTCGATTGCTGCACATCTTGATTTTGAAATCTGGCAAATGGATGTCAAGACAGCTTTCCTTAACGGAAGTCTTGATGAGGAAATCTATATGCATCAACCCCAAGGCTTCATTGAAAAGGGCCAAGAACACCTAGTTTGTAAGCTCATGAAGTCCATTTACGGACTCAAATAGGCATCCAGAGCTTGAAACCAATGTTTTGATCATGTTATAAAGTCTTATGGGTTTGATCAAAACGAGTTCGAAAGTTGTGTGTACAAAAAGCGTGTCGGAACTGCATTGGTATTCTTAGTACTATACGTAGATGACATTCTGCTCATCGGGAACGATGTAAAGGTGTTATCAGACGTAAGGGCATGGTTTTCAAAACAGTTTGATATGAAGGACTTAGGGGAAGCCGGGCACATTCTTGGGATCAAGATCACTCAAGATCGCAAGAAAATGATGATAGGCTTATCGCAAGCTTCATAGATAGACACTGTCTTGAAACGATTCAGCATGCAGGATTCCAAGAAAGGCTTCATACCTTTCAGACATGGAATCCATCTATCCAAGGAAATGTGCCCTAAGACACAAAGGGAGATAGATGACATGAAAGGCATTCCTTATGCTTCGGCTGTCGGAAGCCTTATGTATGCAATGCTATGCACGAGACCGGATATTTGCTTTGCCGTTGGCATGGTGGCAAGATATCAAAGTAACACGGGGAGAGAACATTGGACGGCAGTTAAAAACATTCAGAAGTATCTGAAAAGAACTCGGGATAGAATGTTGGTTTATCAGTCGGATAATCTAATCCCCATAGGCTACACGGACTCAGATTTCCAATCAGACATAGATTCCAGAAAATCTACCTCCGGTAGTGTGTTTTGCATGGGGGGAGGAGCCATGACATGGAGAAGCATCAAGCAGAAATGCGTCGTGGATTCTACCATGGAAGCCGAATATGTAGCTGCTTGCGAGGCAGCGAAAGAAGCGGTTTGGCTCAAGAACTTCATAGTGGACTTGGATGTAGTTCCGAATTTGCCCAGCAGAATCACTGTTTATTGTGACAATGCCGGAGCAGTTGCAAATTCAAGGGAACCAAGAGCCCACAAGGCCAGCAAACACATTGAAAGAAAATACCATCTTATACGAGATATCGTTAAGAGAGGAGATATAGAGGTGGCAAAGATCGCGTCGGGAGACAACCTAGCTGATCCATTCACAAAGGGTCTGCCTCAGAATACATTCGAGAGACATGTGGAAGGGATGGGTGTCAAGACCGTTGCCAATCTGCTTTGAGTATAAGTGGGAGACATTATTAGGTTCGTGTAGGTGACATTATATGTCACGGATCTACACGAGACATGCTGTAGATATACTTAAAAGCAGACTTTGAGTATAAGTGGGAGATTGTTGGGATTATACTGGAAAGTATGCTTTTACTTTGTATAATCAAACTGAATTTCGGACTTATTTACTGAAATAAATTGTTTATCACTGATGCGTTAAATATTATCGAATGTTATATATATTTACTGCATAACTGTTCAATAAATAGTACGTGTTACATTGTAGTTAATTTAGTGATACCCGATCATAGAAGATTAAATTAACAGTCCCTTGTAACCAAAAGTACACCATTCACGACCTAGATGGAAATGAATACTCCATCGTGAAAGGTTGAAGTGTAACACTCAGATTGGCTTGTCTTGACCAAAGAGATTACACTAGTGCATGTCTATTGCACTGAAGAGGACCTACAGGAGGACAAATTCTTCAGAACTGAACTAGGAAGAATTAGACCTCAGTGGTTCGTTATTTCTTAATCTTCGTCCCTTAAATAGGATCACGTGTGGTTAGTAAGTATTGCTTTGACTTATTACGGGTAGAGAATCAACAAGATTCAATACATTATATCTTGGGCAATAATATTGGTCACATGTGTAGCTAATACGAAGAATCGTGTACAAGTACGCTTGTTCGATTTGCTCCCTTGGGAGGTTCATAAGTTTTATCATACCAAATCTTGCAAGTGGAACTAGTTTCCGGTATGAGTAATAATGTTGAACCATTCCTTTACCAAGGATAAAAAGATATTAATTAATGGAAAGCTATTTCAGTGGCTTGAATTAATTAATGGGCTAGATAATCTTAAACACGGGAGATAATAATCGGGAGCCATATTGACTATAATATGGGTTAAGATGGATAGTGCAATATTAATTATGTAGTGGGATTAATTAATATTTATGGGCTTGAATAATATTGTGGCTCAATATTGATAATTCAAGATCCATTGGAAGGTCCAATCTTAATTCTCCTAAAGGCTCCCCCAAGTAGCCCAACATAAAGTCCAATAACTGAAAAAGGTGTTTAAAAATAAAATAAATGTGTTGCCTATTTTTCCTTGTTTTTTTTCGAAAAATATGGATAAAAGAGGAGAAAGATTTTCTTTGAATTTTGTTATGGAATGAAGATATGCATTCTTGGAATACAATATTATCTAATTAAATTCAAGAAATCTCCCACTTGGTTATTCATATAGTTTGTTTCGAAAATTTTGAAATATAAAGAGCAAGAAAGATTTTCTTGAAAAGATATTATGGAAGATATGTATTTCTTGAAATACAAGAATATCTCATAAATTCAAGAAGATCCAAATCTTGGATTCTTGGTCCCTCTTATTTTTGAAAATTCACCATAGCAAGATAAGGTGGGATTTTTGTGGAATATTTTAATTATGGGAAAAAGAATATAGGAGATATATTCAAGATTTCTTGGAGATTAAGAAAAGATTTTCCCACATTGTTTTTCCCTAAAAATTCAACCACCACCATATCTATAAATAGGGGCTGATTCTTTCATTCCCAAGTGCAATTCCATGTGCTGGAAAAATTAGTAAATCCACAAAAGTGGTGCAACAAATTTTATTTTTTCCTTTTAGTTAATTGTTCGCGGGAATCCTACCACCGGATTTTCGAGCAAGGATTAAGGGAATACTTTGGGAAGGCTTTTTGGTGTGTTTTCATCGACAAGTCCATTGCCATTCCAAGAGGTAAGTTTATGTAAACTCGTAGTAATTCCGCATGCGTAGGATTTACGTGAACTGTTTATATGCATGATTTATTGTTGAATTATTATTTGAATTAATATAGGATTAATTCATGCTAGTAATAATTGTTAGGATTAAATTTGTATTTAAATATTCATCCCGAATAGATCCAGGCAATTCGTTCCCCAACAGCTGCTAGGCATGAAGTTGTTGCTCGGGATGGGGCAGAAGCCTCCCTGAGCTCCCATCACACTCACTCAGTTGCCGCCACAGCCGCTCCGAACTGGGGGAATCTCATCCGAACCCCAGAAGACGAAAGTACCGTTCTGGCTGTCCTCCGAAAGAGGCAGCTCACCTTCGAAGAACCAGGGGAACCACTCCCAAACAAGAGGGCCAACTCGGACCCAATGATCCATGTGGCGAAGTATAACTCCTACATGGCATCCACAGGTGCAACCGATGCGACCAAGTGTAGACTTTTCTCACTGACACTGAGCGACCAAGCCCATATGCGGTTCAGCTTTTTGCCCCATACTCAGTGGACACTTTCGAACAGCTCGCTAGACTGTTCTTAAGCCACTTCTCGGCGATGGTTCCCCGACCAGCAACAAAGCAGCACCTGATGAATACTCAGCAAGGTGAAAATGAGTCTGATCGATCCTATGTTGAAAGGATTGACAAACTCATCCTTGAAGAAGATCCCTTAGGGGATGAGACGAAACTACTCGGTGTCATTAGCAGCCTCAGGAAAGGAACCAAGATGTGGCGGCGCATGAACGCCGACTACCCAACAAGCTATGCCGACTTCAAGAGGCGGGCTAGCGACCTAATCCATACTGCAGAACTTCTAAAATCCCGACTTTTCGAAACAAAGGAAGTCGCGGAACTAAAAATAAGTTCCAAGAAAACTAGGGGCCACTACAAGGCACCTGGCAACTTCAAACCGTTCGAAGAGTCGATGCCGGTAAAGTTAATGGATGTCCTCGGTATGACACCTGGTCATGTCTACACGTAAATTAAAGGTCGCGAACTACTCCTCCCACCTCGCTCGATCAAGGATAAGAGTAAGCAGAACGCGAACAAGTTCTGCCACTATCACGACCATGCAGGCCACTACACAAGCGAATGCAAGGACCTACTGAAACAACTTTGGAGGATGTATGAGGACGGCTTGCTGGATGAATTTTTCAAGCTACCTCAAGCGGACAATGAACCAAGGCCGTGAGATCGCCAACCAGAAAACTGTCCCAGGTAAGGAAGGCCCCTCCCCCATTAAAGATACCAAGGTGTCTACCTAATGGAGCTTACGAGCTCGAAAACCTAGATGGCACAAAGGCTCAGTACCCCTGAAATGCGACTCACCTAAAGAAATGTTATCAACAGGTCGGAGATCGCCATTTTGTACTAGCTTAGCAAGATGCAATAAAAAAAGGCATACTGTTCTTTGCAAATCTCCTACATGTCCAAAACCAAAGGAGGTCACTTGTGGAAAACGATGACCTCCCGAGGTAGGATTTTCAATTTGTTAGGCGATCAGGTCACAACCTACGGGATACAACCTCATTACTATTTCGTAAGACGGCTAAGAAAAAGTTCACAAACAAGCCGCACCCACATAAGACGACAAAAATAATTTCAATTAAATCGCAATGACAATAAGACGATAAGAACATAACACATCCTATAGTCGTAGAAGTAAAACAAGTCGCGAACAGCTCGACCAGAAATGGTCATCGACGAGCGCAAACGAGTCTTGTATAAAGGGGTTTGCCACTTTAAAGTGTGAGCACAGAAAAGACTTGTACAAAGAGGCTCGTTACCTCGGAGTACAAGCACATAAAAGACTCATACAAAGGGGCTAGCTACCTCGGAGTGCGAGAACACATAAGACTCGCACAAAGGGGTTCACCTCAAAGTGCGAACACAGATAAGACTCGCACAGAGAGGCTCACCTCAAAGTGCGAGCACAAATAAGACTTGCACAGAAAGGCTCACCTAAAAGTGCGAGCATAAATAAGACTCGCACAAAGCGGTTCACCTCAAAGTGCGAGCACAGATAAGACTCGCACAAAGGGGTTTCCCTCAAAGTGCGAGCACAAATAAGACTCGCATAGAGAGGGTCACCTCAAAGTGCGAGCACAAATAAGACTCGCACATAGAGGTTCACCTCAAAGGACGAGCACAAATAAGATTCGCACATAGAGGTTCACCTCAAAGTACGAGCACAAATAAGACTCGCACATAGAGGTTTACCTCAAAGTGCGAGCACAGATAAGACTCACACAGAGAGGTCCACCTCAAAGTGCAAGCACAGATAAGACTCGCACAAAGAGGTCCACCTCAAAGTGCGAGCACATATAAGACTCGCACAAAGGGGTTCACCTCAAAGTGCGAGCACTGATAAGACTCGCACAAAGGGGTTCACCTCAAAGTGCGAGCATAGATAAGACTCGCATAGAGGGGTTCACCTCAAAGTGTGAGCACAGATAAGACTCGCACAGAGAGGTTCACCTCAAAGTGCGAGCACAGATAAGACTCGCACAGAGGGTTCACCTCAAAGTGCGAGCACAAATAAGACTCGCATAGAGGGGTTCACCTCAAAGTGCGAGCACAAATAAGAGTCGCACAAAGAGGTTCACCTTAAAGTGCGAGCACAGACAAGACTCGCACAGAGAGGTTCATCTCAAAGTGCGAGCACAAATAAGACTCACACAAAGAGGTTCACCTCAAAGTGCGAGCAAAAATAAGACTCGCACAGAGAGGTTCACCTCAAAGTTCGAGCATAGACAAGACTCGCACAGAGAGGTTCACCTCAAAGTGCGAGCACAGACAAGACTCATACAAAGAGGTTCACCTCAAAGTACGAGTACCGACCAAGACTCTCGACGAGCTCAATCTTGGCAAATAACAATCTAAAAGTGCGAGCACAAATAAGACTCGCATAGAGAGGATCACCTCAAAGTGCGAGCACAAATAAGACTCGCACATAGAGGTTCACCTCAAAGGACAATCACAAATAAGATTCGCACATAGAGGTTCACCTCAAAGTACGAGCACAGATAAGACTCGCACATAGAGGTTTACCTCAAAGTGCGAGCACAGATAAGACTCACACAGAGAGGTTCACCTCAAAGTGCGAGCACAGATAAGACTCGCACAAAGAGGTCCACCTCAAAGTGAGAGCACATATAAGACTCGCACAAAGGGGTTCACCTCAAAGTGTGAGCACTGATAAGACTCGCACAAAGGGGTTTACCTCAATGTGCGAGCATAGATAAGACTCGCATAGAGGGGTTCACCTCAAAGTGGGAGCACAAATAAGACTCGCATAGAGAGGTTCACCTCAAAGTGCGAGCACAGATAAGACTCGCACAGAGGGGTTCACCTCAAAGTGCGAGCACAAATAAGACTAGCACAGAGGGGTTCACCTCAAAGTGCGAGCACAAATAAGAGTCGCATAGAGAGGTTCACCTTAAAGTGCGAGCACAGATAAGACTCGCACAGAGAGGTTCACCTTAAACTGCGAGCACAGACAAGACTCGCACAGAGAGGGTCATCTCAAAGTGCGAGCACAAATAAGACTCACACAGAGAGGTTCACCTCAAAGTTCGAGCATAGACAAGACTCGCACGGAGAGGTTCACCTCAAAGTGCGAGCACAGACAAGACTCATACAAAGAGGTTCACCTCAAAGTACGAGTACCGACCAAGACTCTCGACGAGCTCAATCTTGGCAAATAACAATCTCAGATGATCAACCCCCTGATTTGGGGGCACGAGGGAGAATCAAGCCCGCTAAGATGTGTCAAATCTGAAGTTGATCAAAACACTATACCAAGAGTACAACCTCAAGCGCGGAAAACAAAAGAATCTTATTTGAAGAAGAGATGAAGACCGACCTCCGAACGAAGTCGAAGTCCACTCTTGGGGGCCATTGTTGTGAGAAGAATAAACCTGACTTGTGAAGCCGACCAATCGCCGCGTAGCGGACAGGCAGAGCGACCTGGGGCAAGACCCCAGAAACTGGAAGTCGGGAGATCAGGGGGCCTGAAGACCAGATGATCAGAAGGCCAATTTAGAGATCAGATGGCCTGAAAACCAGATCAAGAGATCACTGCCCTAACACGTATGTAGGTGACATGTCTAGAGGTCGCAAAGATTACAAGTCGCTGCAGGCGACCAGGAAGAGTGACTCAGAACAAAACTCCGCAAGCCAGAGGTTGTGAAGTCGCAGATTCCATCAGTTATAAGAAACACCCGACAAGCCGCAATATCCGCCCTTGAAGCTCGGTCCGCAAATGGTGCTTATTAACTACATCGACCATTGACCCGGTGAAGTGGAATTCTCAACCAGCGTGATTGAAGCTTCATTTATTGCTTTTCCTTATGTGAATTTTGCCCCAAGAGGTGGAAATCCTTGTATATATATGCCTCAATGGCTACATAGAAATGGGTTTGAGTCTTTAGTGTTAAAACGAAGAAGATAGTAAAAACACTCCTGGCTTGGTTCGCCCCCAGACAACAAACTGGGTTAACAATTTTTCTGAGTTCTTTATCGTTTTCTATTCTCAATTCATTATTTAATTTACTTATTGCCCAGAATATTAAACCGGACACAACAATTGGCACCGTCTGTGGGAAAAATTATATTGATTTTTCCGAATTCTCTAGAAAACCCACCATTCAATCGTTCGAAATGGCAAACAATCGGAACAAAGCTGCTAGGCATGAAGTTGATGCTCGTGATGGGGCAGAAGCCTCCCTGAGTTCCCATCACACTCACCCAGTAGCCGCCACAGCTACTCCGAACTGGGAGAATATCATCTGAATCCCAGAACATGAAAGGGTCGTTCTGGATATCCTCCGAAAGAGGCAGCTCACCTTCGACGACCCAGGGGAACCACTCCCAAACAAGAGGGCCACCCAAGATGCAGGCCCCTCTAAGGGCAAGGGTCACTTGACCCGGAAAGAGCGGTCCGTAGGATAACTGACCATCCCGAAGATGAGAAACATCAACACCAGGGATTATCGGCTCCCTCGCACTGAAAGACCAGCGGGTTCGAACAATGTGTTCGACCACCTCGGAAACCCTGGAGCACTAAAAGCTCCGCACAACATAGAGGATGAGGCAAACTCTCATCCTAGATAAGACAATGAACTTGATCGTGACCTCGCACTCGCATTGGTTGTACATCACAATGAGGTGCCAAGGGGCTCTGTTGCCGATGACAGCGACAGACAGGTGCCCTCCCCCGACATTGGATCCTCGCGATGTGCAAGTCCTCGCACTAGCCCGCACTGCTCAGGCATTGCTTGAGCGGATGGACGATCAGAATGGACAGACGGGGGTGGACACCAACCTCGTCGTCCTGAGATCACCATTGGGTATGGTAATCGTCTTAGCACCCACCTAGAGGAAAGTCGACATAGCGGCTATAGATCGCTATAATGGGAACTCGGACCCAAGGATCCATGTGGCGAAGTATAACTCCTACATGGCATCCACTGGTGTAACCGGCGTAGACTTTTCTCACTGACACTAAGCGACCAAGCCCACATGTGGTTCACCTCTTTGCCCCCATACTCAGTGGACACTTTCGAACAGCTCGCTAAATTGTTCTTAAGCCACTTCTCGGCGATTGCTCCCCGGCCAACAACAAAGCATGAATACTCAGCAAGGCAAAAATGAGTCTGATCAATCCTATGTTGAAAGGAACCAAGATGTGGTGGTGCATGACCACCGACTACCCAACATGCTATGCTGACTTCAGGAGGCAGGTTAGCGACCTGATCCATACTGCAGAACTTCTAGAATCCTGACTTTTCGAAACAAAGGAAGTCGCGGAACCAAAAAGAAGTTCCAAGAAAACCGGGACCACTACAAGGTGTTGGGAAATAGTATAACCCCATCACAAGGCACCCGACAACTTCAAACCATTCAAAGAGTCGATGCCGATAAAATTGATGGAAGTCCTCGGCATGACACCTGACCATGTCTACACGCAGATTAAAGGTCAAGAACTGATCCTCCACCTCTCCCGATCAAGGATAAGAGTAAGCAGAACCCGAACAAGTTCTGCCACTATCACGACCATGCAGGTCACTACACAAGCGAATGCAAGGACTGTTGAAACAACTTTGGAGGATGTATGAGGATGGTTTGATGGATGAATTTATCAAGCAACCTCAAGCGGACAATGAACCAAGGCCGTGAGATCGCCAACCAGGAAATTATCCCAGGCAAGGGAGGCCCCTCCCACATTAAAGATACCAAGGTGTCTACCTAATGGAGCTTACGAGCTCGAAAACCTAGATGGCACAAAGGCTCAGTACCCCTGAAATGCGAATCACCTGAAGAAATGTTATCAACAGGTCGGAGATCGCCTTTTTGTACTAGCTTAGCCAGATGCAATTAAAAAAGGCATACCTTTCTTTGCAAATCTCGTACATGTCCAAAACCAAAGGAGGTCGCTTGTGGAAAATGATGACCTCCTGAGGTAGGATTTTCAATTTGTTAGGCGACTAAGGGGAGGGCCCAACTGGGGTAAAACTAGGCCTCAACCAGCGATGTCGATCTCGAAGGCCAATCACCTCCCGAAAGGAGGGGTGAATGGGATCCGTCATCTTGACGGGTGGCAGGAAGAATCGCGAGACAACTCAGTCTTCAACCATTTGGGAGGTAACCTGATCCAAAGAAGGCCCAACCCAAATGAAGATGATGCACACTCCCATCCCCTAATTATGATCGAGGCCCACGACCACTGGAGGGAGCAGAGTAATGAACCGTGGATTTCGGTGATCATCCGGCTCAGCATGCCCGACGACCAACCACGGGAGGCACGGGATGCACAGGCCGACTTACAGGATGTTGAGATCACCACCCTGAGGTAAATGGTCCGAGCTCTCCAAGAAAGGATGGACAACCAGCCCATCCACGCGGGACAAGCGACCAAAATGGCACTTCTGGCCTCGCCTCTCGGCCCGGCCATATCAGTAGCCCCAACACAGGCCAAGATCAACACAACCTCGATTGATCGGTACAGCAGCGACACCGACCCAAGCGCACAAGTGATTCACCTTAATTGCCACTCAATCGATTGATTTCTTCGAACAAATGGGAAGGCTTTTCATGGGACACTTCGCGGCCATGGCACCCAGACTAGCAGGGAAACAGTGACTAGCAAACATCGAGCAAGGCAAGGATAAGACGGATAGGGCATACCTGGAAAGAATCGACCAGCTCATCCTAAAGGGGGAACCAGTGGGCGACGAAACCAAGCAATTGGGCGCCGTCGCCAGACTTAAATAGGGAACCAAGCTATAGCGAAACATGACCGCTAGCTATCCGGCAACCTATGCAGAATTTAGTTCACGTGCAAGTGACATCATCAACACCATGGAGTTCCTGGCTGCCAGAATGGGGGATGAGGGGAAAAGTACGACCCCCAAGAAAAATAAAAAGCCAGGGTAATACAAAGCCCCCAGAAACTTCAAACCCTTTGACGACCCTGTGGTGGTCAAGCTAATCGACACATTCGGCATGTCTCCCAGGTACATCTTCACCAAAATCAAAGATAAACGGCTACTCGGGGAACCCCGACCCATAAAAAAGAGCGACAGAAGACAAAGTCTAGGTAAATATTGTCACTACCACGAGATGGTCGGCCACAACACCAGTGAATGCCATTTCCTGCTGAAGCAACTCTGGAAGCTTTACGAGGATGAATTATTGCAAGAATATGTGAGGCGACCTCAGCCCAAAGACAACCGAAGGCGCGATGAGGCTCCCCCCCAGCAGAACGAAGTTGTCAGGCAAGCTGAAGGACAGAGGAGTTGCCGACAAGCGCCTCCCATGCCCGAACACAATGACGAGAGGGTGATCCACACTTTGTCACCCCTCGGGGCAGTAGGCGGTCTCTCCGCATCAACCTCACTATCAAAAAGGCGCCAAAAGGCCGAACTGAGAGAGATGGCCAACACGTCCGGCTGTGTCTACCAGTAAACGCAACAGCACAGGAGGTCAACCAGATCCAGTTTGGGGAGCAAGATAAGGTAGGGATCGTATACCCAAATACCGACCCCCTGGTCATCTCAGCCAAAATAATGGGGGTAACACTCAAGAGACTACTTGTTGACAGCGGAGCCTTCTGTAACATCCTGTTCAAAAAGACTTTCGATGAGCTCGGTAACTATCATAGCTATCTCGAGCCGAGTGAGCACCTGGTCAGAGGCTTTGGCGATGCAACTGTGAAGCCCTATGGAATCATCCGCCTGGCGGTGGAGCTAGTCTCATCCCTAGATAGGGCCATTGGGAAATCAAACTCTGTGACTTTCTTGTAATTGACCTACCATCGACCTTTAACGGTTTCCCGATAGGCCGTTCGAACGTTAATTCGAGGCTGCATCCTCAACTTATTATTTCTGTGTAAAATTCCCCACTTTAGATGGGGTGATCGGCACCGTGAAGGGCGATCAGCTTGATGCTAGAGGTTGTTCAATTTACATCTAGTCTTATTTAAATTACGCTCCCAAACCATATAACATGATATGTACAATCGAACGTGATGAGCCAATGCAAGTCGACGAAGATGGCCCAATCGCTATACGAATCGATCAAAATGAGAAAACACATACCAAATTGACCACGATCTAGAACCTAGATTGGGGCCCGAGCCTGACGAATTCATCATCTAAGAAGCAATCGACGATCCGAGGGGAAATCAACAGCGAGCTACGTCGGGCGAAGAGCTCGAATAAGTCGCGATAGATCCAACTCGCCAAGACTTGGAGATAATAATCGTCTCCAAGATCTCACCGAAACTACGAGGAGAGTTGATCAACTTTCTCAAAAATAACCTGCATGTCTTCGCCTGGTCGCACAAAGATATGGTAGGCATCGACCCCGAGGTCGCCTGCCACCAGCTAAACATAGACCTCGACAAAAAGTCAGTCGCCCAAAAACGAAGGAAATTTGGCCCAGAGAAGTACACAACACTAGCCAAAGTGGTAAAAAAACTACTCGACAATGACCTCATTGAGCAGGCCAACCAGCCTCAATGGGCGTCGAATGTCGTCCTAGTAAAGAAAATAAATGGGACATGGATATGCATTGACTTCACTGATCTAAACAAGGCATGTCCCAAAGATTTCTTCCCCATGCTGCATATCGACCACCTGATCGACAACATAGCCGTCCACGAAATGATGTTCTTCATAGACGCATTCGCCGGGTACCACCAGATAGTCATGCACAAAGATGACCAGCAACACACTTTCTTTCTCACCGAGAAGAACATGTACTGCTAGAAGAGAATGTCGTTCAGCCTCAGAAATGTTGGTGCCACCTACTAGCGATTGGTAAACCACATGTTTTCGGAGGAAATTGGGAAAATAATGGAAGTATACATAGATGACATAGTCGTCAAAAGCTTAAGGAAAGAAGATCACCTCGCCCATCTTACCCAAACCTTCGCCATCTTTCGAAGATTCAATATGGGGCTCAATCCAAAAAAATGCAACTTTGGGGTAGGATCCGGTAAATTCCTCGGCCACCTGGTCAGCAAGTGAGGAATATAAGGCAACCCATCCCAGATCAAAGCAATCTTGGAAATAGGCAGTCCACGGAACACAAAAGAGGTCCAAAGACTAGCAGGAAGCATAGCCGTCTTGAGCAGATTCATATCCAGAATGGGAGACAAATGCAAACGCTTCTTCAATACATTAAAAAAGGCTAAAGGAGACTTCCAATGGATAGAAGAAGCCCAAGTTGCACTGGACAACATCAAAGAGTACCTCGCCAATCCTAGGATCCTATCCAAACCAGTCCCGGGGGAGAAGTTTTTCCTATACCTAGCCGCCTCAGAAACCGCTCTGAGCTCGGTCCTGGTGCGAACAGAGGGACAGAAAAATTCATTGATATACTACGTGAGCCAAGCACTCAATGAAACTGAACGAAGATATCCGTCCCTCGAAAAGCTCGCCTATGCTCTAGTGATGAGCGTTAGAAAACTACGGCCATACTTCTTCGACCATCAAGTGGAGGTGCTGACCTCACTACCATTGAGGAATGCGTTACATCGACCAGATACAGTAGGCTGATGCATGAAATGAGCAATCGAGATTGACCAATTCAGAGTCACGTACGCACCCCGCACAACCATCAGTGCACAGGCTTTGGTCGATTTCATCGTAGAGCTCACCTTCCCAACTAACCTAGAAGCACCGACCAGTCAACCATGGGAGCTCTACGTGGACGGATCATCCACACAAACCAGGGCAGGGGCAGGCGTGGTACTAACTAGCCCGGATGGGCACTCCTTCCAAACATCCATCGTGTTCGATTTCCAGGCAACCAACAATGAGGCTGAATACGAAGTCCTCACTGGAGGACTAGAGATGGCCATGGCTATGGGCGTCAAAAGACTGAAAGTACACACCGACTCGCAACTAGTTGCATGCTAGGTGTCGGTGGAGTATGAGGCCCGAAATGACCGAATGACTGCCTACCAAGAAGTTGTCAAGAATTTACTGGAAAACTTTGACCAAGTGTATGTGGAGCTGGTCCCTAGAAATGCAAATTCACAAGCAGACGCCCTTGCCAGACTGGCGACTTCGAAAGTTCTGGCAGAAATGAAAGAAGTCACCATCACAAAGCTGACACACCCGTCGACCATATACCCCCTGGTCTCCATGGCCGACCTCATGGAGGTCGACACTGAAAACTAGATGACACCGATAATCGAGTACCTCAAGACCGGAAATCTCCCCAAGGACAGAGTCCGAGCACGCCAATTACAGATGAGGGTAGCAAGATACGTGATGATTGACGACAACCTATACAAATGGGGTTTCAGCCTACCACTACTCAGATGCGTGACAACAGAATAGGAGCAACTCATCCTGAAAGAAATCCATGAAGGGGTATGTGGGAACCACACGCGAGGCCAGTCCCTAGCCCACAAAGTGGTACGACAAGGATACTTCTGGCCAACACTGGAGAAGGACGCACTAGAATATGCAAGAACATGCCATCGTTGTCAAATCTTTGCCCCATCAATAAAGGTATCCCTAGAATAATTTACCAGCATCATGAGCCACTGGCCTTTCACAAAATGGGGGATCGACATAATCGGACCCCTACCTATAGCCCCAGGGATGGTGAAATTCGCCCTCATCGCAGTCGACTACTTCACCAAATGGGCTGAAGACGAAGCTCTTGCAACAATCAATCAAGATAATGTGATAAGGTTCATCTAGAGAAACATTGTCTGCTGATTTGGCATCCCACAAGTAATAGTGACGAATAATGGGAAACAGTTCGACGGCCTCAAAATCGACGCTTTCTTCAGAAAGTGGAAAATAAGAAAATTGTTCTCGACTCCCTACTGTTGGTCCCGGTGCAAACGAGTCTTACACGTGTTCAGTGATTTTTAATACTTTTTCTTCACTGAGGTCAGATGGGTCAGGTTATCCTAATATTTTTGCCCTGAGAAGCACAAATCGCCCTGAGCCAAAGTCTATTGAGACAATGATCCTGAGCAGCTTTCAGAAGCTTCAGATTAGCCCAACTGATCCTTAATTTATCAGAGATCCTGAGGAGCTTGTATCAGATAATTATCTTACTGAACACTCAGTAGAGTTAGTTCAGTTTGGTAACTATCTGTTCTAGCTACTCAAGTGTCTTGAAAAGGTTGGCCCTAAGTTTATACTCGTTTTAGCTTTGCTGAACCTTTCTTCCTTTTAATAAAAAGTGATTAAGGCTGTGATCAATTTGATGCAAGTTCAGTGGATTGGTTCCAACTGAATATCAGTAAAATTAGCTTTCAGTGAAAAACATGCAACATATATAATGCAGTACAGAAAGCAAACAACACTGCAATTATAGTGGTTCAGAGACTCAATCTCCTACGTCCACTCTCTCTAATCTTCAGAGAAATTCCTTAACCACTTCCTAAAGCTTTCAGACTAACTCACTGTAGCTTACTCACTTCTCTACTTTGAGTTTTCTGGCTGACTCACTGCAGCTTACTCTTGAAAAACTATCCGTTGGAAGAGATAGCATTAAGGGTTTCCTCTTCTGGTTATTGATGAATGGCTATTTTAGGGTTTGAACACTCCCTTGCATGTTTTAGGCAATATGCAACCAAGTAGCCAATCACCAATTTCTGTGAACTGGAAGATATCAGTCCTGACATTTCTTCAGTGAGATGTCACTTTCTGTGTCAGTAAAGTACATTGTTGTTGCCTCCTTATTTGGGTGAAATCCTTCTTTGAACAGAGACAAACAAAACGGCTCTTTTAGTTTGACTTCTTGAACTGATATGTTCCTTAATGTCCACAAATGTCTAACATTCTGTTTGTTTGTACTAGGAATGAACATAACACTATTTCATTAAGATAGTGGTTCAGGGTCCTTTTTGTTCAGTACACAAACAGTCTTCAGGATCTTCGGGTCTTCAGGATTTTCCTGATTCTTCAGAGTCTTCAGGATCTTATGATTTGGTTCATCTGGTCAGTTCTTCTGATATGTATATCCGATCAGGTCTTCTGGGTCTTTAGTAACTAAAAATCCCGATCTTTATCTGCTGATTATACATGGTGCAGATAATCCTGATCCCTAGCATCTATTGAAACCTGATCCTGATTATATTCTATCAAGATGTCCTGATACATGTCATACTTAGGGATTTTGGGATCTAATCAAAATCTTTATTAAATTCATCTCCCAACAATTTTCCCCTTTTTGATGATGCCAAAACCATCTTGTTACAAATATGCGAACACAATAGAAATAAACCTATCATCTAATCAGGTTTCAATTCCTATAAAAGATAAGGATTATAAAGGCAACCATCAACTATGAATCAGTAAGATAATGAGATATTATCTTTTCAGAACAAAAACCATCAGTAGAGTTTTCATTAATCAGAAAGTTAAGTACAGGGTACAAAGTTGATCCTACTCTACTGAAAATCAAAAGAAATGAAAAGATACATCATTCTTCATCAGATTCAATCTCATCAGCTAGAGGGTCGAGATTGAACATTCCATAGTATCTTTTCTTCAGCTCCTCTCTCTCCTGGATGGTCCTTGCATCATTTCCTGTCAGCTCCAAATAATTGGCTTGATCCACAAAGTCTGCATGAATGAAGTCGAAGTTGATCATCCCGTTCTTGAACTTGAGTGGAGGGTACTTCATCTGTCTTGGAGCTTTTAACTGATATCCCAGTTTGTCAAACAAATTGAACCATTTCTGACACATATCAGTGAAATTCCTAAGAAGATATGCAATAAATGCATCATCTCTGTCAGCAATAGGACGAGGCCAAACTTGCAGCACATCATAATTGAACACAAATTCTCTCTTGGCAAGCTACCATCTATCATTCATCTCAATAGGCATCCACTTATCAGTATGGGGCCATTGCCTCTTCCTTTGTTTTGTGCCTCTCCTCCTTAGGAGAAATCTCTGGAATCCTCCCCTGATCCTCTTTGCATCCTCTCTGGCTTTTCTGGTCATCTCTGATCCTGACACAGAAACCGTAGCTTTTCTTCTCTTTTCAGCTTCAATCATTTTTACTAAATTGTGCCAATCCCAGTTCAGTCTCTTGGAGGCCACATCATATTCACCAAATCCCTCCTTGAAGAGTTCATCGGTTTCAGATTCTTCACTTCTATGTGCCCCAACCTCAGAGAACTCCCCGGATAATCTCCTTCTGATAGGCTTATCTGCAGCAGTGATCACTTGGGATTTTTCAGGAATAGGATTCAGGACACCATGAGCCTCTCCCATCTTGCTTGACTCATGAGCCCTCTGCCTCTTTGCACGTTCCTGAATGACTTCAGCAGCAGCCTCAGGATTTATAGATATTTCAGGCTGTTTCCTCTTCCCTTTGGATATAATGATTTTTTCCTGAGTCAGTAATCTCCCTTCAATTGCTGGCAGCTGTGTGAGCATATCATAACTTTCCCCCTTTTTAGCATCATAGTCAGTCAATATCTGAGAAATAGTTCTGTCCATGTGTAGCTGCTCACGTCCAACTGACCGAAGTTCAGCAACAATATGTAAATTCTCATCCTGAAGTCTCTGCAGCACATTCAGCCCTGTTGCTATATCCTCAGCAAGACCACCATAAGTAGCCTGTATCTTGGTCATGAGTGAAGAACTCATTTCCTCAACAGTTGTTCTGATCAATTCCTCAGTTCTTGCTTTTATCAACTCTTCCAACATTTGAGTCCTCAACACAAATTTCTTCTCCATATCCTCTAACACATCCTTAGCTACATTTCCTATACTAGCATTCATCGCAGTAAACTTATTATCAATGGATGTAGATAATAAAGTTACCTGATCAGCATTCACCATAGATGTGTTTAGCAATTCAACCAACTTGCTTTAAGAAGTTTGTGCCTCATCAATCTTTGACACTTCGTCCACCAGAGGCTCGAGCTTAGCAATCTGATCAACAATAGGCTCCAGCTTGGTTAACTTCTCTAAGACTGGTGTCAGATCAACAGTTGTTGGAATGGGAATTTTGGCATCTGTCTACACCCCTGAATCAGTCATTTCTATAATCTCCACAGTAGGCTCCAACGGGTACTGGATAGTCTGACCAAAAGTGACCATATGAAAGGGCGGAACATCCCGAGTTTGTTCCCCCTGAAGTGTAGCTTCGACACTTGATTCAACAACTTTTCTCTTCTCTTCAGGAATATCTTTCTCAGTCTTGTCCTGATCATCTTTATGCTGACTTCCTTCTCCACCTTCAGCCTGAGTGGCTGGCTCTCTCTCAACAATCTTCTTCAGCACGAGTTGGTCAAACTCTGCTGGCTTTATCCTGAGTCTTCTCTTCCCCAGCCCTGAGAAGGCATCAAGCTCCGCCACCTCCTCATCCCAATATTCTTCGCCTCTGAAGTTGCCAATCCTGAGCATCATTGCAAATGATTGATTGACAATCAGCATTGCGGTCTTCAGTCTGAAGAACATATCCTGAAGGTCAGGATATTTCTCCAACATCGGATATTTATCTAACACAAATCTTTTCGCCTTTAGCCTCCACTCTTTTTCTTCAGCCTCACCTTTACTGAGTTCAGGACCAGGTGCCTCCTCTTCAGAGCTAGAATGAGCCTCTGAAGGAATGGAAATATATGGCTCTGAGGGTTGTGTGGGTGGGATGGTAGTTTGGCTTTCTTCAACAGGTTTTTGAGAACCTGCGAAGATCTCTAGGGTTATCCTATCATCGCCAATACTGGTACCTAGTACCTCAGTAAAGACGTCTTCATCACCTCCTTCAGTACTTCCCTAAACAGTTTCTGCCGCAGTTGCCTGAGAGACAGCTTTGGCAAGGGTATCAAGAGGGGATTTTACTCCGGACTCTTGTTCCCTGATTGTCTTGAGGCGCTTCATTTTCTTCTTCTGCTGCTCTTCCTGAGCCTTCTTTGCCTCTCCAATCTCCCTCTTCACTCGAAGTAGATCAAGTGATTTCTTCCTTCTTTCTTATGTTCCTGATGCCTCAGATTGTTTTACTGATGCTGTCCTTTCAGGTTTGTGGACAACTTTAGCAATAACCACATCATCCTGATCTGAGCTTGAATCATCCTGTTCTTCAGGTTCCTCCTGAACCATCGAGCCTTGACTTCCTGAAGGAACTGGCCTTTTCCTTTGTGGTTTTCCTTTCCTGAACATGACTCAATTCCAGGAAAATTCCACTTCAGTCATCAAAAACAGATTTTCTCTGGGCAAGGTTTCTATCAAGAAACTGATCTTCGTTCCAAATAAGACTTTCCCGCTCTTGGTAAATGCACCCTTTGCAAACTTCAGCTTCTGATTCTGGTGAAGAATGCAGTCCACCAAGAACTTCAACCAATTAAAGTCCATATAGGATGAATCCTCTATCGCAGCCATGAGCCTCAACTTATTCCGGCTCACCTGCTCCAGACTTCTAGAAGTGCTCATTAAGCACTTTGCCACAATATCGATTAACACTCTGTACTTTGGCTTCAAGCACCATTTGTGCAGAGCTCCCTTCAACTCCACCTTTGATTCTACAAAATGGTCAAGAATTTCTTGCTCTCTTCCGGACATGTATTGAGCTGGATCTTCTCCGCGACTATTGAGCTAGAAAACAACATTAATCTCATCAAGAGATAATTTCACCTCTTTGGTGCAAATTGTCTCTGCCTTGGATTTCGCATATGATCTAAAACTCAATTGCGACACAAGTGAACCTCTTTCACCTTCTCGAAGATTCACAACAAACTGTAATACCTCTAATGAAAGTTCATTTTCTGGCATATTACTTACCAGAAGAGATAACTTAGCCATTCGCAGCATATTAAGTGCCTCTTCCTCAACCTGCGAAGCTTTGTTTTCAATCATGGCCACCACATGCTCGAAGTAGGGCTTCTCCGTCTCCGCTAGATTCTTGATCATGGCATAGCTTGGGAATTCCATTATTTAAGACGATTTCTGGATAGGGTATTCAAGGATTTTGGAATTTTGAAGATTTGAAGATTTGAAGGTTTAAGGGTTGTGGGAATTTTGATCGTTTAAATGTGAGAAATAAACGATTGAGTTCTAAAATTTTGGTTTTTATATGATCTGTGAAATAAAGATCAACGGTTGTGATTAAATCTCAAAAATATAATGAATGATTGAGATTTAACCGGATTTTGAGGAGAAATTTGAGAGTATGGCTATTTTTGGCTATTTTTCTGGACAATAGGCAAGTAGCAGTTTATAGGTTGACAAATGGACAATTCTCGAAAATCGAGGCGACTGTTCGTCTTTTTCAGTCAAAACATTCCTGCTTTAAAAGTTCAGGCCTTTTGTCATTTAATTCAAATGATTACTGAGTAATCCTTTGCATAATAAATGCTACTGAATTTAATGCATGTATCAATATAACTTCAGGATTATTTGAATACATAAACCTTACTGAATATTGATCCTGACAAAATTTCGTCCTGAGTCTCAGTTTCCATCCTGAGAGAATTTTGTCCTGAGTTATTTCCCTGAATAGCTACATGCACCTGAAGGACTTCTCCCTTCAGTGAAATTCATTCACCTGGATCCAACATCCCTAATTCTACTGATAGTTCCTGAAATCTTGATTCAGCCAAAGGTTTAGTCAAGATATCAGCCCTTTGTTTATCAGTATGAATTTTTTCCATTCTGATGTCCTTCTTTTCAACATGATATCTGATGAAGTGATGTCTGATATCAACATGCTTACATCTGGTGTGTAATACTGGATTTTGTGTAATAGCAATTGCACTATTATTATCACAAAATATAGGTACTTCATTGGCTATAATCTTATAATCCCTCAATTGTTGTCTGAGCCAAAGAATCTGTGCACAACAGCTTCCTGCAGCCATATATTCAGCTTCAGTAGTACTGGTTGCTACTGAGGTTTGTTTCTTTGAAAACCATGATATCAGTTTACTTCAAAGAAATTGACAAGTTCCTGTGGTAGATTTCCTGTCAATTCTACATCCTCCATAATCAGCATCTGAATAACCAGTTAATTCAAGGTTATCATCAGTTGGATACCATAATCCTCTATTCACAGTGCCTTTAAGATATTTCAGAATCTTTTTGGCAGCCTCCATGTGACTAGCCTTATGATTAGCTTGGTACCTTGCACATATCCCAACAGCAAATGTTATATCAGGCCTACTTGCAGTGAGATATAGCAATGATCCAATGATCTCTCTATAATCAATGTGATTTACTGATTTGCCTTCAGGATCAGGATCCATCTTGTAGTTAGTATTCATGGGAATTCTAACTGCATTGCAATTCTGTACACCATACTTAGCAATCAGATCTCTGGTGTATTTTGCTTGATTGATGAAGATTTCTTCCTTAGTTTGTTTCACCTGAAGTCCAAGAAAGAAATTCATCTCCCCCATCATAGACATCTCAAACTTTCCTTTCATCAGAGTAGAAAACTTTTCACACAACTGATGATTTGGAGATCCTAATATGATGTCATCCACATAAATCTGAACAAGTAAGATATCTTTCCCATCTTCTATCCTGAACAAAGTTCTATCAATAGTTCCTTTGATAAAACCATGGTCAGTAAGAAACTGAGAAAGGGTATCATACCATGCTCTGGGTGCTTGCTTAAGACCATACAAGGTTTTCCTGAGCCTGTAAACTTGGTCATTCTGTCTGAAACCAGGAGGTTGTTCCACATAAACCTCTTCCTTAAGCACACCATTCAGAAATGCACTTTTCACATCCATTTGATAGACTGTGAATTTCATGTGGGCAGCATATGCAAGAAACAATCTGATGGCTTCTAGTCTTGCAACAGGTGCAAAGGTTTCATCATAATCCAAGCCTTCTTCTTGGGAATAACCTTGTGCAACTAGCCTTGCCTTATTTCTTACAATGTTGTTGTTTTCATCTCTCTTATTCTTGAACATCCACTTAGTTCCAATCACATTGTGTCTCTTAGGTCTGTCCACTAGCTCCCAAACTTCATTTCTTGTAAATTGATTCAGCTCCTCTTGCATAGCAGTAATCCAGAAAGAATCTTGAAGAGCTTCTTCAATTTTAGTAGGTTCTTTTTCAGATAGGAAGCAGCAGAACAAAGCACTTTGTCAATGGAACCTTCTTGTTTTAACACCTTCTAATGGATCACCCACAATCTGACTTGTAGGATGACTATCCAACCATTTCTCCTGGATGTTCCCCTTCAGTAGTATCCTCAACATCAGAAATGTTAGGTTCGGACAGTTCATTAAATTCAGGGAACAACAGAAAAGGAGAAAGAGAATCATCTTCCTCAGGGGAAATTCCATTCAGAACATTGTCAGAGACATTTGTTCCCCCTTGGTTGATAGATTCAGAGTTTGCCTCAGTTGTGACCACATCTTCATTTGCATTACATACCTGAGTCTGAACTGGTGTATGTTCAGATTGGTCAGCTTCAGTGTGTTGGCTTTCCTTCAGTGGATAATTTCCATCCTGAGTCTCATCATCCTAAGTTTTTCCATCCTGAACTTCTTTGTCTGAGTCTGATTCACTCCATTCATAAAAAGTGATAGACTTATTCTTTTCAGGTTCAGAGGATGTTTTATCATTCTTTTTCAGGCTAAGTCTGGTGATTCTCTTGGTCAGTTCTCCTAAGCCTTGTTCCTGTTTCTTCTGAACACAAGTAGACTCGTCAAAAACAACATGAGGTGTTTCTTCCACAATAAAAGTCCTACAGTTGTAAATTCTGAAGGCTTTACTGACTACAGAATATCCTAAGAATATCCCTTCATCAGCTTTGCTATCAAAAGTTTTCAACTGATCTTTACCATTATTGTGTATGAAACACTTGCAACCAAACACGCGAAAGAAAGAAACAAGAGGCTTCCTTTCATTCCACAGCTCATAAGGAGTTTTTCCTTGATTCTTGGTCAGCATGGATCTGTTCTGAGAGTAGCATGCAGTGTTGATAGCTTCAGCCCATAATCTCTTAGGAATATCAGCTTTAGCAATCATTGTTCTTGCAGCTTCTTTCAGAGTCCTATTTCTTCTTTCAGCAACACCATTCTGTTGTGGGGTCCTTGCAGCTGATGTTTCATGAGCTATTCCATTTGCTGCACAATAATCAGATATAATATGGTTGATAAATTCAATTTCTTTATCTGATCTGATTTTGACCACACTCAGATTCTTTTCAGTACTGAGTCTTTTCAGTAGTTCAGGCAGTTTTATTTGAGTCTCTTTCTTACTGAGTAAGAATATGACCCATGTGTATCTAGAGTAGTCATCAACTACCACAAGTGTATATTTCCTGCCATTAGTGCTCACAGGTGTCACTGGACCAAAGAGATCCATATGTAACAATTGCAGTATTCTGTCAGTAGAAACCTCTACTTTGCTATTGAAAGATGCTCTGATTTGTTTTCCTTTCTGACAAGCATCACAAACATGATTTTTACTGAACACTTCATTGGGTAACCCCTCACAAGTGCTAATCTTGCAATTTTGTTCAGGGTTTGGAAGTTTAAGTTATTCAGCCTTTTGTGCCACAACCAATTGGTATCAGTAGAACTTTTTGCAACCAAACATGTATCTTTAGGAGTTGAACTCCAATCAGCAAGATACACATTTCTCTTTCTAGTACCAGTCAGTAGAATTTTCTGTGAGGCATTGTCTTTCACATAACATAAGTTCTTTGAGAACTCAACACTGAATCCTTTGTCACAGAATTGACTGATAGAAAGCAAATTATGCTTTAAACCAGACACATATGAAACACCATGGATATGAACATAATTAACTTCAAGAGTTCCATATCCTTCAGTCTGTCCTTTGGAGTTGTCTCCAAATGTAATCTGAGGGCCTTTTTGCTCAACATAGTCAGTGAGTAATTGTTTATATCGTGTCATATGTCTTGAACATCCGCTGTCCAGATACCATACAACAGGAGCCAATTCATTTCCACCCATCAGGGCTATGTTGTCGTCATTCAGTCTAGTGCCCTTTTCCTTCACCTGAAAAACAAATCAGGTCTTAGGTACCCATTTGGTGTAGGGTCCTACCAGGTTAGCTGTACCTTTTGGAACCCAAATCTGCCTGACAACTCTAATTACTTTAGAGTGGCTGATTTGTCTTCCATAAACATCTACATACACATTCACCACCCTAGGAGCCTTGGCAGTACCTTGTATGAGTGCCAACCATAGCATGAACATGAGCCTTTGAGTTCTTCTTGGGTTCAGGCCTCTTGTTCCAATGCTTTGGCCTTGGTGCAGTTGGTCTCTGTCTCTGATGACTTGGGTTCAGGAAATCTTTACCCTTAGGCAAGTGGGGTTTAGGTTGCTTGTACTGAAATTGTGGTCTTTCAGTAATCTGAGGACTTGGTCTTTTCAGTTGAGAATATCTCCGCTGAGTGTTTCTCTTCTGAAAATTCCTCTGATGGTTCAGTGCAGATCTCTTCAGGTTGGTATTCTTAGCCTGAGGCTTTGAGGTACTGGCCTGAAAATTTCCTACTGAGTGTTCAGGTTTTCTAGCCTTTTCCTGGGGTTTGGGCTTTCTTCCCTAAACCTTCAGTTTTTCTGAAACCATAGGTCCTTTACCCTTGTCTAAAACTCTGGGATGTTCTTCAGTAAGAAGATTAGTACAAGCCACTAGTTTAACAAAGACAGTCTTAGTGCTACTAGAAGCAGCATTCAGAAGACCTTGTGAGGTTCCCCCTGGATTATATCCCAATCCAGCCTTTATAGTTGCAGGTCTTTGATAACTCTGAATTTCATCTATTACTTTTGATGCAGAATTCAATATAGCTAACTTTCTCTGCGCACTATCCTCACATTTCTTTAGAGTTTCATGCTTCTCAAAGAGGTCATTGAACTCGGTCCTGATAAGCTGAATCTCCTCAGTGGATTTCTCTAATTTTTCATTCAGGATCTCAATCACCTTCTCTTTTTCTGAGATTTGTACTTTCAGAACATCCAGTTCATCAGTATTTCCCATCAATTGAGAAGTGATCTCAGCATTATTAGAGTCTTTCCACTTCAGATTCTCAGCAGTCAGTTCCTTGTTCTGCTCGTGAGTTTTTATGAGCAGTTCTTGTAACACAGAATAGTCCTTCATAAGATTCTCAAAAGAATCCATCAGGTCAAAATTACTGGTTACAGATGAACTTGATAACTCGGGTGCTTGTGTAGGAGCAACAACAGAGATAGAAGAATTTACCTCCTCCACAGTAACAAGACAGACATCATCACTGTCACTATCTGAAAATATCTCATCTGAAGAACTGGAACCTTATTCAGAATGTTCTTCCTCTTCTGCACTCATAACTTTCTTGCTGGAGATCTTCCTGTCTCTCTTGGCTTGTCCCTCCTTTCTTTCTTTAGCACTCATCTCAGAACAGTCATATTGAAAGTGACATTTCTTCTGACAGTTATAGCATTTGTTGACATCATCATCCAGATCACTTTCCTCCTTTGTCTTGGAGTCCTTCTTTTTGGATGAGGATCCTTCAGCTTTGTGGTCCTTTCTTTTCTCAGTGAATCTATCCTCAGCCTCTGAGTTATTCCTGTTCTTGTACTTGTGGTTCCTGTAATATTTCTTATATTTCCCATATCTGCTATTAAGTCTTTCAAACCTCCTTGCCATCAGTACTAGCTTATCCTCTTACTCATCCTGATTTTTGGCAAGTGAATTCTCAAACTCTCTAGATTTACAGGATTGCTCTTTGGCTTTGAAAGCCACATTCTTGCTAGATGAAGAATCATCTTTGCTGTCAGATTTCTTAGTTTTCTTGTCAATCACAAACTCATAAGCTTTCAGTTCAGAGAAAACTTGTTGGTATGGCATGGAATCAATATTTTTGGTGTTTTCAATCACCACAGCATGTATATCCCATTTCTTAGATAATCCTCAAAGAATTTTCAGTGCCACTTCTCTCTGTGGGTATCTTTTTCCAAGAGCATTTAGATCATTCATAATGCTAGTGAATCTGACTTCCAGTTTGTCAATGGATTCACCATCTTCCATTTCAAAGCTAACAAACTTTCCAATAGCAACAAAAAGTTTGTTTTCCTTAATATGATCTGTGCCTTGACACTTAACAGCAAGTGTGTCCCATATTTCTTTTGCAGATTCACAGTGAGAGATCATCCCCATAACACCATCATCAATAGTGCTATACAAAGTATCTTTAGCAATGTAGTCCAGATTGACAAACTTTCTCTCATCAGGAGTAAGTTGGTCATCAGGATTTGGAAATTCATCTCTGGGATCATTCCTCTCATATCAGTGATCCTGGGATTCACAACAGTATATTTGAATGGTCCTGCAGAAACCACTCTCCACATTCTTTCATGTTTGGAATACAGATGAGCCTGCATTCTCAGCCTCCATAGATCATAGCTCTCAACAGAAAACATTGGAAGTTTCTTAGAAGGCATGATGACTGAGTCTTGTAAGAAATCAGCAATAAGATCTATTCAGTAGACCACCAATGTCTTTCAGCAAATAAGACTATGGCTACCAAAGCAAGTGGTCAAATGAACCACTGCCCTGATACCACTTGTTGGTCCCGGTGCAAACGAGTCTTACACGTGTATGGGGGGGGAATACACGTGTTAAGTGATTTTTAAAACTTTTTCTTCACTGAGGTCAGATGGGTCAGGTTATCCTGATATTTTTGCCCTGAGAAGCACAAATCGCCCTGAGTCAAAGTCTACTGAGACAATGATCCTGAGCAGCTTTCAGAAGCTTCAGATTAGCCCAACTGATCCTGAATTTATCAGAGATCCTGAGGAGCTTGGATCAGATAATTGTCTTACTGAACACTCAGTAGAGTTAGTTCAGTTTGGTAACTATCTGTTCTAGCTACTCAAGTGTGCAGAAAGGTTGACCCTAAGTTTATACTCGTTTTAGCTTTGATGTACCTTTATCCTTTTAATAAAACAGTGATTAAGGCTGTGATCAATTTGATGCAAGTTCAGTGGATTGGTTCCAACTGAATATCAGTAAAATTAGCTTTCAGTGAAAAACATGCAACAGATATAATGCAGTACAGAAAGCAAACAACACAGCAATTATAGTGGTTCAGAGACTCAAGCTCCTACGTCCACTCTCTCTAATCTTCAGAGAAATTCCTTAACCACTTCCTAAAGCTTTCAGACTAACTAACTATAGCTTACTCACTTCTCTACTTTGAGTTTTCTGGCTGACTCACTGCAGCTTACTAACTCAACATACACAAGTTTTCAGACTACCACAAGTAGCTTACTAACTTCTTCTCCAGAGTTTTCTGGCTGACTAACCTGCAGCTTACTCACTCTTTACAACTCTAACTCACCAACAAAACACACACACTCAAACTACCTTATCAAAGGGTTTGGGTTGGTTTCCAACTAGGGTGAGATATCCTTTTCAATAAGAACAAATGCAAAGGCTAGGATATCTCTACTAAGCTTTGGATATTTCTATCAATCTAGGCTTAGTGAATGATCTCTCTTCAATGTGAAACACTTGGGAAATTCTAGGGTTTTCGAGTGCTTCAATTTACAAGAATACGAATGAGCTCTTGAGTTGCTTGAAATTTCCCATAACCTTTCAATGGTGAAGGTCACTGGTATTTATAGGTAACTTCTCCAAAGGTTACTCTTGAAAAACTATCCGTTGGAAGAGATAGCATCAAGGGTTTCCTCTTCTGGTTATTGATGAACGACTATTTTAGGGTTTGAACACTCCCTTGCATGTTTTAGGCAATATGCAGCCAAGTAGCCAATCACCAATTCTGTGAACTGGAAGATATCAGTCCTGACATTTCTTCAGTGAGATGTCGCTTTCTGTGTCAGTAAAGTACATTGATGTTGCCTCCTCATTGGTTGAAATCCTTCTTTGAATAGAGACAAACAAAACTGCTCTTTTAGTTTGACTTCTTGAATTGATATGTTCCTTAATGTCCACAAATGTCTAACATTCTGTTAGTTTGTACTAGGAATGAACATAACACAATTTCATTAAGATAGTGGTTCAGGGTCCTTTTTGTTCAGTACACAAACAGTCTTCAGGATCTTCGGGTCTTCAGGATTTTCCTGATTCTTCAGAGTCTTCAGGATCTTCTGATTTGGTTCATCTGATCAGTTCTTCTGATATGTATTTCTGATCAGGTCTTCTGGGTCTTTAGTAACTAAAAATCCTGATCTATATCTGTTGACTATACATGGTGCAGATAATCCTGATCCCTAGCATCTATTGAAACCTGATCCTTATTATATTCTATCAAGATGTCCTGATACATGTTATACTCAGGGGTTTTGGGATCTAATCAAAATCTTTATTAAATTCATCTCCCAACACCTACCACCCTCAATCCAATGGCCAGGTGGAGGCCATCAACAAAATCATCAAACACACTTTAAAAGCGCAACTTGGAGGAAGGAAGGGTAGATGTGCAAGCGAGCTACTTGAAGTATTGTGGTCGTACAAAACAACATGCAGAACGTCGACGGGAGAAACACCATATTCTCTTGCCTTTGGGGCAGAAGCAGTAATTCCCGCCGAGATCTTCGTGCCCAGCCATCAAACAAGAAGGGGGATATAGAATGAAGATGACCAGATAAAGGCGATCAACCTCGACCTCCTGGAAGAAAGAAGGATAGAAGCCAGCCTAAAGAACGCTAGCTACAAACGACTAGCAGAAAAGTATTATAACTCAAAGGTCAAGCTCCGACAGTTCAAAAAAGGCGATCTCGTCCTAAAGAGGGTGCTCGGAGTGCCCAAAGGAGTGTTCGGCCCAACCTGGGAAGGCCCATTCAGAATATCCAAGTGCCTTGCCAATGGGGCATACGAGATCGAAGACCCAGATGGCACACCAGCTCAATACCCATGGAATGCAGCTCATCTGAAGAAATATTACCAATAGAAAACAACTTGTAACCCATTTTGTGTTTCAATTTTTAGAGTAAACCCCTGTACCCAGGGGAGATTCATTATAACGGTTCTGACATTACCTCTAAGTCAAAATTCCTTTTGAAATCTAAATGTCAAAGTTCGTCCCTACATGTATTTGTACGCCTCAGAACAAGTCGACCAGGAATCATTTCATGAACGACCTGGACGTCAACGGTCGGGTCAAAAGAATGGTCGCTAAATGCATAAGCCGACCATCTTCGGTAGGATGTGATCTCCGGAACTCACGTCAGCAAGATTGCCTTTCGTACGGGTCACGTACCTAGCGCGGAAACCTTCCCAAAGATAACACCATAACACGGCTAAGCCAAAGTTTAGTCACGCCGCACAAAATAAGACGGTTAAAACATAGTTCGGATACATCGCACGAAATATGACGATCAAAACACAAGCAATAATCCATAGTCACAAGTGTACGTTCGGGATCACATGACCAACATTCGCAAGGCAAACACAAATATTCAAATAGAAAGGGGCGAGAGAAAGCAATAAAACGAAAGCATTCCACCATTCATAGCAAACGAATGCCCGAAGGCAGTGCACATAAAGAGGGGGCCAGTAGGCAAGTTACAACTTCATGCCCCGAAGGGCAAGCAAAATAAAAAAGAGAAAGAAAAGAAGAGGCGTTCATAGAAAACCTAACAAACTTAAACAGAAGGACAGACACTAGCGCCATCTCCAGATCCACCATCATCACCAACAGCTTTGCCACCCGCCACAACCTTATCTCCAACAACCTCACCACCAACAACGGCCTCATCCTCTTCGATCTCTTGGCCCCGTGCACCACTGGTGTCGCCACACGTCGTCCTCGCCTCACCCACTGGACCAGGGTCAAGCTCTAAGCCCACGCCCGACCCACAGGAGCCGACTCAGCCCTAGCCATCGGATCAGCATCCCCACCTGGCCGCCTCAACCTGCTAGAAGGACTATTATAGCTGGAATTATCCGAGTGACGAACAATCACTCACAAAATAACAATAACGAATGCAGATAAGAGAGAACGCACAATTTGGTGACCCGGTTCGCCAAAGACGACTACATCCGGGGGCAATACCAAGCCAGGAATTTTACTATAATATCTGCCTAAGATCTAAGATTTTCGATCCTTTACAATGAGCATTACAACATATACTTATAGGCTGTGAAATAGGTTTTTCTCTCTTCATGGGCCAGAACCCTCGGCCCTTTAGGGCTCTTTGATGGCTGGGAACAGATCCCTTTCTTCTCGGCGTGAATCTCGTCGTTAGTTGGAGTTTCCCCGATTATGCCCTGAGGATATTCCTCCATAAATGCCCCTGATCTTATCCCATATTTGCACAATGACTCTATGGGAAATCGTCGGGTTGCGGTGGCCAGGCTTAGGTGGTCGCATGCTTGCCATAGGCTGGTCGCTCAATTCTCTGGTCGCCTTGGGAAGGTCGCCTTGTCATGGTGGGGCCACAATAATTGCCCCCCAGGTCGCTAGCGAGATGGTCGCTGGTCGGCCTGGTTTGTGGTCTCCAACGCCTAGGGCGGTGCCCGCCTGTGGGCCCGGAAAAGCCCAACCGTTGCCTCAAAAAGGCAGGTGATGATGCTACTCTGCAGGTCATGATGGCGCGCGGTCGTCACGCACCCGTATCTTCAGGGATTTGGCAAATCTGCCCCCGCTTTTTGAAAAACATATTTGCATTCGGGTCCCCGTCTTCTCTTATAAATCGTCCCCTCCATTTCAGATTAGGAACTTTGCCTTCTCGAGTGTTTCCCTGTAAGTAATTGTAGGTCCCGAATGGGTTTTCGTGAGGGCAGAAGTCTAGAGGGGAGGGGTGAATAGACTTCTGAAAACTTTTTGTGCAAGATCAGGTGTGATAGTAAGTTGCCTGATCAGAGTGCGAGTGAATCAGTTTGGACTGATATCCAACTTACTGATCGCCTGATGGCAGATCAGTTCGGTGTCTATCAGTTTAACTGATGTGCGGAAGTTAAGTTTTAACCCGTGTGAAAAACCTGTTTTGTAAAATCAAATTTATGCTTGTCTGTTTTCAGTCAGATGACAAAGTGTCAAGCTGATCAGATCAGTTGCTTGATTCAAAACTGATCCAGACTCAAAATATGTATGCAATATCAAATCAGGTAGTGTGCTATAGTGTAAACCAGGTAAATCAGATAAACACACAAGATTTTTATAGTGGTTCGGACAACCAGTCCTGCATCCACTCTTCCCTATCAGCAGGGGCACCAACTTAACCAATTTGACTTAGTTTAATGTGTTAGTCCAATACAGTACAACAGATGTTTAAGGAGTTCTCACTCAATCGATCCCAGAAATCAGAAACTAGAAACCCTAGTCTGAAATCTTGCAAAACAAACTTAACCTAACTTTTTGGGTTTGGGTATAAGATTTGTTGTGTTCCAACTGGAAATCTATCCTAGTATTTGGGTAGCCTAAAGCTAAAGGATAAAATTTATATGCTAAGAACTATGGGATGAACACTTAGAAAATAAGCTTCAATTGAGTGTTCTTCGTGCGGAAATTTGCTTGTGCTTGAGCTTGATGATAATTTATGTGTCTTCACTAGGAAGATTGATCCCATATTTATAGACCTCGAAATCAAATAACCGTTGGAGAGCAATTTGAATTTCAAGCTATTTTTGGTAGTTTGCAGGCTTGATGTGACGTGCTTCAGGGTCGACATGGGCGAAAGCATGTATGCTAACCTTTCTAGCCGTTTGACTATGCAGTGCCGAATCCCGCATTGTCAGCTCCGTATGTACGTGTCTCGTTCTCATTGGTTAACAAGTACACTTATTCAGTGTTTGTTTTACCAACTAAGGTTGACATTCTTCTTGTGTGATTGACACGTATGATCTGGTGCACCATCAGTTGTCACCTAGTGTGAGCTGACCTGATCAGATAAAACTGATCAGTCTACCTGATAGAGTCTTCTGATGCAGGTCTTCTGGTCTTCTGATCTTGTCTTTGTGGTAGTCATCTGATCTTCAGGTCTTCTGATTCTTCGGCTTCATGTCTTAACCTGATCATCTGACTATCTGACTTGTCTTGTCTGATCTTCTGATCTTCTGACTTGTCTTGTCTGATCTTCTGACTTGATTTGTCGATCTTCTGATCTTATGACTTGACTTGTCTGATCTTCTGACCTGACTTGACCTATACATATTGAGTTCTCCCTCAATATGTGACCTATATTTTACATCAGCTGTCTATACAACTTAGTTGGTCATCCTATCCTGATTCTAAGTCATCAGTCAGCTAACAGGTCTGACTGGTCCTATTACAATCTGTTTTGGAACTTCCATCAAAACTAACTACAAACTTCCCAACAATTTCCCCCTTTTTGATGGAACCAAAACAAATTAATCAGAAAAACAGATAACCAAATGAATGTAAATACCAGAAACAATAGAAATCAGAAGACAATGAGAAGTTGTCTTAAGATCAGAAAGGTAAATCATTTCATTGAGTGTTGAAATTTACAAGTACAAGAAATGATGAACAAAAATACCTATCATCTGATATACAACTTCATCTTCTGATTTCTTACATGTCTCTCATGCCTTCAGGAACTTGAAAGATGTCATACATTCTTCTTGACACTTCCTTCTGGCGATCTTCCTCAACAATGTTCTCTTTATCCAGTGCATCAAAATATGCCCTCCGGAACCCCACTGGATCATATTCTTGATTCTTCTTGAGGGGGGATCAGATTCGTATCTTGGAGCAGAAGGCCTTAAAGTCATTTTCTACCCTTCCCTCATGACTTCCTTGTAGAAGACTAGATATTTTGTTTCGAGCCAATCCAGAAAGATTTCGTCAAATAGATTGTTATTTTGTTCTTCTGGAATTCGCTGAATCATGAATACAATTTCAACCAGTCTGTCTTGATAATTCTCTAGGGATCATGGAGGCCTTCTCTGCATATCAGAATTTTATTGACCTTTGCTGGTAGGGCATTTTCTACCCAAGTCTCATCTTCATCAGCAGCAGCCTTCTTCTTATGTTTTCTCCTAAAGGCTCGATCTAGGCCAGCTGCTTCTTTCAGCTTCTTCCTCTTTGTTGCCTCATCCATGATCCTTCTTCTCTTCATCTGGTCTTCTTGTTCTTTGATCTGGTCCTTTGATAAAATATGCTCTGACCTTGTGACCACTGTTTTCTGAACTGCAGGACGTTTAGACTGCTTTCCTTTCAGTTGACTTTTCTTCTGTGCCTCTGCTTCAGCTGCTTCTTCTTCTTCAAGCCTCTTGGCCAGTTCAAGACTTCTGGCCTCTTCTTCTATCTTCAGTCTTTTCTGAATGGTTGATGAAAAATCCTTGATTTTGTCCACCCTCGCAGTCAGATCAACCAGTTCAGCTTTCTGCTCTCCAATTGCCTTGTCCTAAGTGTCCAGTTGTCTGGTGTGTTCTTCAACAGTTGTGAACATTTCAGCCAGTTCAGTGTCCTGGACTTTAGCAGATTCACCAGCTTGTCTTGATGCAGATATTATAGTCAGTTGAGCAGATGGGGTGTCATGTTTTTCTGATGGCTGACCTTCCCCCTTTTTGGTTGCATCAAGAAGCTTTCGGATGGTCATTTCAAGTTTAGCAAATTGATATAGCATTTCTATTTTCAGCTCATCGACCTCCAGGGATTGGATTTGAACATGTGAGGCAGATGGAGTCGGACCAAGCATCTTGAACACAACATCTTCCAACGCCTTCTTTGCAATGGAAGCATAGGTCTCAAACCTGTTCACTGCTGCCTCAAAGCTGGAATCTTATAAGCTTCTTCGAACAGAATTCTGACATCAGACAACATAGAGACTTCCAGGCTAAGTTTTGCTAGCAACAACTCCACCCTTTGCATTTTAGTTGTAGCAACTTCAGAATGCATCTCCACCAGTTTTGTGGCCGTCTGATTCCGCTCAGATTCAACAATCTTCTGAGTTCTTTCCTCCATCTGATTCAACAGTGTGTGTGCGAGAGTGTTGAATTGAGCCTCCACTGATGCCTTAACCCCATCCAGAATAGTCATCGAAACATGATCCAAGGTCTCAGGCAAAATCACTACTACTGGTGCGGATGGTTGCGCCTCATCAGCTAGGGTCTCATCCGGTTCACCCTCAGCTAATTCATCGGCAACATAGACAAAATCATCAACAAGTTCAGGAAAGCCCATCTTCTTGTTAACCAACCAAGCAACATCATCATCAGATGTCAGTTCAACAACACTGGTTACGCCGGCCAAATTTTTCATTTTCAGCTCCATGGCCACAAATTTGTCATTCCCCAATGCCTCCAGTACCATCAGAAAATCTTCAATGTGTTGCAATTTGATATCCCTCCAGAAGAGAATATCAGCAACCTGTTGATGAACACCGAGATGATCAACCAGGTTAGGAAAGTGAGAGTCCAGATAATTGCTCACCCTTTGCATCAAAAACCTGATGACTGGCTTTTCTGGCTCAGGTGATTCGAAGGCCTTTCTGGTGTTAAAGGGATTGTGAGCCACAGAAACAAAGGAGGTCTTTTGCCTGGCAGTTTGGATATCGGGGGTGGCTTCTCTATATGGTTCAGGTTGAGGTGAATGGGTAGGCTCAGGTTGAGCAGGTGAGAGTTGGATAGGGGGTTGTCTGGGAGGTGATGGTAAGGGTGTATTAGGACGAGACGATGGAGGGGTAGGTGATCTGGGATCGTGAGTGGATTCATGACCTTTAAATAGTGAACTCAGATGTGCCGAGTCAGATGGTTCAGACTCATCCTGAGCTTCTGGAAGATGTTCTCCTTCAGCTCCACCAACCTCTATTTGTCCAGGTTCCTCCATCACTATCAGTTCGCGACCCGTACTGACCGTGTGTTCATAACTCACAACGGTCTCCTCACCAGCCAGCTCAAACTGCTGATCTCCACCAGACTCCAGAATTTCAAGATCACTGTCTTCATCTCGAAGACCCCCAGAAGGCATTGCAGCCTTCTTCGACAGCATTGTGGTGAGCTTTTTCTGACGCTTCTCACCCACAATTTCAGAAGTTCACGCTGGTTTACTTGCAACCTGTTTTCTTTTAGGAGCCCTCGTCCTGGGTTGACCTCGTGCTTCTAACTGCACAGATGAGGCCAGTTTAGATTTTGGCACATATGGGACTGGATCATCATCACGTTGCCCAGACAGTTCTTCATCCTTGTTCAGCAAAGCCTTTAACTTCTCTAGATATGGCTATTGCCCAATGTCTGACCAAGGATAGTTGGGAATCTTATCAGCAAGGATCATGGATATCTTGTGAATGTTGCAGATATTCTTGGTCAGCACCACCTGATTCTGCTCATTTACAACAAACTTAGCAGATTCCTGCAGCAACCGATGTTTGAATAACCCCATCCAATTCATGTCTGGGGCCTTCTCTATAATTGCGGTCATAACATGATGCTTCTGGTGGGTAAGAGCATCGGAGCTGAAGGCAATACCCAGAATTACTTTTGAAACGATTTCAAAAAGTAATCTGTACTTTCTCCTCAGGTAGGGAACTTTAACATTTGTGATGTTGGAGATGTTCCCTGGCCTCAACAGCACCTTCTGCAGGTATTCCTTATCTGACATCCCGGCTAAGAACTCATCGGGGTAGTTCCTGCCCATTGGAAGTCCAAATATCCTTCCAAGATCATCGTTGCTGACATCTATTCTATTCACAATGATGAACGAATATAACTCCTTATTGTCGGTCTCCTTCAACTTTCTCAAAAACTCAAATGACTCGATGACGTAGCCACTATTCAAATGGCGATAGCAAAATTGCTCAAGTCCACATGTTCTCATACATTCCAATATTTCTCTCGATTCTGGGTCATTAGTGTTGTGGAACATGACATACTTTTCATCGATCATGTTCTTGATCATTGATGCGTAATCATAACTTTCCGAAGGCACTATAGATGTTTCCATTTCTGAAAAACATAAACATATACAATCTAAGTTAGGAAAGGGCAAAGTGCTTCAGATAGTGTGATGAATATGCATAAATAAAGTCCCTAAGTAGGTCCCTAAAATATGCATTTGTGCAGAGATTAAGCATGAGCATGATGTGAACAGATGCATAAAGTAATACCAAATACATATGTAATCAATAACCCTAGTATAAGCTAGATATGATATGGCACATATAAGGTACGCAAATTACCAGAGAAGTTATTTGAAGATTTTGAAAAGAAGGCTTAATCGCTTGAGATTTTTTAGTGTTAGGAAATTTCTGGAAACGATTTGTGTTTTAAGAGGTATAGAAATGCGAAAGGTTTTAGAGAAATGATATTAGGGTTTTAAATAGGTGGGAGGGAAAAACAATTTAGCACGAAAAATTTGAAGGCACTTGAGTGTCCTTGACTTAATCGGACGGTTAAGATCAAGTGGTTGAAAAGTAATATCATCGTGAGGTCAGGGATTTAAAATGGCAGATTTTTGGACTTAAAAAATTGCAATAAATGCATTTAACACAAAAATCCCATGTCCGCATTAAATGCTTGCAGTCATGATGTCATAAGGTAATGGGAACAGTAATCGCTATCATAAATTAGTATAGGAATAAGTAAAGAGAAATCAGAAAATGTATTTGACTGACTGATATTGTAATCAGTCAGTTACCACTTTATTCTGATCTGGTTGGCCTGATTACTGTTGACCTTACCGATGGTAGCCTAGTCCTTAGTATTTCCCAACAATGTCCCACTTATCTGATCAGGTTTCTTCTGATCCAATCTGATCAGTTGAAGTTCCCCCTTCAACTGTTATCCCTTTTCTGATCAGTCCTTGGCTGATCTTTCTGATCTGTTGAGGTATCTTACTCAATTGATCTTCTTTATCTGGCCAGTCTCTTAACCAACAGGTCCTGGAGATCAGTCCACCAAACATTTCTGGTGCACTTTCTCCTAAGTCCAGAAGTCCTAGCTCATTACATAGTTCTCTGAATCTGACTTCAGCCAGTGGTTTGGTTAAGATATCAGCTCTCTGCATATCAGTATGGATCTTTTCCATTCTGATGTTCTTCTTTTCCACATGATCTCTTATAAAGTGGTGTCTGACATCCACATGCTTGCATCTTGTATGTAATACTGGATTCTGATAATTGCAATAACATTATTACTGTCACAGAATATGGGCACATTCGTAGCTACAATGTTATAATCCCTCAGCTGCTGACTAAGCCAGAGCAGTTGGGAACAACAGCTTCCTGCAGCCATATATTTTGCTTCAGTAGTAGTTGTGTAAACAGATGTCTGCTTCTTTGAAAACCAAGAGATCAGTTTGCTTCCTAAGAACTGACATGTACCTGAGGTTGATTTTCTGTCTATTTTGCAACCTCCATAATCAGAATCAGAATACCCACTAAGCTGTAGATTATCATCAGATGGGTAGAATAAACCACGGTTTACTGTCCCCTTCAGATACTTAAGAATTCGCTTAGCTGCTTCCAGGTGGCTTTGCATTGGATTTGCCTAAAATCTGGCACATACACCTACTGCAAAAGTTATGTCTGGTCTGCTGCCAGTCAGGTATAGTAAAGATCCAATGAGATCCCTATATTATTTCTGATTAGTTTTCTGACCATTCTCATCGGGATCCATCGTGAATCCAGTCATCATAGGAATTTTGGCTTCCTTAGTGTTCTGAATTCCAAACTTAGCCAACAGATTCCTAGTGTATTTTACCTGACAGATGAATATCCCTTCTGTACTTTGCTTAACTTGAAGACCTAGAAAGTAATTCATCTGACCCATCATGGACATTTCGAATTTTCCTTGCATCAGTTTGCTGAATCTTTCACATAGGCTCTTGTTGGGAGATCCGAAGATGATATCCTCCACATAGATCTGAACCATCAGAATATCTTCTCCATCTTTTATTCTGAATAAGGTTCTATCTATTACTCCTTTAGTGAATCCATTATCTATCAAGAACTAAGATAGTGTATCATACCAAGCTCGAGGAGCTTGTTTCAGGCCATAAAGAGCTTTTCTTAAATGATACACCTGGTTGCCTTTTTCAAAGCCAGAAGGTTGTTCAACATAAACTTCCTCAGCTAGTACCCCATTTAAGAATGCACTCTTTACATCCATCTGATACACAATAAACCCTCTGTGGGCAGCATATGCCAGAAATAGCCGAATGACTTCCAGGCGAGCGACTGGTGCAAAAGTCTCATCATAATCAATTCCTTCTGATTGTGAATATCTCTTAGCAACAAGTCTTGCCTTATTTCTGGTTATGACATTTTTCTCTTCTCTCTTGTTCTTGAATACCCACTTGGTGCCTATCACATCTTGATGAGTTGGTCTGTCCACCAGTTTCCAAACCTGATTCCTTTCGAACTGCTCTTATTCTTCTTGCATAGCTAGAATCCAGCTAGCATCTTGTAGAGCTTCTTCTATGGTGGTTGGTTCCTTCAAACACAGATAGCAACAATACATGACACTTTCAGCAACCTGATGTCTAGTTTGGACTCGGGTATTCGGATTGCCAATTATCAGATCAGTAGGATGGTCATTTAACCAAGTCCTTATTTTCTGATGTATATCAGTTTGGATATTGTCATCCTCGTCTGATATTGAGTCACTAGGGGTTGGGAGTGGTGCAGTAATAGGATCCACTTGGCAAGGACAAGTCTCAGCTGATGTTGGAATCATCATATGTTGATGTTTGTCCGTAGGAACATCAGGTATTCCCCCTGAATCAGATGGTTCAGTTGTTACTGTCTCAGCTGTACCAACTTCTTCATTGACAGTTGTACGTACCTTTGCGTCTGATTGACCTGGTGAATCAGTTACATCAAGTTTTGGAACATACACTATTATGTGATCTGATCCTTTTTCCTTGATACTTAACTGATCCATTTTTTGTGCATCAGGTACCGGTTGGTCTGCTACTGCTTGTTCTGAGGCAGATTTCTCTTTTTCAGAAGATGTCTCATCAAAGACCACATGGGGTGTTTCTTCGACAACTAGGGTTCGCCTGTTGAACACCCTGAAAGCCTTGCTGGTTGAGGAATATCCTAAGAATATACCTTCATCTAACTTGGCTTCAAATGTTTTCAACTGACTCTTCCCATTGTTGTGTATGAAACACTTGCACCTAAAAACATGGAAGTAAGAAACACGAGGTTTTCTGCCCTTCCACAGGTCATAAGGTGTTTTAAAGTGAATCTTAGTCAGAGAACATCTGTTCTGAGTGTGGCATGCTGTGTTGATAGCTTCTGCCCAGAAACGGTTTGGAGTTGCATGTTCAGCTAACATTGTGCGAGCAGCTTCTTTGAGTGTTCTGTTTCTCCGTTCTGCTACTCCATTCTGCTGTGGTGTTCTTGCAGCTGATGTTTCATGTTGTATTCCAAACTTAGTGCAAAAGTCAGTAATAAAGGAGTTCAGAAATTATGTACCTTTATCGGATCTGATTTTTACAATGCTGACACCCTTCTCATTTTGCAGTTTCTTGAGCAACTCAGGTATCTTTGTTGTTGTCTCATTCTTCTTATATAGGAATACAACCCAGGTAAACTTGGAATAATCATCCACGATTACCAGAGTGTATTTGCGTCCGCTGAGACTAAGTGGTGTAACTGGTCCAAACAAATCCATATGGAGCAGTTGTAGTACTCTATTGGATGTTGGTCCTGGGATCCCCTTGAATGAAGCTTTAACTTGTTTTCCCATCTGACATGCGACACATGTCTGATCCTTAGAGAATACTTCATTCGGGGGAGACCCTCAACCAGGGACATCCTTGCTATCTTGTTAAGAGTTTTAAAGTTTAGATGGCTCATTCTCTTGTGCCAGAGTCAACTGCTGCTTTTGGAGCTCTTAACAATCAGGCATGCATTTCTTAGACAACTGTTTCAATCTGCAGTGTAGATCGTTCCCTTCCTTGAACCAGTTAACAAAATCTATTGAGTATCTCGATTCTTGATAGTTCACTGATCAGTCGATAACTCAACACTGAATCCATTGTCGCAGAATTGTGAAACTGATAACAGGTTGTGCTTTAAACCATTGACATACGAGACTCCAGTAACCTGTACATCATCATTCTCTAAGGTTCCGAATCCTCTGGTAAAACCAAAGTTATCATCACCAAAGAGTACAGGTGGGCCTTCTTGTTCTGTGTATGAGCTGAGGAGATGTTTGTTTCCAGTCATGTGCCTTGAGCATCCACTATCGATGTACCAGATAGTTGCTTGTACACCTCCTTTATTGGTCAAACCCACGCGAACCTACATTCGATTCAGGCTTTAGGTACCCCAGTAGAATCGGGTCCTGGGGATTAGAAATACCTTTCGGGATCCAAACAAATCTGGCACATTTGTTGAAAACAGAGGGCTTGATTTGTCTCCTATAAACATCTACATAATCATATGTCTCTTCATATGCAATCTGGTTAGTATGATCATTAGTGCGAGCCTTGGATGAATCAGAAGACTTGGGATTTTTTATTGATATTTGTCTTCTTTTAATCCAGTGGGGCTCAGGTGCAGCAGCCCTAGGTTTCTGATTGTAAGGGTAGGTACGACTGCTACCATTAGAAGATTCATATCTTTTAGGCATAGATGGTCTTAGCAGTTTACCCTTAGCTTGCTTGTTAGGCAGCTTGACCTGATTAGGTTTCAGATCAGATTTTCCCTTGAGAGGTTGTCTTTTCTGATTCCTAATCTGCTGGTCAGGTTGAGGTTTCTTCAGAAGAATAGGGTTCTTCTGTTGATTCCTCAGCTGATGCTTGATCAGTTGGGGTCCATTTCTGTTCCCTTTCTGATCAGACACTTAACTTACCTGTTCAGCAGGTCTGTTTCCCTTATCTGATATAGATTTTGCTTTTCGTGTATCTTGATTAGAAACTCATTTGATTACACTTTTCTAAAGTTAACCAGACGGGGCTTTTGAGGATGCAGAAGGGTTTTCATACCCAATTCCCTTCTTATTAGTTGACGTACAAAAATAGTTGTTCAGATCTTGAATAGTCTTAGATGATTTCGTGAAAACTTCTATTTTCTTTCGTAAACAATCCTCAGTAGCTTTTACACTTTCATGCAGTCGGAAGAGTTCATCAAACTTAGCTTGAAGAATTTTAAGATCATCAGCTTGCTGTTTGTTAATAGCTTGCTGATCCTTAACCAGTTTACCCTGATCAGAAGAGCTGACTTTCAGAAACTCCAGTTCTGTAGTCATCTTCTGAACAGTCTCAGTTGATTTCAGTTCAGCAGCTTTGCTTGCAGCATTATCTTTAACAAGCTGAATGTTCTCTGCCCTCAGCTTATCGTTCTCAGCTTCCACTATTGTATAAATGTCCACTGCATTAGAGATATCATCAAGCAATTGCTCATTATCGAGCTGCAGGTCAATCTCTCTAGCAGGTGTGCTCAGCACAATAGGTGTGGAAATAGAAAACACAGAAGGTTTATAAGATACCTCAGAATTATCAGCATCCTTAGCCATGAGGCAGATGTCGTCATCAGATGAGAACATTAGATCTTCAAAATCGTTGAAATCATCAGCATTGGTCATCAGGCAGAAGTCTTCTACAGATGAATAACAAGAATCCTCTTAAGGTAGATAAGAATCATCTATCCCAGATGTATCAGCAACCATGGTTTTTCTGTCTCTGTATCTTTGCTCTCTTCTGTTCCGCTTGTCTTCTCTTTCTTTTGGAGTTAGGTCAGGGCAGTCTGCACTGTAGTGACCTGGTTTCTGATAGTTGAAACATGCTCCATGCTCCGCGGAACTTCTTCTGCAAGGTGAGTCATTCTTTCTGTAGAATCTGTCAGGTGACTTCCCAGTTTGCCTGTGATCAGAATTCCTCCTTTCTGACTTGTTGTCTCTTCTATCGTCAGAACGATCATCTCTTTTCTTATCCTCTCTGCGATCCTCCCTACGATCATCTCTTCTGTCATCAGATCTATTCCTCTCTTGTGATTTGTCACTTGATCTCCTATCTCTTCATCTGCTATTCTGATAGTCTCTATAGAATTTTCGATATTTTCCCAGTTGAATGTTGGATCTTTCAAGCTTTCTGGTCAGCAAAACAATATGTTCCGTCTGACTTATGATATTTCCAATAGGTTCAGTAGACTTTGAGCTGCTGTCGGCTGCTTTGAATGCAACTGCTTTCGATGTGGCAGGTGTGACTTCGGCAGGCGACTCATCATCTTCTTCTTGCCCTCTTTCAATCAGATCAAACTCATGGGCTTTAAGACTTAGAAACAGGTTGCTCGGCTTCATCTTCGCAATGTCTTGACAATCCTTTATCACAGTAACTTTCATATTCCATTTCTTTGTTAGAGATCTCAAGATCTTGTAGTTGATGTCTTTGTCTGACATTTCTCGTCCCAGTTCCCGTAGCTTGTTGATAGACATGGTGATTCTTCCATCGAGCAGATTTATGGTTTAATTTGGCAGCATCTTGAGTTTCTCAAACTTAACCAGTTTGGCTTGTAATCTGCTGTCTTTGATCAAATCATTTCCTTCGCACATCTCAGCAAGTGTATCCCACATCTGTTTGGCTGTCTTGAGATACTTTATCATCTCTCTAGTTATCTTGTCCATCGTCTTCATAATAATATGTCTGGCCACAGTATCCAGATTGGACAATATTCTTTCCTCGGCATCCATTAGAGAAGGACTCTTTCTGATTCTGGATCACCTCCTTCAGCTGGATTGTTGTAGTAGATGATGATGGGTCCTTGTTCAAGAACTTCCATCATTCTGCTGCTTATAGCTCCCAGATGATTGCTCATGAGTATGGTCCAGTCAGCATACTCATCAATAGAAAACATAGGAAGATCATGATACATACCAGAAGTATTATCCATGCTGATTATGAGTTTTGAAAACAAATGAAATTTAAAAAAATAGGTTTTTCAAGATCTGTTCAAGTGACCACAATGGTTCTTCCTCAAGAACCGATGATACTCAAAGCCAGTGGTCCGTAGAACCACTGCTCTGATACAACTTGTAGGTCCCGAATGGGTTTTCATGAGGGCAGAAGTCTAGAGGGGAGGGGTGAATAGACTTCTGAAAACTTTTTGTGCAAGATCAGGTGTAATAGCAAGTTGTCTGATCAGAGTGCGAGAGAATCAGTTTGGACTGATATCCAACTTACTGATCGCCTGATGGCAGATTAGTTCGGTGTCTATCAATTTAACTGATGTGCGGAAGCTAAGTTTTAACCCGTGTGAAAAACCAGTTTTGTAGAATCAGATTTCTGCTTGTCTGTTTTCAGTCAGATGACAAAGTGTCAAGCTGGTCAGATCAGCTGCTTGATGCAAAACTGATCCAGACTCAGAATATGTATGCAATATCAAATCAGGTAGTGTGCTATAGTGTAAAGGAGGTAAATCAGATAAACACACAAGATTTTTATAGTGGTTCGGATAACCAGTCCTACCTCCACTCTTCCCTATCAGCAGGGGCACCAACTTAACCAACTTGGACTTAGTTTAATGTGTTAGTCCAACACAGTACAACAGATGTTTAAGGAGTTCTCACTCAACCGATCCCAGAAATCAGAAACTAGAAACCCTAGTCTGAAATCTTGCAAAATAAACTTAACCTAACTTTTTGGGTTTGGGTACAAGATTTGTTGTGTTCCAACTGGAAATCTATCCTAGTATTTGGGTAGCCTAAAGCTAAAGGATAAGATTTCTATTCTAAGAACTATGAGATGGACACTTAGAAAATAAGCTTCAATTGAGTGTTCTTCGTGCGGAAATTTACTTGTGCTTGAGCTTGATGGTAATTTTCGTGTCTTCACTATGAAGATTGTTCCCATATTTATAGACCTCGAAATCAAATAGCTGTTGGAGAGCAATTTGAATTTGAATTTATTTTTTATTAGTTCTTGGGCTTGATGTGGCGTCTTGAGGGCGGCATGGCGAAAAAAAGCATGTATGTTGTCCTTTTTAGTCGTTTGACTATGCAGCGCCGAATCCCAAATTGTCAGCTCCGTACGTACGTGTCTCGTTCTCATTGGTTAACAAGTACACTTATTCAGTGTTTGTTTTACCAACTAAGGTTGACATTCTTCTTGTCTGATTGACACGTATGATCACGGTGCACCATCGGTTTGTCACGGTGTGTGGTGACTTTGATCGATATAAAAGCGATCGATCTACGATAGAGTCTTCTGATGCAAGTTGTCTTAACTCAACTAGTAGACTCGACTGATGTAGGTCTTCTGGTCTTCTGATCTTGTCTTTGTGGTAGTCATCGATCTTGGTCTTCGATTCTTGACCATGTCTTAACTTTGATCATCGACTATCGACTTGTCTTATCGATCTTGATCTTGACTTATCTTATGCGATCTTGATCTTCCCGACTTGTCTTGTCTAATCTTCTGACTTGATTTGTCTGATCTTCTGACTTGTCTTGTCTGATCTTCTAACCTGACTTGACCTATAAATATTGAGTTCCCCCTCAATATGTGACCTATCTTTTACATCAGCTGTCTATACAACTTAGCTGGTCATCCTATCCTGATTCTAAGTCATCAGTCAGCTAACAGGTCTGACTGGTCCTATTACAATCTATTTTGGAACTTCCATCAAAACTAACTACAAACTTCCCAACAGTAATTGACCTTCACTTTTCCAGCGCTTTGCACGACTCTTCTTCTTCTTCTGGTAAGTGCAGCCTTTCCTTCTCCCTTATTTCACTCTTTTCACTATGTCTATGTCTCCTGGTGGCCGTCCGAGCCTGGTCGACGTGGAGGGGGAGTCTTCCTTTGCCACTCCAGTGGGGGTGGATTCTTCGGTGAGGGAAGTATTATCTGCCAGAGTGTCGAGCGGCGGGGTCTTTTCTGGTGACATGGGTCCCTCTCGTCTTGCTGGGGGAAACCCTCCGATTGACCCCGAAGTGTTTGGTTCTTTCGATGACCTGGAAGTTCTCACGCCAGAGCGGGGTGTGGGGGCCCCTCGGGATGGCCCGTCTGAGCAGCCGGAGAGCTATGCTCACCGCGACTATCAGGCCTACCGGGCCGGGCTCTAACATCGTCGACCACTCAACTTCGCGATCCGTGCTGCGACCAAGTCTAAGTTTTTCATTAATGATGAAAAGTACTGTTCCGTAATCTTGGAGGCCGACCTGGACGCCGCTAGCCGCAAGTATGAGACCCTGAATGATGTATTGTTTTATCGTCCGGAGGGGTCTGAGAGAGTCGACCAGCCTCCAGAGGGTATGGTCGCTATTCATGAGGCGGTCATGGATGCAGGCCTACATTTTCCGCTCCATCCGGCGATCTCTCATCTCTTGGCCGCCTGGCATCTTGCCCGGCGCAAATTACTCTGAATGGATGGAGCTACCTTCTGGCGAAATTGACTGTGCTCTGCCAGGCCGGTCTTTACCGGCTACCCACACCCATAGAGTTGAACTATTATTGGTCGTTGATTGCCCAGCATGGCCAGGAAAGCCACTATGCGTTGAAAAATTGCCCTGGTCGGCGATCGTGTGGGGGATATCAATAAGGTTAAAAATTGGCATCCCCGATGGTGGTTTGTGGGTGGTAGGTGGCAAAGTGTCCCTCCGGGGTCCGTCTTAGAGATCCCCATTCCTACTGACTTCCAAGAGCGGGCTCCTCGTAAGATTTCGTTCTGAAGGTACACCGATCCTCTCCGTACTGATCTAATTTCCCTTCTCTTTTGCAGGCTTGCTTGTTGCTGATGAGAACCAGCTGAACTGGGATTTTGAGACCGCCCACCGGATTGCCTTCAACTATCCCTGGGAATTCCGCCACGTCGAACTCTATAACTCTTCCTCCGAGAGATTGTGGGGGGGGTTTACAAACGTGTCCCCGCAAAACCGGCCATCTTCGTAAGTGTTCTTCCTTTAATAGAGGTTTCATAATTTGGGAATTTTGTCTTTAATCACTGTGGTCATTTTCTTGTAGCTTCTCACATACCCGTTCAGGCGACTGCTCCGACCGCTGGACAGATGGCTTCTTGTCAGAACCCTGCTCTCAATTTCTCTCAGACGGGGTCCGTGGCACAGCCCACATCTTCATCCCGTGGGGGCGGAGTAGTAAAGACAGGGGGGTCTTCTCGGGCCGACCGCTCAAAAGAGAAGAGGAAAACCAAGGAGGGGCGAGAGGGTGCTCGCCCAGCCCACTCGAAAGGCTCCCCTACACGGAAATGCGCTCGTGCTGGCGACCACTCCCCACGTGCTTTAGGGGGAGGGAGCTCTCCCCCGCAGGAGCCGATTCTCGCCGCCCGTCCTTCGCCAATGATGTCGCCGCCCCCGCCTGGTCGCCAATTTTCCGACGATCACACCTTCGTGGGGTTTGATGTCGATTGCTCTGGGCCGTAAGTTTCTCTGCCTTATTGCCTCCATCATTTTTCCCTTACGTTCCTGTATTTTTCTGAATTGGGAGACTTTGTTTCAGGTTTGCGAACTTCCCCATCGCCGATTATCTTTGGTCAAAGATGCCTCACATCATCGGGGTCTCGACTAATTAGCCTCGATACATACGACACTCTATCTGGGATGTGCCTCGGTGCTGGTCTCTGGATGACCACCATGCCTCCTCCTCGAATAGCAAGGAGAATAACCTCTACACCACCCTGATTTATTCTCAAAAGGCGGCCACGTTCCTCTGCGGGTCGTAGAGCAAAATGACCAGGACTTGGAGACCTTCTGCTCGGCCCTCGACGAGCAGAAGAAAAAGTTGGCGGAGGCGGCCGTGGCCATGTCCCGAATGGAGGCAGACCTGAAGGTTGCTCAGGAGCGGTCGGCCGAATTGGCTTTATAGGTGGCGGATGTGAACACCAAGCGGCGTGCCGAGGTCGACTCGCACTGTCTTGATCTGGTGACTTTGTGGGGTCGGGTTGATGAGCTTACTCGGCAGCTGGCTGAGTCCCATGCTTTGGTGGTTGATTATGAAACTTCGGGTCCGAGTTCGATCTCGAGTTCGGCTTATCAAGGCGATGAGGCTTCTCTTCTACATTAAACCCGCTACGTGGATGTCCTTTGGGTGGTGTTCCATCGCGACCCTTCCACCGATGCCTCCGTGCTCGTGGAAGATTTCAAAACCTTTGTCGGCGATTGCCGCTTTCGAGGCCGGCGTGGTCTTTGCCTGGCGGACTTAGCCGATTTTAGTATCGACTTTGTCATTCTTAGCTCCGTGGCGAGGTTAGCGCGGCAATGGGCGAGGGCTCCGACCTCGGGGGCTCCTCTGGGGAGGCACATGTTGACCTTGTTGTGTCGCCTATGCCCCCGACTGAGGCGGCAGACGGCAGTGGCGCGATGGTGGCTGCCCCAGGCGGAGAGGTCATCGGGGGCGAGGAACAGGTGGGCGATCATGCCGTGGTTGAGAGGGTGGATAGGTCGGGGGACGGTGCTTAGTGCCTCCCTTTCTGCTGAAAGTTTGTGTATGAACCTCTATATTTTGAATGTTTTTCTTTTATGTTTGCACGACCCCTCGGGGTATGAACTTGTAAGTGGCCTGCTGGTACCTTTTTTGTATTCCGCCTTCGTGCCCTTATCTAATGAATGGAATCTTTATATTTTCTTGTCTCCCGCTGTGCACTTACGTATGAGTTTCTTTCTTTGCTTATAGAATTTTGGTCATGCAAACTCGGACATACACCGACGACTATGAGTCTTGCCTATGTCCTAATCGCCATTTGAATACGGTGCGATGTATTTGGACTGTGTTTTGGTCATCTTATCTTATGCGACGTGTCTAAACTTTGGCTTAGTCGTGTTATGGTGTTGTCTTTAGGAAGGTTGTCCTGCTTGGCCGATGACCAACGCGATGACGACCTTGCCGACGTGAGTTCCGAGTGATGCTTCCTGTCGCAGATGGTCGGCTACCACTCTACCAACTCGACCTTTGTCGTCCAGATCGTATTTGGGACGGTTCCTGGCCGACATATTCTAAAGCGTACAAGGCATTTCAAAAATATAATTTATTATGAAATATTTCCCGAGGGAATAACGATGAATTATTACAACGTTGTGACACACAAACTAGTAAACAGGCTATCAGCTATCCCCTATTGGTAGTATTTCTTTAAGTGGGCCGCGTTCCAGGGATATTGTGCCGGTGTGCCATCTGGGTCTTCGATCTTGTATGCTCCGTTTGTCAGGCATTTGGATATTCTGAATGGGCCTTCCCAGGTAGGGCCGAATGCTCCTTTGGGTACTCTGAGTACCCTTTTTAGGATGAGGTCGCCTTTCTTGAACTGCCGGAGTTTGACCTTCGAGTTGTAATATTTTTCTGTTTGCCATTTGTAGTTGGCATTTTTTAGGTTAGCTTCTATCCTTCTCTCTTCCAGTAGGTCTAAGCTAGTCGTTATTACCATATTGTTGCCGTCTGAGGCTCCGTTGCTTGTTCGGTGGCTAGGTATGGTGACTTCTGCTGGGATTACTGCCTCTGCCCTGAATGCAAGGGAATAGGGTGTTTTCCCCGTGGAGGTCCTGCAGGTTGTTCTTTATGACCACAATACTTCGGGCAATTCGCTTGCCCATTTGCCCTTCCCCCCTTCAAGTCATGTTTTCAGTGTATGTTTGATAATTTTGTTGATCGCCTCAACTTGCCCGTTGGATTGCAGATGGTAAGGGGTGGAGAAGAGCTTTGTTATCTTCCATTTCCTGAAGAATGCGTCGATCTTGAGGCCATCGAATTACTTTCCATTGTCAGTTACGATTGCTTGCGGGAGGCCGAAGCGACAAATGATGTTTCTCCATATGAATTTTATCACGTTGTCTTAGTCGATCGTTGCAAGGGCTTCTATCTCTGCCCATTTTGTGAAGTAGTCGACCGCAACGAGGGCGAACCATGCGGTCCCTGGGGCAGTGGGCAGGGGCCCGTTGATGTCGATTCCACATTTTGTGAAAGGCCATGGACTCAAAATGCTGGTTAACTCTTCTGGGGATACCTTGATTGAGGGGGCGAATATTTGGCATCGGTGGCATATCTTTGCGTATTCGAGAGCGTCCCTTCTTAGCGTTGGCCAGAAATATCCTTGTCGGATGGTCTTGTGGGCTAGGGATTGGCCCCCCGCGTGGTTTCCGCAGATGCCCTCATGGATTTCTCTCAAGATGGTTTGCCCCTCGGCCCATGTCACACATCTGAGTATCGGGATGCTAAAGCCTCGCTTGTATAAGTTGTCGTCGACCATCACATACCTTGCCGCTCTCATTTGCAATTGTCGGGCATCGACCCTATTGTCGGGCAGATGTCATGTCTTTAGATATTCGAGTATTGGTGTCCTCTAATCCTCGTGGTCGATATCCATTGGGTCAGTGAGGGCGACCAGGGTGTGTGTGGTGGATGGGAAAGTTAGTTTTGTGATGGTGACGTCTCTCATGTTCGCTGGCCCTTCTGATGTTGCTAGCCTGGCCAAAGCATCTGCTTGGGAGTTCGCGTTCCTAGGTATCAGTTCCACATAGACTTGGTCAAATTTTTCGAGCAGGCTGCGGATGACTTCTTGGTATGCGGTCATTCGATTGCATCGGACCTCATACTCCCCCGACACTTGACACACGACCAGTTGCGAGTCGGTGTGTATTTTCAGCCTCTTCACTCCCACGGCCATTGCCATTTTAAAAGCCCTCGAATTAGGGCTTCGTATTCTGCTTCATTGTTGGTGGCCTGAAAATCGAACATGATAACCGTCTGGAAGGAATGTCCGTCCGGGTTAGTCAGGATTATGCCAGCCCCAGCTCGGGTTTGAGTGGTAGACCTATCCATGTAGAGCTCCCATGTGGGCCCTGCTGGCGCTTCCTGAGCGGTCATCGGAAAGGTGAGTTCTACATGAAATCGGCCAGGGCCTGTGCCTTGATGGCAGTTCGCGGGGCGTACGTGACACCAAACTGGCCAACTTCGATTATCCATTTCATGCAGTGGCCAGCCATGTCGGGGTGATGGAGCGTTTCTTAGAGGTAGTGAGGTCAACACCTCCACCTGGTGGTCGAAAAAGTATGGTCGTAGCTTTCTCACGCTCATCACGAGAGTGTAGGCAAGCTTCTCGAGGGGGGTACCTTCGTTCCGCCTCGTTGAGTGTCTGGCTTACATAGTAGATCGGCAGGTGGTCTTGCCCTTCGGCTCGCACCAGGACCTAACTTAAGGCCGTTTTGGAGGCGGCCAGGTAGAGGAAGAGTTTTTCCCTGGGGACGGGTTTGGCCAGTATCTTTGGGTTGGCAAGATACTTCTTGATGCCATCTAAAGTTGTCTGGGCCTCCTCTGTCCACTGGAACTCACTTTTTGCTTTCTTTAGTGTGTCGAAGAAGGGTTTGCACCTATCTCCCATGCGGGATATGAATTTGCTGAGGGCTGCCAGGCTTCCTGCGAGCTTCTGGACTTCCTTTAGGTTTCATGGGCTGCCCATCTCTAGTATCACCCTGATTTTTGTTGGATTGACCTCTATTCCCCGTTTGCTGACTAAGTGGCCGAGGAATTTGCTTGACTCCACGCCGAAGTTGCATTTCTTCGGGTTGAGCTTCATGTTGAATTTTCTCAAGATGTTGAATGCTCGGGCGAGGTCGGCAAGATGATCTTCTTTTTTCAGACTCTTGATGACCATGTCGTCTATGTATACCTCCATGGATTTCCCGATTTCCTCCGCGAACATTTGGTTTACTAATAGCTGGTACGTAGCCCCAGCGTTTTTGAGGCTGAATGGCATCCTCTTCCAACAGTACATATTTTTCTCGGTGAGGAAGGAAGTATGTTGTTGGTCGTCTTTGTGCATGGATATTTGATGGTAGCCTGCGAATGCATCTATGAAGGACATCATTTCGTGCCCAGCTATGTTATCGATCAGATGGTCGATATGAGGCATGGGGAAGAAATCTTTGGGACATGTTTCGTTTAAATCGGTGAAGTCGATTCATAGTCTCCACATCCCGTTAGCTTTCTTGACCAGGACGGTGTTGGACACCCACTGGGGTTGGTCGGCTGGCATGATTAACTTGTTGTCGAGCAGTTTCTTCACCTCCTCAGCCAATGCAGCATATTTTTTGGGTCCAAATTTCCTCCTCTTTTGGGCGATTGGTTTTTTACCGGGGTCGATGTTGAGCTAATGGCAGGCGACCTCGGGGTTGATTCCTACTGTAGGTCCCGAACGAGTTTCGTGAGGGCAGAAGTCTAGAGAGGAGGGGTGAATAGACTTCTGAAAAATTTTCATGCAAGATCAGGTGTGATGGCAGGTTGCTGATCAGTCTTGAGTGAATCAATTTAGGCGATATCCAACTTCTTGATCGCTTTGATGGCGGTCGATTCGGTGTCTATCGGTTTAAGCGATGTCTTGAAGCTAGTTTTAACCCGTGTGAAAAACCAGTTTTAAAAGATCGAGTTAAAAGTCATTTTCAATTAGATGGCCGAAATGTCAAAATAATCCCGGATCGATTACATGATCGGTGATCCTAACTTTCGAAATATGTATGCGATTTAAAAGCAAGTTGTGTGCGAAGATAGTGTAAAAGCGATTAATAGCAAGTAAATACACACAAGATTTTTATAGTGGTTCGGACAACCAGTCCTACGTCCACTCTTTCCTATCACAAGGGGCACCAACTTAACCAACTGGACTTATTTTATTGTGTTAGTCTAACACAGTACAACCAACAGATGTTTAAAGAGTTCTCACTCAACTTATCCCAGAAATTAGAACTAGAAACCCTAGTCTGAAATCTTGCTAAACAAACTTAACCTAACTTTAAGTTTGGGTAAAGATTTGTTGTTCGTTCCAACTGGAATTCTATCCTAGTTTTGAGGTAGCCTTAAGCTAGAGGATAAGAATTCTATGCTAAGAACTAATGGGATGAACACTTAAAATAAACTTGAATTTTGTGTTCTTCGTGTGGAAATCTTGATATGGATTGAGCTTGATGATAATTTCTGTGTATTCACTATGAAGAGCAATCCCATATTTATAGACCTCGAAATCAAAGAGCCGTTGGAGAGCAATTTGAATTTCAGGCTATTTTTGGTAGGTTCGAGATTGATTTGGCGTCTTGAGGCGGCATGGCCGAAAGCGTGTATATTTGTCCTTTCTAGCCATTTGACTTTTGCAGTGCCGAATCCCGCATTGTCAGCTCCGTACGTACGTGTCTCGCTCTTATTGGTTAATAAGTACGCTTTTCAGTGTTTGTTCTACCAACTAAAGTTGATATTCTTCTTGTCTGATAGTACGTATGATATGGTGTAACATCAGTTGATACAGTGTGGTGACTTCGATCGGATAAAAAGCGATCGATCTACGATAAGTCTTACGGTGCAAGTTGTCTTAGCTCAACTAGCGGACTCGGTGATGTAGGTCTTCGGTCTTACGGTCTTGATCTTCTGGTAGTCATCTGATCTTCAGGTCTTCTGAACTTGAGCTTCATGTCTTCACCTGATCATCTGACTAACTGACTCGTCTGATCTTCTGACCTCGTCTGGTCTTCTAACTCGTTTAGTCTTTTGTCTTCTTATTTGGTCTTCTGACTTGACCTGTCTTATGACCTTATCTGGTCTTCTGACTTGACTTGTCTTCTGACCTTGTCTGGTCTTCTGACTTGACTTGTCTTCTGACCTTATCTGGTCTTCTGACCTGACCTATACATATTGAGTTCCCCCTCAATATGTGACCTATCTTATACATCAGTTGTCTATACATTTTAGTTGGTCATCCTATCCTGATTCTAAGCCATCAGTCAGCTAACAGGTCTGACTGGTCCTATTACAACTGTTTTGGCACTTCCATCAAAACTTAATACAGATTTCCCAACAATTTCCCCCTTTTTGATGGAACCAAAACACTTAATCAGAAAAACAGATAACCATGCGAAAAAAGTAAAGACATAAACAACATAAATCAGAAGACAATGAGATGTTGTCTTGAGATCAGAAAGGTAACTTGTTTTATATATAAGAGTTGAACATTACAAGTACAAGAATTACCTATCATCTGATCTAAAGAAAAGACATCTTCTGATTTATTCAAAATGAGAATCTCTGAAGATCTGCTGGAATATTGAAAATCTTGTACATTCTCTGCAGCAAGGCCTCCAGTCTTTCTCTCTCAAATATATCTCCTTTCTTATCAAAATCGTAGAAGAGCTTTTTAAATCCTACTGGGTCAAGAGAGTTATCTTCCCTGAGTGGTGGGATCATTGTCTGAAATTTGGGTGCAGAATGGATTAAGGACATGATTTTCCCTTCATGCATCACCACTTTGTAGAATTTTGGGTATTTTCTGGTATCTTCTGAATAATATGCACATCGCTCAGCCAGTCGACTTTAATCCTTGTCCATTCAGGAAGCAAGTCTTGTCGGGCCACCAGAATACCTTCAACCTCCTCAGGAAAGGCTCTCTCTTCCCAATCTATTTCTTCTGCTTCTGCTGCCTTCTTATTCTTTCTTTTAACATACATTCGGCTCAGACCGGCAGCTTCAGCAAGATTCTTCTTTTTAATAGCCGCTTCTATGACCCCACGCCTCATCTGTTGCTCTTCTCTATCTGTAGCTGTCATCTGCGATTGAGACTGGGTCACTACAGGCTTCTTGATCTGCTTGGCCTTCTGCTTTTTCCTTTCTTTTTCTTCTGGCCCAGCAGATTCTTCCTCTTCTTGCAACCTCTTCGCAAGGTCAAGACTTTTTGCCAAATCTTCTTGATCGAATCTCTTCTGAACAGATGATGAGAAATCTTCAATTCTGTCCACCCTTGTTATCAAATCACCAAGGGAGGATTTCTGTTCAGATATGGCCTTGTCTTGACATTGAATCAGCCTGTTGTGTTCTTCAACAGATTGTAACATCTCAGCAACCTCTGTATCAGGAGTCTCAACAACTGTTCTTGCGGGTTGTTATTTTTTTGATCCACCCTCTTCTTCCACCTTTTTGGTTTCAGCAAAAAGTTTTGATATCCTGATGTTCAGGGCATTGAACTCCCTTAGCATCTCAGATCTTAGCTCGTCAACTGCAAGAGGGGTGATCTGAACATTGGAAGCAGTTGGGGGAGGTCCCATTACCCGATTAAGAATGGTTTCCAGTGTCTTCTGAGCTTTACTGATGGAGCCCTCCAGTCTTCTCCATATAGCATCAAGACTTGTATCCGTCTTCCCCAATGATGAGTAGATGCTCTGCAGAAGGGTGCCAATGTCGGATAGAATGGATACCTCTGCTGATAGCTTAGCAGATAATGGATCGATGCGGCTCATTACTGTTGCTGTAATCTGATCGTGCAAGTGCAGCAGTTTGTCAATCGTCAGCTTCCTTTCTATCTCCACCAAGGCCTGTTGCTCCTCTCTGAATCTGTCCATCAGGTTTTGAGTTAGCGTTTGAAATTGCTGATCGACAGATGCCTTATCCCCATCTTGTATGTTCTTTGTAATCAACTCCAGGGTTTCGGCAATAGTAACAGCCTTACCAGATGTTGAAGCCTCGCCAATCAGGGTCTCATCTGCAGCACCCTTAACTGGTTCATCGGCAGGTTGCTCATACTCAGTTTAAGTATCAGCAACATCTTCCTCCTTTTCCTCAGAAATGCCCAGCTTCTGGTGCACCAGCCATCTGATGTCAACATCTGTAGCAAGTTCGGTTGTGCTGGATACACCGGCATTCTGCTTTGCCCTCTTCTCCAAATCCACAAAGTAATCAGGCTCCAAGGCGTTCATCAGAATGAGGAAATCTTCAATATCTTTGAGCCTGATATCTCTCCAAAATACAATCTCCTCTATCTGCTTTCTGATCCCAGGATGATTGATGAGATCAGGGAAGTGCTGGTCCAGAAATGCATTGACTTGGCGCCGCAGAAAATAGATGGTGGTATCTTCTTGTTCAGGAGAGCCAAGAATTGTTCTTGTGTTGAAGGGGTAGTGGGAGATGGATACAAATAGATCATCACCAGCAACATCTGGTGAGTGCTCCAGCTGAACGGGTTCTGGGGCAGGTGATGGTGTTTGTTTTCTGGGTGAGGGGGTAAGGGAAGGGGAAGGGGTAAAGGGTGATTTGGGAGAAGGTTCAGGTGAGGGTGATATGTGGGTTATGGGTGAAGGTGTTTTGGAAATAGGTGTGGGTGATCTGGGGAAGAAGGTGGTTCCATGACCTTTGAATAGAGAACTTAGATGAGCTGAGTCAGATGGTTCAGACTCAGTCTGAGCCTCCTCAGCTTGTATACCGGTCTCTCTGGCCTCCACCTGACCTGGTTCTTCCACCAGCACCATTTCCTGTCCTGCTGGCAGATCTCCTTCAGATCCTATGATCTCAACATCGCTTTCCTCATCCCTAAGACCCTCAGAAGACATTCCAGCCTTCTTTGCCAGCATTGATGTGAGTTTCTTCTGACGCTTCGCACCTGCATCAGAAGGCTTACTCACAACTTGTTTTATCTTTGCAGCTCTAGCCTTTGGTTTGGCTCTTGCCTCCGTCTGCACAGATGATGCCGCCTTAGACTTTGGCACATATGGAGCAAGGTCATCATCTGATTGTCATGGCAATTCCTCGTCCTTGAGCAAAATTGCCTTGAACTTCTCCAGGTAAGGTTTCCTCCCAATATCTGACCAGGGATAGTTGGGCATCTTATCAGCAAGGATGATGCTGACTTTATGAATGTTGCATATGTTTTCGGTCAGCACCACCTGGTTCTGCTCATTCATGGCAAACTTTGCAGATTCCTGCAGCAGTCGATTTTTGAACAACCCCATCCAATTCATGTCTGGGGCCTTCTTGATGATAGCAGTCATGACAAGCTGCTTCTGTTGGGTTAATGCGTCTGGACTGAAGGCAATCCCCAAAATGACCTTGGAAACAATCTCGAACAAGAGTCGGTATTTCCTTCTGAGGTAGGGAACCTTGACATTGGTGATATTTGTGATGTTCCCTGGCCTCAGAAGCACTTTCTGTAAATACTCTTTATCGGACATCCCGGCATTGAATTCGTCAGGGTAGTTTCTCCCCATTGGAAGTCCAAATATTCTCTGCAAATCTGCATTTGTGACATCAATCTTGTTGCCACCAACGAAGGAATATAGTTCCTTGTTGTCCGTCTCTTGCAATTTCCACAAAAACTCCAGGGATTCGATTATAGATACACTGTCTAAGTGCCTATAGCAAAACTGTTCTAATCCACAAGCTCTCAAACACTCCATTATCTCCATGGATTCCGGATCGCGAGTGATGTGGAAGAAAACATATTTTTCATCAATGACGTGCTTAATCATGGAGGAGTAATCACAGGATTGTGTAAATGCCATTATCTGAAAACATATCACCATATAAACATTTATCAGTGATTTATCATAAGTATAGGCATACACACAACAGAACGAATACCATATATATCACAAAACTTGTAACCCTAACACATAGTACATATGAAATACCAAATATTAAACACTGCAAATTACCAAAGAAGCGATTTGAGTGATTTTGAAGAAGATAAGGAATCGCTTGAGTAATTTGAAAGAGTTGATTATTTTCTGGAAAATGAATGCGTGTTTGAATGTAGAGGAGATGAAAAGGTTCCAGAAATGGTATTTTAGGGTTTATAAGAGTGAGAGGGAAAATAAAATTTGCACGAAATTTTGAAATACTCAAGTGTCCTTGATTTAATCAGACGATCAAGATTGAGTGGTTGAAAAGTAATTAAATTGTGCGGTCAGGGATTTAAAACCGGCAGACTTTTGGACTTAAAAGTTTGCAATAAATGCATTTAACACAAAAACCACACGTCCGCATTTAATGCTTGCAGGCATGACATCATAAAGTAATGGGAACAGTAATAGCTAACATAGAATAGGTATAAAGATAAATCAGAAAATGTATTTGACTGACTGATATTGTAATCAGTCAGTTACCACTGTGTTCTGATCTGGTTGGCTTGATTACTATTGACCTTACTGATGGTAGTCTATCCCTTAGTATTTCCCAACAATTTCCCCCTCCAATCTAATCAGATGTCCCACTTATCTGATCAGATTTCTGCTGATCCAATCTGATCAAGTCAGGTCTTGGGATATGTGCCTCCGCCAAAACCTCAACCTCGGGGAGGCGTACAGTCGCCTCAATTTCCTGAAATGGCGTGATGTGTGACAGACCCGCAATGATGGCATGGACACTTTGTGACGTCATACGCTGTGAACTAACCCAACCAGCCGTTGCGTATCACCTACGCGCTACCACTTGCGACGCCAATTTCTTTGGGAGGTCCTCAAAATTTCAAATTTTGCATTCTCACCCCCGCTCTTCCTCTATAAATAGGATGGGGTTTTAGACATACAACCTATTATACTCTCTCCCCATGCTTATCGTTCTTAAGCTTACACATGGGAAATTTCGACGAGTCCTTAATTCCGGCGAGTCCTCCGACAATAGGCTTCTTCTAATCTACACAAATGGCCTCGGTTCTCAGTCCATCCTTGTGCTTCTCCCGTTTCGATCTCGTCTTTATCGGAGGATGACCATATAGCCATTGCCAAGCTTCACTGCCACCCGGGTGACGGATCTGTCGCCGCCAACATGGAGGTGGCCATCTGTACCTTGGGCGCCGATCGGAATGACAGGAATGATAGGGTTAACGACGATGAGCAACTTCTGACATGTAATATGGATTTAGTATTGTATATGCGAGCTCGATCAAGCCAAAATGCCCTTCACAATACTTGCACCACATGTATGACACTCGTGTTCATTTAAAGTGGGAAGTCTCATCGCAGCATCTGACACTTCACGAGCTGCCAAAAACATCCTTTTCTGATAGTTTTGCAGCATCTTCCTCATATGAAGCACTGAGATGAATTCCCTGGGAACCGTGACTCCAGTAACTCCGTAGTATGAATCAAGTCGCTAGCCTGCCTCCGGGCCTTATTGTAATGAAACTCGACCTCCGGGTCTATTGTAATGGGATTTTTCCCGACCTCCGGGTCTTTATCAATGAAATTCTCTTTTAATTCCTTGTTGTATTGACTCGATTTCCTTGTGTGATTTTTGCTTAATCTTAATAATTATGTGATTCGCTTAATTGTCTTACAAAGTCGGAACATCCAATCGATCAGTTCCCCTTTTCATATCAGTTCCTGACTGATTTTTCTGATCAGTTGAGGTACCTTACTCAACTGATTCTCCTTATCTGGTTAGTCTCTTAACCAACTGGTTCTGGAGACCAGTCCACCAAACATTTCTGGTGCACTTTCTCCAAGGTCCAGAAGTCCTAGCTCATTACAGAGTTCTCTAAATCTGACTTCAGCTAGTGGTTTGGTTAAGATATCAGTTTTTTGCTTGTCAGTATGGATCTTTTCCATTCTGATGTTCTTCTTTTCAACATGATCTCTTATAAAATGATGTCTGACATCCACATGCTTGTATCTTGTATGTAGAACAGGATTCTGAGTGATCGCAATAACACTATTACTGTCACAAAATACAGGTACGTTCATAGCTATAATGTTGTAATCCCTCAGCTGCTGACTAAGCCAGAGCAATTGGGAACAATAGCTTCCTGCAGCCATATATTCTGCTTCAGTAGTAGATGTGGCAACAGATGTCTGTTTCTTTGAAAACCAAGAGATCAATTTACTTCCTAAGAACTGACATGTTCCTGAGGTTGATTTCCTATCTATTCTGCAACCTCCATAATCAGAATCAGAATACCCACTAAGCTCTAGATTATCATCTGATGGGTAGAATAAACCAAGGTTTACTATCCCCTTCAGATACTTAAGAATCCGCTTAGCTGCTTCCAGGTGGCTTTGCATTGGATTTGCCTGAAATTTGGCACATACACTTACTGCAAAAGTTATATCTGGTCTGCTGGCAGTCAGGTATAGTAGACATCCAATGAGAGCCCTGTATTCTTTCTGATTAGTTTCCTGACCATTCTCATCTGGATCCATCTTGAATCCAGTCATCATAGGAATTTTGGCTTCCTTACTATTCTGAATTCCAAACTTAGCCAACAGATTCCTAGTGTATTTTTCCTGGCAGATGAATATACCTTTTGTACTTTGCTTAACTTGAAGACCCAAAAAGTAATTCATATGACCCATCATGGACATCTCGAATTTCTCTTGCATCAGTTTGCTGAATCTATCACATAGGTTCTTGTTGGGAGATCCGAAGATGATATCGTCCACATAGATCTGAACCATCAGAATATCTTCTCCATCTTCTATTCTGAATAAGGTTCTATCTACTATTCCTTTAGTGAATCTATTGTTTATCAAGAACTGAGATAGTGTATCATACCAGGCTCTAGGAGCTTGTTTCAGGCCATAAAGAGCTTTTCTTAAACGGTACACCTGGTTGGCTTTTTCAAAGCCAGGAGGTTGTTCAACATAAACTTCCTCAGCTAGTACCCCATTTAAGAATGCACTCTTTACATCCATCTGATACACAATAAACCCTCTGTGGGTAGCATAAGCCAGAAACAACCAAATGGCTTCCAGGCGAGCGACTGGTGCAAAGGTCTCATCATAATCAATTCCTTCTGATTGTGAATACCCCTTAGCAACAAGTCTTGCCTTATTTCTGGTTATGACATTATTCTCATCTCTCTTGTTCTTGAATACCCACTTGGCTCCTATTACATCTTGATGAGTTGGTCTGTCCACCAGTTTCCACACTTGATTCCTTTCAAACTGCTCTAATTCTTCTTGCATGTTTAGAATCCATCTAGCATCTTGTAGAGCTTCTTCTATGGTGGTTGGTTCCTTCAAAGACATATAACAACAATACATGGCACTTTCACCAACCTGATGTCTAGTCTGGACTCGGGCATTCGGATTGCCAATTATCATATCAGTTGGATGGTAAGATAACCAAGTCCTTCTTTTCTGATGTATATCAGTTTGGATGTCATCATCCTCATCTGATATTGAGTCACTAGTAGTTGGGAGTGGTGCAATAATAGGATCCACTTGACATGGACAAGTCTCAGCTGATGTTGGAATCATCATGTGCTGATGTCTGTCCGTAGGAACATCAGGTGTTCCCCCTGAACCTGATGGTTCAGTTGTTACTGTCTCAGCTGTACCAGCTTCTTCATAAACAGTTGTACGTACCTTTGGGTCTGATTGACCTGGTGAATCAGTAAGATCAAGTTTTGGTTTATACACTGTTACGTGGTCTGATCCCTTATCCTTGATACTTAGCTGATCTATTTTATGTGCATCAGGTACCGGTTAATCTGGTACTGCTGGTTCTGAGGCAAATTTCTCTTGTTCAGAAGATGTCTCATAAAAGACCACATGAGGTGTTTCTTCCACAACTAGAGTTCGCCAGTTGAACACCCTGAAAGCCTTGCTGGTTGAGGAATATCCTAAGAATATACCCTCATCTGACTTGGCTTCAAAGGTTTTCAACTGGCTCTTCCCATTGTTGTGTATGAAACACTTGCACCCGAAAACATGGAAGTAAGAAACACGAGGTTTTCTGGCCTTCCACAGTTCATAGGGTGTTTTGAAGTGAGCCTTAGTCAGAGAACATCTGTTCTGAGTGTGGCATGCAGTGTTGATGGCTTCTGCCCAAAAACGGTTTGGAGTGGCATGTTCAGCTAACATAGTACGAGCAGCTTCTTTGAGTGTTCTGTTTCTCCGTTCTGCTACTCCATTATGTTGTGGTGTTCTTGCAGCTGATGTTTCATGATGTATTTCAAACTTAGTGCAAAAGTCAGTAATAAAGGAGTTCAGAAATTATGTACCTTTATCGGATCTGATTTTCACAATATTGACACCCTTCTCATTCTGTAATTTCTTGAGCAGCTCGGGTATCTTTGTTGTTATCTCATTCTTCTTATATAAGAATACCACCCAAGTAAACTTGGAATAATCATCCATGATCACCAGAGTGTATTTGCGTCCGCTGAGACTAAGTGGTGTAACTGGTCCAAATAAATCCATATGGAGCAGTTGCAGTACTCTGTTGGATGCTGGTCCTGGGATTCCCTTGAATGAGGCTTTAACCTGTTTTCCCTTCTGACATGCGACACATGTCTGATCCTTAGAGAATACCTCATTCGGGAGACCCTCAACCAAAGACATCCTTGCTATCTTGTTAAGAGTTTTAAAGTTCAGATGGCTCATCTTCTTGTGCCAGAGCCAACTGCTGCTTTTGGAACTCTTAACAATCAAGCATGCATTTCTTGGACAATTATTCCAATCTGCAGTGTAGATCGTTCCTTTTCTTGAACCAGTTAACATGATCTGTTGAGTAGCTTGATTCTTGATAGTGCATTGATCAGTCGAGAACTCAACACTGAATCCGTTATCGCAGAATTGTGAAACCGATAACAGGTTATGCTTCAAACCTTTAACATACGAGACTCCTGTAACCTGTACATCATCATTCTCTAAGGTTCTGAATCCTCTGGTAAAGCCAAAGTTATCATCACCAAAGAGTACATGTGGGCCTTCTTGTTCTGTGTATGAACTAAGGAGATGTTTGCTTCCAATCATGTTCCTTGAGCATCCACTATCGATGTACCAGATAGTTGCTTGTACACCTCCTTTATTGGTCAAACCCACGCGAACCTAGAATCAGATCAGGCTTTAGGTACCCCAGTAGAATCGGGTCCTGGGGGGTTAGAAATACCTTTTGGGATCCAAACATATCTGGCACCTTTGTTGAAAACAGAGGGCTTGATTTGTCTCCCATAAACATCTACATAATCATACGTCTCTTCATATGCAATCTGTCAAAGATGATCACGAAAAGTGAGCCTTGGATGAATCGAGAAGACTTGGGATTTTTCATTGATATTTGTCTTCTTTTTAATCCAAAGGGGCTCGGTCTGACGACCCTAGGTTTCTGATTGTAAGGGTAGGTACGACTGCTACCATTAAAAGATTCATATCTTTTTAGCATAGATGGTCTTAGCAGTTTACCCTTAGCTTGCTTGTTAGGAAGTTTGACCTGATTAGGTATCAGATCAGATTTCCCTTTGAAAGGTTGTCTTTTCTGATTCCTAATTTGCTGATCAGGTTGAGGTTTCTTCAGAAGAACTGGATTCTTCTGTTGATTCCTCAGCTGATGTTTGATCGATTAGGGGTCCATTTCTGTCCCTTTCGATCGGACACTTGTCTTTTGCTCGGTCACCGATCCTTTTCCTTTATCGTCTGATTTTTGCTTTTCGTGTATCGAGATCAGAAACTCATTTGATTACACTTTTCTGAAGTGAACCAGACAGGGCTTTTGAGGATGCAGAAGGGTGTTCATACCCAATTCCCTTCTTATTAGTTGACGTACAAAAATAGTTGTTCAGAGCTTGAACGGTCTTAGAAGATTTCGTGAAAACCTCTATTTTCTTACGCAAACTATCCTCAGTTATTTTTAGAGTCTCATACAGTCGGAAGAGTTCATCAAACTTAGCTTGAAGGATTTTGAGATCATCAGCTTACTGTTTGTTATTGGGTAACTGTTCCTTAATCAGTTTATCCTGATCAGAGGAACTGACTTTCAGAAGCTCCAGTTCTGCAGTCATTTTCTGAAAAGTCTCAGCTGATTTCAGTTCAACAGCCTTTCTTACATCATTTTCTTTAACAAGCTGAATGTTCTCTATCCTTAGCTTGTCGTTCTCAGCTTCCACTATGGTGTAAGTGTCTACTGCATTGGAGAGATCATCAAGCAATTGCTCACTGTAGAGCTGCAGGTCAATCTCTCCAGCAGGTGTGCTCAGCACAGCTGGTGTGGAAATAGAAAACACATATGGTTTAGAAGATACCTCAGATTGATCTTCTTCCTTGGCAATGAGACAAATGTCATCATTAGATGAGAACATCAGATCATCGAAGTTGTTGAACTCATCAGCATTGCTCATCAGGCAGAAGTCTTCCACAGATGAGTAACCAGAATCTTTTGATGGCAGATAAGAGTCATCTATTCATGTAGTGTTAGCAACCATAGCTTTTCTGTCTCTGTATCGTTGCTCTCTTCTGTACCTCTTATCTTCTCTTTCTTTAGGCGTCAGGTCAGGGCAGTCTGCACTGTAGTGACCTGGTTTCTGGCAGTTGAAGCAGACTCCTCTCTCTACTGAACTTCTTCTGGCAGGTGAGTCATGTCTTTTGTATGATCTGTCAGGTGACTTCCCTATTTGCCTTTGATCTGAGTTTCTCCTTTTTGATTTGTGATCTTCAGCACGATCATCTCTTTTCTTTTCTCTTTGGTCATCTCTTCTGTCATCAGATCTATTTCTTTCCTGCGATCTGTCAGACGATCTTCTTTCTCTTCCTCTGTTATTCTGATAGTCTTTGTACAATCTTCTATACTTTCTCAATTGAATATTTGATCTTTCAAGCTTTCTGGTGAGTAGAGCAATCTGTTCAGCTTGACTAACAATGTTTCCAAATGGCTCAGAAGATTTTGAGCAGCTGCCGCCTGCTTTGAATGCTACTGCTTTTGTTGTTGCAGGTGTGGTTTCACCAGATGACTCATCATCTTCCTCTTGCCCTCTCTCAATCAGGTCGAATTCATGGGCTTTCAGATTTAAGAACAAACTGCTCGACTTCATCTTTGATATATCTTGGCAGTCCTTGATCACAGTAACCTTCATATCTCATTTCTTCGTTAAAGATCTCAGAATCTTGTAGTTGATGTCTTTGTCGGTCATTTCTCGTCCTAATTCTCTGAGCTTGTTGATCGACATGGTAATCCTTCCATCTAGCTGATTGATTGTCTCGTTGGGCAGCATCTTGAGTTTTTCGAACTTAACCAGTTCGGCCTGTAATCTGCTGTCCTTAATCTGATCATTTTCTTTGCATATCTCAGCTAGAGTATCCCACATCTGCTTCGCAGTATTGAGATATTTGATCTTCTCTCTTGTGATCTTATCCATCGTCTTCATGATGATATGTCTTGCAACCGTATCCAGATTTGATAGCTTTCTTTCTTCAGCATCCATCAGAGATGGACTCTTTCTGATCCGAGCGCCAACTGGAAAATTTGGATCACCACCTTCAGCTGGGTTGTTGTGGTAGATAATGATAGGTCCTTGTTCAAGAACTTCCATCATTCTGCTGCTTATAGCTCCCAGATGATTGCTCATGAGTATGACCCAATCTGCTTACTCATCAATAGAAAACTTGGGTAGATCATGATACATACCAGATGTATTATCCATGCTTAGTGAGTTTTGAAAACAGATGATGTTTTAAAAACGGTTTTTCAAGATCTGTTCAAGTGACCGCAAAGGTTCTCCCTCAAAAACCGATGATATTCAAAGCCAGTGGTCCGTAGAACCACTGCTCTGATACCACTTGTAGGTCCCGAATGGGTTTCGTGAGGGCAGAAGTCTAGAGGGGAGGGGTGAATAGACTTCTGAAAACTTTTCATGCAAGATCAGGTGTGATGGCAGGTTGCCTGATCAGAGTGCGAGTGAATCAGTTTGGACTGATATCAAACTTACTGATCGCCTGATGGCAGATCAGTTCGGTGTCTATCAGTTTAACTGATGTGCGGAAGCTAGTTTTAACCCGTGTGAAAACCCAATTTTAAAAGATCAGATTCTGAAGTCTGAAATCTTACTAAACAAACTTAACCTAACTTTGAGTTTGGGTAAAGATTTGTTGTTTGTTCCAACTGGAATTCTATCCTAGTTTTGAGGTAGCCTTAAGCTAGAGGATAAGAATTCTATGCTAAGAACTAATGGGATGAACACTTAAAATAAACTTGAATTTTGTGTTCTTCGTGCGGGAAATCTTGATATGGCTTGAGCTTGATGATAATTTTTGTGTATTCACTATGAAGAGCAATCCCATATTTATAGACCTCGAAATCAAAGAGCCGTTGGAGAGCAATTTGAATTTCAGGTTATTTTTGGTAGGGTACAGAATTGATTTGACGTGCTTCAGGAACGGCATGGCCGAAAGCGTGTATATTTGTCCTTTCTAGCCGTTTGACTTTTGCAGTGCCGAATCCCGCATTATCAGCTCCATACGTACGTGTCTCACTCTTATTGGTTAACAAGTACACTTTTCAGTGTTTGTTCTACCAACTAAAGTTGACATTCTTCTTGTATGATAGTACGTATGATCAGGTGTAACATCAGTTGACACCTGGTGTGAGCTGACCGGATCAGTCTACCTGATAGAGTCTTCTGGTGCAAGTTGTCTTAGCTCAACTAGCAGACTCGACTTATGTAGGTCTTCTGGTCTTCTGGTCTTGATCTTCTGGTATTCATCTGATCTTCAGGTCTTCTGAACTTGAGCTTCATGTCTTCACCTGATCATCTGACTAACTAACTCGTCTGATCTTCTGACCTCGTCTGGTCTTCTGACTCGTTTAGTCTTCTGTCTTCTTATCTGGTCTTCTGACTTGACCTGTCTTCTGACCTTATCTGGTCTTCTGACTTGACTTGTCTTCTGACCTTATCTGGTCTTCTGACTTGACTTGTCTTTTGACCTTATCTGGTCTTCTGACCTGACCTGACCTATACGTATTGAGTTCCCCCTCCATATGTGACTTATCTTATACATCAGTTGTCTATACATTTCAGTTGGTCATCCTATCCTGATTCTAAGTCATCAGTCAGCTAACAGGTCTGACTGGTCCTATTACAACTATTTTGGCACTTCCATCAAAACTTAATACAGATTTCCCAACACCTACTATATCCTTGTGGGACCAAGCGAACACGTCTAGATTCTTTTTGAGGAAATCGACCAGTTGTCCTCTTAGTTCCGACAGGATTTTAGAGCCGATTATGACTTCCAAGTCCTGTCGGGTTGGATCCACAATGATCTTTTCGAGCTCTTCGTCTGGTATTGCTCGGTGTTGGTCTCCCCTCGGGTCATCGATTGCTCCTTGGATAATGAACTCGTGTGGCTCGGGTCCAAGTCTTGGTTTGAGATCCTCGCTAATTTGTTCATTTTGGTCTATTACCATTGAGCTTTTTTGATTGTTTGCGATTTCTTGTATGCTATAATTTAAATGAGACTGGATATAAGTTGAACATCCTCTTGCATCAAGTTAATCGCCCTTAACGGTGCCGACCACCCCATCTAAAGTGGGGAATTTTATACAAAAATAGTAAGTGGAGGACGCAGCCTCGAATTCGTGTTCAAAAGGTCTGCCGAGGAAACCATTGAAGGTCGACGGTAGGTCGATTACCAGGAAATCACAAAGTTTTGTGGCCCTAATGGCTCTATCTATAGTGGAGACTAGTTCTACCGCCAGACGTATGATCCCATGGGGATTCACGGTGGCATCGTCAAACCCTCTCACCAGATGTTCGCTTGGCTCGAGGTAGCTGTGATAGTCGCCGAGCTCGTCGAAGGTTTTGTTGAACAATATGTTGCAAAATGCCCCGCTGTCGGCCAATAGTCGTTTGACTGTCACCCCCATGATTTTGGCTGATATGACCAGGGGGTCGGCATTGGGGTACACGATGCCCGTCTTGTCTTGTTCGCCGAATTGGATCCAATTGCTTTCTTGTGCGGTGGCATTCACTGGTAGGCACAGTTGTACCGTGTTGGCCATTTCCCTCAGCTCGGCTTTCTGGTATCTCTTTGATAGCGAGTTCGATGCAGAGAGACCACCCACTGCCCCGAGTGGCGATAAGGTATGGATTACCCTCTTGCCGCTATGTTCTGGCATGGGGGGTGTCTGTCGACCAGTCTTCTGCTCCCTATGTTACTTGGCGACCTCGTGCTGCTGAGGTGGTGCGCCATCACGAGTACGGTTGTCTTTGTGCTGAGGTCGCTTGACGTGTTCGTGTAGCATTCTGTCTTCATAGAGCTTCCAGAGTTGTTTTAGGAGGTCGAGAACTTTCGCTGGTGTTGTGACCGACCATTTCATGATAGTGGCAATACTTTCCTGGGCTCTGCCTACCGTCGCTCTTTTTGATGGGTCGGGGATTGCCGAGTAGATATTTGTCCTTGATCTGAGTGAAGATGTATCCGGGGGATATGCCGAAGGCATCTATTAGCTTGACCGCCACTGGATCTTCAAACGATTTGAAGTTGCCTGGGGTCTTGTATTGCTCTAGTTTCCTGCCTGTCTTTGGGGGTGCCAACTTCTTCCCTTCTCCCATCCTGGCCGCCAGGAGCTCCATGGTGTTGATGATGTCACTTGCGCGGGTCCTAAACTCCGAGTAAGTTGCTGGATAGTTGGCGGTCACATTTCGCCAGAGTTTAGTTCCCTTTTTAGCCCGATGATCGCGCCCAATAGCTTGGCCTCATCGCCCACTAGCTCCCCATCCAAGATGAGCCGGTCGAGTCTTTCGGTAAACCTATCGGTTTAAATCCTCGCCTACCTTTCGACATTTGCGGTCGGCCGCTTTCTGCGGGCTGGGGTGCCATGGCCGCAAAGTGCCCCATGAAGAGTTACCCCAGTTGCTCGAAGGAATTAATAGATTGAGGGGTGATGGATGTGAACCACTTGTGTGCTTGTTCGTTCAGAGTGAGGGGGAAAAATCGGCACATGGTCACGTCGGAAGCCCCTACGAAAGTCATGTATGAGTTGTACTTGGTGAGATGCATCCTCGGCTCGGAGTCCCCGTCGTATCGATCAATTGAGGTGGTGTTGATCTTAGCCTGAGTGGGGGCTGCCGCTATGGTCGCCTTGAGTGGCGACAACGGGAGGGCCATATGTGTCGCCTGTCCGGCGGGCATGGGCTGGTTGTCCAATCTTTCCTGAAGGGACCTGACCGTTTGCCTTAGGGTGATGAGCTCGGCATCTTTCTGAAGGAGCATCTCGACCGTTTGGCTCATTGGTTCGTGGTTCGTTCGAGTTCCCCTGGTCGCCGCTTGACCATGATTAAGGGGTGGGAATTAGCCTCGTCTTCTGTAGGGTTTGGCCTTTTTTGCATTAAGTTATTGTCTAGTCGATTGAAGACCGAGTTGTTGGCTTGTTGCCCCTAATAAAGTCGAAACCGAGATGTCTCGTGGCCGCCCGGGTTATCCGTTCAAGGCCGGGTTCTGTTCATCCCCTTTTTGGGAAGTGGTTAGCCTTGAAAATGGCTTGGTTAAGAGTTCCCTCATCTCTTTTCGAAGTCTTGAAGATCAATCAGCCTCTGAAATCGTCACCGCGTTTTAGATTTCGATATACTCAAGAGTTCTTCATCTCTACGGGAGTCTTGAAGATCTGAGCCCAGTTCTGATCGTCTGTAGCCTCTGCCTACAGGGGCCTCGATTCCGAAGACAGGGATGCCTCCGCTCCGTCGCGTGGATCGGTCTCGAGGCCAGTGATTGGGATGTTGTTCTGCGCCATTGCTCTTTGTGAGTTCTTTATTGATTTGTGGATCCGATTGAGTTATTTCCCACAGACGGTGCCAAATTGTTATAGCTGGAATTATCTGAGCGTACGAACAATCACTCACAAAATAACAATAACAAATACGGACAAGAGAGAACGCACAATTTGGTGACCAGGTTCGCCAAAGATGGCTACGTCCGGGGGCAATACCAAGCCAGGAATTTTACTATAATATCTGCCTAAGATCTAAGATTTTCGATCCTTTACAATGAGCATTACAACGTATACTTATAGGCTGTGAACTAGGTTTTTCTCTCTTCATGGGCCGGAACCCTCGGCCCTTTAGGGCTCTTCGATGGCTGGGAACAGATCCCTTTCTTCTCGGCGTGAATCTCGCCGTTAGTTGGACTTTCCCCGATTATGCCCTAAGGATCTGCCTCCATAAATGCCCCTGATCTTATCCCATATTTGCACAATGACTCTATGGGAAATCGTCGGGTTGCGGAGGCCAGGCTTAGGTGGTCGCTTGCTCGCCATAGGTCGCTCCATTCTTTGGTCGCCTTGGGCAGGTCGCCTTGTCATGGTGGGGCCACAATAAGGACCAAGAAAGGACAAGTCCACCCCAAAGTCGACCAGATCGGCCACGAGGAGAATCACATCAGCCTTCGGGGGGAACTCGGAGACGAAGGCGCGGAAGTCTTCGATCAACATAGAAACGTCGGCCAGAGGATCGCGGCGGAAGACCACCCGGAGGATATCGACATATGCACTGATATATGAAAAGATCCCTAGGGCGGCATCATCGGTGGCACGAGAGGAAGCATTCATGGCCAGTTGAAGTTCGAGATCCCCGACTTTGGCCTCATAGTCGACCGCCAACAAACGAGACTCGTTAAGTTGGATCGTAAGCTCATCCACCTTGCCCTTCAAGGTCATCGACTCGCGGAGGTGGTCGTCGATCACGGCCCACCTTTTAAAGCTAACCTCCGCGACCTGCTTTGCCAGGTCGGCCGGCCTCTCCTCGCTGCCTTCAGTTCCACCTCCATCCGAGCCATGGTCACCATCGCCTCTTGAGCTTTTCCTTATGCTCATCGGCGGCCGCACAAGAGGCCTCAAGGTCCTGGTCGTTCTGCTCGGCCACCCGCCCAAGATAAGTGGCCACCTTCTGAGAATAGATCAGGGCAGTATAGAGGTTGTTCTCCTTGGTGCTCGAGGAGGCCACAAGGTGGTCGTCCATAGGCCAACAATGAGGCACGTTGTAAGATCCCGAAACTAGAAATGCTTTTAAGTAGTCTTAGTTCAATGGAGTACAAATGGGAAGAAACTACTTTGGAAAAAGAAGATGAGACTAGCATATTTCCTCCAATGCCTATGAAAAAGAAGATGAAATTTTAGTGAAGTAGCCCCAATGCTTAAGGAAAATGAGAAAGTGAATTTCGGGGACGAAATTCTGTTAAGTGGGTAAGGATGTAATACCCCGAACCAAAAATGCAATTTTTAAAGAAAGATTTAACGTTTTAATTTATTTTCTAATGAGAGCGATATTTTTTTTTAGATTTTGATTTTCAGGATGACAGGACGAGCAAACTAAACCGGAAGCACTCCTAGCACTTTAAAGAAGAACTAAATCCAAAGGTTTGATTAATAAAATATAATAACCAAAAGTCGATTGGAAACCTAATCAAACCTAGGGTTTTCCTATCGAACAATCGAATAATCTCTAAAAAAAATAAATATCGAAATATTGCGACGATTGAAACATCGCGTATAAATAAATACAGACTATCAAATAATATCTCAAATAGGCCAAAAATTCGTACACTATAGTTTTAGGTAGTAGAATGATTAATTTCATCTTTTAAGTGCGTCAATTTTATGTAGGACAATTATGTGTTGGATACGAAAATTTTATGTGCAACGTTTTTCTGGAATATACGTGTACGAATTACACGCAACATACTTGTGTGCCAAATGAAACATCTAAGAGCTGAATTAACTAATTTAATCTAATATTAAATTCTAATGAAAATTAGGGAACTTGGTGAACAAGCATAGGGGACACAAACCACTATTTCATCTTACACCTTTTTCTCACACATCACACAAGCCGTCCAATCTCCCCTAATCCCCTCTTCATGTATCAAGCTCCTTCACCATTCATTTCACCTTGCAAAATTTTCCCTAAAGAGAAAAGAGGAGAAAGAAGAGAAAAACACACAAACTTTTCTTGGAAATTAATTCCGTAATTATCCCATAATTAATCTTCCGTAATTGTCTCATAATAAATCTTCCATCACTTCCGCAAATCATGGGAAGATTAGTTGACTACCATTATGTACATATCCTTTCCTTTTAGGCTTGGTTATTTCTTGTATATATTTGCAGCCCTGTACATTGTATATACACAATGAAATATACACGTATTTCCCAATATACACGGCGGTGGTTGTACAAATAATACCATAGATCCCTCTTCACCATACTTTCTTAGTTCTTCCGATAACCCCGGACAAGTTTATGTCGGCGACTTACTGAACGACAGGAACTATGGTGACTGGGTCAATGAGATGACCAATGCCTTATTTGCCAAAATATAAAATTTGCTTTGTTGATGGCACATTACCGGCCCCGGAGGGTAATACCTCTTAATTAACTCTTTGGAAACGGTGCGACGCCATGATTAAAGGATAGCTTGCGAATTCTATGGAGAGGGAGATTCGGAATAGCGTTAAATACATAACTACGGCTCGAGAAATATGGCAAGATCTTGAGGAGCGCTTTGGGCAAGAAAACGCACCTCGTGCATTTGAACTGAAAAGGGCAATTAGCCTAATACGTCAAGAACGGGCGTCTATATCTGCCTACTACACGAAACTTCGAAGCCTCTGGGATGAAATCCAAGCTGTAACTTCCACTAGTAGCGGACCCAGGATTTTAAAACTGGAGGTACAATTTACAAAAACTCGTATAAAATTGGTCTCGTATATAAAAAAGAGTATAAACCAACACAAATTAAAATACATATGTTTCAAAGTGTTAAAGTGTCATCATTCAAGTTATATTTTGTCTCACTGTGAGACTGACTCAAGCAAATGAGTTTTATTATTTAAAAATATTTATACATAAATATTGCTTTATATATAGAATGCATATATAATTCACAAAGATCAAATAAAATTATAACTATAAATTACAATGAGTCAGAAGAGTATCATTATTTTGGAAGATTTTTTTTTGGAAGAGCTATTAAGAAAAAATGTAACAAAAAATTAATAAAAGAAAACAAAAATGCAAAACAAAGCTTTCCCTAATGGATGATGTGATGAGAAATGAAGAAAGAAGGGGGCGTCTTGTGTATTAGCGTATCACAAATGAAACAAATAAGATCCCGTTTGATTGGGGGTAATGGAAGTAGGTAATGAGAATTATTTCTATTGAAGTTGCTTGATAGGTTTGATACATTGGTAATGAGAATAGAACAAAATTCACAACCCAGATGGAAATGAACAATCCATCGTAAAAGGTTGAAGTGTAAGGCTAGGATTGGTCTGTCTTGACCAAGAAATTACATTAGTGCATTATGATACGCTGAATAGGACCTACGACGAGGATAAATTCTTCAGTACTGAACATGAAGAATTAGACCTCAGTGGTTCGTTATTTCTTAATCTCTGTTCCTTAAATAGAATCATGTGAAATTAATAACTATTGTTTTGACTTATGTTGGGTAGAGAGTCATTGTGACTCGATACTTTATATTTTGGGCAATATTATTAGTTACATGACGATTGCTAAGATTTAATACGAAGAATCGTGTGCAAGTACGTCTTGCGTGATTTGTCCCCTTGGGAGGCTCAGAAGATTTATCATACCAAATCTTGCAAGTGGAATTAATTATTGGTATAGATAATAATGTTGAGTCATTCTTAAACCAAGGATAAAAAAATATTAATTAATATAAAAGTTTTCAGTGGCTTGAATTAATTAATGGACTAATATAATCTTAAACACGGGAAATAATAATCGGGAGCTATATTACAACAATATGAGTTAAGATGTATAGTGCAATATTAATTATGTAGTGGGATTAATTAATATTTATGGGCTTGAATAATATTGTGGCTCAATATTGAAAATTCAAAGTCCATTGGAAGGTCCAATCTTAATTCTCCTAAATGCCTCTTTAGTTGCCCAAAGATAAAATCCAATAACTGAAAAATGTGCTTAAAATAAAAGAAATAATGTTGCCTTAGTTTTTCCAATATTTCGAAAATAATTTAGAGGAGAGAGGAAAAGATTTTCTTGATTTTTTTGGAAAGATTTTTATGGAATAAGTATTCTTGAGATACAAGATTATCCCATAAATTCAAGAAAAGTCAAAGATTCTTTTTCTTCCTTTTAATTGCAAAATTTTCGAAAATTATAGAGTATTGGGGAAAGAAAAGATATTTTGTGATTATTATGAAAATATAATATATGAGATATATTCAAGATTGTATCTTGGGAAGATACAAAAAAATTTCATAACCCTAATTAGTCACAAAGTTTTCGCCCCCCATGCCTCTATATATAGGGGATGAATTTTTCATCCCCAACACAATTCCATGTATTGGAAAAATTAGAAATCCACAAAGGTGATGGTAAATATTTTTCTTTTTCCCTTTTCGTTAATTTTTCGCGAGCTTCCTACCACCGGATTGTTAAACAAGGACGTGGGAATACTAAAGAAGGACTTGGGGTGTGTTCGTCGAACCGTTGCTCATCTGTCTCAGTTTGATTCGCCAAAAGGTATGCCTTACATAACTCCTAGAAATCCGCATGTGTAGGATTTACGTGGCTTTATTATATGCATGATATGTTGTTGCTATTTAATTGTTATTTGAATTAATATAGGATTAATTCATGCTAGTAATAATTAAATAATTTAAATTTGTATTTAAATTGCACCTTGAATAGATCCGGGCACCCTATTTCCCAATAATTTGAAGCAGTTAAAGAGGCGGATATCCCAGGTCTAAGCACGGAAAGTGTATCGGAAAGCGAGGATCTTAGCCTCGAATCAAGGAGGCCATTTCCCGGCTGCCAGGGTTTAACCTAGTTTCTTAGTCTATAAATATCCCATGTAATGCTCATTGTAAAGGATCGAAATTTTAATACTCTAGGCAAATATAATTAAACACTCTTGGCTTGGTATTGCCCCCGGACGTAGCCGAATTCCGACGAACCGAGTCACCAAATTCCGTGTTGTTCCTTGCTTTTCAGTCGTTTACTTCGTGCGTGATTGTTTGTACGTCGGGGATAAATTCCGACTACAACATATATATATAACACCCCGAAAATTTCAAGTTAGTTATATATATATTTTTAAAATATCCATTAAAAAAAAATTCAATACTTTTAAAATTCAAATCTATCTTTCAATATTTACAAAAGAATATTTTTATAAAAATACCAAATTTTCTTTAATTTATTTTCGTATCTGCACGGAAGTTACAAATTTTGAATTTAATCTTTCTTCTCAAAGAAATTAATTTCATCATTATTGATTTTAATATAAAGGTTCAATCTTCACATTTTTTTTCCTTGTAAGTAAGCCATAAATCATTCTTATTTCATATAATAAATTTCGAAACCAATCTTGTTTAAAAATTCGGTTCTCATTTTCTTCTCTTTCAATTATTATTAATTGTTAATATTATTATTCTAAGTTTATCTATTAGATTAAATTTATAAAAGATATCTTTAAAAATTTTATCTCTATCTACAAGAATCAAATCTCAAGATTTTCATGATAAATTCAAATCCCAATTTTTCACTAACAAAATTATATTTTCCTCTCTATAAATAAAGGCCACTTCTTTTGAAATCAAAACACATAGAAAATATATTTCTCACCGTAAACATCAGTTTTAGTTTTCTCTCCTGGAGCAAAATCTTCTTTAACAAATCGGTAACTTTTTCCTCTTAATCTTCTAATTGAATTAGTTTCGATCAATGGTATTTTTGTTTTACCAAATCAAATTTTATTTACTGGCAATACCTACCTATTTCAAATTTATAAGTATTTTGTCTTCAAAATTTGGTCATCTAATGGTTGAACACGTACTTTTAAAATCATTTTTATTATATTGTTCGGCCAATTTGATTACTTGAACTTTTTGGTTAAACCAATAAGTTTCCAATAGGTATTTTCGCCGTGAACCCAAATTATTTACAATTCCTAAATTAATTTTGAAGAAATAAAATTTCCTAATTTTCTAAAAAGCATAAAGCATCTGTTTCCATTCAAATCAATTTAAGAAAACAGGATTACACCCAAAACTTATTATAGTGTCCAACTTTCGATCATCTCATTCTATAAAATTTTACTATTAATATTAATAATTTTAAGATTTATTATTTAATTATTTTAGGTCCAAGGGATAAAGATATTTCATTGCATCCACTGCATCCACGACATTAATTCGAGGTGGGGATTTCTTTTTAAGTTTACGTTTGTCTTTATTAAATTCTTTGAATGTGAATTGTTATTGTCTAAATGCGACATTCCATAGCTACAGCAACAGACAACAGGCAACAGAATAAATGTTTATGACATTTTCAATAGTTTCTATAGTAGCTCGGATCACAAGTGGGTCCTTGCTAAAATTAATATACGGTGTGTTGTCATATTCAGTGATTGTTTAAATGATTTATTTTTAATATTGACAAACGAGTCTCCACTGAGCTAGTGGTTTTGCTCACCCCAATTTCATTAACATTTTACAGATTAAGAAGGAGTGCGGTGGAGGGACGGTGGATTGCCTCAAGTGTTTATTTAAATTCTACTATTACAAAAATTGATTTCATTTTGAATATTGAGTCATGTTAAGTTCATGATTGCCTCAAGTGTTTATTTAAATTCTACTATTACAAAAATTGATTTCATTTTGAATATTGAGTCATGTTAAGTTCATGGTTAGCTATTGAGATTGAAGTATTTTTATTCAATTGTAGTCACATCTTTTAGACAAATTTGAATCTTTTGAGTTTTAAAGTGCATATTTTCTTATATAACATTTACTTCCGCTGCAAATTCTTATAAAATTTATGCATATTTGGCCTACGAAAATTGGGATGTGACAATATATATATATATATATATATATATATATATATATATATATATATATATATATATATTAAGTTTATTCGTAATAGATCAACGCTTAATTTGAGAAGATATCTTAATCAAATAAATATTGAAATGGACATAATTAAAAAGGGCTAAATTCTATAAGAAAATCAAAATCCTAATTTAAATAATAACAAAAAGGAATATAAGAGAATCAAGTTCCCAATTTAAATAATAACAAAAAAGGAATATAAGAGAATCAAGATCCTAAATTAAAGTAATTTAAATAATAACAAAAAGGAATATAAGAGAATCAAGTTCTCAAATTAAATAATAACAAAAAAGGAATATAAGAGAATCAAGATCCTAAATTAAAGTAATGAAAAAGAAAAATATTAATTTAAATAATAACAAAAAGGAATATAAGAGAATCAAGTTCCCAATTTAAATAATAACAAAAAAGGAATATAAGAGAATCAAGATCCTAAATTAAAGTAATGAAAAAGGAAAATAGGATAAATATGATCAGAAAGAATATAGAATGAAAAAGGAAAATAGGATAAATATGATCAGAAAGAATATAGAAGACGCTGGGAAAGAAATTTAGGAATAAAAAGAAAAGAATGGGAAAAAAATATTGAGAGAGTGTTTGAGTCAAATATTATGTTTTTTGTTTTTCAATGAGTATTTTTAAGGGAAAAGAACAATGCACTACAAAGTCACCCCCAAAAAAGCATTTTAGTACAAAATTTTTCCCCTTTATGTCACTGCAGACTTTCTGCAGACATGTCCCATCTATGAATAGTGTTTTCCGAAAGTGCAGAAATTTTGACTAAAGTGCAGATAATTTTTTTTAATTTATCTTTTTTTCTATATAATTTTTCCGTCGTCATTTTTATATATTCTTTTACATTTTTAAAAATTTGTTCTTTTTTTTTTAAATTACAGAATTATATACTTTTTTTAATCAAAAAAATATTTATAATAAAAACATTTCACTTTTTTTAATCAAAAAATTCAAAAAAAAATTTAAACAAAAAATTTTATTTTTTATAAAAAAAAGTACAGAATTATGTTCCGATTTTTTCTGTAAAGTTAACTTTTTTAGGTAAAGTGAATTTCTTTTAACTAAAGTGCAGATTTTTTCTGTAAAGTGAATTTTTTTAGGTAAAGTGAATTTTTTCTGTATATAGTGAAATTTTTATATGTAAAATGAAAAAAATTATAAAAAAAGTGAAATAAATTCCAAAAAATTACAAATATCCCAAAGAGTCTGAAAAGAACACATAAATCCAAAAAGAAGAGAAGCAAAGAGTCTGAATTCATAAAGTTTACTAATCTCTATAACAAGATTCATTCAATATACAAGATCCAATATAATGTCATTTTGGGGAAAGAATTTCCAAGCAAAAATACAATCTGAGGGATACAAGATTCATATTAAACATGAACTGGGCTCATCATTTGACAAAAATACAAAAAAAATCACCAAATGAGAGATATTAAATACAGAGCATCAACAACAGGGTGGGTTCTGTTTGCCCTAAAATTATATTTCAATGAGATCACCCTATTACCTTTCAATGGAACAAATCAATACTTTTTTTACAACAAAAATGGAACACAACCAATTCTTCTCAAAATCAACTTCTAAGATCCATAAAATGCTCCTCTCGATACCATTGAAAATTCCATTGAAATATACACACATATACATATATATACAGAGTGTGGTTTTAACAACCCATTACCATCACCGACTTTCAGAAATTATCAAATTCCAATTTTAATTTTCAGAAATCAACAAACCTCCAGATCTCTTCTTACAAACATAAATCTCTTTTAATTTCCAGAAATCAACTAATACTAGTTTCCAGAAATTATCCACTCCACATCACTTTTACAAACACAAATCAAACCAAAAATTTTAGCCCCAAGAAATCAAACCTCCAGATCTCTGAAAAACAGCGTCGTCGCATGAGAAAAAACATCGTCGTCGCCTCCAGATCTCAAGATCCGCCGCGTCATTGCTATGCGTCGCACGGACACCTTCAAGATCTGCCGCGCGTCGCTTTGTGCCAAACTCCATCGTCGCGCGTCGCTTCGTGCTGAACTCCATCGTCGCGCGTCGCTTCATGCCGAACTTTATCTTCAAGATCTTCCATGGGACAGAGGTTGGGGCGGCGGTGCGGCGGTGCGGTGTTGTGCAGAGGTTGGAGGTTGGGGCGGCGGTGCGGTGCGGTGGTTGGAGGTTGGGGCGGCTGTGCGGAGGGGATGAGTGGGCGGTGGGACGGCGGTAGGGCACTACTACACATTTGAGCTTGGAGAGCTCCACTTGGACAACCCTTTTTTCGAACAGCTCTCCAAGTGGTTCCTTGGAGAGAGGTTCTATTAAAAAAACACAGCGGTTAAAAACCGATGTCCAAGATCAAAGCTTAGACAATTCCTTCATAAATTGTGCAAGGAGGTAATGGAGAGCGATTTTGAACCGTTTGTCCAAGTTAAAAACTTGACAATGTTCATAACCGCTCTCCAAGTGAATTAATTTTTTATTTTTTTTTGTAAAGCTTTTATTTTTTGTTTTATTTTTTTGTTTTAATTTGTAAATTTTTTTTAGGTACAATTCAAATATTTTATTCTTTAAATTCTCGTGTTATTTCTTTTTAATATTCGTCTTATATAATGAGATTAACACAAACTCTTATGTAAAATTTGTTCATAATATTACTTGTTTAAATAGAAAAGTATTACTTGTTTAGATAGAAAGGTATAACTTGTTTAAAGAAAAGTATTTTTTTTTTTTTGGTAAGTAAAATTCTTTATTCAATAAATCATAGAAAACAAAGAATGAATGTACACTGTTGTACAAATTGAAAGAGAACTAACTCTCAAGTATATGCCTAGGATTAACTAACCAATCCGCAAATGGAAAATTACAGAAGGAGGGATATTTAACCGAACACCAACTCCAAAATCTTCCTTTGATTTCATCCACTATCTTCTCCGGTTCAAAGCATTTTCCATCAAAAATCATTTTGTTCCTCCCTTTCCAAATGATCCAAACAATACATATACATAAACTTATAGCCAAAAGATTGCCTTTTTTTCCAGAAAAGATTCCGGAGTGAGCTAAGAAGTGTTGAATTATCTGATTATGACTCACTCCCGAGATGCCCAACCAATTATAACAAGCGTACCAAATATTAGACGAGGCGGGACACTCAAAAAAGAGGTGTGAAGCAGTTTCCGGACTTGTATTACACAAAGGACAACTTGTAGTGCTATTTTGTGGGAGGATATTACGGTTTCTGAGGTTCACTCTAGTAGGTAACCGATCTTGAAGAAATCTCCATGCCATCGCCGAGGTTTTAAGAGGTGCGATCTTGCTCCAAATGAGTCCAAGAATAGAGATGTTCCCTTGGTTTCCACTAACCACAAATGTTGGCGAGCGGATAACGTCGTATGCTCGTTTTGTCCTGAATTGGTTATCCGTAGATAGCTTCCATTTCAACGTATCCTCCGCCTCTTCAGCTAGTGTAAACCTGTTCAACAAACAAAGAAGATCATTAACAGATGATAACTCATGTTCAAATAGAGGCCTATTCCATACTAAATCCCAACTCCAGGACCCATTGACCCACTTCCCCATCTCACTGATTTTCTTCTCCCTCAAAGCACTTAAGTGATACAACCTAGGAAATCTAGTTTTTAGTGACTCAACACCTGCCCAAGGACTTTCCCAAAAGCTCGTATTATCCCCTTTACCTATGTATCTTTCTAAGTTGCCCCATAGCCACTTCCCCCTTTCCCCAATTATATTATTCAAGACATCCTTCCACCAACTAGACATCCTATTCCAACTACCTTTTATTATAAGTCCCGATTCTCCCACATCGACCTCCCCATATAAAGATCTTAAGACTCTACCCCACAAGCCCTTTCTTTCCACAAGAAATCTCCAGACCCATTTCCCCAATAAGACCCTATTAAAAACCTCCAAATCCCTAACCCCAAGACCCCCCAAAGACTTGGATTTACATACATTTTTCCAGCTCACCCAACACGCTTTTTTTATTATTCTTTAGATGAAAAAGTATTACTTGTTTAAAGGAAAATATTACTTATTTAGATAGAAAAGTATTACTTGTTTAGAAGGAAAATTATTGCAAGTTTAAAAGAAAGGTAGTACATTTTTTAAAAAAAGTACAAGTAAAAAATATAATTTTAATATAATTTAATTTAATTTAATTTAAATTTATATAAAAATGTGATTGAATTAATAAATAAGATAATTGAAATAAAGAATTTTTAAAAAAATTGTAAGAAAAAACGATTTTTAGAACATATAGAATTAATTTCATTAAATAAACGCAAGAAAAGTATTACTTGTTTAGATGAAAAAGTATTACTTGTTTAAAGAAAAGAATTACTTGTTTAAATAGAAAAGTATTACTAGATTGTTTAAATAGAAAGGTATAACTTGTTTAAAGAAATATATATATTACTTGTTTAGAAGAAAAAGTATTGCTTGTTTAAAGAAAAATATTACTTATTAAGATAAAAAAAAGTATATTACTTGTTTAGAAGGAAAAGTATTACAAGTTTAAAAGAAAGGTACGTAGTGTACTTTTTTAAAAAAAAAAAAGTAAAAAATATAATTTTAATATAATTTAATTTAAATTTATATAAAAAAATTATTATTATATAAAAAAGTGTGATTGAATTAATAAATAAGATAATTGAAATAAAGAATTTAAAAAAAAAATTGTAAAAAAAACGAATTCTAGGACATATAGAATTAATTTCATTAAGTAAACGTAAGAAAGCTAGTGCCCGAGTGAAATTGATCCCCGCTCAGGCGCCCAAGGTCCCGTGTTCGGTCCCCCATGGGAGCGAATAATTGCCTCAATTAATTGGGAGACTTGGTGGCTTATATATGAGATGCTTGGTGGGTCCGTGCCTAAAAATCGATTTTTTTTAAAAAAAAAGTGTTGGAGAGCGGTTAAAAACCGCTGTCCAAGTGCAATTTCTTGGACAGTGGTTTTTTATCAGCTGTCCAAGCTTGAACAGATGTTACTTGGAGAGCGGTTATAACAGCTCTCCAAGGTCATTTTTAACAGCTGTCCAAGCCCAAATCTGTATTAGTGGGGGGTCGGTGAAGAGAGGCTGCGGTGGATCTGATAATTTGAGAGAATTCTGGAAGAGAGAGAGAGAGATGAGTGTATGATATGAGGGAGAGAGAGAGATGGGACGTAATATGAGGGAAAGAGAGGCTGAGCCGGTGTGTTTCAAAATGAGGGTCAAATTAGTCTTTTAATTATTTAATTTGTAGTGTGTTGTAATTGAAAAAAGCATTTGTATTATGTTGTAAGGGGATGAGAAATCTTGTAGTAGACTGTAATTTTCCCTATTTTTAATTGGAATTCTTCTTTTAAGTCTTAAGTTCAAAGGCCTAGGATCAACTGTTCATCATCAGACAAGTTATTTTGAGTTGACTGTTATTATATTTTTAATTAGTTGATATAATAACTTCGAGCATATTTTATATTATTTTTTAGTTCGTAAAAATGTGAAGGGGGATCTCATTTTATAGTTCAATTCAGGCCTCAATATTCCTAGGACCGGCTCTGATTATACTCTGGGTTCGTTGGATGATGAAAAACTTTGCATCTATTCAACATTTTGCCAGTCATTTGAAGAATGTAAATTTTGGATACTTGATGAATACGAAAATGATAATTCTTGGAGGCGGTTAGTCTGGCACCTGGTTATCCAAGATTGGACTTAGAAAGAATAACACATGTGCAACCATTGTACATGTTAAAAGAAGAAGGAGAAATAATAATTTTCCGGGTTGAACCGTATGGTAGATTTTGTTATGTATGATATGACGACATAAACGTATATGATCATAGATGCAAGTTTACCGTTTTGTACATAGCATATATCGTCTGAGTGTTTGATAGTTCAGGGGGCATGTACTAGTATTAGTATTTTTGTCTGTGTAATGTAATACTCCCTCCGTCCCAATTATATAGATTTATTTTTTGTTTTATGGATGTCCCAAATATATAGCTTGTTTCTACATAAAGTAACTTATCCGAATTAATTTACTAATATAATCTTATGCATTAATTTGTTGAAAACTATAATAATCATTAAATAGGAATATAATAGAAATTTTACTTGTTTAATTTACTTTTTCAATACAATTTCTTAATCTGTGTGAAAAGTTAAACAAGTTACTTGACGACATAATTTGGGCAGGGGGAGTAATATTAATTAGTAGTAATTTGATGGATATATTGGCAATGATGTAATATATTGTGATATTAAGTATGTTAAGTGGGATTGTAAGTTTTTAGTATTATTTTTATAGTTATATTTAAAGTGTGATCCAATCATAATAATTTTCATTACACTATATGTGCCAGAAATACGGAAAAGTTGAGTCTATGTTTACTTTGAGTGATAAGGTTGGATAAAGATTAATTATCTAATCTTACCACCTATTTACTTTGATTGATCAAATATCATTCATAATCCCTCTGCCCGTGGATAAGCCCCAATTTTTAAGAATTAGGTTTGATGTTTGATCCCTTCAAAAGAGGTGTGATTATTAATTTTTATTGGGGATATTACAAAAATTACCCAAATACCCATCAATATCATATCATTTACAATTTCTTCGCATCTGCAAGTCTGGATTTGTGAACATGTGTAGTTTTGGGGGATGGATTGAAGGAATTGGTGTGAGTGAATGTGGGTACTGGATTTGTGAGTGGTGAAGAGAGAGAATAGGAGGATGAAGGATAACCTGATGAAAAGACAGAAAATGGCGGAAAAATCCATCAGGAGGGATGATAATAATTGATGAAGGGAGGCCATTAATAAAACTGGGAATACAACTTGTCCTCACCAGTCTCCTCCCAAATGGGTTTACAAAATGGGCTATTTTTTCCTTCTCTTTTGCTTTAATCATATATTTTTTTGATTCGTAAGTTAGTCACAATTTATAATTCTTAATATTCGTGGGAGAGATGAATTCCAGAGACATTTTGATGGTTTTTTTGGATAAAATTTTAGATCAGTTTTAGATTGAGACATTTTTTTGATTAATTTTTTAGTCAATTTTTTAGAGAATTTTTAGAACTAAGTTAATTTTCATGTCCTCTGTGGAGAAGACAATGATGGGAATATGGAGATGGAGGTGGGAGGAGGGTATTTCAGTAAATGTGTGTATTGAATTTTATCAAATTCATTCAAGTAAATAAGTGGTGAGATATGTTATTTCACCCTCCATCTCTCATTTCACTTAATCATATCCACTATAATTTTTATTTTTAAAGTAAACGGAGCCTGAATTGAAATAGAATCTGTACCTAAAAAACAATCAATGTATATGAAAAAAATATTAAAATAAATGATACAAACAATCAATACAAAAAAATAATTAATATATATATATATATATATAAATAATTAAAAAGGAGAAATTGAATAATATAATTAGCACAAACTCAAATTAAAACAATGATACGTGATTCAGAAAAAAATACCAATTTTTTTTTTATTTTTTTTTATAAACTACTTCTGGTCCAACTACTTATGGTTAGGGGTGAGCATTCGGTTAAAACCGAATCGAATTCAGCGTAAACCGAATGAAACCGAATTGAATTTTTTAAGTTCGGTTTCGGTTAAAAACCGAAAACAGTAATTTAATGGGCCAAAAATCCAACAAATTAAATAACCCAACAATTGCAGCCCAACAATACTTAATATGTTAAACAATTACTTAATAGGGTTTCAATTTTTTTATGTAATATTATATATTCTATTATTTAAGTAATATTATATATGTATATATTATTTACTTAATTCGGTTCGGTTTTCGGTTTTTCAGTTTTTTCATACTAAAAATCGAAACCGAAACCGAACACCGAATTTTTTTAAATTAAAAACCGAAACCGAATTAACCGAACCGAGTTAATATTTCGGTTCGGTTCCGGTTCGGTTTTCGGTTTTACCCGAATAGTGCTTACCCCTACTTACGGTATTCCGTCAAAAAAAAAACTACTTACGGTATTATACAATATTTTAAAAGAATTCTTTTAAAAAATATAAAGGAAAATTTTTTTTATGTGAAATTTAAAATTGGGCTGCATTCTGGACTTTGTTATATAAACGACCAATAAAACAAGAAGGCCCAAAATTAATATATTCGTGGTTTATGTAGTAGTGTACCTTTTAATCATTGAACAAACATTTGGATAATTATGTGTACATTTAAATATATGTCAACACAGTCTGATAAGATGTACAAGTATAAATATATATACAAAAAAAACATCACAATTTAATATTGACGACACAAAAATACTATGAAAATAATAATTTGAGATTTAATAAAAAAAATGAAATGGAGAAACTTAAATTAAAAAACGATGATACGAGTTTCCCAAAAACAAGACCAAAAAAATTGTTGATAAACTATTTCTGACCCAACTACTTTACTGTATTATACATTGTTAAAAAAAATCCTCAAAAAAATCCTCAAAAAAAAAAAAAAACACTTAAGAGGAAAACATAAAATTCGGCCGCATTCTGGACTTTGTTATATAAACGACAAATAAAACAAGAAGACCCAAATTAATACTCCCTCCGTCCCAAAGAAACGTGTACGTTTATTGTTTTCACGTGTTTTTGGGAGCGAGTTTTTTATTAGTATTTGAAATTATAAAATAATTTTTAAAGATGCATACAATAGATGAGAGGTAAATTTATAATACCCCTCTTTAAAAATCACTTTATTATTTGAAATACTAATAAACAACTCGCTCACAAAAATTCGATAATAAAGTAGATGTGCACGCTTTTATGGAACGGAGGTAGTATATATTTTTGGTTTATTTAGTGTACAATTGTACATATAAATAATTGAAAACACATTTTGATAATTGTCGTATACATTTAAATAAAATGTCAACTCAGTTTGATAACAAGTATATATAAGTATAAATATATATAAAAAAAATGACAATTTAATATTGACGACACAAAAATACTATGAAAATAATAATTTTGATAATTTGAACGTATCGTATATCAAATGAAGGGCTCAATTTGAAAGAACCCTTCAATCTAGCACCTTATTATGTTTTTTGTGTCCAATGTATCACTTTATAAATAATTAAAAAACATTTTCTATATAAATAGAAGATCAAAATATGCTAACACAAACAAATCAATATACACAACATGACTTTCTTACAAGAAACATAATAAAGTGGGAGATTGAAGGGTTCTTTCAAATCGAGCCCTTCATTTGATATACGTACATTCAAATCATACACACAACATGGCTTTCTATCTTAAAGGTGTGAAAAAAATAATAATGACCGATGAGTTCGAAGAGCATTATGCAAGCACAACAACGATAATCCAACTCTCACTCAAAAGCAATTGCAAGAATGTGTTTTTAGTAATTATGGTTTGCAGGTGAGTCAAGGGACAATATCAAATACACTAATATAGTTAATCGGTCTTCAAGGTGAAATTAATTTTAACAAAAAACAAAAGACAATTGAGTCAATTTTTTAAGAAACCTTCATAAATCATTCATGTAATATGAAGTATATAAGGAATTATTAATTTATATTTTATATGGGGTCTATAGAAATGATAAAAAAAAATATTATCTTATAATTTTAACGAATTACTAATTTAGCATCCTATCTCCAAGTCGAAACCGATAAAAAATATCATCTTAAAAAATTTATTAAATAATCGAGTATTAATTTATCGAATTTCTACATTAGACAACCCAACTTGTGGATGGGTAGTTAGTGGTTTCGAAAGAGAGCACGCCAAAGTGGAAAAAATTGTGCCAAAAAAACATTAACATCCCTAAAATATATTTGTATCCTCATCGTCAACTCATGCCCGTCTTCTCATTTGCACGCTCAAAATATCATCGTTTACTTTTCAGCTAAAAAGTCTTGGTATTTTTTTTTCCTTTAATTCAATACTAACCTGTACCCTACATCGATCACGATTTATATTGGGCCAAGTCTGGTATGAATTCAGATACACTGTGTATTCATATAACATTTTAGAACCATGCAATATATTTTATTAAAATGTGCAATTTGCTTACACTTAATTATGCAATTATTACTATGAAAAAATAGTTGCATGATTCAGTGTAAGCAAGTTGCACCTCTCAGTAAAACAAGTTGCACGATTCTAAAATGCATTATGAGTGCATGGTGGATTTGGATGCACATGAAACCCACTCAGACAAGGTGACTCTCCTGTGCACCAAATGTACCGTGCATTCCATAATGTATTTTAAAAATTTGCATCTTGTTGCATTGAAACTTGAGACTTTTTACACAGAAACGTGCAACATGTGTTCATAAAATATAGTTGCACGTTTCAATGTAACAAGTCAAAAGTTTATGTACAACAAGTTGCAAGTTTCTAAAACACACTATGGAGTAGATGGTGCACATGTTGCATACAAGACCTAGCTTATTAGGGAACTATATAAATAAATTAATTTCATATCTTTCTAAAAGGTCTTTTGATGATATGATTTTTTTTTCTTCATGATATCAGAGTTTTTGGCTCATGTCTATGTTCTGATGTAGTTTGTTGGAAATTTGGTATTGAGGTGTTTCAAACACCCATGTTTGACCAAGATGTTGGAGGATTAAACGTTAATTTTCGGGAGATTAAATGTGATAGGATCGTTTTACTCGCGGAGTAGATGATCGTGGTATATTAAAAATCTGAAAATTGAATTTCGTTGAGTGAAAAATTAATATGAGAAGTTGAGACGTCGCAACCTCTAATGAGAGGATTTCTAATGGGTGGGAGAAAACTATGTGTAGTTTTTTTCCATTTGTCCCACATAAGAAACAAGCAAGGAAAGTTCATTGTATAAAGATAGATATAAATTCATGTTCTTCAAAATAGGTGCATGGAAACCTTTACCCAGGGACCACACACGCACGTGTATGGACCCGGGTTCGTGGTTCTTGGCAATTGGGCTTTTGGACCTATCTATCGTTTTGGAGACCCAAAAACACTAATCGACCCAACTTCTTTTAGGACTGGATCAGTTTGGGTGGCCCAATAAAATTGGTCCGACCTAGAAGATTTTGAACTTATCCCAGCATGCTGATGGACTCGGTCCATACTTATCTAAGATTCAAATTCGAACTCATCCACGAAGTTCATCGAACCTAGACATTTCATGGGCTTCAAGCTAGCCCAGCGGTCAAAACTACCCCACTATTTTTGTGCATCTTCCACGTCCTTTCCATGTTCCTAAGTGTGGATTTCTCTATAGATAGAACTTCACGTGTTTCCAAAACACACTTTTGCCAACACAGGAAACTCTCTGCATAATTTTGCATCAAAGATTTTTGCATACACATATAGGTTTTCGCTCCGCTCATATTCCGTTTCAGTTCGCTGTTGCTTTGTGTTCAGTGGTGCTACTGAAACAAAGATCGAAATTATTTTATCTTTTGGAGACGATACGCAAATCCAGTGAGCACGCCAGGGCGTACTTCGTCTAGCGAGAAACGATTTTTCCTTGACTCGATTTCTGAATTGGTATTTTTTGTTTACATTTTAGCAATAAACCTCGAATAACAATTTTGAATTCAAACCCAATTGAATAATAATTCTACTCACATTAAATTATATATTTATTGTGTCTTTTCAATTTTTTCCTGATGAAGTCCACCCCATGATGAAATTGACAAACAACCCGCCCATAGGAAGATATTGGGAAAATATTAGGAAGTTCACGTGAACCTGATCTCATTGAAAGTTTTGTGTTAAATCATATATGACTTTCAAATGGTCCCATCCAAAACGGATAGAGACGACAAAAAAAAAAAAAAGACAGATGGTGCATTTACCACTTTTTTCCACTGAAAAGCATCAGAGTCTTTGAATGTGATTGGAAATATATTTTGAGAGCGGCGAGAAAAGAAAAGTGCGTTGAATATGGATACCCTGAGGTCGAGGCTGATTAATCCCATAGTAATTACAGGTTTAGTTGGAATTATAGTTGTATGTTTATTTAGGATTATATGGGGAAGAAGAAAGGAGAAGAAGTACCATCCAATTGTGGGCACCATATTTCATCTGCTACTTAATTTCAGCCACGTTTACGATTATCTGACTCGCCTCACTCACAAAAACACCACTTTCAGAATCCTTTATCTTGATAACGTTGAAATTTACACTTCAGATCCTGCAAATGTTGAGTACTTCCTCAAAACTAATTTTCCAAACTATGGCAAGGTACCACTTTATTTATTCCCCTCTCTTTTTTTCTTAATTACTATCTTCATTTTCCCCCTTTCTTTAAGGCCGATCAAAATTCTCATTAAGTAATCAGAAAAAATAATAATTCAAAATCTGATCATAGAGTAAGATATATTTAGGGAGTAATTGGGCTATTAGGAAAATGATTTTTGATAATGGTTCCGGAAAAATACTCTTTAGGGAATATATTTAATATTGTACGGTGAAAACAACAGATAGTGAACAATTACTATTGATACTCCCTTCATTCTATACTTGTTTACTCCTTTGCTTTAGGCACGCGTTTTTTATTGGGATAGAGGGAGTAGTATTTAAAGTGATAAATTGATTTTTGACTGAGGCTAAAGTAGATTTTTTTAGGTAAAAGTAATGACATTAAATGTAATTTTGAAATGTTGTGACGGACTATTTTTTGAAATGGCTAATCAAGTATGAGACGGAATTTGTACATATCATGAGTAGGTCTTTTGTAAATTAGTTATGCGGTGTAACTATACACAATTAAATATTTTCATTGAAAACAATTAATACTATTTAGTGAAAATAACTAATACCGTTTAAATATGGATTTGAATTTGCACGGTGCGCCTGGTGCATACAAGACTTCGTCCATAAAATATTTATCAATTTTACACTAAGCATTCCTTTTTTAATATGCTTCTTCCCCACAATTGGATTTTCAAAGACCCCTTGATCTGGAGTCCCCCAACTACTTTAATATCAAATCCTTTCACACAATTATTTGTTTAAATTTTTTGAAACCACACATTTTTATATGGTTGTTGCATATTACATGTGGTTTTTTCTTGTTGATGAATTTGTGGTGTGGATGGTCTCTTAACATTAATTTGGAGCTAAGGTAGTAGTCCGTATGAACTAACATTTCTCTAAAGACATTAGTTGCATATAAATTATTATGTTATTTAAAAGCACAAGTTACAATCACACAATTCCATACACTGAGAAATTCTCAAATCAAGCCATCTGAGGCTTCAACACAAGAAGCTGGATTGACAATTTTTTGCTTGAGCCTTGACTTGATATCTTATAAATAACATATTTTGTGTCCACTATTTTCTATCTGATATGCTGATTGCTGAAATTAAGCCTAAACTGGCCTCTATTTGAATTTGCTGTATTCATACTTGCAAATATGTTTATTTTTTGGGGAACAGTTTTAAAATAAGATCTTATTTGCTTGGGAAATACCATATTAGGCAAATACTTCTATATATGCATCGGTTGCACTGTGCAACCCAACTATATTTTTAATTGGTATTAGTTGTTTTACTAAAATGTATTAGTTGGTCAGTATTAATTATTTTTACAGAACAATATTAATTGATTTTATTGAACAGTATTAACATAATTAATTGTGCACAAATTGCATCAGTGCAATTGATGCACCTAGGTCTCACTTTCATTTTTAAAGAAAGAAAGAAGCCCTCACATGTTTCCCAAAATTAAGATCAACATAGACAAAGTACTCCTTGAAATTTATAACCTAAATTACTAGATTACCATTACTATCATGTTACAAAAATGTTGGAAATTTGCAGGGATCATTCCACCATGACATCTTGGAAGGTCTTTTAGGAGATGGGATCTTTACAGTTGATGGCGAAAAGTGGCGCCATCAACGAAAGATGTCGAGTTATGAGTTCTCCACCCGAAACCTCAGGGAGTTTAGCAGTGGTGTGTTCAAGACCAATGCAGCTAAACTTGCTCACATAGTATCAGCAGTTGCAACCTCAAATCAGATAATAGAAATTCAAGTAATCAAATTAGACACTTGGATAGAATTAAATCTCTCCTTAATGTCATTTCACTCACTTACCAACTTGCTTCTGTAACATATATGTGCAGGATTTGTTCATGAAATCTGCGTTGGACTCGGTTTTTAAGGTTGTACTAGGCGTTGATCTAGAGAGCATGCGTGGAACAAACGAAGGCTCCCAATTTTCCAATGCTTTCGACGAAGCAAGTGAAATGACTTGCTACCGTTACGTGGATATATCATGGCCAATCAAGAAATTTCTCAACATTGGATCAGAAGCCAAACTGAGAAAGTGTATGAAAATAGTAGATAAATTTGTCTACAAGGTTATTCAAAACAAGATTCTTCATACTAAAGAGCCTCACAAAGACCTACAAGTGAGTTAAACAACTAATTTCTTCTCTCTTTATATTTAGGTAAAATTCATATACCGGTCTTGAAATATTAGAGTTTGAATGTCAATTTGGTCCCGTAACTTTTGACTTTGAGTTAAAATTCATTTTAATCCATAACTCCTTAATTGGTTCAATTGGTCCCAAAATCATTAGAATTTGAAGCTTGCCCTACACTCAACATGCCCTGCACTTAAAAATTTAGGTGATTTTGGGACCAAAATCGGGCCAATTAAGAGGGATTTAAACCAAATTCGTTCCATAATTTTTCACCTTTATTGAAATGCTCCCGTAACTATCAACTTTTTTAATTTAGTCCCACATGTATTCAATTTGTTTCAATTTAGTCCCAATCAGAGATCAACCAAAAACACCTAAAACGACGTCGTTTTAGTCGCGTGTATAACACGCGCCCCTAATTTTTGCGACTAAAACGACATCGTTTTGGGTGTTTCTGATCGATCTCCGGCGGTTTGAGACTAAATTGGAACAAATTGAATACTTGTGGGACTAAATTGAAAATATTGATAGTTACAGGACCATTTCAATAAAGGTGGAAAATTATGAACGATTTTAGTTTAAATCCCCCAATTAAGAAGTTATGTGACTGAATTGAAAAACTTAACGTTTTTGGAACTAATGATGCATTTTGCCTTTTTTATAACAGTGGAGTAGAAATTATTAATGTGTGTGCATGACAGGTTAGTAAAGGAGACATTCTGTCAAGGTTTATAGAAATGAATGAGACAGATCCCAAGTATCTCAAAGACATAATACTGAGCTTTATAATAGCTGGGAAAGACACAACAGCTAGCACTCTATCCTGGTTTTTCTATATGATGTGCAAACACCCTCACATACAAGAAAGGATTGTACGAGAAGTACGTGAAGCATCGAAGCTTAAAGAAGGTTCGAGCGTCGATGAGATTGCCGAGAGTATTACTGAAGAAGCACTGGACAAGACACAGTTTCTCCATGCAGCTCTCTCTGAAACTCTCAGACTATATCCCGCCGTTCCTGCGGTAAGTACAATTGCTGCACAACTGATACTGTTCAATGAACACAACTAATACTTTTCAGTGAAAACAACTAATACCTTTTAGTGAAATAACTTATACAATTTAAAAATGCACTTGAGTTGCACCGTTCAACTGATGCAAAATTAGTATTGTTCAATGAACACAACAACTAATATTATTCAGTGAAAACAGTTAATACTGAACAACTAATACCTTTTAGTAAAACAACTAATACCTCAATTTATATAATGTTGAATGTATCAGGACGGGAAGATATGTTTTTCAGATGATACTTGGCCAGATGGATTTAGTGTGAAGAAAGGTAATTTGGTGTCATATGTACCTTACTCCATGGGGCGGATGAAAAGTTTATGGGGTGAAGATGCAGAGGGGTTCCGCCCTGAGAGATGGCTCGACGAACATGGAGTTTTCCGACAAGAAAGCTCGTTTAAGTTCACGGCATTTCAGGTAACAAGTCTTGATACTTTAAAAATGTTAATGATGGTTGTTTAAGCTGGAGATTTTTTACATTCTTTGTGGGTTGTTATATATGATATGTAGGCAGGGCCAAGAATATGCTTAGGAAAAGAGTTTGCTTACCGACAGATGAAAGTTTTTGCATCTGTTTTGCTGATGGCCTTCTCGTTTAAGTTGGCCGATGAACACAAGCCTGTAAATTACCGAACCATGCTAACACTTCAGATCGATGGAGGCCTCCATCTTCGTCCTACTTTCAGGATCAACAATTGAAAAAAAAAAAAACATGTCTTCTTATTTTGAAACCATGGTTTCTATTTCTTGTAAAGCAAAGAAGGATATGTGGCGCTTTTGGTTAGACTAAAGGCCTCGTTTGGTTTCAAGTATTGGATAATCAGTGATTATGGATAGTTGGATGTGTAATATACTTTGTACATACTGCATTTGCTAAAAAAAGGAACAACTCTTATGTGATTACTTAACAATTTCTTGTTTGGTATCATGTATTAAAATCAGTTCAAAAAATTTATTGACTATTTTGCCCTTGAATTAAATAGAAAATGATCGATTTGTTTTGAAATGAAGGGTAGGTTTGTCATCTCAGTGTTGCGCAATTTTGCTTCAACTGCTCCGATCGATATCTATATGTCTGTCTATCTACAGGCGATGGAGAAGTAGCTATCAAACGAATTATTGAAAACATTAGCATCTATTTTTAGCTGTATATAGAGATATTAATGAGTATTAAATGTTAGGAACTTGAATCATCTTATTTAATGTTTAAAATTCATACATATGTTCAATAAAAACTTGAATCATCTAATTATTTAATGTTTAAGATTCATATTATTGAATTAATGTTTAAGATTCATAACTTGAATCATCTAATTATTTAATGTTTAAGATTCATATGTATGTTAAATAATAAATACTTATAAAAGAATTACTATATATATAGCAAAAATTTGTAAAAACATACCAAAAAATACAATGACTTCTCATTTAAAAGGTGTTGAAAAAAAAAACCATGACCGATCAAATACGCAAGTCACTATGTGAGTACAAGAGAGATCATCCCACCCTCACCCAAAAAGACTTGCAACACTGGCTCGATCAGAATTTTCATTTGAAAGTTAGTCAAGGTACTATTTCAAACACTCTCAAGAGGTCATCTGAGTATCTTGATGTTTACTTAGAAAAAGGAGGAGAAACGAAGAGGTACCATTAGAGCCGGTTACGCGAAAAGAAGCAATAGCAGCGGTGAAAATCCTTCATAATTTCTTTCTGCAGTCAACGAACGCCACACCAGAGCTTTTAAGTGCCGTGAGAAAAATGAGAGATGAGATTCATTTTGATTTGAATTTCAATAGAAAGAGTCATATTTTACTAAGTTGTCTTAGTTATCTTTGTAATTTTATGAGATTATTAATTTATAATGTTGATGGGACCCTTGTATTATATAGGAGTCTTAAAAAAAATTATTATCTTATTGATTTATCGAAATTATTAATTTACGCTTGGGGCCCAAGTCGGGACCGGAGAAAAATATTATTTTAGAGAGATTATTAATATTTTATCGAGTATTAATTTATAGAGGTTATACTGTAAATTTTAACTCTTTATTAATAACTCTCTTAGAAGAACAACAAGCTAGCTTCGAATGATAAGTGCAACAGTAGACAATAATGTACTCCCTCCGTCCTGATTTTGTTTGCCCGTTCACTGTTTGGCTCGTGTTTTAGCGAGCGAGTTGTTTATTAGTATTTAAAATGATAAAGTTACTTTTAAGGAGGTACATTATAGATGAAGGGTATGACTATCATACCTCGCCTTAAAAATCTCTTTATCATTTCAAATACTAATAAATAATTCGCTCGTTAAAACATGAGTCAAACAGTGAATGGACAAACAAAATCAGTACGGAGGGAGAGTACAAATTAGTGGACTCATTATGGAGTGACTTCCCCTTTTGGGTTCCAAAATGGATCAAAATGAAGCCCAAAAGAAGAGATCAAAGTTGTCTCCTTTGACTTAACAATCTTGATTCTCACACTAAATGCATTCACAATCCCCATTTGAAACCTATGAAGTCTTTTATATCCTGTTGTGCTTCCCCTTGCAACCTTAGTTCCATCCACGTAAATTTCGTGTTTCTTGACCCTTTGTCCTAATCCGATTGATTCTTATATCCGTATCACGTTGAATGCAATCTTTCCACTTTTAGCCCTGAATTCGATCCACGAGTCTTCTTTCTCGTCTTTCACTTGGAGCCCAATATGTCCATAAATGTGCTAGAAGAAAAGCGTATCATCTAGCACATTTTCCGCCCCAAAGCCTTTGTCTCGTTGGCTACTTGCTTTGACAATACATTTTTGGGCCAAATTTGAAGAAAAGATGGTGTCAATCGCTCCTCTAAGTTGTTGCAATCTTTGTACGTCGGATTCGGATATCAAGCCAGTTGTGTTTGGTGGCACGTTGAGAAGTAAAACGCAATTTCTCCCCACGGATTTGTAGTAAATCTCGAGTAGTTCACTAAGCTTTTTTGGCTCTTCTGATTTATGCCAAAATCAACCTTTTCTTATGGAAACGTCACATTCAGCCGGTAGCCAATCGGTCCCTTTTGAGTCACCCGTGTTGAGATAACTGCATAATTATAAAATTAATTAGGTTGCAAATTTGAATATTTATATTGAAAGTAATTGGCATGTCATATGTAACTTCATTTTGTTTTTTTATTGAGATTGTTGTCCTTCTGGCAATATTCACATATAGATTGTGTTATGTAGACGGGTCGTGAAACATATCTAAATTAAATATATTTTTAACAACTTATTCATCTACTCTTTTTTTTTCCATGACTATAAATGTTTTTCAAAAGTTTTATGCAAGATGGTCTCACAAAATGCTTCATTAATTTTAACTTCATTAATTTTAACTTCAGACGTATCAATTTTTTACTTGTTGCGAGCTTATAAATCCGGGATAATCTTAATTAAATTTATATAGAACTTACACAAACTCTATTGTGAAACTTATTCATAATATGAAACTCATAACATTACACTTATAAACTAATTTCGATAGCATTTAATACTATGATATCAATTTATAAGTGCAATGATATCAATTGATAAGTATAGTCATATTAGTTTGTAAATGTAGTGGTATAAATTTCATACTATGAATAAGTTTAATCAGAGACTTACTCTAGAACTAATTATTGTATCTGAATTAAAGTACCACCGAGTGTCGGCCCTTTGTGCTCATTACCGGTTATCTATCCTAAATATCAAATATATATGACATTACATTTCTCCTAATAGTGTTTTTTTCCTGTGTTTTACTTAATTTTAATTTTGCCCTTATATTAGTTGGGATGAAGTAGATCTCAACCTATATCAAGATTCTCTAGTACACATCCAACAATTAATTAAGTAAGATGATTACTTTATCAATACGATAACATGTATAGATCAAGTTTATTAATTGGGAGTGGAATCATTAATTATTAATGAAGAGTACATATGATGAGAAAGACAAATTCTTGTATTAGCTGTTTACACTAAACTGTATTAGTTGTTTTTATTGATCAGTATTAACTGTTATTATTAAACAGTATTAGTTGTTTTCCTAGAACAGTATTAATTATATCTATTGAACAGTATAAGTTGTGCACTCTGAAGAAAAGTTACCCAGTTATGGTAGCGTTGCCAATTGATAGAGATGTGGAATTGATGGTGGACCAACATGTGCTTCCGGAGTAGCCTTGCTCGTTTCCAACCCATCTGATGTCGCGTCGGAGAATATGTTGATACTGCTCTGTAGTTCCTTCGCCATTGAAAACCCATCGCTGAAGTAATAACTCATGTTTGGTGTATTCTTACCTTTAAATCCATCGACCCATATCTCTCCCACGTCTCCATATCTGTCATCACAATAACTCAAACATCAACCCAATTTTGTTTAAAACAAAATATATAACTAAATGATCATCAGTTTGATGACAACTAAATACAATGTTAAATTTACAAATGTTCATACAGGTTTTGTCCTTCAACAAAGCTGTGTTGTATATGATATTTATAAGTTTCTACTATTAAAATAAAAAGAAACTGAGTCATTGAACTTTAAAAGAATTCACCCCACGAGTGAGGAGGGGTGTTAGGAAAATTAAATAAACTAATTAATTTCACACCTCTCTAAAAGTTCGGACTTTTAGATGAGATGTTTTGGGTCCGATTCTAACTGAAAGCAACTTCATCCATATTAAATTGTTCACTCTATGGATTTTCTCTCAATAATGGAGTAAAAGAATTTAGCTCACGAGTGAAGGAGAGTGTTAGAGAAATTAAATAAACGAATTAATTCTGCACCTCTTTACAAATTCGGACTTTTAGATGAAACAAAATTCTTTCAAACTTTCAATTACTAGTTCACTAATACTTCGGTTCCCTAGATAATTTTCAATTTGAAAGAAATTAACTTTTGTTATATTGAAATTATTCGATTACAAGAGTAACACTTGTGGTGCACAACTAATACTGTTTAATAGAAACAACTAGTACCATTCAGTTAAAATACTAATACTGATCAACTATATAATATTGTGCAAAAATTACAACTAATACTTTTCAGCGAAAACAACTGATAATGTTCAGTAAACACAACTAATACTTTTTAGTGAAAACAACTGATACCAATCAATCAAACAATTAAGCGTACCTTTTGAGAAGTTCTTGCAACTGAGCCAAATAAAACTGGTTATAAAGCTTGACATTTCCGTATCTCGGATCATGGCGATCCCACGGCGAAAGGTAAAAGCCCGAATCGATTCCTCGGGCCTTGGTTGCAGCAACAAACTCCTGACCACATCTCCATGCCCAATTTTCCAAGGGCTTCCAATAACAGAGTGATCAGTGTACATTGAAGGCCACAAGCAGAAGCCACCATGATGCTTGGCTGTGAGAATCATTAACGAGATACCAGCTCGGGCCGCAGCATCGGCCCATTGGGCTGCGTCGAGGCCTGTCGGATTGAAAATAGATGGGCTCTCCAGCCCGGTACCCCGCTCCAAGCCTGTGAATGTGTTGACACCAAAATGAAGGAACATGATGATCTCTCTTTGCTGCCATTTCAGTTGGGAATTTGAGGGCAGGGGAAGAACTGGCAAAGGTGGAGTTACTACTTTGATTGAATGTTTGTCTGACAGTGACAAGGGTAATAATGGAATTAGCACAAGCAATGTGAAAATTATGTATAAGGAATTATGGGGTGAGATATCCATTATTGACTAATTAACAAAAGTTCAGATTCTGGCTTGGATAGAGATTTTATATGGTGATGACTGATGATGATTACAAGAATCATGGGGGACTAATATGAAAACGAGGGACCAATAAGAAAAGGATATTCTGGAGTAAGGAATGCCAAAAGAATAGCAACATTGAGATTGGCGTTTTTATTTTATTATTATATATATCCTATTATACAAAATTACAAATGCAAGGTCCCTTGCACTATACTTCAAGTCACGGCTGCCAATTATTTCCTTTTTTAGTGCGACTACAGGACTTTGTGGTGTTGTATCACCACTTTGATGTATTGTATATAGCACAACAAATTACGTATGTGCGTAATATGCAATTAGAGGTGACAATTCATGTTATCGTGTCGTGTTTCGTGTCGACACTATAGTGACACGACATTATAAGAATATGTGCTGACACAACATGAATATGAAAAATATCGTGTCGACACTACACGATAAGAAAAATAAATAAATTTTAAAATAGAATTTATATTAAAATTTTCACATGATACGATATGATACGACACAGTATGACACGATAAAAAATACAAAATCTCTAATCAAATTACAAAATATCAAGTCATATTTACAAACAAAACTTTTTTTTCAAACTTATTGAGTTGACACGAACACGGCACGAAAATTTCGTGTACTTATCATGTTTTCATGTTAAGGACACGTACACGATAAGACTATACACTAACCTGCAATTTTTGTATCGTTTTCTTGTCCGAAATTGTCTCCCCTCGATTGTTCACTATATTTTTAACCTAGTTTATTCCTCAAGTGTACGACACAGATTATAGCACGTAGTGAGCACGAGTATCGTGTCCACGAGGATTAGCTCTACTATCTATTACGATTTTAATAACCTATTTTTATCTAGAATATCAATAATTTGGATGGTGGGTTTTGTTTAACAAAGAAAATTAAAATAACCAAGTAATCAAATAAATCAATAGCAAGTAGTGAATTAAAGTTTTAGAAATAACCAAATAAGATAAAGTGGATCCTAGGACTTACGATTTCAATTAAGATCAAATTCACATACGAATCAATTCAATCAACTATTCCGTTGAGTATTCTTATAAAGGTAATCACTAAGGAAGATTAAATCATCTCTCGATCTCATTAATCTTGTTAGACATAATTATTTAAGAGTCTGTATTTCTACTTCGCTCCAATAATTACTCTTCTCAACAAATCAAGATTATATTCATATTCTATTATTATATCTCCTCTCTCGAATATTGATTCACAATAAATTATGCAATCCTATGCTCAATATTTGAATCTCCTCTCTCGAATATTGACTCAAATAAACAAATGAATTCAATCACGTGGCCTTTGCAATTAAACTCACAAGATAAAAGGATGCATAAATAAGAATAACAAAACGAAATTCATCAATTGAAATCAATCCGTGCAAAAATTATCATAATCTACTTTCATGTCCTAGGATCTCAAATGAGTTTAGCTAGAAAAATTCATAAAGAACATAACAAATAAAAACATTAAAAGTAAAGAACTAAGTAAACTCATTGTTAGTCGCGGTATCTCCAACTCCAAACTGGTACCGCTGATTTTCGCCCTTCATGATCGATCCCCTTTTCCTTGTGCTCAACCTCTTATATATAGGTCTAGGATTTGAATTAATTATGGTAGAGATCCGTCTAAATCTCTGACTTGTATCGCAAGAAAGAATCCCCTTGATTCTACCGTATCTTCTCTCAAGATTTGAGTTTCTCTAAATTTTATAAGGTCTGATTTGTTTCCTTCCGCCGACTTCAACATATAATCTTAAACAATTCTTTCATAAGGTCATGCATGTTGGGCTCTAGAAGATTATGCATCAAGTCCACTTTCTTTTCTTCAGTAAGCTACATGCGGGCACATCTGAATAATTGAAATTAAAGCTTTATTGCATGAGTAATGAATATCTCACGTCCCTGGCTTATATATGACAATCATGGCTAAATATATCTTTGTCCCAATAGCTGCTCATGTTGTACCAAGATATCATGTCTCATATTTTCGCCAACTTAACATCGCTCTTTGGCCGTTTTCTTTATAACTCGAACTCTCGAACTCTAATTTGCTCGATTCTTCTTTCGTTATGACCCTCTCTTCAATGTGCTTCTAATGTGATAACTTTGGGTCATATTTGATTCACTTTTACTACTCATTTTTGCCTGGAAACAATCAAAATAACACATCTTGTGCTATTCTTCAAGAAATCATTATATCACATCTTTTTAAGCTATAAACAATTGTAATACGAATTAAAATGACACATATTTATGCGTTAAAACCATAGAAAAATCCCGTTTATCATAGAAATAACTTATCTAGGAATGACAATGTGAAGGGTTCAAACCAAGAGGGCATGGGACAGGTCGTTGTTTCTATAGATACCACTACAAAAAAGACGGGGTTTAACGACGGTTTTAGCGACGGAAAAAACCGTCGCTAACGACATTAGCGACGGTTTTGGCGACGGAAAAAAATTCGACGTTGAATCGAGGGTCGCTAACCGTAGCGACGATTTTTTGTGACCGTCGCTGATTAGCGACGAATTTTTTTTTAATAATTTTTTTTAAAAAAAAATTATTAAATCCGTCGCTAAAGCGTGAATTTATGAAAAAAAATGGCTCACGGTGGTTCGAACTCGAGCCCAGGGGGCGTCCGGGTGGGCACCGAACCACCCGAACCACGGACCATGTCGAACCCAACAACCAAGCATATCATATATAAGTCATCAAGCCTCCCAATTAAATGAGGAAAATTTCCGCTCCCAAGGGGGACCGAACACGGGACCTGTGGGCGCCTGAGCGGGGATCAAACCACTCGGACACTTGCTTTCTTACGTTTACTTAATGAAATTAATTCTATATGTCCTAAAAATCATTTTTTTTTTCAAATTTTTTTTTTAAATCATTTATTTCAATTTTCTAATTTAATGATTTAACCACATTTTAATATAATAATTTTTATTTTTTATTTATTTATAAATTTAAATTACATTGTATTATATTAAAATATATTAATTTATTTATTTTTAATTCATTTATTTTTACACTTTTTTTAATTTTTTTATTTCATTTATTTAATTTAACTATCTAATAATCTTTAAAATACTAATTATATATATTTTTTATATTATAAATTATAAATAAATGATTATATTCTTTTAAAATTGTATATGTCCTAAAAATTCATTTTTTTTAAACAAATACTACTATCTATTTAAAAAAGTACTAATTTCTATTTAAACAAGTAATACTTTCTATTTAAACAAGTACTACTTTTTATTTAAACAAGCAATACTTTCTATTTAAATAAGTAATACTTTTAATTTAAACAAATAATGTTTTTCATTTAACTAAGTACTACTTTTCTATTTAATTAAGTACTACTTTTCTATTTAAACAAGTAATATTTTTCTATTTAAACAAGTACTACTTTTCATTTAAACAAGTACTACTTTTCTATTTAAACAACTACTACTTTTCATTTAAACAAGTGATACTTTCTATTTAAACAAGTACTACTTTTCATTTAAACAAGTATTACTTTTCATTTTAACAAGTACTACTTCTCATTTAAACAAGTAATATCTTTCATTTAAATATATAATACCTTTCATTTAAACAAGTATTACTTTTCATTTAAACAAGTACTACTTTTCTATTTAAACAAGTACTACTTTTCTATTAAAACAAGTAATCCTTTTAATTTAACAAGTAATACTTTTCATTTAAACAAGTACTACTTTTCTATTTAAAAAAGTATTACTTTCTATTTAAACAAGTAATACTTTTCTATTTAAACAAGTACTACTTTTCTATTTAAACAAGTAATACTTTTAATTTAACAAGTAATACTTTTCATTTAAACAAGTACTACTTTTCTATTTAAACAAGTATTACTTTCTATTTAAACAAGTACTACTTTTCATTTAAACAAGTAATACTTTTCTATTTAAACAAGTACTACTTTTCTATTTAAACAACTAGTACTTTTCTATTTAAACAAGTAATACTTTTTATTTAACAAGTAATACTTTTCATTAAAACAAGTAATACCTTTCATTTAAACAAGTAATACTTTCTATTATTTAAACAATACTTTTAATTTAACCAAGTACTACTTTTCATTTAACCAAGTACTACTTTTTTATTTAAACAAGTAATACTTTTCTATCTAAACAAGTAATACTTTTCTATTTAAACAAGTAATACTTTTCATTTAAGCAAGTACTACTTTTCATTTAACAAGTAATATTTTTCATTTAAACAAGTAATACCTTTCATTTAAACAAGTAATACTTTCTATTATTTAAATAAGTAATACTTTTAATTTAAACAAGTAATACTTTTAATTTAAACAAGTAATACTTTTCTATTTAAACAAGTACTACTTTTCTATTTAAACAAGTAAAACTTTGCATTTAAACAAGTATTACTTTTCATTTAAACAAGTACTACTTTTCATTTTAACAAGTACTACTTTTCATTTAAACAAGTAATATCTTTCATTTAAACAAATAATACTTTTTATTTAAACAAGTACTACTTTTCATTTAAACAAGTACTACTTTTCTATTTAAACAAGTAATACTTTTCTATTTAAACAAGTAATACTTTTCATTTAAACAAGTACTACTTTTTATTTAAACAAGTACTACTTTTCTATTTAAACAACTACTACCTTTCTATTTAAACAAGTAATACTTTTCATTTAACAAGTAATACTTTTCATTTAAACAAGTAATACCTTTCATTTAAACAAGTAATACTTTTAATTTAAACAAGTAATACTTTTCATTTAACTAAGTACTACTTTTATATTTAAACAAGTACTACTTTTCTATTTAAACAAGTAATGATTTTCTATTTAAACAAGTACTACTTTTCATTTAAACAGTACTATTTTTCTATTTAAACAAGTACTACTTTTCTATTTAAACTTAAGTAATATTTTTTGCATTTAACAAGTAATACTTTCATTTAAATAAGTACTATTTTTTTTATTTAAACAAGTACTACTTTTAGTCAATATATATATATTTAAATATACTATGAATTAAATTTTATACCGTAAACTCCTCGAAATAGATCTGACTACGGTCAGGTGGAACTCTTTTCCAAGTGACTATAAATTAAATATATTGTAAGGTGCATTAACAACATTTAAAAAATCTTGTATAATCCTGAAACATAAAAAAAAATACATAATTAATATTTTAAAAATATATTAAAAAAATTAAATTAAAAAAAAAAAAAAAAAAAAACTCGCTAACCCGTAGCTAAAATCGTCGCTAATACTATCGCTAAAGGGATTAGTCCAAAACGTCGCTAAAACCGTAGCTATTTGCGACGATTCTCTAGACCGTCGCTAAAATTGTTGACTTTGACCATTTGACCGTAACAGTCGTAAAAACCGTTGCTATTTGTGACGGTTTTTGTAACCGTCGCTAATTTCCATCGTAAAACGCGCGTTTTTTGTAGTGTACCATCCCGCAAACCCGCCCTATGACCTGCCTGTTGATACCAAAAATATGAAATGATGATTAAGGCATTGATGTGGCTATGATTGACATCAAACTATTTATGATTTGGAGTGGGTGAGAATTAATGAGGAACAAAGGGAATGTTCCTCATTAATGTGATGATGATGTGCTTTTATGTTTAAAGATTTGAATGTAAGAAAGCAATAAATTGCAAGAGGATTTGGGCCAAATGCCTCTTTTTTGGCTAATAAAGCCTTTCTATTGAATGTGAATGTTGGAACCCTTTAATGAGCCTTAATTACATGTATTTATACTACAAACCCTTGGGGTGTAGCCCCTCTAGGGGCCTAGGACCTAGACATTTAATGATATGCAGGGTGCCTTAAATGATGTCGGCTCTGGTTACTGGGTAGCGTGTTCGGGCGAGGAGATAGGGCAACCTCTTTCCTAGGGATTGCTTGCTGGAGGTCGCTGGTACTGTTCCCGAGGTCGCGAACACAACATCAGAGGTCGCGCATCTGACCCGCCCTTGTTGGGGTAACCTGCTCAGCTGTTTTCTGAAAGCCAGAAAACAGTTTCCCGTTTGGGGAAAGTCTTCTCTGGCCCTACTTTCTTCCCGAGGCTCAGAGTCGCAGGCGCCGCCATTTGGGACACGTGCCACCCCAGGTCGCGAATCGGAGTCTTGTCAGGTCGCGGTGATCCAGCTCGGGTGAGGCTAGATTTGGCCCCGACCTAAACACGGTTCTAATCCATTGTGCGAGCGACCCTTCCAGGTCGCTGAAAGGCAGAGTTAAGGTTTCCCGCTAAGAAATTATTCGGTCACAAAAATTGCCCCCCAGGTCGCTCGCTGAGCTATCGAGCTCGTGGGGGACCTGGTCTGCAACACGCGTCTTAATTTTTGCTTAAATTTCGGAGCCTTCGCGGGATTCGGTGTGACGTTTCGTGTCCCGAGGCAGCTTTTCAGTGACGTCTGCGGCTACTTTTGCAGGTGTGATGATGACGCGTGCCCCACACGTGCCAGATTTCAAGGGTCTCAACGCGCGGGCGGCCTCAGTCCGCGAGCTCCACGCGCCCTAATCTTCTCTATATAAGGGAGGTTTCCCTCTCATTCTCCACTTTTCTTCCTTTCGCAATCTCCCGCTCTCTCTGCGTTTGCTCCGCCACGCCTGACTGTTGCTGCCGCCGGAATTTCCAGTTTTTAGGTAAGGCACTTCCCCAACTCTCTTATTCTCAATGACTATTTCCCCCATCAAACCCACTTCGAACTCTCATTCCGGAGAGGGCTCCTCCGCACCGCCATCGGAATCTGGGCATTCCAAGTCGGCCACCGGGTCCAGCCCCGGTCCTTTGGTTTTTGATGTCTCATCGGGCTCCACCACCTGCGATGAGTTGAGCGCAGGGGACTCGGCCTTCAACTCCCCTTTCTCCGATTTCCTAAGGGAAGACGACGTCGTGGACGGCGAGGATGACGAACGGGTGGAGGTCCTGGGGGAGTACAGCTCAAACTTCCGGCTTTTTCCTGCCGGGAAAGCGGTCCGGTTAGGGGACCAGTTCGGTTTGGGTCGAGCCAACCCTCCAGAGGTCGGCCCATCAGCCAGATCAGGGGTTGCGGAGACTCCCTCCGTGACGGTGATCCCCACCGCCCGGGCTGGGGTCTCTCCCTTCGAGCTTACCTTCCCGGAATATCAGGTTAATTTCCCCTATCAACGCCCCTCGGGGTGACCTGCCGAGAGGAAAGGCGTGAGGGAGGAAGATGCACGCTTTGTGGCGGGCACGATTGCTAGCTCGGTCGCAGGAAACTGAACTTAGGTTCTTTCGAGAATGGTACGAGGTCCCTCAGGACGTTCATTTCTGGGTCCCGACTTTGGATGAAAAGGCCGACCAACCTCCCGAGGGATGTCTTGGTATAAATGAGGGCGCCATGGAGGCCGGTTTACGATTTCCCCTCCACCCGAGGATCAACGAGATCTTAAATCGATGGGATCTCGCTCCGACCCAGATTACACCCAATGGGTGGAGCACGCTGATCGGTCTGTTGACCTTGTTCGGGTTTATCCAACCCGATCATCTCCCAGCGGCCGACGAGCTCATCTCACTAACCAACCTCGTGGGGGCCCACGCCGAGGAGAGCGACTGGTACTACGTGCGAGCTCGCCCAGGCAATAAAATCATCGAGGATGTCCCGCCCAAGGTGGAAGGGTGGAAGCCGAGATTCTGGTGGGTTTTCGGGGATTGGCGGAGCCCGGTGGACGAGTTGGACCAAGGTGGTCGGATCAACATCCGAACTGAGTTCGGCGTCGCCCAAAGTAAGTTCGCATGTCATTTTTATTTCCCAAGTTACTGATTTGACTCATGTTCCTTTTTTGCGACTCAAGAGGAGCCCTCTTCTTCAAGAGGGTTTTGCCCGAGGAGCCCTATAGTCGATCGCTTGAAAATCTTGTCAATCGACCAACGACGCCCGAAGGAATGCAAGCATATTGATCGGGCCTAACCACCTGCGATCTCGGTTTCCACGAGGTAAACATATACATACATATATATATATATATATATATATATTTATTTATTTTTATTTTAATAATCTACCTGTGACAGCTGCACCTCGCTTCGCTCTCCCCTTCATCCCCACCCCCGCGGAAACCGAACTGATGGATGCCAACAACCTTGCCGCTTTGAGGAAGGAGAGGATGAAGATCCTCGCGGATGCCCGCGCCCAACAAAAATCTCGGGATAAAGAGGCCCGGGAGAAAGCTCCAGGGGTCTCGACCAAGGAGGTGGCGGCCCCATCTGCTGGGGGGCCCGAGGCCATGACGGAGGCCAGGCAGGGGAGTGTTGCACCCGCCTCTGGGGCAGGAGGAGGGAGCTCGCAGAAATGGCGGGATCGTGACCTCACGTCGAGGTCTGAGGACCGCTCCAAGAAGAGCCGGCACGATATCCCCGCCGATAAACCGTCCAAGCCCAAGAGCTCCCACCGCGGCCGCATCCCGGAGGGCGAGCGCGAGAAGGATGACAAGTCCTACTTGGGTTGGTGTCGACCGATCGAGTAAGTTCTTATTATTTTATGCTGTTTCTGGTAGCGATCAAGCCGCGGACTAAACCTGTTTGTTCTGTTTCTTTTGCAGGGAGGGGTCCTCTCACCCCATCCTCGTGTCCAATTTCCTCCGGAGTCGATCTCCCGACTCTCTCCGTGAGCTCCCGGATTACCTCCGCCTGGATTGTTCGCTCCCTGCCAGGTCGTGGACCCTCGGCTTGGACCAACAGGTCGAGGACGCTGGGCCGGTGGGCAACATCCAGCTGGCCATGGTGTACGGTGGTCGGATGATGGCGGCCATGTCCAAGGCCTCGGAGGACTTCACCTCGGCGGACGAGCGAGTCCAAATGGCCGTCGGGGAGAAGAATGCAGCGGAGGCGGCCAGGAGGGAGGCCGTGGACCATAAGAACATGGCCCTTGGCATGCTGGAAACGACGAAGACTCAGGTCGGGAACCTCGAGCGGAAGGTCGCGGAGCTGGAGACCTCGGTGGCGGGACTGGATGTGGAATTGAAGGCTAGTCAGGCGGAGGTCGGCATAGTGCGGGCGGACTTGGACCTCCGGGAGAACGCCATTCAAGAGAGGGACGAGACGCTCTGCCTTCTGTGGGAGGAGCTCAAAGCAAAAGATGTCGAGCTCACTGCCCTCAAGGAAGAGAATGCCGTCCTCGAGGGCGTGGGTAACTTCACCTCGGTGGAAGCCATGGTGAGGTACAGCCATCCTCGAGAGTTGTCCACGTTCTTTGATCGCAATCCACCAAAGCCCTCGGACTCCTTCCCGATCGCCGACCTCGGGCCCGATGGACTCGATCTGAGTCGGTTTGAGGGTATCGAGGACTTGGATCTCTATGATCCGACCTCAATCACTTCGACAACTGGCCCTGAGAAGGCCGTGGAAGGAGGGACCACATCCGATCTCCCGCACGCGCCGTCAGAAGGTATGGTCCAAACCTCGGGGGCCCAGACCTGAGCTCATTGGGGAGGGCTCGATCTTTTAAGCGAAACATGGTTGTTTATTTTTCTTTTGTTCTTCTTTTTGTTTTTTGATCTTGCCCGCGAAGGCCCCACTTGTATAGTTCCCTCTTTTTTCTTATTAATGGAATGCCCCACGGGCTTTTATTACTCTTGTTTCGTTTTATTTACGTTGTATTATTTTACTGCAACTTAGCAAAAAATATCGTATGGTTTGCCCTTTCTCTTATGTTGTCTTAATGATTTGCGACTTAAGGATCTCGATAAGCAATTACTTGGAATTTTCCTGAGCTACCGAGCTCGCTTATGTCGTCTTAAGATATTGCGACTTAGCGACCTAGATTTGTCTCGTACTTTTTATTATTTCTCGAGTTCGCATATGTCGTCTTAGGATATTGCGACTTAGCGACCTCGATTTATCTTGTATTTTTTATTGTTTCTCGAGTTCGCATATGTCGTCTTAAGATATTGTGACTTAGCGACCTTGATTAACAATCTCGTACTTTTTAGTTTATCGTGCTCGCATGTGTCGTCTTATGATATTGCGACTTAGCGACCTTGATTAACTTATACTTTTGTACTTTAGTTTATCGTGCTCGCATATGTCGTCCTATGATATTGCAACTTAGCGACCTCGATTAACTTACTTTTGTACTTTAGTTTATCGTGCTCGCATATGTCGTCTTATGATATTGCGACTTAGCGACCTCGATTAACTTACTTTTGTACTTTAGTTTATCGTGCTCGCATATGTCGTCTTATGATATTGCGACTTAGCGACCTCGATTAACTTACTTTTGTACTTTAGTTTATCGTGCTCACATATGTCGTCTTATGATATTGCGACTTAGCGACCTCGATTAACTTACTTTTGTACTTTAGTTTATCGTGCTCGCATATGTCGTCTTATGATATTGCGACTTAGCGACCTCGATTAACCTACTTTGTTAGAGGTCCTGTCCTGCCCCCCCTATTTTTCGATTTAATAGAGAATAAAATGGGAAAATTGGAACTTGTATTTATGCAGGAACAATCGCTACATTCATTACCGAGGTAAGTTCCTATACTAGATATTAGTAAGTTCGGGCTAATGCCCCTTCTCTTCTACTGATAGTATTTCTTCAAAAAGGTCGCGTTCCACGGATATTGAGTTAGAATGTCGTCGATGTCTTCTAACTCGTAACGCTCCATTAGGTAGTATCTTCATGATCTTGAAAGGCCCTTCCCAAGTTGGGCCGAAAGGACCTTGACTGACTCCTTGTATCTTTTTCAACACGAGGTCGCCTCTGCGGAATTGGCGAACTCGCACCTTCGAGTTGTAGTACTTTTCCGACCTCTGTTTGTAGGTCGCATTTCGGATATTTGAGTTGATGCGTTTTTCTTCGAGGAAATCGAGATTGACCTCTTGTGCTCTGTCGTTGGTTTCATTGATAACTCGTGATGTTCGGTATGTCGGGAAATGCACCTCTCCTGGGATGATAGCCTCCGACCCAAAGACGAGGGAGAAAGGTGTTTCCCCTGTTGAATTCTGGCAGGTGGTCCGATATGACCAGAGTATCTCGGGAAGCTTGCACGCCCAAATTCCTTTTGCTCCTTCGATCCTTGTCTTGAGTGTGTGCTTGATGATCTTATTAACCGCCTCGACCTGACCATTCGATTGTGGGTGATAGGGGGTGGAGAAAAGCTTGGTGATCCGCCACTTCTCGAAGAAAGCTCTGATTTCCCATCCGTCAAATTGTGGTCCGTTATCCGACACTATCGCCTGGGGTAGGCCGAACCTGCATATGATGTTCTTCCATATGAATCGAATGATTGCTACCTGATCCGTGCTCTCGAGGGCCTCTGCCTCCACCCACTTAGTGAAGTAGTCGACCGCGACTGTTGTAACTGGTTTTTATCAACTCAGTTTAACAATAGTTATTATGAATTGTGTACGATAAAGGCAATCGAATCCGGGAGAAAGACAAAGAAGTTGGTGACCCGGTTCGTCTTTGGAATCAGACTACGTCCGAGGGCGACCAAGCCAGGAAGAGGATATATGTATATGCTTAGAAATCTAAGGTGTTCAAACTTTTACAGAGGTGGCCGTGGTGGTCTATTTATACTATGATTCCCACCCTTTGGGTGGGAACTTACATAAGGAATAATGCCCGTGAAAGGGCTACAATACCGGGAACCATTAATCTCGCCTTGACAGGTCAGGAATCATCCATTTTTAGCATGCGCCAATCGTGGAGCGGATGTGGAGGGCGGATCAGTGGCGTGTCGGGAGTTGTCATTGACCACGTGAACTGTGTTGTAGCATGGATAAACCCGACCTCCCACCTGGGCACGAAGGATCATAAACAATCCAACAAAGACTGCATGAAGCAACCTCGGAAAGGGGACCAAGGGATCAGCCCACGTAATTCCCACAAGACCAAACCTTCAAGTCACAAAGGTCGGCAACTCGAGTAGTCGGCCGTTCGGGAAGTCGCGATGCGATTTCCACTTTATATCCTCAAGTCGGGAGCGACCTGCACCAGCCATAACTATACAATTCACATGGTCAATGACAGCCCCTGACACACCACTAATCCGCCCTCCACATCCGCTCCACGATTGGCGCACGCTAAAGATGGACGATTTCTGGCCTGTCAAGGCGAGATTAATGGTTCTCGATATTGTAGCCCTTTCATAGGCATTATTCCTTATGTAAATTCCCACCCAAAGGGTGGGAGTCATAGTATAAATAGGCCACCACGACCACCTCTGTAAAAGGTCGAACAACTTAGACTTCTAGGCATATACATACATCCTCTCCCTGGCTTGGAGGCCCCTGACGTAGTCTGATTCCAAAGACGAACCGGGTCACCAACTTCTTTGTCTCTTTCCCTGATTCGATTGCCTTTAGCATACGCATTTCATAATAATTATTGTTTAACTGAGTAGATAAAAACCAGTTACAACAATTGGCGCCGTCTGTGGGAACACATTTCTTGAGAAATTTCAACAATTCTCAAGGAGACCTCACCTTCCAAACTCTAAGAAAAACAAAATGGCAACCAACCAGGGGAAAGCTGTAATCGGGAATGAAACCGACGTTCGTGATGGCGTTGAGGTTTCACTGAGTTCTCAACCCACTCATCGGGCAGCTCCGACGGGTTCCCTCGACTGGTGGAATCTTGTCCAAACACCGGAGGATGCCAAAGCAGTGATGGCCGTCCTCAACAAGAAACGTCTCAATTTTGGCTTTGAGGAGGAACAACCCCCAGCTAAGAAAATAGCCCATGACGCCGGAACCTCCAAAGGTAAATGTGTTATGATTTTAAAAAACTTCGGTCCATGGGCCAACCGGGCGTCAACGCGACTAAACATGCCATCGTTCGAACCACCGGGCCTGGATGACCAAATGGGTTCAAATAGTGTATTCACCGCCGGGCGAAGCCAAGCACACGGAAGGCCCTCATGAGGGGCGAGGACGAGGCTCACTCTCAACCACGCCATGATGAACAGGTGGAAAGAGATCTTGCCATGGCCCTAGACATGCACCACGGAGGATCGCCGAGACATTCAGCATACCACCATGGTCACGGGCAGGGGGCCAGTCACCCGCATGAGGCTCAGGTCACGACATTGACTAGGACCGTCCAACAGCTGTTGGAAAAGGTGGGTAACCAAGATGGACCGTCTGGGTCTAACACTGACCTTGTCATCCCCGATTCGCCCTTGGGAACTATGATCACTCTGGCACCTGCCCAGAGGAAATCAGCATAGCGGCTTTAGATCTCTACAACGGAGTCTGGACCCCGAGTCCATATGGCGGCATACAATGCGATATGGCCTCAATGGGGGCATCGGATCTGCGACGAAGTGTAGACTTTTCTCCACGACGCCGAAATGCGAAACCCACATGTGGTACACTTCGCTGCCATCTCTCTCCATTAATACTTTCGAGCAACTGGCTCGATTATTCTTGGGCCACTATACGGTGATGACTCCCTGCCCTGCTACAAGGCAGAGACTCATGAACATGCATCAGGGGGAGATGGAGTCGGATCGATCCTATGTTGAGAGGATCGATAGACTTATCATTGAAGGCGACCCCATTGGGGACGAGGCCAAGCTGCTGGGGCGATTCTGGCCTCGGAAGAGGAACTGCTATGGCGGCGCATGACCGCGACCACCCGACCAGCTCACGCCAATTTCGGGGAAAAGGGCCAGCGACCTCATTCATACCATGGAATTGCTTAGAGACCCTACGAGACAAAGGAAGTCATGAGCCCAAGAAAGGTTCAAGAAAACCGGGGTCATTACAAGACACCCAAGCAGCTTCAAAACCATTTGAGGAGTCCATTTCGGAAAAAGCCGATGGAGGCTCTGGGTATGACACCTTGTAACGTTTATACCCGATCCAGGGGATGAGACATGTTCGAAGCACCCCGCCCATGAAAGATAAAAGCCGCAAAAACCAAAACAAGTATTGCCACTATCATGACCAGAGAGGACACTACACCAACGAAAGTGTCGAGATCCATTGAAGCGAGCCAGGGAAGCTTTATGAAGATGATCGGCTGAATGAGTTTGTTAAGAATCCTCGGGCAGACAATCAGGGGGGGCAAGGTCGACAGCATGACCGCCAACCCGGGCCGGGAGATCGGGCGAGCTGCCTGTGCCACCCATACCAGAGGGCACATGAGGTCGTGTCATCCACACCATCTCACCCCTTGCCACGATAGGGGGCCTGTCTCCGGCCTCCTCATCAAAGCGTCGCCTAAAGGCGGAAGTCAGGGCAATGGAAAATGCTCAAAGAATGGTTCTGCCCATCTTGGTTGTGGACCAAGAAACCCGCAAAATTGAGTTCGGGGAAATAGACAAAGCTGGAGTCGTGTACCCGAACATAGACCCATTGGTCATAAAGGCTAATATCATGGGGACGACTGTATGCCGGATGTTGGTCGACGGGGGGGCCTTTTGCAACATTCTGTTTCAGGCATTACCAACCGACAGAATTCAGGCAAAGCAATTGCAACTAAGGGCAGCAAGGTACACATTGGTTGGTAACGAACTATATAAGCGAGGCTTCAGCATACCACTGCTCCGATGTGTTACCCCGGAGCAAGAGCAGGCTATCCTGCAAGATATTCACGACGGGGTATGCGGAAACCACACTGGGGGGCAGTCGCTCGCTCATAAGACGACGAGACAGGGGTATTATTGGCCAACTTTAAAGGCCGATGTCATGGTTTTCGCACGAAAATGCCACAAATGTCAAATACACGCACCATCAATCAAGGCCGCTTTGAGAACTCACCAAAGATCTCGGTCCTTGGACTTTTGGGGTGGGGGATAGATATCATCGGGCCATTACCAATGACCGGGTTCGATCAAAGTACGCCCTAGTCACGATGAGATTACTTCACAAAATGGGCGAAATTTGAGGCTTTGGCGACCATAGATCAGGATCACGTCATCAAATTCATATGGCGAAACATCATCTGCAGATTCGGCCTACCGCAAGCAATTATATCCGATAATGGGAAGCAGTTTGATGGTCATAAGATCGATAGTTTCTTCAGAAAATGGAAAATCACCAAGCTTTTCTCTACCCCTTATCACCCTCAGTCAAACGGTCAAGTCGAAGTTGTGAACAAGATCATCAAGCACACTCTGAAAACTAAGATTGAGGGAGGAAAAGGGAAGTGGGCCAGTGAATTACGAGATGTACTATGGTCATACGTGAGCGACTGCGAAATTCGATAGGAAAAGACCCCTTATTCGATGGCATTTGGCTCGGCGATCATACCAAGCAGAGGTCGAATTCCAAACTCTCGAAACCTCGCGGTCGCGACCGATTAGAACGATGAGGCCTTGGCTAGAAACCTAGACTTGCTAGAAGAGAAGCGATTAGAGGCAGGTATCCAAAATGCGAGATACAAACAACAGTCCGAAAAATACTACAACTCTAAAGTGCGACTTCGAAAAGTCATAGAAGGCGACCTGGTCCTGAAAAAGACTCTCGGAGTAACCAAAGGAACTTTTGGACCAAACTGGGAAGGACCATACAAGGTCGCTAGAGTATTATCCAACGGGGCATACGAGCTCGAGAACCTAGATGGCACTCAGTCTCAGTACCCGTGGAACGCATCTCATCTGAAGAGATACCATCAGTAGGGTCGAGGCCAGTGTACTTGTAAACTTTCAGGCGAGTTAATAATAATGAGTTAAATTTTCTTTTTCACAATTCATGTGTTTAAACCCAGGGAGGTCGCATAGATGAAACATCGACCTCCCCCGGGAACGACTTTCAACATATTTGCGGCGAGATCGCCACCCCTAGCGGTGTGATCCTCCCCTAACTTTATAAGACGACTATGCGAGGTTCAATCTAAAATCGCAATGCCAATAAGACGAATGAATTTACGCACAGATTATAGTCGCATAAGGAAATCAAGTCGGCACAATAAAGGAAAGAAAAAGGCAGATTTCATTAATGACAACAAGCCCAAAGGTCGGTACATTATAAGAGCCCGAAGGCTAGATTACATCAAGCGGAAACCAAGATACATCATGATAGCTGACGACAGATGTTTTACTACAACCCAATATCCACGACTGGTAGACGACTTCCGGCTTTAAGGCATGCTGATCAAAAGTATTGTTGGAGATGGTGTTCAACAACTTCTCAATCTCCTTTTTCTTATCGGGATTCTTGATGTCATCATTCTTAAGAACGATCAAGAATCCCACCAGCAGCACCACTGACTATGTTCAAAGGCTGCCCACCTAATTGTTGCTGAATAACGCTGGTGAGGGTGTGGGCATCCCGCCTCCGGGATCTTGGGCTGGTAAACACCTCCCCTAGAGGCCAGTTGTGGCCTGCTCTTCAGGAGGAGCCGCGCTGGACTTCTCAGCGACCTCATTTCGTGCCCCAACCTCATCCGTCTGAGTCTCGAGGACCACCTCGGAGTCTCTCGGCTGTGTCTCATCTGGATTGGGGGTGGGGTGCACGATCCGACTCTGATTAGGGAAGAAGGACAAATCAATGCCCAGATCTTCCAGATCTTTAATCTCTAGCACAATGTCGGAGGCAGGGGGAAGTCGCGAACGTAAGCAGTCAGCTCGGTCACAATGTCAGAGAGGTCGGCAGCAGGGTTCTTCTGCCGAACAGCTCGGATAGCGCCCGCAACTGCCACGACATAGGTGAAGTTAGCATTCTGCTCTTTGACCTGCTTAAAGTTTTCGTCTTTGGCGGCTAACTTCTCACCGACCTCTACATCCTTGCGGATCAGCTCCGCCTTCATCCGGGTCACGGCATCCTTCTCCTCCCCGAGTAGTCTCTCGGCTTCCTTCAGCTGGCCCTCGAGCTCCAAGGCCCTCTTGGCCAAGTCAGCCTTGGCAACCTCCAGTTTCTTCTGCACCTCATAGGCAGCTATCAGTGATTTTGCTTGCTCGGAGGTCATCTCCCGGGCATTCTCTAGTTTGGAGAGCTCGAGCTCGGATTGGGCGCAGGCCTTTTCCATGTAGAGGGTGGCCTTCAAGGAGTGGACAACAACCGAATACATGTTGCCCGTGACTTGTTGGCGACTGGCAGAGGAGTGATCATCCTTCGTCCATGCGCGCGGCATGTTCCTCATCGTCCGCTCCAAGTAGCAGGGCCAGTCTCTGGGCGTGCCCTCCAGCGTGGGAATTGGGGATCTCAGGAAGCTCAGCACCTCCGGTGAGAACTTGCTAGCCGTCAGCTTCTGACTGCAACAAGGAGGAACAAATATATTACGTTTGGTCCCGGTTTTGAGGTAAATTCATTAAGAGTTGCAAACGGCCTACCTCTGCATCCTCTTCTCATCCCAACCAATCAAGGAATCATCCTCCGGATGGCGACCTCCCTCCCGGGTAGAAGTCGGTAAAGGTGTCGGGCTGGGAGCCACCCTTCCAGCACCCCAACTTGACTTGGATCGGTACGTGCCAGGTTCAGCTCGTGCCCTCTTGGGAGGTCGCTCACCAACCACGGTGGCGGGTTTGGCAGCTTTCTTCTTGCCTTTGTCGGTAGCAGGGGGGGAGTCTGAACTGGAATGTCCCCCTGGGCGGCAGTGTCGGGCAGACACCTCATGGAGCCGAGTACTGATCAAGGTCACGAGGCCATCTCAGAGGCAGAGGGTCGACGGCGGTAGATCGGGATCTCTGGATCTAACATAAAATAGAACCTTTAGCGCGAAATCACGAAATACACTTGAAAAGATGCGGCCGAGACTTACAGGGAATCCTCAAGTGGCGAGGGTAAGTATACAGTCCGGCTTGCAAGCGGTCGAGCTTGGAGTTCAACAAATTAACGTCTAGCTAGCTAGGGGGTGTGTCTCGAACCTCCTTGAACACCTCGAGAAAGTCCCAATATAGCTCAGAAGGTCAGGGCGCAAACACTGCAAGAAGAGAAAAGAATTAGATCAGTACAATCGAGCACAAAAATATTAAGGCGATGTACCATTCTCAACACGGATCGCATAATCCGTAGGAACTCTAATGGATAAGGTGCTGGAAGGGGCCACCGACTCCCATGCTCCTCCTACAAACCACCATTTCTGGTGCCACCCGTCAACCTTATTCAAAATCCCACTCACGAGCTCTTTGCCTCTACGAAGCCGCACAGCGTGATAGCCTCCGACCTGAGCAACATGCGACATCACGTGAGATATCTCTCCGGGATTAAAGCGGTTTTTTCACCGGCTCGCCTTAAAACGACCATGGTGGAGATGATGTAACTCCACCCATTGGGGGTGATTTGCGTGAGGCTCACATTCCAAAGCCGCCAAATAGATGGGAAATGGCGGGTCTGAATGGAAATCGAATCTCGAATTTATTATGGAAGACTCATTCACAAAGAATCATTCCGGAGGAGGTCGACGGCTTTCATCCGGGTCGGCCCATAAAAATGCACATCCCGGGCACCTTGTACATACAACGAAGTCCCAAAGACATACCGATCGAAGAGCATGATCGGTATCTTTTATCGGATCTTGACCGAATTGAGAGTCGACCGACTTGCGGTATGCCCGGTCAGGTCGCTTGTACGGAGCTTGGTTACAATACAAATCATAATTGAAGACTCGTTCATAAGCCCCATAATCCGAAACCGAGGCAGAAGGACCCGCCGTTGACGACCGTTCCCGTGGGACGGGATGAAGGAGATTAACATCCAACGAGGGAAAATGGGTAATTTCGGCAAATTCTTCCAGAAATTGGTCATCCACCGGTTCATCATTGGCATCGTCTTCCCGGAGGTCGCCCATAACCTTAGCCAATGAACTTTCACCCACATGCCCGGCCGAAAAATCGGCGGCGACGCAGGGCAATAGGGATGTCATCCTCAGAAGAGGAGGAAGCCACCATGGGCTGAGAGGCAAAAAGGGATTTGGAAACGCTAGAATCCATAAATTCGAAGAAGGGCATCAAAGTACTTACCTGTGATTAATTCCGCTTCAGGGACACGAGAATGCGTTTCCGGTGGAAGGGAGAAAGAACCAGGAAGAGTATCTTGATGAAATTCTTTCGAAAGACTAGGGGTGTGCAAAATACAGTGCAGACCGTAAAATCGGACCAAACCGGACCGAAATATGAAATTCGGTCCGAATTTCGATTTACGGTTTGGAAAATATAATTTTTATATTTCGGTTCAGTATACAGTTTTTACTAGTAAAAAACCGATTAGACCGAACCGAACCGAAATAATTTTTTTTTTTCAAAATTTTTAAAATTTTTTTTTTTTCAAAATTATTATTTTTTTCGAAAATATATATTTTTTTCGAATTTTTTTTAAATAATTTTTTTTGAAAATATTATTTTGATTTTTATGCTATAAAACAACTATTGTAGTAATACTTAAAATGTGGGTTGTGGAGGCTAGCTTTTGGAACCTACTAATGCTTAACCTTTTTAAGTTGTTTTTAGCTTTTAGAAACTAATTTATTGATGCTTAGATTATTTTTTATATGTTATTTTTACCGTAGTTCATGAAAAAATTGTCCGTTTTTTGTCATTGCTTTCGAAAATTTAAAAAAAAAATTAAAAAATTTCAGTTTTTGGACCAAACCGACCATTCGGTCTCGGACCGTTCGGTTTTTACAAATATGGTTCGGTTTCAGTTTGGTTCATAAATTTCGGTTTATATTTTGGTTTTTAATATTACGGTCGGTTCGGTCCACCAAACCGCCTTTTGCACACCCCTACGCAAGACAGTCGCAGGAAATAAGGTTTTCAAAACCTAATTCCCCGCCTATTTATCGAAGAAGAGGAGGGGTCAAAATAAAATTAGTCAAAACTTCGGCCCCCTAGCAACAAAAAGACGCGAGGGGCTCGCGCGAAATCCACTACGGCATCTCATTGGACGAAATGGCAGCACTTTACGTCATCATCCTGGCACAATATCATTTCAAATCCCTGAGATCGAGGGAAGTCTGATGCGACAATTCGTATTATCGAGGTGACTTTTCACCTGCCCGAGGATAGTAAGCCGCTCATAGGAGACTTTCCAGGTCGGATGGTCGAGAGTCGATTTAGTCCATGTGTCAAGCCAAGGTCCCTTCTCGGAACAAGAGACCTCAACTTGAGGGGCAATTGTTGTAGCATGGATAAACCCGACCTCCCACCTGGGCACGAAGGATCATAAACAATCCAACAAAGACTGCATGAAGAAACCTCGGCAAGGGGACCAAGGGATCAACCCACGTAATTCCCACAAGACCAAACCTTTAAGTCGCAAAGGTCGGCAACTCGGGTAGTCGGCAGTTCGGGAAGTCGCGATGCGATTTCCGCTTTATATCCTCAAGTCGGGAGTGATCTGCACCAGCCATAACTATACAGTTCACGTGGTCAATGACAGCCCCCGACACGCCACTAATCCGCCCTCCACATCCGCTCCACGATTGGCGCACGCTGAAGGTGGACGATTTCTGGCCTGTCAAGGCGAGATTAATGGTTCCCGATATTGTAGCCCTTTCATATGCATTATTCCTTATGTAAATTCCCACCCAAAGGGTGGGAGTCATAGTATAAATAGGCCACCATGGCCACCTCTGTAAAAGGTCGAACAACTTAGACTTCTAAGCATATACATACATCCTCTCCATGGCTTGGACGCCCCTGGACACAGTTTGATTCCAAAGACGAACTGGGTCACCAACTTCTTTGTCTCTTTCCCTGATTCGATTACCTTTAGCATACGCATTTCATAATAATTATTGTTTAACTGAGTAGATAAAAACCAGTTACAACAAACTGTATAAAGCGGAAATTGCATCACGACTTCTCGAACTGCCGACTACCCGAGTTGCCGACCTTTGTGACTTGAAGGTTTGGTCTTGCGGGAATTACGTGGGCTGGTCTCTTGGTCCCCTTACAGAGGTCGCTTCATGCATTCCTTGTTGGATTGTTTGTGGTCCTTCGTGCCCAGGTAGGAGGTCGGGTTTATCCACGCTACAACAATTGCCCCTCAAGTTGAGGTCGCTTGTTCCGAGAAGGGACCTTGGCTTGACACATGGACGAAGTCAACTTTCGACCATCCGACCTGGGAAGTTTCCTTTGAGCGGCCTACTACCCTCGAGCAGGTTAAAAGTCACCTCGATAATACGAATCGTCGCATCAGACTTCCCTCGATCTCAGGGATTTGAAATGATATCGTGCCAGGATGATGATGTGAAATGCCGCAATTTCGTCCAATGAGATGTCGTAGTGGATTTTACGCGAGCCCCTTGCGTCTTTTTGTTGCTAGGGGGCCGAAGTTTTGGCTAATTTAATTTTGGCCCCTCCTCTTCAATAAATAGGCGGGGAATTAGGTTTTGAAAACTTTATTGCCTGCGATAGTCTTGCGAGAGAATTGCTTCAAGATAGTCTTCCTGATTCTTTCTCCCTTCCACCGGAAACACATTCTCTTGTTCCTGAAGCGGAATTAATCACATGTAAGCACTTTGGTGCCCTTCTTCGATTTTATGGATTATAGCGTTTCCAAATCCCTTTTTGCCTCTCAACCCATGGTGGCTTCCTCTTCTTCTGAGGATGACATTCCTATTGCCCTGCGTCACCGCCGATTCTCCAGCTCCACCACCGGGCATGTGGGTGAAAGTTCTTTGGCTAAGGTTATGGGCGACCGCCGGGAAGACGATGCCAATGATGAACCGGTGGATGACCAATTTCTAGAAGAATTGGACGAAATTACTCATCTTTCCCCGTTGGATGTTAATCTCTTTCATCCTACCCCACGGGAACGTTCGTCAACGGCGGGTCCTTCTGCCCTTGCCCCGGATTATGGGGCTTATGAACGAGTCTTCAATTATGATATGTATCGTAACCGAGCTCCGTACAAGTGACCTAACCGGGCATACCGCAAGTCGGTCAACTCTTAGTTCGCGGCGTCCGATAAAAGATACCGATCTGTGCTCTCCGATCAGTATGTACGGGGACTTCGTCGTATGTACAAGGTGCCCTGGGATGTGCATTTTTATGGGCCGACCCCGGACGAAAGCGCTGATCAGCCTCCTCCCGGAATGATCGATGTAAATGAGTCTACTATGTCAGCCGACATTCGATTCCCATTGCACCCGGCCATTTCCCATCTGTTGGCGGCCTGGAATGTGAGCCTTACGCAGATCACCCCCAATGGGTGGAGTTACATCATCTCCACCATGGTTGTTTTGGGGCAGGCCGGGCTGAAGAGACTGCCTAATCCCGGAGAGCTATCTCACGTGATGACGACCATTGCTCAGGCCGGAGGCTATCACATTGTGCGGCTTCGTAGAGGCAAAGAGCTCGTGAGTGGGATTCCGAATAAGGTTGACGGGTGGCACTAGAAATGGTGGTTTGTAGGAGGAGCATGGGAGTCGGTGGCCCCTTCTAGCACTTTATCAATTAGAGTTCCCACGGATTATGCGATCCGTGTTGAAAATGGTACTTCGCCTTAATATATTTGTGCTCGATTGTACTGATCTAATTCTTTTCTTGTCTTGCAGTGTTTGCGCCCCGACCTTCTGAGCTATATTGGGACTTTCTCGAGGCGTTCAAGGAGGTTCAAGACACACCCCCTAGCTGGCGAGACGTTAATTTGTTGAACTACGAGCTCGACCGCTTACAAGCCGGACTGTATACTTACCATCGCCACTTGAGGATTCCCTGTAAGTCTCGGCAGCATCTTTTCAAATGTATTTCGCGATTTTGCGCTAAAGGTTCTGTTTCATGTTAGATCCGGAGATCCTGACCTACCTCAGTAGGCCTTCTGCCTCCGAGATGGCCTCCCGATCTCAATCAGTACTCAGCTCAATGAGGCGTCTGCCCGATACTGCCGCCCCTGGGGACATTCCAGTTCAGACTCCGCCCCCTGCTGCCGACAAAGGTAAGAAGAAAACTGACGAACCCACCACCGTGGCGGGTGAGCGACCTCCCAAGAGGGTGCGAGCTGAACCTGGCACGCACCGATCCACGTCAAGTCAGAGTGCTAGAAGGGTGGCTCCCAGCCCGACACCCTTATCGACCTATGCTCGGGAGGGAGGTCGCCATCCGGAGGACGATTCCTAGATTGGTTGGGATGAGGAAAGGGTGCAGAGGTAGGCCGTTTGCAACCCTTGATGAGTTTATTCCAAAAACCGGGACCGAACTTAATATACTTGTTCCTCTTTGTTGCAGTCAGGAGCTAACGGCCAGCAAGTTCTCACCGGAGGTGCTAAGCTTCCTGAGATCCCCGATTCCCACTCTGGAGGACACACCCGGAGATTGGCCCGACTACTTGGAGCGGACGATGAGGAACGTGCCACGCACATGGACGAAGGATGATCACTCCTCTGCCCATCACCAACAAGTCACGGGAAACATGTATTCGGCTGTTGTCCACTCCTTGAAGGCCGCCCTCTACATGGAAAATGCCTGCGCCCAATTCGAGCTCGAGCTCTCCAAACTGGAGAAGGCCTAGGCGACGACCTCCGAGCAAGCGAAATCACTGATAGCTGCCTATGAGGTGCAGAAGAAACTGGAGGTTGTCAAGGCTGACTTGGCCAAGAGGGCCTTGGAGCTCGAGGGCCAGCTGAAGGAAGCCGAGAGACTGCTCGGGTAGGAGAAGGAGGCCGTGACCCGGATGAAGGTGGAGCTGATCCGCAAGGATGAGAGGTCGGGGAGAAGTTGGCCGCCAAAGATGAACACTTTAAGCAGGTCGAAGAGCAGAATGTTAACTTCGCCTATGTCGTGGCGGTTGCGGGCGCTATCCGAGCTGTTCGGCGGAAGAACCCTGCTGCTGACCTCACTGACATTGTGACCGAGCTAACTGCTTACGTTTGCGACTTCCCCCCTGCCTCCCACATTGTGCTGGAGATTAAAGATCTGGAAGATCTGGGCATTGATTTGTCCTTCTTCCCTAATCAGAGTCGGTTTGTGCACCCCACTCCCGATCCAGATGAGACACAACCGGGAGACTCCGAGATGGTCCTCGAGACTCAGACGGATGAGGCTGGGGCACGAAATGAGGTCGCTGAGACTTCCGGCGCGGCTCCTCCCGAAGAGCAGGCCACAACTGGCCTCTAGGGGAGGTGTTTACCAGCCCAAGATCCCGAAGGCGGGCTGCCCACACCCTCACCAGCTTTATTCAGCAACAATTAGGTGGGCAGCCTTTGAACATAGTCAGTGGTGCTGCTGATGGGATTCTTGATCGTTCTTAAGAATGATGACATCAAGAATCCCGATAAGAAAAAGGAGATTGAGAAGTTGTTGAACCCCATCTCCAACAATACTTTTGATCAGCATGCCTTAAAGCCGGAAGTCGTCTACCAGTCGTGGATATTGGGTTATAGTAAAACATCTGTCGTCAGTTATCATGATGTAACTTGGTTTTCTGCTTGATGTAATCTAGCCTTCGGGCTTTTGTAATGTACCGACCTTCGGGCCTGTTGTCATTAATGAAATCTGTCTTTTTCTTCCCTTTATTGTGCCGACTTGATTTCCTTATGCGACTATAATCTGTGCATATGTTCATTCGTCTTATTGGCATTGCGATTTTAGATTGAACCTTGCTTAGTCGTCTTATAAAGTTAGGGGAGGATCACACCGCTAGGGGTGGCGATCTCGCCGCAAATATGTCAAAAGTCGTTCCCGAGGGAGGTCGATGTTTCATCTATGCGACCTCCCTGGGTTTAAACACAGGAATTGTGAAAAAGAAAATTTAACTCATTATTATTGACTCGCCTGAAAGTTTACAAATACACAGGTCTCGACCCTACTGATAGTATCTCTTCAGATGAGATGTGTTCCACGGGTACTGAGACTGAGTGCCATCTGGGTTCTCGAGCTCGTCCTTCCCAATTTGGTCCGAAAGTTCCTTTGGTTACTCCGAGAGTCTTCTTCAGGACCAAGTCGCCTTCTTTGAATTTTTGAAGTCGCACTTTAGAGTTATAGTATTTTTTGGACTGTTGTTTGTATCTCGCATTTTGGATACCTGCCTCTAATCGCTTCTTTTAGAGCAAGTCTAGGTTTCTGGCCAAAGCCTCATCGTTGCAGTCGGTCACGATCTGCGAGGTTCTGAGAGTTTGGAATTCGACCTCTGCGGGTATGACTGTTTCCGAGCCAAATGCCATCGAATAAGGGGTCTCTCCGGTCGAATTTCGGTAGGTCATTCTGTATGACCACAGTACATCCGGTAGTTCACTGGCCCACTTCCCTTTTACTCCCTCAATCTTGGTTTTCAGAGTGTGCTTGATGATCTTGTTCACAGCTTCGACTTGACCGTTTGACTGAGGGTGATAAGGGGTAGAGAAAAGCTTGGTGATTTTCCATGTTTTGAAGAAACTATCGTTCTTATGACCATCGAACTGCTTCCCATTATCGGATATAATTGCTTGTGGTAGGCCGAATCTGCAGATGATGTTTCGCCATATGAATTTGATGACGTGATCCTGATCTATGGTCGCCAAAGCCTCAGCCTCGGCCCATTTTGTGAAGTAATCTACTGCGACTAGGGTGTATTTCACTGAACCCGGGGCTGTTGGTAACGGCCTGATGACATCTATCCCCCACTTCGCAAAAGGCCAAGGACTGAGGATGCTGGTGAGTTCCTCAGGTGAGACCTTGATTGATGGTGCGTGTATTTGACATTTGTGGCATTTCCGTGCGAAAACCATGACATCGGCCTTTAAAGTTGGCCAAAAATACCCCTGTCTCATCGTCTTATGAGCGAGCGACTGCCCCCCAGTGTGGTCTCCGCATACCCCGTCGTGAATATCTTGCAGGATAGCCTGCCCTTGCTCCGGGGTAACACATCGGAGCACTGGTATGCTGAAGCCTCGCTTATATAGTTCGTTACCAACCAATGTGTACCTGCTGCCCTTAGTTGCAATTGCTTTGCCTGAATTCTGTCGGTTGGTAATGCCTCAGTCATCAAGTAGTCAATTATGGGGGTCATCCATCTTAAACTTGGGGTGTCTAGGGCAACGACTGTTGTGTTAGTAGTGGAGGGGTGGGAGAGTTTTGTGATGGTGACATCCCTCATCTCTACTGGTCCCTCAGAAGTCGCTAGTCGTGCCAATGCATCGGCTCAGGAGTTCGCATCCCTTGGTACTAGCTTGATGTAGATTTGTTCAAATTTCAGGTAAAGTGCTTTGATGACCTCTTGGTAGGCTGACATCCGTTCATCTCGGGCCTCATACTCCCCTGATATCTGGCGTGCTATGAGCTGGGAGTCGGTGTGTACTTGAAGTCGCTTGATGCCCATTGTGGTGGACATTTCTAGACCGTTGATCAGCGCTTCATATTCGGCCTCGTTGTTGGTGGCAGGGAAATTGAAAGTGATGGCATTCTGAAAAGAAATCCCATCTGGACTGATTAACACAATTCCTGCCCCTGATTTGTTGGCAGTTGCCGAGCTTTCTACGTACAACTCCCATGGTGGGCCGGTCGAACCGCTGGCCCCAGAAGGAGGGGTTAATTCAACGATGAAGTCGGCCAAGGCTTGAGCTTTTATTGCAGGCCACAGCACATATGTTACCCCATACTGTCCAACCTCGATGGCCCATTTGAGGCATCGACCCGATGTATCTAGTCGATGGAGCACGTTGCGTAGGGGTAAGGAAGTGAGGACCTCCACTTGGTGATCGAAGAAGTAAGGCCTCAGCTTTCTCACACTCATAACTAGGGCATAGGCTAATTTCTCTAGAAGAGGGTATCGCTGCTCGGTTTCATTTAGCATCTGACTGACAAAGTAAATGGGCAGATGGGCCTGACCCTCCGCCCGTACAAGCACTGCGCTCAGGGCGGTTTCTGAGGTCGCCAAGTATAGAAACAGTTTCTCACCAGGGATCGGCTTGGCTAAAATGCTGACGTCGGCCAAATATGCTTTGATCTTTTAAAGAGCATCCTGACTCTCAGATATCCATTCGAACCTCGCCTTTTTTCTGATGGTGTCGAACATGGGCTTACATTTATCCCCCATTCGGGAGATGAATCTGTTCAGAGCGGCCAGGCACCCCGTCAGTTTTTGAACGTCCTTTTTGGTTTTGGGGGCCCCCATATCCAAGATAGCCTGCACCTTGGCTGGGTTTGCTTCAATCCCCCGCTTGCTGACCAGATGCCCTAGGAACTTCCCTGACTCCACTCCGAAGAAGTTGCACTTTTTTGGGTTGAGTTTCATATTATACTTCCTGAGTATCTTGAAGGCTTGCGCCAGATGAGCCAAATGATCTTCCTTTTTCAGACTCTTCACGACAATGTCATCAACGTACACTTCCACCAACTTGCCTATCTTCTCAACAAACATATGGTTGACCAGCCTTTGATACATTGCCCCGACATTCTTCAAACCAAAAGGCATTCTCTTCCAACAGTATATGTTCTTCTCTGTTAAAAATGAAGTGTGTTGCCTGTCGGGCTCGTGCATAGCTATCTGATGGTATCTGACAAACACGTCCATGAAAGACATCATCTCGTGGCCCACCGTATTGTCGATTAAGTGGTCGATATGCGGCATTGGGAAGAAGTCCTTGGGGCATGCCTCATTAAGATCTATGAAATCAATGCAAAGTCGCCAAGTCCCATTTGATTTATTTACGAGGACCGCATTTGCGACCCACTGTGGTTGGTCGGCCTGCATGATCAGGTCGTTGTCAAGCAACTTCTTCACCTCTTCAGCGAGGGCCGCATATTTTTCTGGACCAAACTTCCTTCTTTTCTGAGCTACTGGTTCGGGCTGGGTCAATGTGTAACCGGTGACATGCGATCTCAAGATCAATCCCGACCATATCCTTGTGTGACCAAGCGATAACGTCTAGGTTATTCTTGAGGAAATCGATGACTTCAATCTTCAGGTTGTCGGGGATATTGGATCCAATGATGATCTCCAGGTCTAGCTGGGCTGGGTCCACCTTGACCCTTTCGAGTTCCTCCCTAGGTACCGCTCTGGGTCCCCCGAGTCGTGGATCATCTATCTCGGCCTAGAGTATAAAATCTTCGGGCTCGGGACCCATTCTTGGATCAAACTCGTCACGCTTCCTCTTCTTATTTTTCTTTTCAGTATCCAGCATGTTATCATGTATTTTGTGATCCAGTGTCATTATGTGACGACTAGACGTGCGTGCTGAATTTAAATAAGGCAAAAAATAAAGCAAACAGCCTCTCGCATCCACTTGGTCACCTTTAACGGTGCCAACCAGCCCACCCTTGGTGGGGAATTTTACACAAAAATAATAGGTGGAGGACGCAGCCTCAAATTCGTGCTCAAATGGCCTCCCGAGGAAGCCGTTATAGGTGCTCGGGAGGTCGATTACAAGGAAATCTAGGGGCCTAGTGTTCCTGACCTTCTCATCCAAGGTGGATATGAGCTCCACAGACAAGCGGATCATGCCTAGAGGTTTGACTGTCGCGTTCCCAAAGCCCTTCACTATATGATCGCATGGGGTGATGTATGCTTCGTAATCCCCGAGTTGGTCTAGGGTCTTTTTAAACAGAATGTTGCAGAAGGCTCCCCCTTCGACCAGCATCCGGCATACAGTCGTCCCCATGATATTGGCCTTTATGACCAATGGGTCTATGTTCGGGTACACGACTCCAACTTTGTTTATTTCCTCGAACTCAATTTTGCTGGTTTCTTCAGTCACAACCAAGATGGGCAGAACCATTCTTTGGGCATTCTCCATTGCCCTGACTTCCGCCTTTAGGCGACCCTTTGATGAGGAGGCCGGAGATAGGCCCCCTATCGTGGCAAGGGGCGAGATGGTGTGGATGATGCGACCTCCTGTGCCCTCTAGTATGGGTGGCACCGGCAGCTCGCCCTGTGCGACCCCTATCACGGGCTCTCTTTGCACCCGATCTCTCGTCCCGGGTTGGCGGTCAGGCTGCCGACCTTGCCCCCCCTGATTGTTTGCCCGAGGATTCTTGACAAACTCATTCAGCCGGCCATCTTCATAAAGCTTCCACAGTTGCTTCAACTGATCTCTACACTAGCTGGTGTAGTGTCCCCTCTGGTCGTGATAGTGGCAATACTTATTTGGGTTTTGCCGGCTTTTGTCTTTCATGGGGTGGGGTGCTCGCAACATGTCTCGTCCCTGGATCTGGGTATAAACGTTACCAGGTGTCATACCCAGAGCCTCCATCAGCTTCACCGAAATGGACTCCTCAAATGGTTTGAAGCTGCCGGGTGTCTTGTAATGACCCCCGGTTTTCTTGGAACCTTTCTTGGGCTCCGCAACTTCCTTTGTCTCTGAGATCCGGGTCTCTAGAAATTCCATGGTATGGATGAGGTCGCTGGCCCTTTTCCTGAAATTGGCGTAGCTGGTCGGGTAGTCGGCAGTCATGCGCCGCTATAGCTTGGTTCCTCTTCTGAGGCCAGATACTGCCCCCAGCAGCTTGGCCTCATCCCCAATGGGGTCGCCTTCAATGATAAGTTTATCGATCCTCTCAACATAGGATCGATCCGACTTCGTCTCCCCCTGACGCATGCTCATAAGCCTCTGCTTTGTCGTAGGTCGGGGAACCATCACCGTCTAGTGGCCCAAGAATAATCGAGCCAGTTGCTCGAAAGTATCAATGGAGAGAGATGGCTGCGAAGTGTACCACATGTGGGCCTGGTCGCTCAGCGTCAGGGAGAAAAGTCTACACTTCGTCGCATCCGATGCCCCCATTGAGGCCATATACGCATTGTACTTCACCATATGGACTCTGGGGTCTGTACTCCCGTTGTAGCGATCTAGAGCCGCTATGCTGATTTTCTTCTGGGCAGGTGCCAGAGTGATCATAGTTCCCAATGGTGAATCTGGGATGACAAGGTCATTGTTAGACCCAGACGGTCCCTCCTGGTTAGCCACCTTTTCCAACAGCTGTTGGACAGTCCTAGACAATGCCGCGACCTGAGCATCGCGCGGGTTACTAGCCCCCTGCCCGTGACCATGGTGGTATGCCGAATGTCTCGGCGACCCTCCGTGGTGCATGTCCAGGGCCATGGCAAGATCTCTTTCCACCTGTTCATCATGGCGTGGTTGAGAGTGAGCTTCGTCCTCGCCCCTCATGAGGGCCTTCCGGGCCGCTTGGCTTTCGAGGCGGGTGAACACACTATTCGAACCCGCTGGTCTGTCCAGGGCCCGGTGGTTCCGAACGATGGCATGTTTAGCCGCGTTATACGCCAGTTGGCCAATGGACCGTCCCTTTTCCGTCATAACGCATTTACCCTTGGAGGTTCCGGCGTCATGAGTTGTTTTCTTGACTGGGGGTTGTTCCTCCTCAGCGCCGAAATTGAGACGTTTCTTGTTGAGGACTGCCATCACCGCTTTGGTATCCTCTGGCGTTTGGACAAGATTCCACCAGTCGGGGGAACCAGTCGGGGCTGCCCGACGAGTGGGTTGAGAACTCAGTGAAACCTCGACGCCATCACGAACGTCGGTTTCATTTTCGATTACAGCTTTCCCCTGGTTGGCTGCCATTTGTTTTTCTTAGAGTTTGGAAGGTGAGGTCTCCTTGAGAATTGTTGAAATTTCTCAAGAAATGTTCCCACAGACGGCGCCCTTTGTGACATGAAGGTTTGGTCTTGCGGGAATTACGTGGGCTGGTCCCTTGGTCCCCTTACAGAGGTCGCTTCATGCAGTCCTTGTTGGATTGTTTGTGGTCCTTCGTGCCCAGGTGGGAGGTCGGGTTTATCCACGCTACAACAGCAACCACTGCGAACTTGACCGTTCCAGGTGCCGTGGGTAGTGGTCCGATAAGGTTGATGCCCTATTTGGCGAAGGGCCACGGGCTGTGTATCGATGCGAGCTCCTCTGGGGCCACCCTGATTTTTGGCGTGAAGACCTGACACCTTTTGCAATCTTTAGCAAAGTCGAGGGCATCTTGTTTCCGTGTTAACCAGAAATAGCCATGTCACAGGACCTTGTGAGCGATTGAGTGCCCTCCAGCGTGGTTACAACATACCCCTTCATGAATCTCCTTTATGATCTCTTTACCGACCTCGGGGGTTACACATTTTAGCAAAGGGAGGGCGAAACCCAGCTTGTACAATTGGTTATCGACGATCGTATATCGGCCTGCCCTCAGTTGAAGTCGGTGGGCCTCAACCTTATCGGTGGGGAGCTCGTCGTCCTTAATGTACTTAATGACCGGACTCATCCAGGTTTCTTCCTCGGTTACCATAGGTGCGACAAGGGCCGGACTGCCCGATGGGGCAGTTAGCTTGATTATGGTTATATCTGACATGTCGGCCGCTCCTTCAGATGTCGCCAACCGAGCTACAGCATCTGCTTGGGTGTTCTCCTTCCTAGGAATTTAGGATATCTCGACCTGCTTGAGATTTTCGATCAAATTTTGGGCTATCTTGTGGTAAGCCATCATCCGTTCGTTTCTCGCCTCGTACTCGCCCGTCATCTGGAAAGCTACCAGCTGAGAATCGCAAAAAACCTTGACGCATTGCACCCCCATGGCTATGGCCATTTTTAGGCCATTGATCAAGGCTTCGTACTCGGCCTCGTTGTTCGTCGCTTGGAAATCGAAATGGATTGCAGTTGTGAAAGATCTTCCTTTCGGGCTGACCAATATTACGCCTGCCCTAGCTCGGTCGCTGGTTGCCGAACCATCCACATATAACTCCCAAGGTTGTTCCACGACGTTCTCCTGTTTGGTCAGAAAAGTCAATTCCACGAGGAAATCTTCCAACGCTTGTGCCTTTATTGCCGTCCGGGGTGCATATGTGATGCCGAACTGCCCGATCTCCACCGACCACTTGAGGCATCTTCCTGCGGTATCTGGTCGATGGAGTATTCGCTGCAAGGGTAACGAGGTCAGGACCTCGACATGGTGGTCAAAAAAATATGGCCGGAGCTTTCGGACGCTCATTAAGAGCGAGTTGGCGAACTTCTCCAGAGGGGGGTATCTTAGCTCAGCATCGTTCAATGTCTGGCTCACAAAGTAGATCGGTAGATGGTCTTGCCCCTCAGCCCGGACCAATACGGCGCTTAGCGCGGTCTCCGAGGCTACCAAGTAAAGGTAAAGTTTTTCCCCTGGGATGGGCTTCGCGAGAATCTGCGCGTTTGATAGGTAATCTTTTATGTTTTCGAACGCGAGCTGGCTTTGAGTTGTCCACTTGAACTTCCCCTTTTTGATTGTATCAAAGAAATGTTTACATTTGTCCCCCATCCGCGAGATAAAACGATTTAGAGCAGCCAACCGCCCTGTCAACCTCTGAACTTCCTTGATGTTCTGTGGTGCTCTCATGTCGAGCACAACTTAGATCTTGGTCGGGTTCGCCTCAATCCCGCGATAGCTCACCATATGCCCCAAGAACTTTCCGGACTCCACTCCAAAGTTGCACTTCTTGTGGTTCAATTTCATCTTATATCGCCTTAAGATGTCGAAGGCCTGGGCGAGGTCCCCCAAATGTTCCTCTCTTCTCTTGCTTTTAACCATCAGATCATCGATATACACCTTCATGGTCTTACCAATTTGGTCCGCAAACATGCGATTGACCAACCTCTGATACGTTGCCCCGGCGTTCTTTAGACCAAAAGGCATGCGCTTCCAGCAGTAGATGTTCTTTTCTGTCAGAAAAGCAGTGTGATTTTGGTCGTCTCGGTGCATGGCTATTTGGTGGTAGCCCGCGAATTCATCCATGAATGACATCACCTTATGCCCCGCCGTATTGTCGATCAGGTGGTCGATGTGCGACATGGGGAAATGATCTTTGGGGCAAGCGTCGTTTAGATCCATAAAATCAATGCACAACCTCCATGAGTTGTTCACCTTTTTTACCAACACCGCATTCGCTACCCATTAAGGCTTATCAGCTTGCTCGATTAGCTGGTTATCTAGGAGCTTCTTAACCTCCTCGGCCAGGACCGCATATTTCTCAGGACCAAACTTCCTTCTCTTCTGCGAGACTGGTTTCCTTGAGGGATCGATGTGAAGCTGATGGCAAGCGATCTCGGGATCTATCCCGACCATATCGCTGTGGGACCAGGCAAAAACATCCAAGTTGTCTTTCAGGAACTCGATCACCTGACTTTGCATTTCGGGACTCAGGGTGGTCCCGATGATCACTTCCATCTCGGGCCGGGATTCGCTAACCAGTACTCTCTCAAGCTCTTCCACCGGTGTAGCTCATTGCCCTTTTGCCCATCGTAGGTTGTCAATAGGTTCGTAACCTATTCTGGGCTCGAGATCGGCCACTTCCTCAACGTCGGCGACTTTCATTCTTTTGTTGGGAATGTTTGTTGGTGGTGAGGTCGGGTTGTCGGGATAGTCTTTTGTTACCACCATAATTGCCCCCGTCCCGAGGGTCGCCATGGTCGCGCCTGGCTCGGCGTCGACCTATAACAAACATCCTCTAGACATTGCCTGATTCCCTTTGATTGTTCCTACGGGCCCTCCCGGGGTTGGGAATTTGATGCAATAATAGTGGGCTGAGGTCGCTGCCCCGAATTTATGCTCGAAAGGTCTTCCCAGAAAACCATTCCCGTGACATTGTCGGGGAAAGGGGGAAGGGGTCGCTGGCCGGCAGGCCCTAGATTTGCCTGAGGCCGCTGTGGTTGTGGCTGATTGTTCGGGCATTTCTTCACGTAGTCATCTAGCTTTCCGTCCTCATAAAGCTTCCATAACTGTCGGAGTAGATCACGATATTCACTGGTGTTGTGTCCGATGCTCTCATGGTAGTGGCAGTATTTGTTGGGATTCATCTTCCCGTTCTCCTTTGTGATTTTGCGGGGCTGATCTAGAAGTTTCTTGTCCTTGATTTGATCATAGACTTCGTTTGGAGTGGTGCTTAGTACCCCCAACAGCTTGACCTCGATTTCGCTGTTAAAAGGCTTAAAGTTGTTGGTCTTGCGATGGCCGCCACTTTTCTTATGCGAGCTTGGCTCTCCTATCACGGGCTTCTTTACCTCGCTCTCTTGGACTTGCTCCCCCAAGCGCATGGCCATTATCTCAGTCCGACTAATGTGATTTCCTGCCTCGTACCAGAATTCTGCATATGAACTCGGGTATTCCTTATGCATGAGCTTCCACAACTTAGTGTTGAATCGTAAGCCTCGAACACCTCCCATTACTTTGACCTCATCTCCCATGGGTTTGCCGCCTAGGAGAAAGTTATCGACTCTCTCGATGTAGTCTCGGTTCGACTCCGCGGGACCCTAGTGAATGGTCGCGAAGAGTTGTTTCGTTGGTTGCCTTGGGGCCAAGGTGACAAAATGGTTAAGGAAAAGACCGGCGAGCTGGTGGAAGGACTCGATAGAGCTCAGAGTCAGAGATTTGAACCACCTATAGGCCTGGTCGCCCAGAGTAAGAGGGAAAAGTCGACACTGTGTCGCATCCGTGGCCCCCATGGAAACCATGTGGTCGGAGAACTTCCCTAGATGGATGGTCGGGTCGGAGTTCCCATTATACTGATTGATCGAGGTCGTGTTGATTTTGACCTGTGCTGAGGCGTAGACAATGGTCGGGACTAAGGGCGAGATCGGGACGAGAGCCGACGTCTCGGGTCCTTCTTGCTGATCTAATCGATCCTACAGCTTCTTGAGAGTTTCTTTGATGGCCTCGAGCTGCTCATTTCCGTGGTTAGGAGGTCGATGAGATGCTCGCGGACCTAAACGAGATAGTATCGAGGCTTTCGGCCCCTCGTTCCTTCAACCTTGAAAACCCTCTACCTCGAAAGAGGTTTCCAAGTTACGCCGGATTGTAAAGGAATCGGCCCTGGATTCGTTCTGGCGTCCTCGGGGCTTTCGTGGCGCGTGGATGCCCAATCTCTCAAAGACGGACTCAGATTGCCGCGGTTGTGGGAAACTTCCTCTGAGAGGGGAGGGAGTTTTTTCCCGAGGACTCTGGGCGCGGCGTGCCCCGCCTTACTCCCTCGTCGTGTGATTGGTCTTCGCTGGTCTGTGCCTGGGTCGGGAGTTTTCGTCCATCTTCCTCTTTCCCCGGGACCCAAAAAGGCGGTGGGACTCGGCTCGCCGATGTGGCCCGCTATGCTCGCCAGTGAGGTCGCGCTGTCGCCGCCGGGGGATTTTCATAGCCTCCCTGAGATCCTCCGAAGTTTTGATGTCGGCCAAGTTCTTGAGGGGACCTTCATTGCTGGAAGTGGCCTCCTCTGGCCAGCCGGAAGCCTGCATCCCCGTGGATGCCATGGCAAGGCTTCGAGTATGATGAGGATATGAAGATTCGAATGGGATTGTTGAAGATTTGAAGATTCGAAAGGGTGTATCAATAGAAAATCTGGAAAAATTCTAGTGAAGAACCCTCCTTCTAGCGCCAATTGTTGATACCAAAACTATGAAATGATGATTAAGGCATTGATGTGGCTATGATTCGCATCAAACTATTTATGATTTGGAGTGGGTGAGAATTAATGAGGAACAAAGGGAATGTTCCTCATTAATGTGATGATGATGTGCTTTTATGTTTAAAGATTTGAATGTAAGAAAGCAATAAATTGCAAGAGGATTTGGGCCAAATGCCTCTTTTTAGCTAATAAAGTCTTTCTATTGAATGTGAATGTTGGAACCCTTTAATGAGTCTTAATTACATGTATTTATACTACAAACCCTTGGGGTGTAGCCCCTCTAGGGGCCTAGGACCTAGACATTTAATGATATGCAGGGTGCCTTAAATGATGTCGGCTCTGGTTACTGGGTAGCGTGTTCGGGCGAGGAGATAGGGCAACCTCTTTCCTAGGGATTGCTTGCTGGAGGTCGCTGGTCTTGTTCTGGTCGCGGTACAATCTCGGAGGTCGCGCCTTCGGCCGTACTTGTTGGGGTAACTTTCTTCCATTTGTTTTGCAGCCGAGCGGTTTCGTTGGAGAAAGTCTTCTCTGCCCTACTTTCTTCGAGGCTTCAGTCGCGGTATGCCATTTAGGACAAATGCCACCCAGTCCTTGAATCGAGTCTTAATCCGGTCGCGGTGATCAGGCTCGGGTGAAATTTAGATTTGTAGGAGCCTAAACAGTTCTAATCCGTTGTCTTTGCGACCCTTCCGAGTCATTTGAAAAGGTTTCAGTTAGGGTTTCCGTCGAAAATTATTCGGTCACAACACTGCCATATATATATATATATATATATATATATATATATATATTAATACTTTATATATAAATTTGTATTTTTATTAATATATATTCATATTATTATATTTGTATGCATATAGATTTAATGTGTTATTTTTAAGTAATAGATAAAAACTAAATGTTATTTTAGATAATTTTATGTTTTTATTTGGATTATTTAATGTTAAAATTTATATTTTTTGTATTTCAAAAATAATTTGTGAATAATTAGGGCAGGTAGGTTCTGGCGAGTCCTGAACCCTTTATTTTTGGGGCAATTACTATTAGGTGACATTTATAAAACATCTTTATTCTAAGATCCATTACTTTTTTAATCCTTACTCTAAGGTGCCAAAATTGGACCAAAATATATAAATTGCCCTTATGTATAAAATAATGTGTAGATTTTGGATTTTAAATTTTACTGATTTTTTTATTTATATGTCCTTTTATTAATTTTTTTTAGAAATAAAATATTAACAAAAAAATATTGTATATTTCAGATTTTAAATTTTACTAATTTTTTTTAATTAACTGTAATTTTATTTAATATTAGTCAAAAAATTATGCACACTCGTAAAAAATCGTAAAAAATTATGCACACAATTTTTTTTAATCATCTGTCCTTTTATTTAAAAATTTTACACACCCGTAAAAAATTCTGCACACCCAATTTTTTTTAATCATCTGTCCTTTCAAAAAAAAATATTCAGCATACCCGTAAAAAATTCTGCACACCCAAGTTTTTTTTATCATCTGTCCTTTTATTTAAAATTCTGTACACCCGTAAAAAATTCTGCACACCCATTTTTTTTAAATCATCTGTCTTTTTATTTAAAAATTCTGCACACCCCAATTTTTCTTAATCATTTGTCCTTTTATTTAATTAATTTTTTTCAGCAATAAAATATTAGCCCAAAAAAATTTTGCCCACCCAAAAAAAATTATGCACACCTCAATTTCTTTTTAATCACTTGTTCTATATATTTAAAAATTCTGCACACAAAAAAACAATTATGCACACCCCAATTTCTATTTAAAAATTCTGCACACCCAAAAAAAATTATGCACACCCCAATTTCTTTTTAATCATTTGTTCTTTATATTTAAAAATTCTGCACACTCAAAAAATCTGCACACATGTAAAAAATAAATTTTGCACGCGAGTAAATAACTTTGTACACTCGTAAAAGAAGAATCTGCACACCCATAAAAAAAATATGTACACTCATAGAAAATTTCTGGACACCCGTAATGAAATATTGAAATCCAAATGACACTTTGAAGCCACACAGATAGCAACACAGATAGCAGAAATAAAACAAAAGTTCGATTTCATCAATTCAAGTCGTTGATTCAACTGAGAGGACCGAATTGCGTTAACTAAAATGGATGATGGAAAATTGGCGTTTTCAAGGAGCACTTCTAGGTAAAATGTTGGAAGGAAAATAATAAAAATACATAATTAAAAATATGAGATCATCTTTAAAAAGATAACAGCATGACCATTCATCATATCAGGAAAGAATTAACATTTTTCCAGCTTACATATATTAAGCCCTCATGCTAGGCCCGGACACGCCTCTCTCTACAATCGAACGAATCACCCACCACCAGGTGACGTTGCGAAAAACTCGACAGTTACCCATTATCCTGAAAAAAGGAATTCGAAATTTCAAACATCAAATCATCTCAATTGTCAACAATTAAAGCAGTACTGGACTCGAAATTAATCATTCCGCCATCTGCGAAGCTCCGATCGGAATTAAATAGCACGATATTTTTTATCAATACAAAATTATATATCTATGCAGAAATCGTAATAAATACCTCCAGAACTACGAATTTGAAAGTTTCTTTCGTCACCTCAATCGATCCATTCTAGATCCACCTAGATCCGTTGTCATATCACCGATCCACCACCTGCTCACGCAGTGGCGACTCGGGCTCGAGGCACGACGGTGGGCGTCTACTTTTTTTTTTTGGAAGGGGCGCAGCGACGGCGGCTTGGTTGTGTTTTGGGTGGCCCGAGGTGCGCGGCGGCGGTGGGATGGAAGAGATACATACACGATTTGGTGTTTGGGTTTTGTGATTTGGTGTTTGGGTTTTGTGATTTGGTGTTTGAGTGTGGGGTGGGGTGGGGGGGGGACGAATGAGTGTTGAAATAAGAAGGAAAATGAGTTATAATGTGAGGAGGGGTACAATTGTCCAATTTTGCACCTAAGAGTATTACTAAAAAGTCTTAGCACCTAATAGTAATACCTTATGTAAAATAATACTTTTCAACAATTTTCCCTTTATTTTTTGGTGGGGCGGGTCTTAGTATAGGCAAAAACTGACCGAGACCCGCTCATTGTCATCCCTAGATGTCACTTTCAATTTTTATTTTGTACAAAATAACCCACAACTTTTTTTCTTTTTAAAAATGTGATTTAAATTAAACTTATTTTTGGAACAAAATACTCTCACTTAATTCTTTTAGTCGCGAGTGATGCGTAAAAAACGTACCTACACGTGAGATGTAGGATTAAACCTCTATTCTGGATCGGAGGTGGAAGTAGGATGGTCTGGATCGTCGAAAAAGCTCCAAATCTCTAGTAAAACAACCTAAAAACACGCCGGGGAGTTCTCTACGCGGTGACTTCGACGCTCAAGTCAGAAAACCAAGAACGATTTTGAATTAAAGTTATATCAAAGTTATCATGTACATGCAAGGCTGAGAAAAAAAAAATTTTGGTCCCATAACTTTCCTGTAATCTGTTTTTAGTCCAAAAAAATGTAACTTTTCAATTTTGGTCCCATAACTATCTCGATTGTCCAATTTTGGTCCCATTTTCGATGAAAAACATAAAATTTTGTCTTTTTTTAATCACACACAAGTCACATGCCGGTTAAAATTGGGGTTTCCCAAGCTCGTAGTTGATGTGGACGTTAAAAATTCATTTTTTCGCACTTGGGAGAAATTTTTGTAGGTCCGGAACGGGTTTTAGTGAGGCAGAAGACTAGACGGGAGGGGTGAATAAACTTCTGAAAATCTAAAACTTTTTCGTGAGATCAGGTGTGAAAGCAAGTTTCCTGATCAGAGTGCGAGTGAATCAGTATGGACTGATATCCAACTTACTGATCGGTTGAGAGTAGATTAGTTCGGTGTCTATCAGCTTAACTGATTGTGCGGAAGATAAGATTAACCCGGATAAAAACCAGTTTTAAAAATTAGATCCTAAGTTTACTGAAACAGATCAGATGACGAAGTGCCAAACTGATCAGATCAGCTTCTTGATGCAAAACTGATCCATACTTAGAATATGCATGCAAGTTTGAATATCAGGTGTGTGTATAAGTGTAAAACAGATAAATCACACAAGATTTATAGTGGTTCGGACAACTTGTCCTAAGTCCACTCTTCCCTATCAGCAGGGGCACCAACTAAACCAACTGGACTTAGATTAATGTGTTAGTCCAACACAATACAACAGATGTTTCAAGAGTTCTCACTCAACCAATCCCAGAAATCAAGACTAGAAACCCTATCTTGAGATCTTGCTAAACAAACTTAACCTAACACTTGGTTTGGGTATAAGATTTGTGTTGTTCCAACTGGAATTCTATCCTATCTTCTGAGTAGCCTAAAGCTAAAGGATAAGAATTCAACTAAGAAACTATGGGATGAACACACTTAGAATAATCTTGAGTTCTTGGTGTTCTTGTGCTGAAATAGCTCGAGTTTGTGCTTGTGTATTATTTCCGTAACCTTACTCTGAAGGTTTGATCCCATATTTATAGACCTTGAAATCAAAGAGCCGTTGGAGAGCAATTTGAATTTCAGGCTATTTTTGGTTGTTTGCAGGGTGATTTGACGTGCTCAGGAAGGCCATGCCGTCTCCATGTATATTTATCCTTTGTAGCCATTTGTCCCGATACGCCATATCCTGCATTATTAGTTCCGTACATAAGTGTGGAGTTCTTAGTGGCTAGCAAGTACACTGATTCGGCGCCTTGTAACGCCAGCTAAGTTGACATTCTTCTTGTTTGATTTCCTTCGTATGTTTTGGATACGTAGGCATGCTTATCACGTTTCTGACTTATCTTGATTTACTTATCAGTATCTTACTGATTATGCTACCTTGAGTCTTCTGATATAGTTGTCTTAGCTTCAACTTTATCGACTCTTTTGATATCCTAGATAGAAAAGTCTTCTTGCTGCAGTGCCAATGTTCTTCTGATCTTTAGATATTCTGATCTTTGACATCTTCTGAACCAGTCTTCTGATGGCTTCTGCTGATCTTGTCTTCTGATCTTCGCATCTGCTGATCTTGTCTTCTGATCTTCGCATCTGCTGATCTTGTCTTCTGTTCTTCGGCATTACTCTATACATATTGAGTTCCCCCTCAATATGTGACATATTCTATTCCGTCAGTTGTCTAACATGTCCAGCTAGTTTTCTAACTCATCATCAGTCGACTAATAGGTTCGACTGGTCCTATTACAATTGTTTTGGAACTTCCATAAAAACTATAAATTTCCCAACAATTTCCCCCTTTTTTGATGGAACCAAAACATTAACTAGAAAGCATGCTAGGACAGGTAATAATAGAATAGAGAAAACAAGTAAATCAGAAGACAAAGAGATTTTTCTTAAGATCAGAAAATAGAACATTTCATTGATATGGTATGAGCATTACAAGTACATGTCTGAAATATTCCTAATCTGATCTTACAAAAAGTCTTCTGATTTCTTCAGTCTCTTTCTTCTACAGGTATTCCACACATCTCGTAGAGCCTAGCCTTGACTGCTGCAACTTTGTCTTCTTCATAGATGTCATCCAGAGCTAAGAACATGTTTAAGGTTGCATTGAAAACAATCTTGTCCACCTTCCCATCAAGAGTCTTCTTGTACTCCATTACTTCAACTTCAGGTGCAACAGGAATGCAGCTTAGAATTTTCGCTTCTCTCGTTATGCAGTCATAGAACGCTGGATGCTTGTTACTCAGCCAATTTCTGAACATTTCATCCTTGTCATCAATAATGGGAATGATCTGGTTTATGTAAGCTGTTATGTACCATTCGCCCTTGATCTTTTTCCATTCTTTCACCATATTCTTGTCCAGCTTAACAATCACATCCACATCTCCAGGCAGAATTGGCTCTGCTCCACCTGATCCTTCTCCAGATCCAACAACTAACCCTTTCTTCTTCTTGATCTGATAGGATCTGTCTAGACTTGATGCGTCTTCAAGTTTCTTCTTCCTGGTGAGCTCTTCAGCTTTTCTCTTTGCAGCAAGTTCTTTCTTCTTCTTTTCTGCAGCAATTGTTTTCTTGATCTTCTTTGCCGTTTTTGCTTTCTCATCAGACTCGGTTGATGAAGAAATGACTTCGAGTGCTGCAGCTGCTTCAACATCTTTCTTGATTCTTTTCTGATCCAGCTTGATATTAATCCCAACTACGTAATTCTCAACCTGATTCAGTCTGTCCTGAACTTCAACATCTTTCTCTTCTTCCCCCTTTTTGGTTTCCTCAAAAAGTGTTTTCAGTTCAGTACTGAGGTTACCAATCTGATTTGTCAGCGCTTGCTTCAGTTCTTCAAGGGCAGGAGATTTGATCTCAGTAGCAGGCTGTGCTGATTCAACAACAGCAAGCATTGAACTTTGAGCTTGATCAACAACAGTGCTCAACCTAGTGTACACACTTTCAAGCTTATCTGCATAGTGATTGACCCTCTTCGTAGCATCAACAAGATCATTCTGCAGTTTTGTGAGTTGAGCAATCTTCTCATTCATCATCAGCGTGAATTGCTGATTTCTTCTTTCTTCAATTTGAGCCAATTTCACATATATCTTAACCATCCTCACTCAGTCTCATGCAGTGAGTAGAGACATTCTCTGTTTCTGTTCTGATGGTTGTCTCCAAGGTTCGTGGAACGAAGAAGCTTATGTCATCTTTGAACATTTGAGCCATGTTCGCACCAAACGTATTCTTGATATACTTCATAAGATTTTCTTCAAAGTTTGGAGAGGTTTGAAGAATTTTAAGTACATGTCCTGCTGATGTTGAGGGGTCTTCAACCTCCATTTCTTCAACTTGACTCTTTTCAGCAATCAGGTCTATCAATTGCTCGGCTGATTGAGCCTCTACTGATGGGGACTCTGCCTCATCTCCCACAACCGTTTCATTGGCTTCCTCTTCAGATTCCTCAATGATCTGCATCTCCTTGGCTGTCTTCTTTGTATCAGCCATCTGTTCAAATATCTCTTCAATACTGATCGGACCATTGTCGCCAATCTCTTCTTCATCATCAGATCCCTTCATTTGCTGCATTACTCGACTGTATTTGACCATCTTGTGGGTCATCTCCCTGTGCATCGGAGTATCTGGCATGCCCAACTGCCTTGTGATAAGGCGAGCTACCGCATCATCAAATAGCAAATCAGGAGCAGTCTCAACCCCATCAATCTTGCGCATCTTGATTTCGTAATCAAGGAAGGGTCTGATTCCTCCTTTCTGCTCGAGAACTGTCCCAAAATCTTCAAACTTCTTCAATCTGATGTCTCTCCAGGTGAGCACATCAAGGACAATATCTTTTGCTTCCGGCTTGATGGCAAGTTCGGGATACCTGTCTTCAATCATCTTCTCCAATCTTCGTCTGATAATCTTCTCAGTAAATGACATAATTTCTGGTTCTGGTGAAGAAGGAGGAGGAGACACAGCAGATTCTGGCACAACATATACTAGTTCAACATATTCTGGAGCCTCCGGAGCAGGTGAAGAGGCCTCCAGATAAGCAGAATCATGAGAAGTAGGTTTGTCAGAGAGAACCTGCAATGTCGTTGGCGGTGGATCCGTTTGAGCAGGGCCTTTGGAAGGTGATCTGCGTGATGAATCTCTGGAAGCTTGTCCAGGACCTTTAAGCAGTCTGCTGATCGGAATGCGATCATCATTAGAGTCAGAAGATTCATCCACCAGTTCCGTCTGCTTTTTCTGCTTCCCCTTAACAACAACTTCAGTAACTGGTGCAGACTTAGCTTTCTTGGCAGCTGATTCCTTGAAAACTATCCCCTTTTCTGGTTTTCTGGTGGGAGCTTTCCTTTTTTGACCACCCTTGCCTTTTATTCGGACTTCCATTGCTGGTTTAACAGCTGGCGCAACATCATCATCAGCTAAGCCAGGAATTGGTTTGTTGATGATCAACATTTTCTTGTGTGCTAACACATATGGAATCATCTTATCTTCACTTCAGTCTCTCTCTCTCTTTCATCAGATCAATAAGAATCAAAGAGACTTTGTGCAGCATCTTGATCTTCGCAGTAAGCACAACTTTGGAGTCTTCCACCACGAATTTTGTTGATTCATCCAGCAACCTTCTTTTCAGAAACCCTTGTCAATCAATCTTTGCATTGTCGATTATAGCAGCCATTATTTTGACCTTGTCCAGAGTGACCGCATCTAGGTTGTAAGTGATTCCAACATTCACTTTCTGGACGATGTCAAACATCAATCTGAACTTCCTCTCCAGCATTGGTTTCTTGAACCCTTTTGTGTGATGAGCATCAGCAGGGCGAAGTAGAAAATCCAAGATGGCTTTTTCTTCTCCGACTCGATAAGCATCTGGCATGATCCCGTCCGCCGGAGCAAGTAGATGAAAAATCCTCTGTAAATCACCATCTGTGGTTTCTAAGTGCTCTCCCTGGACCTCCGAGTATAGCACTCCGTCATGGTCTCTCAAATTGTAGAGAAATTCGAGAGCACCATCTATCAAAATTGAATCCGCACTCGCTGAACAGTATGTTTTTAGACCACATTCTTTTAGAATCTTTAATATTTCCAGCAATTTCGGATCCGTCGTCATCCTCAAATCCACGCACCTCTCTTCAATGACTTCATCTGCGAATTCCCTGAAGATTGGATCTTCTGGTTCTGGTTCTGGTTATGCGTGAGATGAATAGTGGGCAGTTTCAGCGATAGCTCTTACTTTTGGTGCCATTTCTACAGATATTTAGAACAGTTAATTTAGAGAAATAGACACAATATCAACCACAATAGTTAGAACTATTGACAAGAACAAAACAAAATACCAGATAATATGCACAGCGATATGAACTCAGATTGAATCTAGCAAGTGTATGTGTGAAATGCTGAGAAATCTTTGAGTTCAAATGAAATAATTTGCAGAGTAAAATGTTTTTCGTGAAGTGAAAGAGTGAATTTTGGTTGATGAAGGGTTTTAAAAACGAGAGGGAAGGGACATAATCATTTACAAAATCGGAACCCCAAACATCGTCTAATCAAGATCGACGGTTTGTGTGAGGTAATTTTTAAAAGTGCAGATCGTTTGGTTAGGAAAAAATGTAGACCACAGCTTTTGGATTTTAAAAGGGCGTATTTAATGCATTTAATACATATTCCTCGTGTCCGCATTTAATGCATGTCAGTGTGATATCACTAAAATAATATTTAAATGCGAGATATACTCAATTAACACATAAATGAAAATAGAAACAACAGGAATTAGAGATACATATCTGATTGACTGATATTGTAATCAGTCAATTACCACGAGTGTTTGACTGAATCCCTTATGTCTGACTGTTAGTGTTGATCTTATTTTTGAACCTCTAAGCCTTTAGTCTTTCCCAACAATGTCCCTTTCTGATCAATCCTCTACTGATCCTTTGATATCAGTTGAAATTCCTCCTTCAGCTGTCACCATTTATCTCATCAATACCCTACTGATTATTTCTTATCAGTTGAAGTTCCCCCTTCAGCTGATCTCTCTAGTTTGTTCAGTTTCTTAACCAACTAATCTTGGAGACCAGTCCACCAAAGATTTCTGGTGCACTTTCTCCTAAGTCCAGTAGTCCTAGCTCGACTGATAGTTCTCTGAATCTGTTTTCTGCTAGAGGCTTGGTTATGATGTCAGCTCTCTTCTTGTCAGTATGGATCTTTTCCATCCTGATGTTCTTCTTTTCCACATGATCTCTTATGAAATGATGTCTGACGTCTACATGCTTGCATCTTGTATGTAGAACTGGGTTCTGAGTGATTGCAATAACACTGTTACTGTCATAGAATATGGGCACGTTTGTAGCTACAATGTTATAATCCCTCAGCTGCTGACTAAGCCAGAGCAGTTGGGAGCAACAACTTCATACGGCCATGTATTTTGCTTTAATAGTAGATGTGGCAACAGATGTCTATTTCTTTGAAAACTAAGAGATCAGTTTACTTCCTAAGAACTGACATGTACCTGAGGTTGACTTTCTGTCTATTCTGCAACCTCCATAATCAGAATCAGAATACCCACTAAGGTTTTAGTGAGGCAGAAGTTTAGAGGGGAGAGGTGAATAGACTTCTGAAAATCTGAAACTTTTTCGTGAGATCAGGTGTGAAAGCAAGTTTCCTAATCAGAGTGCGAGTGAATCAGTATGGACTGATATCTGTTACGGGAATGGAGCTAGATGGCAAGAATGGTGGAATGCGATTGGGGGAAGATGGAAAGGAACTAGGGTTTTCAGACACAAGTGGTGTACTTGGTTCATTGTGTCTGAAAAGGGGAGTTACATCAGATGGGCCTATTACCTTAGTGGGCCGTGGAATTAATTCAGTAAAAGGAGGACTCAATTCAAGTGGGCCGAATACTGCAGAAAAAAAATTAATTCGGCCCAAGGATAGCTATTAAATGGAGTATCAGCCTAGTGAAAAATATTTACATTTCAGTATTTAATTTTCCCTAAATTACACACTTGTGTGTGGTCCCAACTTGTGGTTACTTATTGGCTGCTGGCCAATTGGTGATGGTATTGAAAAAAATTAATTCTGACTATCTCTCTCAGTTTCTCTCTCCTTCCTCCTAATTTCTTATTCTTCAAGATATCTCATTATCATTGTTCATACATATTTCCAGAAAATACAAAAAAATATTCATGAAAAATTACAAAAATTATCCATAACATAACATTTGGTAATCAGAGCCACAATTCCTAATTATGGCTGAAGGCACCCGCATTAAGGAACTGCAAGAAGCACACAAAAAGTTAGAAACATTGATCCAAACAGAAACTTTGAAAAGAGAAGCAGCAGAAGGTAAATTCAAAGATACTATATAGGGGCTAACAACCACAGTGGAGGAAAAGCTTGACAATGTCACCAAAACTTTGGCAATGTTACAGCTTCAATTTCTAAACATGGATAAAAACAAGGGTCTATCTGGTGATGGTGGTTCAATATTGGGAAGTCCTGGGTCAGGATCAACAGGACCTACACCTTTGAATTAGTACCAGGATTCATCAGGATCAGGGACTAAGCTGATTCACAGTGGGGCAAATTTTCACAGCCCAGTACCCAAAATTGTGTTTCATAGGTTTGATGGATCTAAACCTAGGTCATGGATTCTGAAATGCAATGGTTATTTCAACCTGATGTCGAGCATGACAGATCAACAGAAGGTAACTCTTGCCACTATTCATTTTGAAGGAAAGGCAGCCTTATGGGTTCAAAATTTTAATCAAAACAAAGTGGATCTTACTTGGGTGCAATTTCTGGAAATTTTATCTACAAGATTTGAGGAGAATAGAGATTCTTCTGTAATCTCTGAGTTTAACAAACTTAAACCGATGGGGAATTATGAGAATTATGTGGATAAGTTTGAAGAATTGAAAGCTTGCATGTTATTAGTCACTGGTGATGTGTTTTCTGAGGCCTATTTTGTGGCTAGTTTCATTGGAGGCGTCAATGAGGAATTACAGGCTACAGTAACCATGTTTTAGCCTGCTACTCTCCAACATGCCATCAAATTAGGCAGGAAACAGGATCAAGCTACTGCAGCACTAACTAAAAAACTCAAACCCTTTTCTAAGGGTTCTAACCCTAACCCTAACCCTAACTCTAACTTTTGGAAGAAAGGTGATGTTACTGTTGGTATGGTGGGAAAGGGGAGTTTCACTCCATCAAAACCCCCTTTCAAAATCCTTACACCCACTGAAATGGCAGCAAGAAGAGAAAAGGGGCTATGCTACAACTGTGATGAACCATTTGTGCATGGTCACAGGTGTAAACAGAAGATCTCTTACATGATTATGGCTGAGGAGGGTGAAGACACTACTTCACTCACATTACCCACTGAATCTGAGGCTGAAGAACAGGTGGTATATGGGGCAGATATCATGGAAGAAATTCAAATGTCATTGAATGCTCTTAGTGGTGAGGATGGGGTAACTACTATGAGGCTATTTGGGGGAGTTTGGCCATAAAAAACTTCATATTTTGATTGACTCTAGCAGCACCTTGAGTTTCATGCAAGCTGCAACAGCTAAGAGACTCAACTGCCCCATAAGTGTGGCTAAACCATTGCTAGTTAAGGTAGCTAATGGTCAGAGATTGGTTAGTTCCCAACAAGTGAATCCTGGCCACTTGAAGATCTTGAGGGCCACCAGTTCACTTATCCATTGAGGCTATTGGATAATGAAGGGTGTGATATGATTTTGGGAGGGGATTGGTTGAAATCTTGCACCCCTATTGAGCTGGATTATGACAAAATGACTCACATTCAATTTGTTGGGAACCAGAGTGAAGTTGCAAGCCCTTACCTCATCTGTTGAATGCAAGGTGCTTACTGATGTGGGCTTATTTCAGATGGTGCACACTGAAGGAGCTAAGGACATTATGGAAATGTACTTGATCACATCAGTCCCTCCTCCACCAGAGGAAGAAGATTCTGCTTTACAGAACTTGTTACTAACTTATCAAGATATTTTTGTGGAACCAGTGGAGTTACCACCAGGGAGAGGAGTGGAACATCAAATTCTGCTAAAACCTGGAAGTGTTCCTAAGCAACAGTACCCTTATAGAACCTCTCACATTCATAAAGAGGAGATTGAGAAGATTGTGAAGGATCTACTAGTTACTGGGGTTATTCAGCATAGCAAGAGCCCATTTGCCTCTCCAGTCATTTTGGTGAAAAAGAAGGATGGCACATGGAGGCTTTGTGTGGATTATAGGTACTTGAATGAGCTTACCATCAAGCACAACTATCCTATTCCCATCATTGATGAGCTACTTGATGAATTGAATGGGGCTAAAATGTTTTCTAAGATTGATTTGAGGTCAGGGTATTTCCAGATCCTAATGAAGGAAGAGCACAGGCATTTGACTGCTTTCAGAACCCACAATGGCCACTATGAGTTCCTAGTGATGCCATTTGGTCTGTGCAATGCCCCTGCTACCTTTCAATCACTAATGAATCAAGTTTTTAGAGAACATCTAAGGAAATTTGTGCTAGTTTTCTTTGATGATATCCTGGTGTATAGTGCTGATATGAAGCAACACTTATTCCACCTGGAATCAGTTTTACAACTGCTCAGGGCTAACAAGCTGTTTGCAAAGAGAAGTAAGTGCTGTTTTGGACAGACTAAGGTTGAGTATCTTGGGCATATTATCTCAAAAGATGGAGTGGCTACTGATCCTGAAAAGATTGAATGCATGGTTCAATGGCCAAAACCACAAACTATTAAGCAATTAAGGGGGTTTTTGGGGTTGACTGGTTACTACAGAAAGTTTGTGAGGGGCTATGGTTGTATTAGCAAACCTCTCACTTCTTTGTTGAAGAAAGACAACTTCAAATGGAATCCTGAAGCTGAGTTGGCTTTCCAAAAGATGAAAGAAGTTATGGTGACTGCCCCAGTTCTAGCATTGCCTGATTTCACCAAGAAATTTGTGGTGAAAACCGATGCTAGTGGGAGGGGTATTGGAGCAGTGCTCATGCAAGAAGGAAAACCCATTGCATACATGAGCAAGTCCTTGTGTCCAAGGAATCATGCTCTTTCAATCTATGAAAGAGAGTTTTTGGCTGTACTTATGGCTATTCAGAAGTGGAAGCACTACCTACAGGGCCAAAAATTCACTATAAAGACTGACCAACAATCACTTAAACACTTGTTGGATCAGAAAGTGGTTACTTCACTTCAACAGAAGTGGATTACCAAACTATTGGGCTTGGAGTATGACATACAGTATAAGAAGGGCTCAGATAATAGTGCAGCTGATGCACTATCCAGGAAGGATTATATCTACAACAATTGTTCAGCTATTACTACTGTGACTCCTACATGGTTGGATCAGGTGGTACTCAGCTACACTAATGATGACTATATTCAAGAAGTCATCAAGGATAAGGGTATGGATTCCACTACATTTCCCTTATTTCAGTTCACTAATGGTGTCTTAAGGTACAAAAGAAGGCTGGTGGTGGGTACTGGTCAAGGTTTAAGGGAGGTAATTATGGCTGAAATGCATTCTACCCCCTATGGAGGACATTCTGGTGTCACAGACACCTACCAGAGGCTGAAAAGGTCTTTCTTTTGGCCTAACATGAAGGAAGATGTTCTGAAATGGGTTAAGTTATGTGAGGTATGTGCTAAAAACAAATCTACCCATGGTCAATACCCTGGTTTACTACAACCATTACCTATTCCAGATCAAGCTTGGACCCATATCTCTATGGATTTCATAGAGGGGATTCCTAAGTCTTGGGGAAAAAATGTCATTTGGGTTATCATAGACATGTTCACCAAATATTCACACTTCATAGCCCTCTCACATCCCTACACTGCCAACTCCCTTGCTAAGGTGTTTCTAAATGTCATCTATAAGTTACATGGCTTACCAGCTAGCATTGTGAGTGATAGGGATAAAATTTTCACTAGCTGCTTTTGGAAAGAGTTTTTAAATTATTGGGCACACAACTCAGACTCAGTTCATCCTATCACCCTCAATCTGATGGCCAGAATGAGAGGGTGAATCAGTGCCTAGAGCAGTACCTAAGGTGTATGGTGAGTGAAAACCCTAAGCAGTGGCTAAAGTGGCTTCCTTTGGCTGAGTATTGGTATAACACTAACTATCATTCTAGTTTGAAAATGACCCCATTTGAGGCTCTATACGGGTATTCGCCTACTGGGCTTGCTTTTGGTCCCTACTTAGACTCTACCACCGAAGAAGTAACAGATCTAATCAAGCACAGAGAGAGGGTCACATAACAGATCAAAGAAAATCTCATCAAAGCACAACACCACATGAAATTATATGCAGATAAGAGCAGACAAAAGCATTTTTTCGAAGTGGGGGATCAAGTCTTTCTCAAGCTACAACCCTTCCGGCAGAACTCAGTTCAATTTTGGAAAAATCTCAAGCTATCATCGAAGTATTTCGGTCCCTACACAATCCTGCAAAGGGTGGGAAACGTGGCATACAAATTGGATTTGCCCGAGGGATCTAAGATCCACCCGGTTTTCCATGTGTCTCTACTGAAACAACACATTGGGCAAAAATTCGTACCTTCACAAATTCTTCCAGATATCGACAACGATGGCCTCAGACACAAGTGGTGTACTTGGTTCATTGTGTCTGAAAAGGGGAGTTACATCAGATGGGCCTGTTACCTTAGTGGGCCGTGGAATTAATTCAGTAAAAGGAGGACTCAATTCAAGTGGGCCGAATACTGCAGAAAAAGAAATTAATTCGGCCCAAGGATAGCTAATAAATGGAGTATCAGCCCAGTGAAAAATATTTACATTTCAGTATTTAATTTTCCCTAAATTACACACTTGTGTGTGGTCCCAACGTGTGGTTACTTATTGGCAGCTGGCCAATTGGTGATGGTATCGAAAAAAATCAATTCTGACTATCTATCTCAGTTTCTCTCTCCTTCCTCCTAATTTCTTATTCTTCAAGATATCTCATTATCATTGTTCATACATATTTCCATAAAATACAAAAAAATATTCATGAAAAATTACAAAAATTATCCATAACATAACAATATCCAACTTACTGATCGCTTGAGAGCAGATCAGTTCGGTGTCTATCAGCTTAACTGAATGTGCGGAAGATAAGATTAACCCGTGTAAAAACCAGTTTTAAAATCAGATCCTAAGTTTACTGAAACAGATCAGATGACGAAGTGCCAAACTGATCAGATCAGTTGCTTGATGCAGAACTGATCCATACTTAGAATATGCATGCAAGTTTGAATATCAGGTGTGTGTATAAGTGTAAAACAGATAAATCACACAAGATTTATAATGGTTCGGACAAATTGTCCTACGTCCACTCTTCCATATCAGCAGGGGCACCAACTAAACCAACTGGACTTAAATTAATGTGTTAGTCCAACACAATACAACAGATGTTTCAAGAGTTCTAACTCAACCAATCCCAGAAATCAAGACTAGAAACCCTAGCTTGAGATCTTGCTAAACAAACTTAACCTAACACTTGGTTTGGGTATAAGATTTGTGTTGTTCAAACTGGAATTATATCCTATCTTCTGAGTAGCCTAAAGCTAAAGGATAAGAATTCAACTAAGAAACTATGGGATGAACACACTTAGAATAATCTTGAGTTCTTGGTGTTCTTGTGCGGAAATAGCTTGAGTTTTTGCTTGTATGTTATTTCCGTAACCTTACTCTGAAGGTTTGATCCCATATTTATAGAACTTGAAATCAAAGAGCCGTTGGAGAGCAATTTGAATTTCAGGCTATTTTTGGTAGCTTGCAGGTGTGATTTGACGTGCTCTGGAAGGCCATGTCATCTCCATGTATATTTATCCTTTGTAGTTGTTTGCCTTGATACGCCATATCCTGCATTGTCAGTTCCGTACATACGTGTCGAGTTCTTAGTGGCTAGCAAGTACACTGATTCGGCGCCTTGTAAAGCCAGTTAAGTTGACATTCTTCTTGTTTGATTTCCTTCGTATGTTTTGGATACGTAGGCAGGCTTATCACGTTTCTGACTTATCTTGATTTACTGATCAGTATCTTACTGATCAGGCTACCTTGAGTCTTCTGATATAGTTGTCTTAGCTTCAACTTTATCGACTCTTCTGATATCCTAGATAGAAAAGGTCCTCTTGCTGCAGTGCCGATGTTCTTCTGATCTTTAGATATTCTGATATTTGACATCTTCTGATCTAGTCTTCTGATGGCTTCTGCTGATCTTGTCTTCTGATCTTCGCATCTGCTGATCTTGTCTTCTGATCTTCACATCTGCTGATCTTGTCTTCTAATCTTCGGCATTACTCTATACATATTGAGTTCCCCCTCAATATGTGACCTATTCTATTCCGTCAGCTGTCTAACATGTTTAACTAGTTTCCTAACTCGTCATCAGTCGACTAACAGGTTCGAATGGTCCTATTACTATTGTTTTGGAACTTCCATCAAAACTATAAATTTCCCAACAATTTTCTTTTTCTTTCTAATTTTTTAGAAAAATGAACTTTTCTTTTAACAGTCAGTGTCCACATCAGATACGAGCTCGAAAACCCACATTTGTAACTGATACGTGACTTGCGCATGACTAAAAGTGATAAAATTTTCTATTTTTTGATGAAAATGGGACCAAAATTGGACAATTGAGATAGTTAGGGGACCAAAATTGGATAGTTAAATATTTTGGGACCAAAAATGGATTACAGGAAAGTTATGAGACCAAATTTTTTTTTTCTCATGCAAGGCTGATAATATCTCTTATTATCTCAATGAAGTGTGCACTTCGTGCGTGTTTATATGAATATCAGTGTATAGGTTTCTCAGTACAATTCCAGATATGTAAAATGAAAGCATACCTTCTTACTTATAGGTAGAAAATGTGAAACTATGTTGGAGTTAAGAGAATGGATCACATAAGTTATGAAATTAGCGAACAAGAAAAGAAAAGGTACAAAGAACCAACGAGAGCTACCCTCATCCCACGCCTCAAAGGCTGAAATCCAATATCTTAATTATTCAAAAGTTGCCCAATGAAAACACACGGTGCAATAATTTATAACTTAATTACCCTAATCCTAACTTAAGCCCTAAGTCACTAAGCCCATGGGCCAATATATTTCATAACTTAAATAAAAAGGTCACGGTTATAGACACATACATAATCAAATACACCTCCACAAAAATTTGACAAAAAAAAATTCCTGTGAAAAGACTATATTACCCATATATCAATTTAATAATTTAACACATTTAAATTTTAATTTTTACACCCCACCATCAATTACTGAGTCACCACCGATTCAACACCAATTTCTTTTTCTAGATTTATTAATAAAATTCAAAAAAAAATATAATTCGAGAAAAATATCGACAAAAAAAATTCGAAAATTTGTTCCAAGCTTGTTTCAAACAATATTTTCGAAAAAAATCAAAGAATTTGGGAAATTTTTTCGAAAAAATCTCTAAATTTCAAAAAATATTTTCGAAAATTATAGACATTTTCGAAAGTTGATAAGTTTTTCGAAAAAAAAAATCGAGAATTCTCCTTTTTTTCAACAAACCAGATCTGATAAATTAAAAGAATTTAATATCAGTTCCAAATTTATGGAAAATAACCAATACTATAAAAAAAAAATCCAAATTAGTTTGGAAAGAAAAAAATAAAAATGGAGAAGAAAAATAATCAAACAAATCTGCATCGAGATGAGGGGACGGCGTCCGAGCGGAGGGCTGAGGTTGTGGGGTGGCACAAGAAGATGTGTATTGTTGTTTGGGGATGCAGGGTGGGGACAGGACTAACCTGAAAGAGGGAAAGATGAATTGGGGGTGGTGTGCGAAGGTGGCGGGGAAGGCTGGTATGAAATAGGAGGAAGAAGAAGAATGAAAAGGGAAAGGGTGGGGAGTGTGCGTGAGAAAGGAGAAATGAGAGAGGAGAAGATAAGAGGGTATTTTTGGAAATGTAGTAGGAGGTGTACTAATCTTAGGAGAGGTGTACTAATCTGGGGGGTGTACTAATCTTAGGAGAGGTGTACTAATCTGGGGGGTGTACTAATCTTAGGAGAGGTGTACTAATCTGGGGGGTGTACTTACCAAAGAGGGCGGTGTCAATAACCATGGCCAAATTAAAATCCCTAAACACTAATAATAAAATCAGTAGCGTATCAATTCCATTTCTCTCGAAAACAACCTTGTCCTCAAGGCTGAAGGCAGAAAATTGAACCCAAAAAGTTGCTCTTCATCCACCAGTATCTAATTCTTCATCTTCATCCAAAACAATCATTACACGGAGTGAACTCTTAGCACAAATGTGTTGGGGAGAGTATGGTTCCCGGCATCTAACGTAAGGACCTTTAGCTCGAAGGTCCCGGTATTCCGATTGTGACATTTGATGGTGTTGACGAGACCCCTGATTATCTGAATACCCCACCGACTCAGCAGGATTCTGGCCATTGGAGCCTACTTCAGACGGTTTATTCGTATCATGGCTCCACGCAAATGTAGAAAGCGCGAATTTGGGTGCCAATACCCTCGAAAACCGAGAAGAGCCCGAGTTCTCGGAAGAACGATTTGGCACAAAGGACTAATTTGGTGGGCTAGAGAACGAACGTTCCGCATGCAAAGGTAGCGTTGCATTAATTTCCCGTTCAATTTTGCGGGTTGTGTGCATCGATGTGCCTATATCTTCCACATCCCGAGAGCGCATGCAGACATGAATATCCTCATGGAACCTTTGAAGGAATATCCCAAGAGCATCAGGTTTTGTGAGAGTCAGAACATCAACGAGACGAGTAATAAGGGAGTCCACATACTCGTCAATTGTTCCTGTTTGGCGCGTCAAGGTCAATGAATCACATGGATTGGCACGGGGATCATACCCGTAACACCATAGGAGTTCCACCGTGAACTTATGCCTACTGATGTTTGGGATATCATTCAATAGCCATTGTATCCAGTGTAGGGTGTTACCCTCCATCGCCACTAGAGCATAATCCAATTTCATATTGGGGGTAGTGTTGTCGACACGGAAAACTATTCCGCACGAGCAATCCAAGCCAACGGTTTTTCCCCATTAAACGCCGACAACTCTAGCTTTGCCAACAACGGGGCTACAGGCGTAGGGCCTGCAGGAGGTAGGAAAGCAGCCCCTACTTACGATGAGCCATTGTCCACTGGGCCCTTACCGTGCGTGAAAGAGCGAATGAATTTCTTCATGTCATCGAAACCCTGCGTCAAAGAAGTCTTGACCGAGTCGCATCCTTTCTCAGCACCTCCATGCCCTTCTCCAACGTCTCAATTCTATCCTTGTCGGCAGTTGATCGAGTGTTCGTCATGGCAGATCCGACAGGTCGGACCAATTATTGGAGTTAACAGAATGGATCGTAGAAATTATGGAATTTGCGAACAAGAAAAGAAAAGGAACAAAGAACTAATGAGAGCTACTCTCGTCCCACTCCTCAAAGGCGCTGCTATCCAATATCTTAATTATTCAAAAGCTGCCCAATGAAAACACACGGTGCAATAATATATAACTTACTAACCCTAATCCTAACTTAAGCCCTAAGTCACTAAGCCCATGGGCCAATTTATTTCATAACTTAAATTAAAATCCCTAAACACTAATAATAAAATCTGTAGTGTATCAAACTAACTTACCATTATCTTCTCATGATAGTGCAGCAACAACACCAATGATTTATAGGGCTTATCCAAGTAATCTTAGTAACTTGATGTTATCTAAACTTTTCTTCAACAATCCCATGATTTTCTAGGGTTTTCGTCTAAGTTACATCTTGAGCCTCAATTCTCTTATAATTAGTTAAGCATCGAGGTGGGAATGGGATTCGTCAATTGACTTATATAATGGGGTGGGACCCTCGTGGGCCAGCCCATAAATCTCTTTTCACGGGTTATATTTAGATCTCTCCCAAGTCCACTTAAATTGTAGCTCGGCACAGACCACCTCGAGGTAAATTTAGGAGCCCAATGTCGCAAAGTAGGTCGCCCTCAAGGTCTACTTAATATTTTCACGTCATCAAATTGTAGATATGTCATTACTCTATTGGACGCCCAAAATATGTCACATCAGCCAGAATGGTCGCGGGAATGTGGCAACAATAGTTGCTAGATTGTTCTAAGGCTGAGAAAGTGGTTACGATTGCGGAAGGATTGTTGTCGTGGTCGTAGGTGAGTTCAGAAATGATTTTGAGCATAATCAATTAAGGGTATTTAATCCAAAATATTTATTTATTAAGTGACAATTTTACAACAAATTTCTCCAAAATGAAAAATGAAAGGACATATTCCCAAAATGTCCCCTTTCTTCTTCTCAATAATACCATTTGATTAAATATATGATGTATATTTCATTTGGGAATGTCGATCTACTATTACATAGTCTAAGATTGAGAAAAAAAGTTCTTTGGTCCTATAACTTTCATGTATTCCGTTTTTCATCCCAAAAAAATTAACTATCCAATTTTTGTCCCATAAATATCTCGATTATCCAATTTTGGTTCTATTTTTGCCGTATAACATAAAATTTTATCTTTTGTCATCACGTGCAAATCATGTGTCCGGTTAAAATTGAAGTTTCGTAGTTGGCAGTTAATGGACCAAAATAGGATAGTTAAATTTTTTGGGACGAAAAACGGATTACATGAAAGTTATGGGACCAAATAACTTTTTTTCTCGTCTAAGATTAAAAAGATAAAGATACAAGTTTAGTTGTTACTAGTTAGTTAAGCTGATACTAGTTAGTTAACTTGAACTAATACCTTTCAGCTCAATTACTAATATTGTACGGCTATTATAAAGAGTATGTTATATTCATTTCATTCATCAAGTTGTATTCCATTTTCCAACTTGTAACAAACGAGGAGATTGCATTTTTGGTCCCATCAAACACACACCTATTTCGAAATTCTTCAAGTTTTGTAAATGCGGTCCCAAAGGTTTTTTTTCTAGCACAAATGGTCCTACGGTCAAGACGGCTATTAAGTTTTTTGACACTTTTGGCCCCTAAAAAGTTTATAAAAAATTTTACACAAATGGTCCCAAACTTGTTCCGAATAAGTCCCAAAAATTTGTGGAAAATTCGAAAAGAAAGAGGGAAACTTGGAAAATGGAGGGAAATGTTATGGAGGAAAAAATAAAGCAATTAACTCATTATATAAACCACATTTCACTTATACCAATCATTCTAACACAAAAAACTAAAAAATCACATTGAAAATCACAAAAAAATGTCATCATCTTCTTCGATTTGATCCCGACAATATCTTGTATGTCATTGTGGAAAGGCTGCTCGTACCTACTTTTCACAATAACCTAGAAGCAATGGAAAGCTATTTCATAATTGTCCAGACTCTTTGAGTCAAGGTGGTGGTTGTGGCTTTTTTAAATGGACTGACGATGGAGGAGTTGATGAAGTTACAAGTAAAACTGAAGAAATGAAGGATATGGCTCAAGAAATGAACAACATGGCTCAACAAATGAAGAACATCACTGAAGAGATGAAGAAATTGACAAAGAAAATGCATCATCTACTTGTTATTGTACTAGTGTTTACTCTTTCACTCATCTTTAAGTGGCTAAACTAAGTAGCCATATTATATACCACTTTTCCCTATATTATCCCTACATTATACAATACATAAACATACAACATATCATCAACACATTATCATCAGCAACATTTCATATCCATACCCATTATATTAACAAAATAGCAGTATCATCTGATCAAATTCTCAAAATATACAACCATATGCAGCCATATGACCTATTTCAAAAGCTAAAACCATAAAGCAGGCCTACTGGGTGAGTTTGTTCATAATTACAACTCATATGTGCTCAAAAAGACAGAAGCACAATTACAGAGGCATTCAACTGTATGGTTGCAAAAGATATCAACAAAAAGCATTCACAGATCCCTACTTCCCATATCTACTTCTCATATCTTCTTCTTCTTCTCCATCTTCATCTTCAAAACATTTATATGCCACTCACAGTCCTCACTTTTGCATCCTGCATATATCCTTCTTGAATCATTCTTTGTGAATCTAAGACATCTCCCTATCTTCACACCATGAGTATTCACTACATCTTTGAATAACTTCTTTGTGGCAAATATCTGCTCCAGAAAAAATTCAGGATCATTCAATGGCCTGAATACTAGCTATCTATCTACATTTCCTCTCCCACCATCCTCTAGTGTAGCAACACTGTCAGAATCACCAAAATATTCACCACTAATGTCTGAATCACAACTTGCATCTTCTTCTCTTTGGACATCACCAGGACCTGCCCACTCTGCCTCTCCATCAACATTTTCATCAAAGATGATATCACCACTAGACACCGAACCGCTGAAGTCTTCATATTCAGGATCAGACTCCATGATATCTACATCTTCATCTTGCTCAATTGCTCTTCCTTTCCCCTTTCTCAACTGATCTTGGTAATCTTGGTCATCTCCATCAACATTTTCATCAAAGATGATATCATCAAGAATAAACTCACCACTAGACTCTGAAACACTGAAGTCTTCATCATCAAGATCAGACTCCATGATATCTACATCTTTCTCATCTTGGACATCTTCAGCAAAATTGAACCAGTGTAGTTCATCTTCAGGGTGCACATCTTTAGGGAGCTCTTCTTGAGGGTGCTCATCTTTAGGGAGGTCTTCTTCATGGTGGTTTTCTTTAGGGTGGTCTTCTTCAGGATTTATATCTTTAGGGTGATCTTGAGGGCGCTCTTGAGGGTGCTCTTTAGGGTGCTTTTGAGGGTGCTCTTCAGTGGTACAATCTGTAATTGTAGCCTCACCTACAACCCACATTGTAAGTTCATGGTTATTATGCCCATTGAACACCTGATTTATGTCAAATTGGCAATCAATTATCTGAATTGACCCTTTCCTCCACAAATCGTACTAACTCTTATCCCCATTGTAGCCTAGTCTCTCACACAGTCCATCAAGGTAATCAATCGTTGCCTTCTTAATGTGCACATAATCAAATACTACATAAGTCCCACCAGCATACTTGTACTCATTTCCATTTTCTTCAAGCAACATATTTTCACCATGATGAATTTTTAAACTATAAAATCCAGTTTTCGGACCTGAAAAAACAACATAATTGAACTCATATAAGAACATTTGAAAAACCCTAAAATTGACAACATAACAAGAACACATATTGAGAAAACCTAAAATCGACAATATAACAAGAACACATTTTGAGGAAACCTAAAATCGAATACAGATTTCATAAACCCTAAACCCAAAAACCCAAATATAAAGAAACCAATATTGAAAAATAGAGTAACCCTAACATATTTGCCAACACAGAATTTTGAAACCCCAAACGAAGAAGAACAACAAGAACCGAAATGAAACAAATCGCGACATTCTCAAGCATAATCGCGACATTTGAAAATCGAACAACAAGAACCCAACGAAAACGTACCGTATTTGGGGGCTACATTTCCGTTGCTCCGAAAACACAACATTGCAGCTTGGTATCCTTCGATTGATGTTCAAAATTGATGATTGAGGAGATGAATCGATTGAAATTGCGGTGGTTTTGAGGAGATGAATCGAATGAAATTTTGGAGGTTTTGATTAAGTTTTGGAAAATTTAGGGGTTTTGATTAACTAAGGGGAAATTCACGTTTTTTGTCACGTGCTGCGCATATGACCTCTTGCCGTTAGTTTCAAAACAGCGTTAGACGAAGCGGGGTCAATTTGAAATTTTCAACAAAAAATGGGACCATTTGTGCTAGAAGAAAACATTTAGGACCACATTTACAAAATTTGAAGAATTTCAAAACAGGTGTGTGTTTGGTGGGACCAAAAATGTAAAAATCCTCCGACGGTCTGGGACTAAATTGGATCAAATTGAATACATGTGGAACTAAATTGAAAAAGTTGATAGTTACGGGACCATTTCAATAAAGGTGAAAAATTATGGGACAAATTTGGTTTAACATGCCCATTATAAAATCACAAAGTTATTCCAATATAATTAAACAAATTTAGTCTTTTTAACATGGATTTTAAAAAAACTATTCTGGTATAATATGCAGGGGACCTTGAAAAACTATTCTTTTCCAATATTGAATATATCGTGAATATATCGGTGAAATGCCGAGATATTTACTCTGATTGTATCTAGCTAGCTTTAACTCTTTATTAATTACTCTCATAGTAAAACAACTAGCTTCCAGTGAGAAGTGCAACAATAAACAATAATAGGCAAATTAGTGGACCCATTATGGAGTGACTTCCCCTTCCCCTTTTGGGTTCCAAAAGGGATCAAAATGAAGCCCGAAAGAGGAGATCAGAGGTGTTTCTTTCGACTTAACAATCTTGATTCTCACACTAAATGCATTCACAACTCCCATTTTCAACCTGTGAAGTCTCTTGTATCCTATTGTGCTTCCCCATGCAACCCTAGTCCCATCTACGTAAATTTCGTGTTTCATTACCCTTTGCCCTAATCCGATCGATTCTTGTATCCGTATCACGTTGAATGCAATCTTTCCACTTTTAGCCCCGAATTCGATCCATGAGTCTTCTTTCTCGTCTTCACTTGGAGCCCAATATGTCCATAAATGGTCATCATCTAGCACATTTTCCGGCCCAAAGCCTCCATTTTCACCACCTCGTTGGCTACTTGCTTTGACAATACATTTTTGCGCCAAATTAGAAGAAAAGATGGAGTCAATTGCTCCTCTAAGTTGTTGCAATCTTTGTACATCAGATTCTGATATCAAGCCGGTTGTGTTTGGTGGCACGTTGAGAAGTAAAACGCAATTTCTACCCACAGATTTATAGTAAATCTCCAGTAATTTACTAAGCTTTTTTGGCGCTTCTGATTTATGCCAAAACCAACCTTTTCTTATGGAAACATCGCATTCAGCCGGTAGCCAATTGGTCCCTTTCGAGTCACCCGTGTTGAGATAACTGCATGCACAATTATAAAATTGAATTTGTTGCGATTCTTACCGTATTCACACATAGACCATGTTATATTTTTACCTACTTACTCTTTTACCCAAGTTTTTCATGCAAATTAATTATTTTATGCATGTAAGACGGTCTCACAAAATGCTTCATTAAATTATCTCCTGGCATCAACTGCTCTATTTGTGTTTATATATTATTTGCGAAAATAAATAATCTGAAAAGAATTCAATCACATAGAAAAATCCAAATTTATATATGAACAGTGAAATTAATTCCATTTATATTATTTTTTCTGACACTGGGCGTGAGGCAGAGACCCTAATACCATCATCTAAAAGTTTGAACTAATAGAATATTGTGGAATTAATTTTTTTTTATAGTACTTCCTCAGTCTCAATCTTAATTGGACATATTCTGTTTCGATCGTCCCAATCTTAATTGAACATTTATTTAAATGAAAACACCCACTTTAACTCACACACTTCAAACACACATTTATTTACAACATGTCACCCACTCATACCCTTAATAATTTATCATTTTATTACTTTTAATCAATATTATTCTACTCTTCAATAATGTTGAATTTCTAATATTAACCTCAACACTTTATCACTTAAAATACTAAAAAATATATTTTTTTTAAACTCCGAGCATATAGTATATGTCCAATTAAAATTATAACGGATGGAGTATTATTTATTTTCCTAGCATGATCCTCTTTTACTTGTGGTTACTGGTGAGCTCATAAATCCAGGATCTTAAATTCATATAGAACTAATTATTGTATCTTAACTAAAGTACCACCACGTTTCTGCCCATGTGCTCACTACCAGTCATCTGTCCTTTCCTTGTATCTTTCCTTGTATAACATGTATGACATGACATTTCTCCTAATAATGTTTTTTTTTTAAATTTAATATTTTTATTTACTTCTAATTTTGCCCTTATATAAGTTGAGGGTTAATAGGTTGACACTCTCTCGTGTTTGAAAATGTTGCACAAAATCCCCTTATGACTTGATAATTGCATGAAACCCTTTATTAAATCAAGTGAATTATTCCACTATTTAAAATATTAGTTATTTCCTCTATTTTTCGCATCCTTTTTTCCCAAATATTGAAGCTTTAACACTATACTATAGAGGACATAATACGAGAAATAGAGAAAATTGATAAAATCCTTAGCTTGTTTCTAAAAAAATGGATAATTCACTTGATTTAATCAACCATATATAAGAGGTATAAAGTAATTCTCAAACCATGAGGGAATTTCATGTGTCATTTCCAGAGCACGAGGGGGTTTCGTGCAATTAACTTTGTAAGTTGAGATACAGTAAATCTCAACTCATGGAGTAAATCTCTTGTAAGTGTATCGTGCAGCTCAATTGTATTTTTAAACAATATTCAACAAATAGTATATGATTCACAACTAATATTATTTAATAAAATTAACTAATTCAAGACTTTTATATCATATTCTCCAGCTACACATCCAATAATTAATTAAATAGGATGATTAACTTTATCAATACAAAAACATATAAATGAAGTTTATTGAATGATGCACACTTGTGTGACACGGTCTCACAGTAAGAAGGAGTATAATTTGGGCATTGACGTTTGAACACTTTAAGAGGGATGAATGTTATTTGTGCTAAGTTGTATCCCGTCTCATGTATGAGACCGTCTCATGCAGGTTTTTGTCTTACTAGTTAGGAGTGGAATCATTAATTATTAATGGAGTATATATGAAGAGAAACTTATGAAACCAGGAAACTTTTTATATAGATCAATTGCACGGTTGCACCACGCCGTGCAATTGATGCCAATTTTTTTTTTTTGCAATATTAGTGTTTTTGCTGAACAGTATTAGTTGTTATTATTGAGCAGTATTAGCTGTTTCTATTGAATAGTATTAGTTAATTCTATTGAACAATATTAGTTGTGCACACAAGTGTTACTCAAGAAACTAAAGTTACCCAGCAATGGTGGCGTTGCCGATTGATAGAGATGTGGAATTGATGGTGGACCAACATGTGCTTCCGGCGTAGCCTTGCTCGTTTCCAACCCATCTGATGTCAGGTCCAGCGTCGGAGAATATGTTGATACTGCTCTGTAGTTCCTTCACCATTGAAAACCAGTCGCTGAAGTAATAGCTCATGTTTGGTGCATTCTTACCTTTTGCTCCATCGAACCATATTTCTCTCACGTCTGCATATCTGTCATCACGATAACTCAAACATCAATCCAATTTTATTTAAAACAGTATGTAACTAACATAACATTTACTCTGCAACTTATGTACAAAGTTTAATGAAACTTACCTACACACTCGTAAGCCTAATTTGCATTTTTCTTTCTATTAATTGATGAATCTTAATAAGAAGTCCGACTATTGAGTTTCTCAAATAAGAACAATGTGAATGTATTGTATATAGAGTGGGTCTCATGTGCATCCAGGTGCACCGTGCACTCATAGTGCATTTTAGAATCATGCAACTTGTTATATAAAAAGATGTAACTTATTTACACTGAACCATGCAACTATTAATAGAGATGCACATGGATGCATATAAAATTTAGTCTTAATTCTACTTGAGTATGGCAAAGCAACTAAAGCGTGGAGTAAGTTCCATAATTAAATGATGATCGGTTTGATGAATATTAAATGCAAGGTTAAATTTACAAATATTCATACAGCTTTTGTCCGTCAACTACTCAGCAATCATATTATTGTTTACTAACAAACAACAAAGCTATGTTGTATGTGATATTCATAATTTTCAATTACTCATTCATTTGAGTCACACTTGTGTGCACCAATTGCACTGTATGTTTAATGCACAACTAATTGTTCAATAGAAACAACAAATATGGTTCAGTGAAAAAAACAAATATGGACCAACTAATACTGTTCAACGATAACAACTAATATTGTTCGGTATTGTTAAGTCAAAGCAACTAATATTGTTTCGTGAAAACAACAAATATGAACCAACTAATATTGTTCAATAATACTCTCAGTAAAAACAACTAATATTGTTCAGTAAAAATAACTAATACTTTTATGTTAAAACAACTAATACTGTTTTGTTAAAATAACTAATATGAACCATCTAATACTGTCCACTAAAAACCGCTAATACTCTCAGTAAAAACAACTAATACTGTTCAGTAAAAACAACTAATACATTTCTGTTAAAACAACTAATACCGTGCAAACTAGTTTACACAAGAATTTGCCCATTAACTGATTTTTCAAAAGACATCAAATTTTGTTGCTACATTCAAATAAATCAACAATCAAACTTACCTATTAAGAAGTTCTTGCAACTGAGCCAAATAGTACTGGTTGTAAAGCTTAACATTTCCATATCTACGATCATGGCGATCCCACGGCGAAAGGTACAGGCCCGAATCGATCCCCCGGGCCTTGGTTGCAGCAACAAACTCTCGGACCACATCTCCATGCCCATTTTTCCAAGGGCTCCCAATAACAGAGTGATCAGTGTACATTGAAGGCCACAAGCAGAAGCCATCATGATGCTTGGCTGTGAGAATCATTAACGAGATTCCAGCTCGGGCCGCAGCGTCGGCCCATTGGGCCGTGTCGAGGCCCATCGGGTTGAAAACGGACGGGCTCTCCGACCCGGTTCCCCACTCCGAGTCTGTGAATGTGTTGACACCAAAATGAAGGAACATGATGATCTCTCTTTGCTGCCATTTCAGTTGGGAATTTGAGGGCAGGGGAAGAACTGGCAAAGGTGGAGTTACTACTTTGATTGAATGTTTTTGTGACTGTGAAAAGGGTAATAATGGAATTAGCACAAGCAATGTGAAAATGTATAAGGATTTATGGGGTGAGATATCCATTATTGCCTAATTAATAAAATTTCAGATTCGCTGATATTTTTTTATATGATGATGATGATGATGATAACATGAATAATGGGGGACTAGACTAATATGAGAAAAGGGATATTCTGTGGTAAAGGAATGCCAAAAGGATAGCTAACATTGAGATTGGCGTTTTTGTTTGAGTGCATCCTATCATACAAAAGCAGGGTATCTTCTTATACGCTACTTCTTCAAGGTCACGGGTTGCCTTATTTTTCCTTTTTCTTTTTTAGGAATTTGCGTATATGTCACTACTCTATAGTCTACTCAATGTTTTTAAAACCGGACCGGACCGGCCTGTTCGACCGGGTTAACCGGGAACCGGTCCCGTCCCGTTATTTATTAGCGGCGCAGCGGTTAAGTGTTTGACCAGTCTGCGAACCTCGCTACGTTAACCCGGTTTTTTTTTTTTTATTCTACTTAAATTTAAATATTGATAAAAATAAATATATATATATATATATATATATAAATGAGTCATCCGGTTTTTTTAAACGGTTCAACCGGTTGAACCAGTGACTCAGTGACCCAATTCATTGCCCGGTTCGATGTCCGGTCCGGTTTTAAAAACATTGACTCTACTATAGTTTTCATTTTGTAAAAAATGGTGTTTACATCACAATCGATCGATTGTGTCGATCGATGATAATAATCGACTTATAATCGCATGCGTGGTGTTGTACTATGTCATACTAACCTATCACCTGTTGTACTTATTTAATATTTTTAAATTACTTTTTAAATTGTATTTCGTTAATTACTATTATGCCATTTCTTAAATCAAATTAAAAAGTAGTAACAAATAAACCTAAATTTTCTTTTCTTAAATGTTAAAAAAAAATCAAATTAGAAAATATCAAATGGCCTTAAACCTACACCCATCGGACATAAATTAACCTAAACGAAATAACTTAAAAAAATAGGTTTCAATTCACAGACATTGAATCCCTGTTCATCTTTAAGAGATGCAATTTGATTTTTCTCCTTCATCAATGTGACTAAAGATCAGAATCTAGCTTTCAAGCATTGCTCCATCGATCACTCGATAGGATCGCGCGTCTTGCGATCTGCTCACCTCATTCATTAACAGAACAGAGGTATTGACGATAATTTATATATTTTTCTAGGCTCCTCTGATACGCAATAGTTGTGTGTATCGGAATATTCCTTCACCATTTTCAATTTCATTCCCCATTTGGATAAAATCAACTAATGTGAGTTTTTGCTTGTTCCTAATTTATGCTGCTTTGCCTGATGTTTCTGGCGTATAACTTGATGACTCCTCGCGAACTTTGTTTATTCATATGCTTGAATAATTAATTTCGCAAATTAAAGAAAATTAAGCGATCAAAGTTCTAATATATTTTTATTTTTTGACAAAATTGAACCCAATTTGTGCGGTTTTGTGATTCTGACTGTAGTATGTATTAGCTTGGTGCTGTTCATTTTTTAATTTTAGGTGTTTTAGACCTATAATGTTCACAAAGATCAAATAGAGTAGGATGGAAGAATATATACGTGCACATATTTCGTCATTGCGTAATGTGAAATCATTTTGTTTGAGTTGAGTGATCTTGCCCATGATCTCCTGTGCATATTCAAATATGTGCGGGTTGTGGGTTTTAATTTTCATGAAAGATTGTTTGGATTGTTGGCATGGACTTTGTTAATAATCGCCTTCTGATTTCATATTATGCAGTCATCACTAGAAAGTCTCTAAATTTTAAATTATTTTCCAAGAAGAGGATAACTCATTGTAGCATAAATGATGACTTTTCCAGATCAGGGAGCTAAAACAATTTGACAGGAAAGATGTCTCTTTATGATTGCATGTTTTTATTGAAACCCACTATAACAAAGGAGGCTATTATGGATTTAGTTGCACGGGTAGGAAAGCATGTTTATAGAAGATTTATTGATTCTTCTGATTAGTTTTCCGCTTTTGGAGGTTTTGATTGCTTTTTTTAATTGTGAAGCCATTAGTGGTGGTTCTTGCTTCTGTTAATGTATCACATATAGATGAAAAATACCGAATACTCTATAAGAACATAAGCTTTTCTATGGTGGCTGTAGAAATCTTTATCAAAATCTGTGAGCAGACACCATTTAAAAAAGAAATCTTGAGATAGATTATTAGGACTTTCAATTGCTGAATAATTTATAAGGTGAATGAATGGTGTTACCTTTATTTGTATTTGGGTAGAGTTGCAATATCTATTTGATTATAAAATTGATATTCAAGTTGGCTTGTGTAAATTAAGTGTTACTGGTATTATAAGGAGTGTAGAATCCCATGATAAAATCCTTATTAGTAGAAACAAGTTAAGAAGATGTGTTGTGGTTATCTAGTTGTTGTTTCAGAGTGTCAATTTTCATTTATTTTTATTAGAAAAGAAGTTAAATTTTATTCAAACTTTGGGTATGAGCAGTACCCACCTGATTAGTAGAGTGAGATAAAAAAAACTCATTTTTAGGTCTGTATAGTGGAATGCACTGCTCAAATTTAATTTGTTGATGAAGCAATTAGTGAGGTTTGTTTTATTACTTTATGACTTGATGAGAAATCTTTTAGAGTTGTGCTTGGGTATATTCACTCAGAAAAGTTGCTTCTTAATGCATATTTCTAAACATGCTGAATATGTATCATGCTACTCAACTATTAGTGTCTGATATGATATTGTTACATAATTCCATTTATATAATTTGGGAGTGTTGGGTTAGCTAAACTTAATGCATTTATTAGATTTCAATGGGTCATTAGTTGCATCAGTTGTTGCATGGTTCTTGAGATTAAGTGTTTCTGTATGGTTTGTGAATATTTTTTCAATAAACCTCTGGAATCTAAACACATGACAGATCAATTGAAGATATAATACTGCTGAAATCTTTTGCTTTCTTCCTGATTTTTTGAAGTTTGCATGAGCTTTTGTTGATTAATAGTGATCCCATGTGTTCAGTTGACATGATTATTGAAAATAGGCACACACTTGCATGAGACGGTCTCATTGTGAGATGGGGCATAAGTTGGACATTGGCGTTTTAACACTTTGGGAGAGGTGGGTGTGATTTATGCTAAGTTGTACCCCGTCTCATGCATGAGACCGTCTCATATGAGTTTTTGTCTTGAAAATAATACTCGACTTAGAACTTCTGTTGATCGCTGCTATTTTGATTAAAATTTGTCAATATTTAGGTTAATTTTTTTTTTTAACATTTTCTACATTTTCCATGCGGTTATTATTTACATAATACCACAATGTTTTTAGACGTTGAAGTTGAAGATATGGAAGTCGGCAATTCTTCCTTTGAGGAGCACATGAGCTCATAAGATGGGACGGATGAGGATGCCAAGTATACAAAGATGTCCCTTTAGACGACAAGACAATTCGAGACACATAGACCTCATAAAATTTAATTAATTATAGAGTATATTCAAAATTGATCGATGAATGAAAAATAAAATTAATTAGTTATCTAGTTGATTCAAGAATATAAGGAAACATTTTTATTATTACTTCTATTTATAAATTGTACGTGTCACACATTTAATTTTTTTAATTGTAATATTGTTATGTTTTGCATGTAATACTGTTCCGCTTTGATTAGATAACCTTCATAATTTGCCTTAATTTTTTTTATGTTTATATTATAATATCGTTATGTTTTTTAGTAGTACTGTTATATTTTTTCATGTAATACTCTTATATTTTGTTGTAATACTGTTATATTTAGCTTGTAATACTGCTTCAGTTTCTTATTGGAAATCAAAGTAAAAGACATTAATGATTGTTAATTATGAATTTTAATATGGCTTCAGAAATATACACTTCAAATTTTTTATATTTTTTTATATTTTGGATGTAATACTTTTATACTTTTACATGTAATATTGTTACATTTGACATGTAATACTACTTTAATTTTGCATGTATCCTTCATTACTACAGCGCGAAGCTAAATAAACTAGTGAGTTATTTCATAATTTGTGATATTTATGTTTAGGGTTCAACTTCAAAGAATAGCTGTTTTTTTTTTGTTTTTTTTTTAATTTTTAGATATAAATATATATGCGCTCTGCTCTGTCCACCCAACCCACAACCCTTGACCGCCCCGTCCCGGCCACGCCCAACCCGACCCGACCTACACAGCCTGCTTCTGACCCGCGAATTTTGAATAATTTATCTTAATTATTATGTATTGCACATATCAATAGGGTGCAATATTTCACAAGAATCCTACTCAATTTTTATATATGGACAAAAGCCTGTATGACATTTCTATTACACAATCCAAAATTTTAAGAAAAATTTCTATTTAAACAAAAATTAGACATGAAGAATAATATTTTATTTTGGTTAGGCTCTCTAAATAAAATCGCGTAAACTCATGTAGAGTGATGCAATTGGGGAAAAATATTTTTGTAGGACAATAATTTTGGAGGGGTTGTGTTTTAAGGACAATAATTCTACGCACTCGGAAATGTAGGACAATATGTTTTAAAACTTGTAAATATAGGACAATATGTTTTAAAAATTGTAAATGTAGGACAATTAAGCCCGAATAAGCCCAAACCGGGCTGAAATATCATGTGAGGTTCAGACTCAATTGTCCTACATTTACACTCAATTGTCCTACATTTACATATTTTTAAAATATATTGTCCTATATTTACAAATTTTAAAACATATTGTCCTATACTTACAAGTTTTAAAATATATTGTCCTACATTTCCAAGCCCATAAAATTATTGTCCTTAAAACACAACCCCCCTTAAGTTACTGTCCTTAAAAAACATTATTCTCAATGCAATTGGATAGGGTTTCTCTTGCCAACTCAATTTCACCCCAAAACTTAGTATTTTTTTTAATAATACGTTCTAATATTCGCAATTAGGACCTCAAAAAAGTAGGTTAACAAATTCACTCGAAATTTGAATAAAAACATATATATCGTTATGATGGAACATATGTCGTTATTGGCATATACGACTATAAATTCATTATTTTCACATTCTATTGTGTTTTTTTAATATTTTGAACATAAAAATTGCACGTAAAAATATAAATAATGATGGAACATATGTCGTTATTGGCATATACGACTATAAATTCATTATTTTCACATTCTATTGTATTTTTTTAATATTTTGAACATAAAAATTGCACGTAAAAATATAAATAAGTGCTTAAAATCAATATAAACATAAACAATGACATATTGACATATACGAATATAAATTAATTATTTTCCCATTCTAATGTGTTTTTTAATATTTTGAACATAAAAATTGCACCTAAAAATATAAATAAGTGCTTAAAATTAATATAAACAGAAACAATGATATATATAGCTATAATAAAATACATGTCCTTGGTGGGGAATTTTACACAAAAATAATAGGTGGAGGACGCAGCCTCGAATTCGTGCTCAAATGGCCTTCCGAGGAAGCCGTTATAGGTGCTCGGAAGGTCGATTACAAGGAAATCTAGGAGCCTAGTGTTCCTGACCTTCTCATCCAAGGTGGATACGAGCTCCACAGAAAAACGGATCATGCCCAGAGGTTTGACTGTCACGTTCCCGAAGCCCTTCACTGTATGATCACATGGGGTGATGTATGCTTCGTAATCCCCGAGTTGGTCTAGGGTCTTTTTAAACAGAATGTTGCAGAAGGCCCCCCCGTCGACCAGCATCCGGCATACAGTCGTCCCCATGATATTGGCCTTTATGACCAATGGGTCTATGTTCGGGTACACGACTCCAGCTTTGTCTATTTACCCGAACTCAATTTTGCGGGTTTCTTCAGTCACAACCAAGATGGGCAGAACCATTCTTTGGGCATTCTACATTGCCCTAACTTCCGCCTTTAGGCGACTCTTTGATGAGGAGGCCGGAGACAGGCCCCCTATCGTGGCAAGGGGCGAGATGGTGTGGATGACGCGACCTCCTATGCCCTCTAGTATTGGTGGCACCGCAGCTCGCCCTGTGCGCCCCCTATCATGGGCTCTCTTTGCATCCGATCTCCCGTCCTAGGTTGGCGGTCAGGCTGTCGACCTTGCCCCTCTGATTGTTTGCCCGAGGATTCTTGACAAACTCATTCAGCCGGCCACCTTCATAAAGCTTCCACAGTTGCTTCAACAGATCTCTACACTCGCTGGTGTAGTGTCCCCCCTGGTCGTGATAGTGGCAATACTTGTTCGGGTTTTGCCGGCTTTTGTCTTTCATGGGGCGGGGTGCTCGCAACATGTCTCATCCCTGGATCTAGGTATAAACGTTACCAAGTGTCATACCCAGAGCCTCCATCAGCTTCACCGGAATGGACTCCTCAAATGGTTTGAAGCTGTCGGGTGTCTTGCAATGACCCCCGGTTTTCTTGGAACCTTTCTTGGGCTCCGCAACTTCCTTTGTCTCTGAGAGCCGGGTCTCTAGAAATTCCATGGTATGGATGAGGTCGCTGGCCCTTTTCCTGAAATTGGCATTGCTGGTCGGGTAGTCGGCAGTCATGTGCCGTTATAGCTTGGTTCCTCTTCTGAGGCCAGATACTACCCCCAGCAGCTTGGCCTCGTCCCCAATGGGGTCGCCTTCAATGATAAGTTTATCGATCCTCTCAACATAGGAATGATCCGACTTTGTCTCCCCCTGATGCATGCTCATGAGCCTCTGCCTTGTCGCAGGTCGGGGCGCCATCGCCGTATAGTGGCCCAAGAAAAATCGAGCCAGTTGATCGAAAGTATCAATGGAGAGAGATGGCAGCGAAGTGTACCACATGTGGGCCTGGTCGCTCAGCGTCAGGAAGAAAAGTCTACACTTCGTCTCATCCGATGCCCCCATTGAGGTCATATACGCATTGTACTTCGCCATATGGACTCTGGGGTCTGTACTCCCGTTGTAGCGATCTAGAGCCGCTATGCTGATTTTCTTCTGGGCAGGTGCCAGAGTGATCATAGTTCCCAATGGCGAATCTGAGATGACAAGGTCATTGTTAGACCCAGACGGTCCCTCCTGGTTACCCACCTTTTCCAACAGCTGTTGGACAGTCCTAGCCAATGCCGCGACCTGAGCGTCGCGCGGGTTGCTGGCCCCCTGCCCGTGACCATGGTGGTATGCCGAATGTCTCGGCGACTCTCCGTGGTGCATGTCCAGGGCCATGGCAAGATCTCTTTCCACCTGTTCAGCATGGCGTGGTTGAGAGTGAGCTTCGTCCTCGCCCCTCATGAGGGCCTTCCGGGCCGCTTGGCTTCCGAGGCGGGTGGGCCCGGTGGTTCCGAACGATGGCATGTTTAGCCGCGTTATACGCCAGTTGGCCCGTGGACCATCCCTTTTCCGTCATAACGCGTTTACCCTTGGAGGTTCCGGCGTCATGAGCTGTTTTCTTGGTTGGGGGTTGTTCCTCCTCAGCGCCGAAATTGAGACGTTTCTTGTTGAGGATGGCCATCACCGCTTTGGCATCCTCTGGCGTTTGGACAAGATTCCACTAGTCGGGGCTGCCCGACGAGTGGGTTGAGAACTCAGTGAAACCTCGACGCCATCACGAATGTCGGTTTCATTTTTTATTACAGCTTTCTCCTGGTTGGCTGCCATTTGTTTTTCTTAGAGTTTGGAAGGTGAGGTCTCCTTGAGAATTGTTGAAATTTCTCAAGAAATGTTCCTACAGACGGCACCCTTTGTGCCTTGAAGGTTTGGTCTTGCGGGAATTACGTGGGCTGGTCCCTTGGTCCCCTTACAGAGGTCGCTTCATGCAGTCCTTGTTGGATTGTTTGTGGTCCTTCGTGCCCAGGTGGGAGGTCGGGTTTATCCACGCTACAACAGCGACCACTGCGAACTTGATCATTCCAGGTGCCGTGGGTAGTGGTCCGATAAGGTCAATGCCCCATTTGGCGAAGGGCCACGGGCTGTATATCGATGCGAGCTCCTCTGGGGCCACCCTGATTTTTGGCGCGAAGACCTGACACCTTTTGCAATCTTTAGCAAAGTTGAGAGCATCTTGTTTCAGTGTTAACCAGAAATAGCCCTGTCCCAGGACCTTGTGGGCGATTGAGTGCCCTCCAGCGTGGTTACAACATACCCCTTCATGAATCTCCTTTATGATCTCTTTACCAACCTCGGGGGTTACACATTTTAGCAAAGGGATGGTAAAACCCCACTTGTACAGTTGGTTATCGACGATCGTATATCGGCCTGCCCTCAGTTGAAGTGGGCGGGCCTCGACCTTATCGGTGGGGAGCTCGCCGTCCTTAATGTACTTAATGATCTGACTCATCCAGGTTTCTTCCTCGATTACCATAGGTGCGACAAGGGCCGGACTGCCCGATGGGGCAGCGAGCTTGATTATGGTTATATCTGACATGTCGGCCGCTCCTTCAGATGTCGCCAACCGAGCTATAGCATCTGCTTGGGTGTTCTCCTTCCTAGGAATTTGGGATATCTCGACCTGCTTGAGCTTTTCGATCAAATTTTGGGCTATCTTGTGGTAAGCCATCATCCGTTCATTTCTCGCCTCGTACTCGCCCGTCATCTGGAAAGCTACCAGCTGAGAATCGCAAAAAACCTTAACGCGTTGCACCCCCATGGCCATGGCCATTTCTTGGACATTGATCAAGGCTTCGTACTCGGCCTCGTTGTTCGTCGCTTGGAAATCGAAATGGATTGCGGTTGTGAAAGATCTTCCTTCCGGGCTGACCAATATTATGCCTGCCCCAGCTCGGTCGCTGGTTACCGAACCATCCACATATAACTCCCAAGGTTGTTCCACGACATTCTCCCGTTTGGTCGGAAAAGTCAATTCCACGAGGAAATCCGCCAACGCTTGTGCCTTTATTACCGTCCGGGGTGCGTATGTGATGCCGAACTGCCCGATCTCCACCGACCACTTGAGGCATCTTCCTGCGGTATCTGGCCAATGGAGTATTTGCCGCAAGAGTAACGAGGTCAGGACCTCGACATGGTGGTTGAAAAAATATGGCCGGAGCTTTCGGACGCTCATTACGAGCGAGTTGGCGAACTTCTCCAGAGGGGGGTATCTTAGCTCGGCGTCGTTCAAAGTCTGGCTCACAAAGTAGATCGGCAGATGGTCTTGCCCCTCAGCCCGGACCAATATGGCGCTTAGCGCGGTCTCCGAGGCCGCCAAGTATAGGTAAAGTTTTTCCCCTGGGACGGGCTTCGCGAGAATCTGCGCGTTTGATAGGTAATCTTTTATGTTTTCGAACGCGAGCTGGCTTTGAGTTGTCCACTTGAACTTCCCCTTTCTGATTGTATCAAAGAAAGGTTTACATTTGTCCCCCATCCGCGAGATAAAACGATTTAGAGCGGCCAACCGCCCTGTCAACCTCTGAACTTCCTTGATGTTCTGTGGTGCTCTCATGTCGATCATGTCCTAGATCTTGGTCGGGTTCACCTCAATCCCGCGATAGCTCACCATATGCCACAAGAACTTTCCGGACTCCACTCCAAAGTTGCACTTCTTGTGGTTCAATTTCATCTTATATCGCCTTAAGATGTCGAAGGCCTGGGCGAGGTACCCCAAATGGTACTCTCTTCTCTTGCTTTTAACCACCAGATCATCGATATACACCTCCATGGTCTTGCCAATTTGGTCCGCAAACATGCGATTGACCAACCTCTGATACGTTGCCCCGGCATTCTTCAGACCAAAAGGCATGCGCTTCCAGCAGTAGATGTTCTTTTCTGTCAGAAAAGCAGTGTGATTTTGGTCGTCTCTGTGCATGGCTATTTGGTTGTAGCCCGCGAATGCATCCATGACGACATCACCTCGTGCCCCGCCGTATTGTCGATCAGGTGGTCGATGTGCGGTATGGGGAAATGATCTTTGGGGCAAGCGTCGTTTAGATCCGTAAAATCAATGAACAACCTCCATGAGTTGTTCACCTTTTTTACCAACACCGCATTCGCTACCCATTGAGGCTTATCAGCTTGCTCGATTAGCTGGTTATCTAGGAGCTTCTTAACCTCCTCGGCCAGGACCGCATATTTCTCAGGACCAAACTTCATTCTCTTCTGCGAGACTGGTTTCTTTGAGGGATCGATGTGAAGCTGATGGCAAGCGATCTCGGGATCTATCCCGACCATATCGCTGTGGGACCAGGCAAAAACATCCAAGTTGGCTTTCAGGAACTCGATCACCTGACTTTGCATTTCGGGACTCAGGGTGGTCCCGATGATCACTTCCATCTCGGGCCGAGATTCGCTAACCGGTACTCTCTCGAGCTCTTCCACCGGTGTAGCTCGTTGCCCTTTTGCCCATCGTGGGTTGTCAACAGGCTCGTAACCTATTCTGGGCTCGAGATTGGCCACTTCCTCAATGTCGGCGACTTTCATTCTTTTGTTGGGAATGTTTGTTGGTGGTGAGGTCGGGTTGTTGGGATAGTCTTTTGTCACCACCATAATTGCCCCCGTCCAGAGGATCGCCATGGTTGCGCCTAGCTCAGCGTCGACCTGTAACAAACATCCTCAAGACATTGCCTGATTCCCTTTGATCGTTCCTACGGGCCCTCCCGGGGTTGGGAATTTGATGCAATAATAGTGGGCTGAGGTCGCTGCCCCGAATTTATGCTCGAAAGGTCTTCCCAGAAAACCGTTCCCGCGGCATTGTCGGGGAAAGGGGTCGCTGGCCGCAGGCCTTGGATTTGCCTGAGGCCGCTGTGGTTGTGGCTGATTGTTCGGGCATTTCTTCACGTAGTCATTTAACTTTCCGTCCTCATAAAGCTTCCATAATTGTCGGAGTAGATCACGACATTCACTGGTGTTGTGTCCGATGCTCTTCTGGTAGTGGCAGTATTTGTTGGGATTCATCTTTCCATTTTCCTTTGTGATTTTGCGGGGTTGATCTAGAAGTTTCTTGTCCTTGATTTGATCATAGACTTCGTTTGGAGTGGTGCTTAGTACCCCCAACAGCTTGACCTCGATTTCGCTGTTAAATGGCTTAAAGTTATTGGTCTTGCGATGGCCGCCACTTTTCTTATGTGAGCTCGCCTCTCCTATCACAGGCTTCTTTACCTCGCTCTCTTGGACTTGCTCCCCCAAGCGCATGGCCATCATCTCAGTCCGGCTAATGTGATTTCCTGCCTTGTACCAGAATTCTGCATATGAACTCGAGTATTCCTTATGCATGAGCTTCCACAACTTAGTGTTGAATCGTAAGCCTCGAACACCTCCCATTACTTTGACCTCATCTCCCATGGGTTTGCCGCCTAGGAGAAAGTTATTGACTCTCTCGATGTAGTCTCGGTCCGACTCCGCGGGACCCTGCTGAATGGTCGCGAAGAGTTGTTTCGTTGGTTGCCTTGGGGCCAAGGTGACGAAATGGTTAAGGAAAAGACCGGCGAGCTGGTGGAAGGACTCGATGGAGCTCAGAGTCAGAGATTTGAACCACCTATAAGCCTGGTCGCCTAGAGTAAGAGGGAAAAGTCGACACTGTGTCGCATCCGTGGCCCCCATGGAAACCATGTGGTCGGAGAACTTCCCTAGATGGATGGTCGGGTTGGAGTCCCCATTATACTGATTGATCATGGTCGTGTTGATTTTGACCTGTGTCGGGGCATAGACAATGACCGGGACTAAGGGCGATATCGGGACGAGCACCGATGTCGCGGGTCTTTCTTGCTGATATAATCGATCCTGCAGCTTCTTGAGAGTTTCTTTGATGGCCTCGAGCTGCTCATTTCCATGGTTAGGAGGTCGATGAGATGCTCGTGGACCTAAACGAGATAGTATCGAGGCCTTCGGCCCCTCGTTCCTTCAACCTTGGAAATCCTCTACCTCGAAAGAGGTTTCCAAGTTACGCCGGATTGTGAAGGAATCGGCCCTGGATTCGTTCTGGCTTTCGTGGCGCGTGGCTGCCCAATCTCTCAAAGACGGACTCAGATTGCCGCGGTTGTGGGAAACTTCCTCTGAGAGGGGAGGGAGTTTTTTCCCGAGGACTCTGGGCACGGTGTGCCCCGCCGGACTCCCTCGTCGTGTGATTGGTCTTCGCTGGTCTGTGCCTGGGTCGGGAGTTTTCGTCCATCTTCCTCTTTCCCCAGGACCCAAAAAGGCGGTGGAACTCGGCTCGCCGATGTGGCCCGCTATGCTCGCCAGCGAGGTCGCGCTGTCGCCGCCGGAGGATTTTCATAGCCTCCCTGAGATCCTCCGAAGTTTTGATGTTGGCCAAGTTCTTGAGGGGACCTTCATTGCTGGAAGTGGCCTCCTCTGGCCGGCCGGAAGCCTGCATCCCCGTGGATGCCATGGCAAGGCTTCGAGTATGATGAGGATATAAAGATTCGAATGGGATTGTTGAAGATTTGAAGATTCGAAAAGGTGTGTTAATAGAAAATCTGGAAAAATTCTAGTGAAGAACCCTCATTCTAGCGCCAATTGTTGATACCAAAAATATGAAATGATGATTAAGGCATTGATGTGGCTATGATTCGCATCAAACTATTTATGATTTGGAGTGGGTGAGAATTAATGAGGAACAAAGGGAATGTTCCTCATTAATGTGATGATGATGTGCTTTTATGTTTAAAGATTTGAATGTAAGAAAGCAATATATTGCAAGAGGATTTGGGCCAAAGGCCTTTTTTTTTTGCTAATAAAGTCTTTCTATTGAATGTGAATGTTGGAACCCTTTAATGAGCCTTAATTACATGTATTTATACTACAAACCCTTGGGGTGTAGCCCCTCTAGGGGCCTAGGACCTAGACATTTAATGATATGCAGGGTGCATTAAATGATGCCGGCTCTGGATACTGGGTAGCGTGTTCGGGCGAGGAGATAGGGCGATGTTGGGAAATTTATAGTTTTGATGAAAGTTCCAACAACACATGTAATAGGACCAGTCAGACCTGTTAGCTGACTGATGTTTATATTACCTGCATAGGAGACCAGTTGATAATTACTGTATAGAACAACTGATGTAATAGATAGGTCACATATTGAGGGGGAACTCAATATGTATAGGTCAGATCTGAAGACTCAAAGAACAAGCTGATATCCGACAGGCCGGAACGCTAGAAAAGAACAGAAGATCAGATCGATCTGATCTAGTCAGATATCTCAGCTGAAGTCATGAAGCTCAAACTCAGGATACTCAAAGATCAGACCAGAAGACCTACATCAGCCGGGTCTGCTAGTTGAAGCTAAGTCAATCGGCATCTGAAGACTCTATCAGGTAGACTGATCAGTTCAGACTGATCAGGTCAGCTCACCAGTGAAATCTGATGTTTCACCTGATCATACGTCTATGATCTGAACAAGAAGAATGTCAAGCTTAGTTGGAGGAACAACACTGAAAAGTAAGTCTGCTATCCAATAAGAACAAGACACGATGATCGGAGCCAATCAATTGCGGATTTGATTTTTGCCTCTCTCAGAACGGCTACAAAGTACAAATTCACGCTTTTCGCCATGCCGCTCCTCGGTTAGTCACATCAAGCTCAAGAAGTCTACCAAATATAGCACGAAGTTCAAATTGCTCTCCAAGGGCTCTTTGATTTCAAGGTCTATATATATGGGATTACACTTTAGAGTGAGATACGGAAATAACGAACAAAAAAACGCTGAACAATCAAGAAGCTCAAGCTAATTTCAGATTTCCGCACAAGAACACGATCTAGAAGAATATTTTTATTAAGTGTTCATCCCATAAGTTCTTAGCATAGAAATCTTTTCATCTAGTTGATTAGGCTACTTATACTGTGAAAAGATTTCATAGTTGGAACCTCAACAATCTTACCCAAAACCCCCAAGTTAGGTTAAGTTGTTTAGCAAGATTTCGGACTAGGGTTTCTAGTTAGAGATTTACGGGATCGGTTGAGTGTGAACTCTTTAAACATCTAGTTGGTGTCTTGTGTTGGACTTACACATAAAACAAAGTCCATTTGGTTAAGTCGGTGCCCTTTTTGATAGGGAAGAGTGGGCGTAGGATCGGGTTTGTCCGAACCACTATAAATCTTGTGTGCCACTACCGCTTTGATTAACTGCTCACATAATCGCACACAACCTTTAAAAGCGCATACATATTCCAAGTTGAGATCAACTTAGCACCAAGCTTCGATCTGATCATACTGACACTTCATCAACCGATTAAAAGATTAATCTTGGAATCTGATTTATCAAAACTGGTTTTTCACATGGGTAAAACTTAAGCTTCCGCACACATCAGTTAAACTGATAGTTACCGAACCGATCCGCTTGAGCGATCAAGAAGTTGGTTATCACTTAAATCGATTCACTCGCGACTCGATCAAAGCTAATCGCCTCACACCGATCTGACGAAAAAGTTTTTTAAGTCTATTCACCCTCCCTCTAGACTTACGCCCTCACTAAACCCGCTCAGGACCTACAAGTGGTATCGAGTTGTTGGTTCTACGCACCCATCGACTCTGTGTATCATCGATTCTTGAGGAAGAATCTTTGTGGTCAATCGAATCGATCTTGAAAAACCATTTTTAAAACTCATTCATTTTCCAAAATCACTTTCGGATGGATAACACCTCGGTATGTATCATGATCTGCAAGTTCTCAATCGATGAGTATCAGATTGGGCCATATATATGTCCAACCATCTAGGCTCAATCAATTGGGAGAATGATGGAAGTCATCGAAAGAGGACCCATCATCATTTATTACGACAACCCCAGCGATCGGAGGAGATACAGACTTTGCCCCGGAAGTCTTGTACGAAAAAGCCCAGCCTTGATGGATGCAGAAGAGAGGAAACTGCATACTCTAGATACTATCGCAAGGCATATTATCATGAAAACAATGGATAAGGTCACCAAAGAAAAGATTAAGTATCTCAAATCAAGAAAAAGCAATGTGGGATACTCGGCCAAAATATCGCGAGGAAATGAACAGATAAAAAAGACGGTAGCCTACAAGCCGAACCGGTGAAGTTCGAGAAAAAGATGTCGCCAACTAAACCATCAACGAACTCGATGGAAGAATTACAATGTCTATAAACAAGCCGAGAACTTGGTAGAGATGTCCGATAAAGATATCAACTACAAAATTCTAAGGTCTCTCACCAAGAAGTGGGATATGAAGGTCACGGTGATCAAGGATTGCCAAGACATCTCAAAAATGAAGCCAAGAAGCTTGTTCTTGAGCCTTAAAGCTCACGAGTTCGATTTGATTGAGAGAGGACAAGCGGATGAAGATGAGGTGCCCGCCAAGCCTCAACTTCAAAATCGATTGCTTTTAAGGCAACCAAAGAAGAGAATCGAAGGCCAACGAACCTGTTGGGAATATAGTGAGTCGAAGCGAGCAGATCGCTTACGCTACCGTAAAAGCTTGAGAAATCAAACGTCCAACTTGGTAAGTATCGAAGATTCTATAAGGACTATCAACATAGCCGAGGATTTAGATAGGAGATCAGCCCAACAGATCTCCGTGAAGAACCGCATCCGATGATCGGGCGGATCACAGAGATGAAAGGAAAAGAGATAGTCGACGGAGGAAGGAAGAGATAACCAATCGATAGAAGAAGCTCGTACTACTATCGAAGGGAAATCACCCGATAGGTCATACAGACGGAGTGATTCACCGAAGGAAAGGAACGGTGGATCAAGGAGCGTGTTTCAACCGTGAGAAGCCAGTCACTATAAGCAGACGCCTGCACTGGACGCCAAGAGAAAGGGAAGAAAAGAGGAATGTAAGAGAGCAACGTTATAAAGACAAAAGAGCCATGGTTGCCGATACATCAGAATCGACGATTCCTATCGCCCTCCGAGGACTCGATACTCCTCTCAGAAAGACTTCGCCTTTGACAAGAAAAGGTGTTGACTTCTATGAAAATGAAGATCGATATTCTCTTTAGACGATGATGAGATCTCGCCTGGCGGCCGGGGAGGACCAATCTGAGGTAACCTCCAAACCTCGCTTGCTTTAAGCTTTACACTGCTATCATTAGCACACACCGGGGAGATCGACCTGCAGCTTTCTCTACTCGAGCAATTGCTTGAGGATCTCTCAAATGCAAGAGACACTTATGCTATAGTGGAAGTTTAAAAATGATAAGTCGAGGACCGTAAATAATCGACTTTTGCTAAAGAAAATGATCTATGTAAAGCCTCCGAACTTAGATCACCAAACCGCTCGGAAGGCAACCGAGAATTTAAAATTCTCGGTTAAAACTTCGATCGGAGAGAAGCAGATCAAAGATCACCGGCATTAACAAAAACAAAGTTCGATGACTTCAAAATCCTACAAGCAAAATTCGATGAGCTGTTCCAAAAGCATGAAAGTCTAAAATCATCTGAGGATAATCTGCGTAAGAAAATGGAGGTTTTTTCAAAATCATCTAAAACCGCTCAAGACATGAACGCCTATTTTCGAACAACGATTAATAAGAAGGACTTGGCTATGACAACCCTTCCACATCCTCAAAAGCCCCGGCTGATTCATCTCAAAAAGGTGTATTCAGACGAGTTTCTGACAAAGATACATCAAAAGCCAAATATGTATCTAATAAGGGAAAAGGACCATTGAGCGGTAAGGCGGTAAACTGGTGCCTGGGGAACAGTAAATGGACCCCAACCGGTAAAGCATCACCGAGAAATCAACAAAGAACCCGTTCTTCTCAAGAAACCTCAACCTAATCAACAGTCGAAATCGAAAAAGACAACCTGTAAAAGGGAAGTACAATCTGAGGCCCAATCAAGGTCAGCTGCCTAATAAGCATGCTTCAGGTAAACTGCAAAAACCACCTATGCCTAAAAGATATGAATCTTTTAATGGTAGCAATCGCACCTACCCCTATAATCGTCAATCTAGGGTCACAAGACCAACCACAATCGGATAAGAAGAAGACAAAAGAAAAAGGAAAATCCCAAATTTTCTAATTCATCCAAGGTTCACACTAATAATCATACAAAACAAAAAGATATAAAGAGATGTATGATTATGTTGACAGTATGGGAGACAAATCAGCCTTCTTCGATCTAACCGATCACAATAGAAGTGCTCTCTGTTTGTATGGCTTCCCAAAAACTAATCCTAACCCCTCGGACCCAATCCAAAAGGGGTACCTAAAGCCCGATCCGATTGCGGTGTTCGCGTGGGTCCGCCAACAAAGGAGGTGTGCAAGCAACTATCCGGGTACATCGATAGTGGATGCTCAAGGCACATGACCGAAGCAAACATCTCCTCGGCTCTTACATAGAATGAAAAGGCCCGCGTGTACTCTTTTCGGTGATGATAACTTTGGCTATACCAAAGGATTTGGAACCTTAGAGAATGACGATGTACAAGTAACCGAGTCTCGTATGTCAAAGGTCTAAAGCACAACCTATTATCGGTTTCACAATTCTGCGACAACGGATTCAAGTTGAGTTCTCTCTTGATCAATGCAATATCAAGAATCGAGCCACTCAATAGATTTTTGCTAATCGTTCAAGGAAAGGGACGATCTACACAAATGATTGGAAATAGTTGCCCAAGAAATGCATGCCTAATTGTCAAGAGTTCCAAAAGTAGCGATTGGCTCTGCACAAAAAGAATGAGCCATCCCGAACTTTAAAACTCTTAACAAAATAAAGCAAGGATGTCTCTAGTAGAAGGACTTCCGAATGAAGTATTTTCAAAGGATCGGACATGTCTTGCATGTCGAAAAGGAAAACAGTCAAAGCTTCATTCAAGGGAATTCGGAATGACCGGCATCCAAATCTTCGTATCGCAAATGCTTCATATGGATCTATTCGGACCGATTACACCATCGATCTCAATGGACGAAATATACTCTAGTAATCGTGGATGATTATTCCAAGTTTACAGGTTATATTCTTACACAAGAAGAATGAGATGACTACGAAGATACCCGAAATTTCTAAAACGATTACAAAATGAGAAGGGTGTCGATTGTAGTAAAAATCGACGATAAAGGTACGCAATTTACGAACTCTTTTATTATTGATTTTTGCTCTAAGTTTGGTATCTGAAAGATGAAACATCACCGCGAGAACGCCTCAACAAAATGGAGTAAATTTGAGCGGAGAACGAACTCTCAAAGAAGTTCGCCGCACAATGTTAGTCAACATGCGATACTGCCGTTTACTGGCGAATAATCAACACCGCATGCCATACTCGTAATGATGTCTTCGACTAAGGCTCACTACAAAACACCCTATGAACTGTGGAAGGACGAAAAAACCTCGTGTCTCTTACTTCCATGTTTTTTTGGTGTAAAGTGCTTCATACACAACAACAATGGGAAGAGTCATTTGAAGACTTTTGAAGCCAAGTCGATGAGGGTATATTTCTAGGATATTCCTCATCTAGCAAAGCTTTCGTGGTCTACAACAAAACGAACCCTACTTGGGAAGAAACATCTCATGTAGTCTTTGATGAAGCATCTTCCCGATCAAGAGAAATCTCTGCAGAAACAAGATGTACCGATCAACAAGAACCGATGTTCGAAAATGGATCACCTAACGATCAAGGAAAAAGAATCGAAACCGTAACGATATACATTCCGTATCTAGTCGATTCACCGATCATTCAGATCCTAAGGTACGAAAAAAGCGCCGATGAAGAAGCCGATACAAATGAGATAAAGATCAACCGAACCATCCGGGTTCGGGGGAACATCTGAAGTTCCCACGAATGACATCGACACATGATGAGTCCAACATCAGCTGAGACTTGTTCTTATCAAGTGGATCATAACTCTGCACCACTCCCAATCGCTAGTAATGAAATTTTATCAGAAACGGACGATGATCTCCAAAACGCAAATCAGAACAGAAGGACCTGGATAACCAGTCATCCAACTGATCTGATAATCGGAGACCCATCTGATAAAGTTAAAACTAGATTTCAGATTGGTGAAAGTGCCATGTATTGCTGTTATCTGTCTATGAAGGAACCAACAACAATAGAGGAAGCTCTACAAGACGCAAGCTGGATCCTAGCCATGCAGGAAGAGCTGGAACAGTTCGACAGAAATCAAGTTTGGGAACTGATAGACAGACCAAGTCATCAAGACGTCATTGGCACGAAGTGGGTATTCAAGAACAAGAGAGATGAGAAAAACGTCATCACCAGAAATAAGGCAAGACTTGTTGCTAAGGGGTATTCACAATCAGAAGGAATTGATTATGATGAGACCTTTGCACCAGTCTTGCCTAGAAGCCATTCGGCTGTTCCTGGCGTATGCTTCCCACAGAGGGTTCACTGTGTATCAGATGGACGTAAAGAGTGCTTTCTTAAACGGGGTACTAGCAGAGGAAGTTTATGTCGAACAACCTCCAGGCTTTGAAAAGGGCAACCAAGTGTACCGCTTTAGAAAAAGCTCTCTATGGCTCAAAACAAGCTCCTCGAGCTTGGTATGATACACTCTCTCGCCTCTTGATCAATAGTGGGTTCACTAAAGGAACGAAGGGACGTAACCTTATTCGAGAATAGAAGATGGAAAAGATATTCGATGGTTCGGATCACGTAGACGACATCATCTTCGGATCTCCTAACAAGAGTCTATGTGAAAGATTCAGCAAACTGATGCAAGGGAAATTCGAGATGTCCATGATGGGTCAGATGAATTACTTTCTGGGTCTTCAAGTAAAGCAAAGTGCGTAAGGATATTCATCTCGCCAAGCAAAATATACTAGGAATTTATTGGCTAAGTTTGGAGTTCAAAATTGTAAGGAAGCCAAAAATTCCTATGATGACCGGATTCAAGATGGATCCGTATGAGGATGGTCGAAAAACAAATCGGAAGAATATAGGGCTCTCATTGGATCTCTACTATACCGATTTGCCAAATAGACCGGATATAACCTTCGCAGAGGTGTGTATGTGCGATTTTCGCAAATCCAATGATAAGTCACCTAGAAAGCGACTAAGCGGATTCTTAAGTATCTGAAGGGGCGGTAAATCTTGGTTTATTTTACCCATCGATGATAATCTAGAGCTTAGTGGGTATTCGATTACGATTATGGAGGTTGCAAAATTGATGAAAATCCACCTCGAGAACATGTCGGTTCTTAGGAAGTAAAAGCGATCTCGTGGTTTTCAAAGAAGCAGACATCAGTTGCGACATCTACTACTGAAGGCGAGAATATATGGTCGCAGGAAGTCATTGTTCCCAATCGCTTCTGGCTTAGTCGGCGGTGAGGGATTATAACATTGAAGCTAACAATGTACCTATTTTCTTCGTGATGATATAGTAGTCTTTGCAATCACTCGTAATCCCGTTCTACACACAAGATGCAAGCATGTGGATGTCGACACCATTTTATAAGAGATCATGTTGAAAAGAAGAATATCGAATGGAAAAGATTCATAATTGACATACGTAAAATGATATTCTAACCAAGCCACTAGCTGAGATCAGATTCAGAGAATTATGCAATGAGCTAGGACTTCTGGATCTTGGAGAAAATGCACCTAAAATGTTTGACGGAATGATCTCCAGAACCAGCTGGTTAAGAGACTAACCAGGTTGAAAGAAATCAGTTGAGTTTGGTATCTCAACTGATCAGAAGATCAGTCAAGGAACTGATGTGAGAAATCGATCAGATCTACAGGATTATCAGGATTAAAGGAACTGATCAGATTTAAGGTTTATCAGATTAAAGGAAACACTCATTTTAAAAAGGAATATCTGATTAAATCAGTTGGGTTATTTTACATCTTTATGAGTCGATTAAGCTGATATTCAAACAAGCAAGATTTACAAGTGATATTCACAAGACTAAAGCTTAAAATCGCATAAAGATACAGGAATTTTACACAAACAATGGAATAATAGAACTTTTCATTGATAAAGACCCGAAGGTCAGGTTACATTACAAGATACAAGTACAAAGGACCCGGAGGTCAGTACATTAGTAATAACCAAAAACCCTAACCCTAAACCCCAAATCTATAACCCTAAACCCTCATCCTAACCCAAGTGGAGCAGGGAGAGAGAGAGATTTTAATCTGAAGCTCTCATTTTCCCCCACTTAACAAGGATGAGAGAGGCTTTAAAGAAAAGAATATATCAAGGCGCTCGCAGAGGCTGAAGATCAAGAAAAATGGAGCGACAGCGGCCTTGATAGGATTTTTAAGCCAGGAGAAGGAAGAGTCAGTGGGCTCTCCAGCTGTTAAATGGTGTGGTTATATGCGAAGATCAGTTGTTGACTGATCAAGATCGCATATCGAACCATACGCTCATTTTCGACTAAGTCTGTTGATGGTAGTTACGCCATAACGATAGACACACAAGGTGCATACTGTTAGGAGAAGTGTCTTCTCGGGTTGCAACAAAGAGTTCGCCCCATGGTGGTAGAGAAGCTTTGCAACAATCGTATGTGAAATCTTTGACGATAAACGAAAAACAAAGAATAAGGGGACGCAAAGGGTTGATTTGAGAAGTCAATTCATTGAAAAAGGGGTAAAAAATATTTGCTTTAATTTTTAACCGGAAATAAGGGTTCACCAGGATACATGATTTTACAAAGAAAATAAGTATGGTGAATGGGTTATGTTGTGTAAAATAATTGGTCCAATTTATAGAGGCCAAGCAAGGGTGCAAATGCAAATTCAAGTTTTCAAAACCTTTTAGAGAAATCTGCACCAAAAGGACAGCGTGTAGGAATCACGCGACTGATAATTGGATAAATTTACGGCGGATTGACATATCGAAAGATTCAGACGATAATTACGCATGTCAAATCGCGCCAACTTAGGGAATAGAGACTACTATTCTAGACTAAGTTTTGGCGGTAACACTTATTCCAAGAATTGACTTGATCTGAGAAGAATCAGATTAGGTCAATCAAAATCTGATACATTCGAAGCTGATCAGATAAGGAAGATCAGCTGAGCTTAAAACCACAAAAATCAGATGCATCAGTCTATGGGAAAAACAGAAATATCAGTTGAAGGGGGAACTTCAACTAATAAAGGAGGATCAGAAGGAAATCAGACGTATTCAAGGAAGATCAGTTGAGCTCGAAACCTCAACAAATCAGATGCAAGTGAAGAAGATCAGTTAAAAGGATCAGTTGGGAAATTTTAAGGCTTAGGCAGAATACTAAGATCAACAAGTGAAATCAACATGGACAAGTAGTATTGATCGACACAATATCGACCAACCAGATCGCTTTTCTTTTCTCTTGTTCTTTACTTATTTATCGGATCTTATCGGATATTGTTTACCTTTATCGTACCCATTATCCGTGTGGACGTATTCTCTGCAAATCATTTAATGCGGACGTGGGGTACATGTATTAACTGCTATTAAACGTGCTTTTAAAATCCAAAAGTTTTTCGTACGTGCCTTTCCTGACCCTACGATCAAAACCGCTTAATCTGGAGCGTTTAATCTTTTCAAACGGTTGATCTTCAAAATCGTGTCTTCTTCTTCCCTCCTCGTCTTTATAAAGTTCATCAAAAACAGACCTGAGTTTTCCATTTCACAAACTTGCGATCTATTCTCTGAAAACTCCAGATTACTCCTCTCAGATTCAAAGTGTTTTCCTAAGTTTCAAAATCATCTTTTCGAAAAACAGAATCTGGTAATATATGTTTATTTGATGCTTCTTTGTAAATCCTTTGATCTTAAATGTTTCTACTGTGTTATGCTTTATTGCTTCTTAGTTTCCGCCTGTGTGATATTCTTTGTATTAATGCACAACTCTCTAACCAAATCTATCTTATCTGTAGATTGTGGATGATCACTTACGGTATGGGCAAAATTATGTGCAACTATGCGAATCCCGACAAAAAGGATCGCGGATGATAAGTTCGTCTGCAGTTCAATATCACTCGATCCTAATCCATGGAGGTCGAGCAAATTCTTAGAAAAGGTGCCTTGAAAAATTTTTATTTTGCTCATCGCGAATCCAAAGATGCAAAGATGAAGCTCTAGAATTCCTAAGGAATTTAAGAGTAGATACGGATGCTCCAGAGAAGAAGCTACTTTTCGGCAAATCCAAAGCGAAGAAATCGACCGACGAATCGCGACATAACCCGTCTGTTCACCTTTCCCAAAAGGACGGATCTCACCGCCCCATTACTGGGAGACCAAGACGAAATGATCGAAAAAGAGTTTTTTTAGAGAGGGTCCGACAAACATCATACTTCAGTTTTGTCGTGCCAATGCTCAAGCGAAAATACCGATTGTTGTTTGACATATTGTCAAAAACAATAATGGGTATTGCATTCAGCCCGTATGCTATTACATCACAAATCATGCAAAGATGGCCGCAATAATTGATGAAGCGAAGAACATCAATTGCACGGGTTCTCAAGGCCATTCTCGCTCCGGGAACATGACAAATTTGGAGTAGATGAGTGGAGGCGGTGTGTGTCCGACAAAGAAGATCAAGAATCTCAACAAGGTTGCGTTTATCCTCCAAGATAAATTGCCAAAGGCCAAATGGGAACAGAATGGACCAAGGCCTATAAAGGCTTTCTCCGCGATCACTTGGTCATTTTTTGGCCAACGGACGATGATATCGATCGAATTCCCCCAAAATCCAAGAAAGGAAAAAGGCAAGAAGGCAACTTCTTCTCGCACCAGATCTTGGCGAATCAACTCAAACCGGTGAAGGACCCCCGAAGGCCCACCAGATGCCCCCAAGAAGAAGAAAAGAAAATTGGTAAAGGCCCGGGAGAAGAGGTCAAGAAGCGCGAAGCAAGCTCCCATGACTCGATGTTAGAAGATGAGTCGATGAAGAAGAAGCGAGCTGCAATGTCTGTTGCACCACAAAAATCGTGAAGCATCGACAGGCAGCCGCTCAAGCCGAGAGCTCGCCAGATCACTCGAGGAAGAAGCACAAACCGATCAATCTCCTTCTCCTCAAGCTCCAACCGCCCCACCGCCGAATAACGGCCATTTGAAAGCATGTCTCTCCTATCCTCCACTGCTTCACAACTCCGAAATCGCGTGATTCGCAAACTGTAAAAGCTTACCTTGCTAGGAAATGAAGCACTGCTTCCACAAAGCCAGAACCTCTCGCAGTCGAAACCAATCACCAACTTCCGTCAACTCAAGCACAACCGAACCTTCTATACCTCATCAAATTGAATGCGGACCGACAATCCTCGAGTCCAGATCAACAAAGATCATAACGGGAAAGTGATCGAGAATGCGAATCGAAAAGAGAGATTGATGAGTCAGATCCGAATCGGGTCGCCTAACCCGCCATAAGAGAGGAAGTTTTGGAGATCCTCACCGAGAGATCTTCGACTAAAAAGCTTCTCGCACTTCATAATAATTATAGAACAGATGGGCGGTGCGTATGAGTTTGCAGACTTCGATTTCGACATGAGGAAATCAGCAAAAGTGGGATCACCACCGAAATATAATCGCAAAAATCTGTTAAAGCTCGATCCACAGAAGCTAGGGTTGCTTTAACAGATTTAATCGAGATCGCGACAAAACTCCCCAAGCAGATGCCACCATGAAGGATGCAGAGTCGCCGATGATAGTGGGACCGTGTCCGCAGCTTCATGACCAACCACCGGAGGCACAAACAATCGAACCGGATCAAGTGACAACTAACGCTTCCAACATCACACGCCACTATTGATCAACTTCGGAGATCGATCTTGTCTCAACGATCTCCCGAGAGAAGAAGTTGAGGGACTAATAGTCGATCAAAGGCGAATTGCCATCAACGAAATAAAAGATCAAAGGAAACAACCATTTCCCACATTGGGGCAATCAAAGATCGGTTCTCCCAAATCAGGTCCCATCAAGGTACCGAATCGATAAAAACTGTTGATGCCAAATCGACTCAAGTGGATAAACAACAAGTTTTTTTTAAATTGCTCATCGACACGCCACAACCGACAGAAGAGAAACTTGACAAGCTAATCACAACACTCTCTACTGCTATGGAATCTGTCAAGACGGAGCTGATAACAACAATTCACAATCTAATTGCTCAACCTCAAGGCATATATTTGCGAGATCTCAACAAGACGATCGCGATCAACTTTTGGTTCTCGACCTCCCACTCACTACTTCTTTTTGATCAAACCAAAAAGGGGGAAGGACAGAGTGAGAAACCAACCGATGAAGGGACATCACAAACTCGAGAAGAACGACCCGGCCAGATCTGACATGCATGACAAAAATATTTGGTGAAAAGATGTCCAGAGAGCGGAAAGCGTAAGAAGCCCAAAATGCCAAGAAGAAAGAAGGGCAGAAAAAATGACAGAGGCAGAAAATCTGAAGAAGAAATTCAATTTGAGAGTGAAGAAAGGAAGGGCTGGAAAATCCGTACCAGAACCTAAGCTGCCAGCAAGAGTTGATGAGATCATCCCAAAAACAAGTGCCGCATGCTAAGAAATTTGAGGAATGGAACAAGATCGAAGTGAATGGCTTCTGGATGCCTTTGTTCTTAATCTTGTCCCACAAGAAGAATCTCCTGATGAAGAATTCCTCAACTGGTTAGAGAATAAATACCCGGATTTTCTGAAGTATCTGGAGAATGAGGCCAAACTGATCAATGTAAAAATAACTCGCCAAGAGTATGATCATCTGGTGTACTCGAAGAAGGCAGATGGCTCATTCGACAGACTGGCATTTCAAAGATTCTACTTTGACATCCTTAGCAGAAACGCAAATAATTGATCCTCAGAAAACTGATGATGTCAAATGGAAACTTTATCAGATTTTCAACGTTCCTCAAGATCAAAGAGAGATGCCAGAAGGATACAAGCCCAAAGAGTGAAGAATCAGAAGACTACTCGATCACCGTATATTTTCAAACTTTTCTCGATGTAACATGTAATCATCATTCTTTAATGAGAAAAGTTTTTTTTTTTTTTCTGATCCTAAGACAATGTCTCATTGTCTTCTGATTACATGCTCTTAACTGTTCTATTTCTTATCAACTGTTTTGGTTTCTCTAAGTGTTTTGGTTTCATCAAAAAGGGGGAAATTGTTGGGAAATTTATAGTTTTGATGAAAGTTCCAACAACACATGTAATAGACCAAATGACACAATTAGGATGATGTTTATATTACCTCGTGATAGGAGACCAGTTGATAATTATTGATAGAACAACCGATGTAATAGATAGGTCACATATTGAGGGGAACTCAATATTTATAGGTCGATCTGAAGACTCAAAGAACAAGCTGATATCCGACATGAGCCGAAACGCTAGAAAAGAACAGAAGATCAGATCGATCTGATCTAGTCAGATATCTCAGCTGAAGTCATGACGCTCAAACTCAGGATACTCAAAGATCAGACCAGAAGACCTACATCAGCCGGGTCTGCTAGTTGAAGCTAAGTCAACCGGCATCTGAAGACTCTATCGAAGTAGATCGATCGATTCAGATCGATCGGTCACCACCAGTGAAATCGATGTTTCACCGATCATACGCCTATGATCCGAACAAGAAGAATGTCGAAGCTTAGTTGGAGGAACAAAGACCTTTGAAAAGTAAGTCTGCTATCCAATAAGAACAAGACACGATGATCGGAGCGGGCAATTCGGGGATTTGATTTTGCCTCTCTCAGAATTGGCAAAAGTACAAATTCACGCTTTTCGCCATGCCGTTCTCGGTTAGTCACATCAAGCCTGCAAGTCTACCAAACATAGCCTGAAGTTCAAATTGCTCTCCAACGGCTCTTTGATTTCAAGGTCTATATATATGGGATTACACTTTAGAGTGAGATACGGAAATAACGAACAAAAAACGCTGAACAATCAAGAAGCTCAAGCTAATTTCAGATTTCCGCACAAGAACACGATCTAGAAGAATATTTTTATTAAGTGTTCATCCCATAAGTTCTTAGCATAGAAATCTTTTCATCTAGCTGATTAGGCTACTTATACGCAAGAAAAGATTTCATAGTTGGAACCTCAACAATCTTACCCAAACCCCCAAGTTAGGTTAAGTTGTTTAGCAAGATTTCAGACTAGGGTTTCTAGTTCGATTTCCGGGATCGGTTGAGTGTGAACTCTTTAAACATCTAGTTGGTGTACTGTGTTGGACTTACACCATAAAACAAAGTCCAGTTGGTTAAGTCGGTGCCCCTTTGATAGGGAAGAGTGGGCGTAGGATCGGTTTGTCCGAACCACTATAAATCTTGTGTGCCCTTCTACGCTTTGATTAACTGCTCACATAATCGCACACAACCTTTAAAGCGCATACATATTCCAAGTTGAGATCAACTAGCACCAAGCTTCGATCTGATCATATTTCGACACTTCGTCAACCGATTAAAAAGATTAATCTTGGAATCGATTTATCAAAAACCGGTTTTTCACACGGGTAAAACTTAAGCTTCCGCATTTCATCGCTTAAATCGATAGTTACCGAATCGATCGCTTCAGCGACAAGAAGTTGGTTATCGACCAAACCGATTCACTTCGCACTCGATCAAAGTAAATCGCCCTCACCGATTCAGACGAAAAGTTTTTTAAGTCTATTCACCCTCCCTAGACTTTTCACTAAACCCGTCGGGACCTACAGCCCTTACTTTTCCTAGGGATTGCTCCTTTGGAGGTCGCTGCATCGCTATTCGAGGTCGCAAACACAACATCGAGGTCGCGATCCGACCACGCCCTTTTTGTTAGTAACTCGCTTTCAAATTTGTTTTCGAAGTCGAAAAATAGTTTCCCCTGCTTGGGGAAAGTCTTCTCGCCCGATTTTCTTCCCGAGGCTCGTAGGTCGCAGGCGCCGCCATTTGGGGACACGTGCACCCTGGTCATGAACCTGAGTCTTGTCGGTCAAAGGTCATCCAAATTTCGGGTGAGGCTAGATTTGGCCCCGACCTAAACACGGTTCTAATCCATTGTGCGAGCGACCCTTCCAGGTCGCTGAAAGGCAGAGTTAGGGTTTCCCGCTCAGAAATTATTTTGTCACAACACTGCCACACACATATATATATATATATATATATATATATATGTATATTAATACTTTATATATAAATTTGTATTTTTATTAATATATATTCATATTATTATATTTGTATGCATATAGATTTAATGTGTTATTTTTAAGTAATAGATAAAAACTAAATGTTATTTTAGATAATTTTATGTTTTTATTTGGATTATTTAATGTTAAAATTTATATTTTTTGTATTTCAAAAATAATTTGTGAATAATTAGGGCAGGTAGGTTTTGGCGAGTCCTGGACCCTTTATTTTTGGGGCAATTACTATTAGGTGACATTTATAAAACATCTTTATTCTAAGATCCACTACTTTTTTAATCCTTACTCTAAGGTGCGAAAATTGGACCAAAATATCTAAATTGCCCTTATGTATAAAATAATGTGTAGATTTTGGATTTTAAATTTTAATGATTTTTTTTATTTATATGTCCTTTTATTAGTTTTTTTAGAAATAAAATATTAATAAAAAAAATTGTATATTTCAGATTTTAAATTTTACTAATTTTTTTAATTAACTGTAATTTTATTTAATATTAGTCAAAAAATTATGCACACTCGTAAAAAATTCTGCACACATAATTTATTTTTAATCATCTGTCCTTTTATTTAAAAATTCTGCACACCCCTAAAAAATTCTGCACACCCAATTTTTTTTAATCATCTGTCCTTTCAAAAAAAAAATATTCAGCATACCCGTAAAAAATTCTGCACACCCAATTTTTTTTTATCATCTGTCCTTCTATTTAAAATTCTGTACACCCGTAAAAAATTATGCACACCCTGTTTTTTTTAAATCATCTGTCTTTCTATTTAAAAATTCTGCACACCCCAATTTTTTTTAATCATTTGTCCTTTTATTTAATTAATTTTTTTCAGCAATAAAATATTAGCCCAAAAAAATTTTGCACACCCAAAAAAAATTATGCACACCTCAATTTCTTTTTAATCACTTGCTCTTTATATTTAAAAATTCTGCACACAAAAAAAAAATTTATGCACACCCCAATTTCTATTTAAAAATTCTGCACACCCAAAAAAAAATTATGCACAACCCAATTTCTTTTTAATCATTTGTTCTTTATATTTAAAAATTTTGCACACCCAAAAAATCTGCACACACGTAAAAAATAAATTTTGCACGCGAGTAAATAATTTTGTACACTCGTAAAAGAAGAATCTGCACACCCATAAAAAAAAATATGTACACTCATAAAAAATTTCGACACCCGTAATGAAATATTGAAATCCAAATGACACGTTGAAGCCGCACAAATAGCAACATAGATAGCAGAAATAAAACAAAAGTTCGATTTCATCAATTCAAGTCGTTGATTCAACTGAGAGGACCGAATTGCGGTAACTAAAATGGATGATGGAAAATTGGCGTTTTCAAGGAGCACTTCTAGGTAACATGTTGGAAGGAAAATAATAAAAATACATAAATAAAAATATGAGATCATCTTTAAAAAGATAACAGCATGACCATTCATCATATCAGGAAAGAATTAACATTTTTCCAGCATACATATATTAAGCCCTCATGCTAGGCCCGGACACGCCTCTCTCTACAATCGAACGAATCACCCACCACCAGGTCACGTTGCGAAAAACTCGACAGTTACCCATTATCGTGAAAAAAGAAATTCAAAATTTCAAACATCAAATCATCTCAATTGTCAACAATTAAAGCAGTACTGGACTCGAAATTAATCATTCCGCCATCTGCGAAGCTCCGATCGGAATTAAATAGCATGATATTTTTTATCAATACAGAATTATATATCTCTGCAGAAATCGTAATAAATACCTCCAGAACTACGAATTTGAAAGTTTCTTTCGTCACCTCAATCGATCCATTCTAGATCCACCTAGATCCGTTGTCATATCACCGATCCACCACCTGCTCACGCAGTGGCGACTCGGGCTCGAGGCACGACTGTGGGCGTCTACTTTTTTTTTTGGAAGGGGCGCAGCGACGGCGGCTTGGTTGTGTTTTGGGTGGCCCGAGGTGCGCGGCGGCGGTGGGATGGAAGAGATACAGACACGATTTGGTGTTTGGGTTTTGTGATTTGGTGTTGAGTGTGGGGTGGGGGGTGGATGGAGGGACGAATGAGTGCTGAAATAAAAAGGAAATTGAGTTATAATGTGAGGAGGGGTACAATTGTCCAATTTTACACCTAAGAGTATTACTAAAAAGTCTCAACACCTAATAGTAATACCTTATGTAAAATAATACTTTTCAGCAATTTTCCCTTTATTTTTTGGTGGGGCGGGTCTTAGTATAGGCAAAAACTGACCGAGACCCGCTCATTGTCATCCCTAGATGTCACTTTCAATTTTTATTTTGTACAAAATAACCCACAACGTTTTTTCTTTTAAAAAATGTGATTTAAATTAAAATTATTTTTGGAACAAAATACTCTAACTTAATTCTTTTAGTCGCGAGTGATGCGTAAAAAACGTACCTACACGTGAGATGTAGGATTAAACCTCTATTCTGGATCGGAGGTGGAAGTAGGATGGTCTGGATCGTCGAAAAAGCTCCAAATCTCTAGTAAAACAACCTAAAAACACGTCGGGGAGTTCTCGAAGCGGTGACTTCGACGCTCAAGTCAGAAAACCAAGAACGATTTTGAATTAAAGTTATATCAAAGTTATCATGTACATGCAAGGCTGAGAAAAAAAGTTTTTTGGTCCCATAACTTTCCTGTAATATGTTTTTAGTCCCAAAAATTGTAACTTTTCAATTTTGGTCCCATAACTATCTCGATTGTCCAATTTTGGTCCCATTTTCGATGAAAAACATAACATTTTGTCTTTTTTTAATCACACACAAGTCACATGCCGGTTAAAATTGGGGTTTCCCAAGCTCGTAGTTGATGTGGACGTTAAAAATTCATTTTTTCGCACTTGGGAGAAATTTTTGTAGGTCCGGAACGGGTTTTAGTGAGGCAGAAGTTTAAAGGGGAGGGGTGAATAAACTTCTGAAAATCTGAAACTTTTTCGTGAGATCAGGTGTGAAAGCAAGTTTCCTGATCAGAGTGCGAGTGAATCAGTATGGACTGATATCCAACTTACTGATCGCTTGAGAGTAGATTAGTTCGGTGTCTATCAGCTTAACTGATTGTGCGGAAGATAAGATTAACCCGGATAAAAACCAGTTTTTAAAATTAGATCCTAAGTTTACTGAAACAGATCAGATGTCGAAGTGCCAAACTGATCAGATCAGCTGCTTGATGCAAAACTGATCCATACTTAGAATATGCATGCAAGTTTGAATATCAGGTGTGTGTTTAAGTGTAAAACAGATAAATCACACAAGATTTATAGTGGTTCGGACAACTTGTCCTACGTCCACTCTTCCCTATCAGCAGGGGCACCAACTAAACCAACTGGACTTAAATTAATGTGTTAGTCCAACACAATACAACAGATGTTTCAAGAGTTCTCACTCAACCAATCCCAGAAATCAAGACTAGAAACCCTAGCTTGAGATCTTGCTAAACAAACTTAACCTAACACTTGGTTTGGGTATAAGATTTATGTTGTTCCAACTGGAATTCTATCCTATCTTCTGAGTAGCCTAAAGCTAAAGGATAAGAATTCAACTAAGAAACTATGGGATGAACACACTTAGAATAATCTTGAGTTCTTGGTGTTTTTGTGCGGAGATAGCTCGAGTTTGTGCTTGTGTATTATTTTCGTAACCTTATTCTGAAGGTTTGATCCCATATTTATAGACCTTGAAATCAAAGAGCCGTTGGAGAGCAATTTGAATTTCAGGCTATTTTTGGTAGTTTGCAGGGTGATTTGACGTGCTCAGGAAGGCCATGCCGTCTCCATGTATATTTATCCTTTGTAGCCATTTGCCCTGATACGCCATATCCTGCATTATTAGTTCCGTACATACGTGTCGAGTTCTTAGTGGCTAGCAAGTACACTGATTCGGTGCCTTGTAAAGCCAGCTAAGTTGACATTCTTCTTGTTTGATTTCCTTCGTATGTTTTGGATACGTAGGCAGGCTTATCACGTTTCTGACTTATCTTGATTTACTTATCAGTATCTTACTGATTAGGCTACCTTGAGTCTTCTGATATAGTTGTCTTAGCTTCAACTTTATCGACTCTTCTGATATCCTAGATAGAAAAGTCTTCTTGTTGCAGTGCCAATGTTCTTCTGATTTTTAGATATTCTGATCTTTGACATCTTCTGAACTAATCTTCTGATGGCTTCTGCTGATCTTGTCTTCTGATCTTCGCATCTGCTGATCTTGTCTTCTGATCTTCGCATCTGCTGATCTTGTCTTCTGTTCTTCGGCATTACTCTATACATATTGAGTTCCCCCTCAATATGTGACCTATTCTATTCCGTCAGCTGTCTAACATGTCCAGCTAGTTTCCTAACTCATCATCAGTCCACTAATAGGTTCGACTGGTCCTATTACAATTGTTTTGGAACTTCCATCAAAACTATAAATTTCCTTTTTTGATGGAACCAAAACATTAACTAGAAAGCATGCTGGACAGGTAATAATAGAATAGAGAAAAACAGTAAATCAGAAGACAAAGAGATTTTATCTTAAGATCGAAAAATAGAACATTTCATTGATATGGTATGAGGATTACAAGTACATGTCTGAAATATTCCTAATCTGATCTTACAAAAAGTCTTCTGATTTCTTCAGTCTCTTTCTTCTACAGGTATTCCACACATCTCGTAGAGCCTAGCCTTGACTGCTGCAACTTTGTCTTCTTCATAGATGTCATCCATTACTTCATGTTTAAGGTTGCATTGAAAACAATCTTGTCCACCTTCCCATCATGAGTCTTCTTGTACTCCATTACTTCAACTTCAGGTGCAACAGGAATGCAGCTTAGAATTTTTGCTTCTCTCATTATGCAGTCATAGAACGCTGGATGCTTGTTACTCAGCCAATTTCTAAACATTTCATCCTTGTCATCAATAATGGGAATGATCTGGTTTATGTAAGCTGTTATGTACCATTTTTCGCCCTTGATCTTTTTCCATTCTTTCACCAGATTCTTGTCCAGCTTAACAATCACATCCACATCTCCAGGCAGAATTGGCTCTGCTCCACCTGATCCTTCTCCAGATCCAACAACTAACCCTTTCTTCTTCTTGATCTGATAGGATCTGTCTAGACTTGATGCGTCTTCAAGTTTCTTCTTCCTGGTGAGCTCTTCAGCTTTTCTCTTTGCAGCAAGTTCTTTCTTCTTCTTTTCTGTAGCAATTGTTTTCTTGATCTTCTTTGCCGTTTTTGCTTTCTCATCAAACTCGGTTGATGAAGAAATGACTTCGAGTGCTGCAGCTGCTTCAACATCTTTCTTGATTCTTTTCTGATCCAGCTTGATATTAATCCCAGCTACGTAATTCTCAACCTGATTCAGTCTGTCCTGAACTTCAACATCTTTCTCTTCTTCCCCCTTTTTGGTTTCCTCAAAAAGTGTTTTCAGTTCAGTACTGAGGTTACCAATCTGATTTGTCAGCGCTTGCTTCAGTTCTTGAAGGGCAGGAGATTTGATCTCAGTAGCAGGTTGTGCTGATTCAACAACAGCAAGCATCGAACTTTGAGCTTGATCAACAACAGTGCTCAACCTGGTGTACACACTTTCAAGCTTATCTGCATAGTGATTGACCCTCTTCGTAGCATCAGCATGATCATTCTGCAGTTTTGTGAGTTGAGCAATCTTCTCATTCATCATCAGCGTGAATTGCTGATTTCTTCTTTCTTCAATTTGAGCCAATTTATCATTTATCTTAACCATCCTCACTCAGTCTCATGCAGTGAGTAGAGACATTCTCTGTTTCTGTTCTGATGGCTGTCTCCAAGGTTCGTGGAATGAAGAAGCTTATGTCATCTTTGAACATTTGAGCCATGTTCGCACCAAACGTATTCTTGATATACGTCATAAGATTTTCTTCAAAGTTTGGAGAGGTTTGAAGAATTTTAAGTACATGTCCTGCTGATGTTGAGGGGTCTTCAACCTCCATTTCTTCAACTTGACTCTTCTCAGCAATCAGGTCTATCAACTGCTCGGCTGATTGAGCCTCTACTGATGGGGACTCTGCCGCATCTCCCACAACAGTTTCATTGGCTTCCTCTTCAGATTCCTCAATGATCTGCATCTCCTTGGCTGTCTTCTTTGTATCAGCCATCTGTTCAAATATCTCTTCAATACTGATCGGACCACCATCGCCAATCTCTTCTTCATCATCAGATCCCTTCATTTGCTGCATTACTCGACTGTATTTGACCATCTTGTGGGTCATCTCCCTGTGCATCGGAGTATCCGGCATGCCCAACTGCCTTGTGATAAGGCCAGCTACCGCATCATCAAATAGCAAATCAGGAGCAGTCTCAACCCCATCAATCTTGCGCATCTTGATTTCGTAATCAAGGAAGGGTCTGATTCCTCCTTTCTGCTCTAGAACTGTCCCAAAATCTTCAAACTTCTTCAATCTGATGTCTCTCCAGGTGAGCACATCAAGGACAGTATATTTTTCTTCCGGCTTGATGGCAAGTTCGGGATACCTGTCTTCAATCATCTTCTCCAATCTTCGTCTGATAATCTTCTCAATAAATGACATAATTTCTGGTTCTAGTGAAGAAGGAGGAGGAGACATAGCAGATTCTAGCACAACATATACTAGTTCAACATATTCTGGAGCCTCCGGAGCAGGTGAAGAGGCCTCCAGATAAGCATAATCATGAGAAGTAGGTTTGTCAGAGAGAACCTGCAATGCCGTTGGCGGTGGCTCCGTTTGAGCAGGGCCTTTGGAAGGTGATCTGCGTGATGACTCTCTGGAAGCTTGTCCAGGACCTTTAAGCAGTCTGCTGATAGGAATACGATCATCATTAGAGTCAGAAGATTCATCCACCAGTTCCATCTGCTTTTTCTGCTTCCCCTTAACAACAACTTCAGTAACTGGTGCAGACTTAGCTTTCTTGGCAGCTGATTCCTTGAAAACTATCCCCTTTTCTGGTTTTCTGGTGGGAGCTTTCCTTTTTTGACCACCCTTGCCTTTTATTCGGACTTCCATTGCTGGTTTAACAACTGGCGCAAGATCATCGTCAGCTAAGCCAGGAATTGGTTTGTTGATGATCAACATTTTCTTGTGTGCTAACACATATGGAATCATCTCATCTTCACTTCAGTCTCTCTCTTTCATCAGATCAATAAGAATCAAAGAGACTTTGTGCAGCATCGTGATCTTCGCAGTAAGCACAACTTTGGAGTCTTCCACCATGAATTTTACTGATTCATCCAGCAACCTTCTTTTCAGAAACCCTTGTCAATCGATCTTGGCATTGTCGATTATAGCAGCCATTATTTTGACCTTGTCCAGAGTGACCGCATCTAGGCTGTAAGTGATTCCAACAATCACTTTCTGGACGATGTCGAACATCAATCTGAACTTCCTCTTCAGCACTTGAACCCTTTTGTGTGATGAGCATCAGCAGAGCGAAGTAGAAAATCCAAGATGGCTTTTTCTTCTCCGACTCGATAAGCATCTGGCATGATCCCGTCCGCCGGAGCAAGTAGACGAAAAATCCTCTGTAAATCACCATCTGTGATTTCTAAGTACTCTCCCTAGACCTCCGAGTATAGCACTTCGTCATGGTCTCTCAAATTGTAGAGAAATTCGAGAGCACCATCTATCAAAATTGAATCCGCACTCGCTAAACAGTATGTTTTTAGACCACATTCTTTTAGAATCTTTAATATTTCCAACGATTTCGGATCCGTCGTCATCCTAAAATCCACGTACCTCTCTTCAATGACTTCATCTGCGAATTCCCTGAAGATTGGATCTTCTGGTTCTGGTTCCGGTTATGCGTGAGATGAAAAGTGGGCAGTTTCAGCTATAGCTCTTACTTTTGGTGCCATTTCTACAGATATTTAGAACAGTTAATTTAGAGAAATAGACACAATATCAACCACAATAGTTAGAACTATTGACAAGAACAAAACAAAATACCAGATAATATGCACAGCGATATGAACTCAGATTGAATCTAGCAAGTGTATGTGTGAAATGCAGAGAAATCTTTGAGTTCAAATGAAATAATTTGCAGAGTAAAATGTTTTTCGTGAAGTGAAAGAGTGAATTTTGGTTGATGAAGGGTTTTAAAAACGAGAGGGAAGGGACATGATCATTTACAAAATCGGAACCCCAAACATCGTCTAATCAAGATCGACGGTTTGTGTGAGGTGATTTTTAAAAGTGCAGATCGTTTGGTTAGGAAAAAATGTAGACCACAACTTTTGGATTTTAAAAGGGCGTATTTAATGCATTTAATACATATTCCTCGCGTCCGCATTTAATGCATGTCAGTGTGATATCACTAAAATAATATTTAAATGCGAGATATACTCAATTAACACATAAATGAAAACAGAAACAACAGGAATTAGAGATACATATCTGATTGACTGATATTGTAATCGACCAATTACCACGAAAGTTTGATCAATCCCTTATGTCCGATTTGTTAGTGTTGATCTTATTTTTGAACCTCTAAGCCTTTAGTCTTTCCCAACAATGTCCCTTTCTGATCAATCCTCTACTGATCCTTTGATATCAGTTTGTTGGGATATTTTAGTTTTGATGAATTATGCCAAAACATTATCAACTTGTGTTTTTGAAGCTAATCTACAGATAACAAGTTAAGGGGGAACGAGAGAATAAATTGAGAGGGAACTCATGAAATCAGACGTAGATGATCGAGATCGACGAGGTCGCAGATTTAGACCGACGAGATCGGATGAGTAAGATGAGTTCCGAGTTAACTGATGAAATTTGGCAAAATCGGAAGTGAAGAAAAGCTAAAACCAAAGAAATCGAAGAGAAGGTTGCGGATCGAAGAGGAAAGGTATTTGAGATCGATCAAGATCGACGTGATTGAGATCAGATATGAAGAGGAGCAGATGAGACTGATTGAGATCAGACGTGATCGAGATCAGATATGATAACCTGATATGCTAACCTGATGTACTGGCCTGATGTTATCCTGATATGTTGATCTGAAGAAGTGTTGATCTGATCACCGAATCGATCGATCAGAAAAGAAGAAATCGATACTCGAAATAATGTGACTCGAGGGTCGATGTCTGGAATCGAAGAACCGAACTCGCAGTTCTCGAGTGTCAAGATGCCCCATCGTATAAGGTCCGCCAAGAGAAGTCTGGCGAATAAAGAAACTCAAGGCTCGATAACTCAAGGCTCGGATAAACCGGAAGGCTCGGATGCTCGGATAACTCAAGGCTCGGATAGAATCAAGATCCTGAGACTCAGAAGATCCTGAAGAATATAGTCATTAGAATCAGCTGACGTGGACCAATGAGAGGAAGACAACAAGCCTGAAAAAGCTGCAAAATGCTACAGAATAGTATGGATTTAAATGTGATTCTCTCCAACGGTAACATTCAAATCCACACTATAAATACAAGTTCTTCCTTCATTATTAAGTGTGGAAAGGTGTGAGAAATGCGTACAGAGCCAAATCATCTAGCATCTCCACCATAGAACACAGAGCAAGAAATACACGCATATATTCAAAGAGTGTTCTACCCTAGATCTAAGCACAAATGTAATATCCTAAGCTTAGAGAGATTTTCCCATCCTTAGCATTGAGGCTAAATAAATGTAAGGGAAAAACTCAACCTAGTTGGAAACCAAACAAACCTTACCCAAATCAGTTTGATAGGATAAGTTTGTAGGTGAGTGTGAACTTGGTAAACATCTATAGGCGATCCCGTGAGGGTGATAAGTCCCGATTGAGTGTGAACTCGGTAAACATCTATAGGCGATCCCGTGAGGGTGATAAGTCTCGTTTGAGTGTGAACTCGATAAACATCTGTTGGGTGTTGGACTAACACGTTAAACTAAGTCCAGTCGGTTAAGTCGGTTAAGTAGGTGCCCCTGTGTTAAGGGAAGAATGGATGTAGGACGGGTTTCGTCTGAACCACTATAAAATCGTGTGTTCTTTACTGCTTTATGTTTATACTTGTCATATACATTCAGTTATAAGCAAAACAACACACATCGTTCTTAAAAGCCAAAAATTAGGAATCACTCTGCCCTCTCCCCTATTTTATATGCATTACACAAAGTCTTCCGCGCACGCATGGGTTTTCCACGAACATCGGGACCATCACAGTTGAAATTCCTCCTTCAGCTGTCACCATTTATCTCATCAGTACCCTACTGATCATTTCTTATCAGTTGAAGTTCCCCCTTCAGCTGATCTCTCTAGTTTGTTCAGTTTCTTAACCAACTAATCTTGGAGACCAGTCCACCAAAGATTTCTGGTGCACTTTCTCCTAAGTCCAGTAGTCCTAGCTCGACTGATAGTTCTCTGAATCTATTTTCTGCTAGAGGCTTGGTTAAGATGGCAGTTCTCTTCTTGTCAGTATGGGTCTTTTCCATCCTGATGTTCTTCTTTTCCACATGATCTCTTATGAAATGATGTCTGACGTCTACATGCTTGCATCTTGTATGTAGAACTGGGTTCTGAGTGATTGCAATAACACTGTTACTGTCATAGAATATGGGCACGTTTGTACCTACAATGTTATAATCCCTCAGCTGCTGACTAAGCCAGAGCAGTTGGAAGCAACAGCTTCATACGGCCATGTATTTTGCTTTAATAGTAGATGTGGCAACAGATGTCTATTTCTTTGAAAACTAAGAGATCAGTTTACTTCCTAAGAACTGACATATACCTGAGGTTGACTTTCTGTCTATTCTGCAACCTCCATAATCAGAATCAGAATACCCACTAAGGTTTTAGTGAGGCAGAAGTTTAGAGGGGAGAGGTGAATAGACTTCTAAAAATCTGAAACTTTTTTGTGAGATCAGGTGTGAAAGCAAGTTTCCTAATCAGAGTGCGAGTGAATCAGTATGGACTGATATCTGTTACGAGAATGGATCTAGATGGCAAGAATGGTGGAATGCGATTGGGGGAAGATGGAAAGGAACTAGGGTTTTCAGACACAAGTGTTGTACTTGGTTCATTGTGTCTGAAAAGGGGAGTTACATCAGATGGGTCTGTTACCTTAGTGGGCCATGCCATTAATTCAGTAAAAGGAGGACTCAATTCAAGTGGGCCGAATACTGCAGAAAAAGAAATTAATTCGGCCCAAGGATAACTATTAAATGGAGTATCAGCCCAGTGAAAAATATTTACATTTCAGTATTTAATTTTTCCTAAATTACACACTTGTGTGTGGTCCCAACTTGTGGTTACTTATTGGCTGTTGGCCAATTGGTGATGGTATTGAAAAAAATCAATTATGACTATCTCTCTCAGTTTCTCTCTCCTTCCTCCTAATTTCTTATTCTTCAAGATATCTCATTATCATTGTTCATACATATTTCCAGAAAATACAAAAAAATATTCATGAAAAATTACAAAAATTATCCATAACATAACATTTGGTAATCAGAGCCACAATTCCTGATTATGGCTGAAGGCACCCTTATTAAGGAACTGCAAGAAGCACACAAAAAGTTAGAAACATTGATCCAAACAGAAACTTTGAAAAGAGAAGCAGCAGAAGGTAAATTTAAAGATACTATACAGGGGCTAACAACCACAGTGGAGGAAAAGCTTGACAATGTCACCAAAACTTTGGCAATGTTACAGCTTCAATTTCTAAACATGGATAAAAACAAAGGTCTATCTGGTGATGGTGGTTCAATATTGGGAAGTCCTGGGTCAGGATCAACAGGACCTACACCTTTGAATCAGGACCAGGATTCATCAGGATTAGGGCCTAAGTTGATTCACAGTGGGGCAAATTTTCACAGCCCAGTACCCAAAATTGAGTTTCCTAGGTTTGATGGATCTAAACCTAGGTCATGAATTCTGAAATGCAATGGTTATTTCAACCTGATGCCGAGCATGACAGATCAACAGAAGGTAACTCTTGCCTCTATTCATTTTGAAGGAAAGGCAGCTATGGGTTCAAAATTTTAATCAAAACAAAGTGGATCTTACTTGGGTGCAATTTCTGGAAATTTTATCTACAAGATTTGAGGAGATTAGAGATTCTTCTGTAATCTTTGACTTTAACAAACTTAAACAGATGGGGAATTATGAGGATTATGTGGATAAGTTTGAAGAATTGAAAGCTTACATGTTATTAGTCACTGGTGATGTGTTTTCTGAGGCCTATTTTGTGGCTAGTTTCATTGGAGGCGTCAATGAGGAATTACAGGCTACAGTAACCATGTTTGAGCCTGCTACTCTCCAACATGCCATCAAATTGGGCAGGAAACTGGATCAAGCTACTGCAGCACTAACTAAAAAACTCAAACCCTTTTCTAAGGGTTCTAACCCTAACCCTAACCCTAACTCTAACTTTTGGAAGAAAGGTGATGTTACTGGTGGTATGGTGGGAAAGAGGAGTTTCACTCCATCAAAACCCCCTTTCAAAATCCTTACACCTACTGAAATGGCAGCAAGAAGAGAAAAGGGGGCTATGCTACAACTGTGATGAACCATTTGTGCATGGTCACAGGTGTAAACAGAAGATCTCTTACATGATTATGGCTGAGGAGGGAGAAGACACTACTTCACTCACATTACCCACTGAATCTGAGGCTGAAGAATAGGTGGTATATGGGGCAGATATCATGGAAGAAATTCAAATGTCATTGAATGCTCTTAGTGCTGAGGATGGGGTAACTACTATGAGGTTATTTGGGGAGTTTGGCCATAACAAACTTCATATTTTGATTGACTCTGGCAGCACCTTGAGTTTCATGCAAGCTGCTACAGCTAAGAGACTCAACTGCCCCATAAGTGTGGCTAAACCATTGCTAGTTAAGGTAGCTAATGGTCAGAGATTGGTTAGTTCCCAACAAGTGAATCCCTTCACTTGGAAGATGCAGGGCCGCCAGTTCACTTATCTATTGAGGCTATTGGATAATGAAGGGTGTGATATGATTTTGGGAGGGGATTGGTTGAAATCTTGCACCCCTATTGAGCTGGATTATGACAAAATAACTTTCACATTAAATTTGTTGGGAACCAGAGTGAAGTTGCAAGCCCTTACCTCATCTGTTGAATGCAAGGTGCTTACTGATGTGGGCTTATTTCAGATGGTGCACACTGAAGGAGCTAAGGACATTATGGAAATGTACTTCATCACATCAGTCTCTCCTCCACCAGAGGAAGAAGATTCTGCTTTACAGAACTTGTTACTAACTTATCAAGATATTTTTGTGGAACCAGTGGAGTTACCACCAGGGAGAGGAGTGGAACATCAAATTCTGCTAAAACCTGGAAGTGTTCCTAAGCAAAAATACCCTTATAGAACCTCTCACATTCATAAAGAAGAGATTGAGAAGATTGTGAAGGATCTACTAGTTACTGGGGTTATTCAGCATAGCAAGAGCCCATTTGCCTCTCCAGTCATTTTGGTGAAAAACAAGGATGGCACATGGAGGCTTTGTGTGGATTATAGGTACTTGAATGAGCTTACCATCAAGCACAACTATCATATTCCCATCATTGATGAGCTACTTGATGAATTGAATGGGGCTAAAATGTTTTCTAAGATTTATTTGAGGTCAGGGTATTTCCAAATCCTAATGAAGGAAGAGCACAGGCATTTGACTGCTTTCAGAGCCCACAATGGCCACTATGAGTTCGTAGTGATGCCATTTGGTCTGTGCAATGCCCCTGCTACCTTTCAATCACTAATGAATCAAGTTTTTAGAGAACATCTAAGGAAATTTGTGCTAGTTTTCTTTGATGATATCCTTGTGTATAGTGCTGATATGAAGCAACACTTATTCCACCTGGAATCAGTTTTACAACTGCTCAGGGCTAACAAGCTGTTTGCAAAGAGAAGTAAGTGCAATTTTGGACAGACTAAGGTTGAGTATCTTGGGCATATTATCTCCAAAGATGGAGTGGCTACTGATCCTGAAAAGATTGAATGCATGGTTCAATGGCCAAAACCACAAACTATTAAGCAATTAAGGGGGGTTTTGGGGTTGACTGGTTACTACAGAAAGTTTGTAAGGGGCTATGGCTGTATTAGCAAACCTCTCACTTCTTTGTTGAAGAAAGACACTTCAAATGGAATCCTGAAGCTGAGTTGGCTTTCCAAAAGCTGAAAGAAGCTATGGTGACTACCCCAGTTCTAGCATTGCTTGATTTCACCAAGAAATTTGTGGTGGAAACCGATGCTAGTGGGAGGGGTATTGGAGCAGTGCTAATGCAAGAAGGAAAACCCATTGCATACATGAGCAAGTCCTTGTGTCCAAGGAATCAGGCTCTTTCAATCTATGAAAGAGAGTTTTTGGTTGTACTTATGGCTATTCAGAAGTGGAAGCACTACCTACACGGCCAAAAATTCACTATAAAGACTGACCAACAATCACTTAAACACTTGTTGGATCAGAAAATGGTTACTCCACTTCAACAGAAGTGGCTTACCAAACTATTGGGCTTGGAGTATGACATACAATATAAGAAGGGCTCAGATAATAGTGCAGTTGATGCACTATCCAGGAAGGATTACATCTACAACAATTGTTCAGCTATTACTACTGTGACTCCTACATGGTTGGATCAGGTGGTACTTAGCTACACTAATGATGACTATATTCAAGAAGTCATCAAGGCTAAGGGTATGGATTCCACTACATTTCCCTTATTTCAGTTCACTAATGGTGTCTTAAGGTACAAAAGAAGGCTGGTGGTGGGTACTGGTCAAGGTTTAAGGGAGGTAATTATGGCTGAAATGCATTCTACCCCCTATGGAGGACATTCTGGTGTCACAGACACCTACCAGAGGCTGAAAAGGTCTTTCTTTTGGCCTAACATGAAGGAAGATGTTCTGAAATGGGTTAAGTTATGTGAGGTATGTGCTAAAAACAAATCTACCCATGGTAAATACCCTGGTTTACTACAACCATTACCTATTCCAGATCAAGCTTGGACCCATATTTCTATGGATTTCATAGAGGGGCTTCCTAAGTCTTGGGGAAAAAATGTCATTTGGGTTATCATAGACAGGTTCACCAAATATTCACACTTCATAGCCCTCTCACATCCCTACACTGCCAACTCCCTTGCTAAGGTGTTTCTAAATGTCATCTATAAGTTACATGGCTTACCAGCTAGCATTGTGAGTGATAGGGATAAAATTTTCACTAGCTGCTTTTGGAAAGAGTTGTTTAAACTATTGGGCACACAACTCAGACTCAGTTCATCCTATCACCCTCAATCTGATGGCCAGAATGAGAGGGTGAATCAGTGCCTAGAGCAGTACCTAAGGTGTATGGTGAGTGATAACCCTAAGTAGTGGCTAAAGTGGCTTCCTTTGGCTGAGTATTGGTATAACACTAATTATCATTCTAGTTTGAAAATGACCCCATTTGAGGCTCTATACGGGTATTCGCCTACTGGGCTTGCTTTTGGTCCCTACTTAGACTCTACCACCGAAGAAGTAACAGATCTAATCAAGCACAGACAGAGGGTCACAGAACAGATCAAAGAAAATCTCATCAAAGCACAACACCGCATGAAATTATATGCAGATAAGAGCAGACAAGAGCATTTTTTGGAAGTGGGGGATCAAGTTTTTCTCAAGCTACAGCCCTTCCGGCAGAACTCAGTTCAATTCCGGAAGAATCTCAAGCTATAATCGAAGTATTTTGGTCCCTACACAATCCTGCAAAGGGTGGGAAACGTGGCATACAAATTGGATTTGCCCGAGGGATCTAAGATCCACCCGGTTTTCCATGTGTCTCTACTGAAACAACACATTGGGCAAAAATATGTACATTCACAAATTCTTCCAGATATTGACAGCGATGGCCTCAGACACAAGTGGTGTACTTGGTTCATTGTGTCTGAAAAGGGGAGTTACATCAGATGGGCCTGTTACCTTAGTGGGTCGTGGAATTAATTCAGTAAAAGGAGGACTCAATTCAAGTGGGCTGAATACTGCAGAAAAAGAAATTAATTCGGCCCAAGGATAGCTATTAAATGGAGTATCAGCCCAGTGAAAAATATTTACATTTCAGTATTTAATTTTCCCTAAATTACACACATGTGTGTGGTCCCAACTTGTGGTTACTTATTGGCATCTGGCCAATTGGTGATGGTATCGAAAAAAATCAATTTTGACTATCTCTCTCAGTTTCTCTCTCCTTCCTCCTAATTTCTTATTCTTCAAGATATCTCATTACCATTGTTCATACATATTTCTAGAAAATACAAAAAAATATTCATGAAAAATTACAAAAATTATCCATAACATAACAATATCCAACTTACTGATCGCTTGAGAGCAGATCAGTTCGGTGTCTATCAGCTTAACTGATTGTGCGGAAGATAAGATTAACCCGTGTAAAAACCAATTTTTAAAATCAGATCCTAAGTTTTACTGAAAACGGTCCGATGACGGCGTTAAAACGACGATCACCGCTTGATGCAGAACTGATCCATACTTAGAATATGCATGCAAGTTTGAATATCAGGTGTGTGTATAAGTGTAAAACAGATAAATCACACAAGATTTATAATGGTTCGGACAACTTGTCCTACGTCCACTCTTTCATATCAGCAGGGGCACCAACTAAACCAACTGGACTTAAATTAATGTGTTAGTCCAACACAATACAACATATGTTTCAAGAGTTCTAACTCAACCAATCCAAGAAATCAAGACTAGAAACCCTAGCTTGAGATTTTGCTAAACAAACTTAACCTAACACTTGGTTTGGGTATAAGATTTGTGTTGTTCAAACAGGAATTATATCCTATCTTCTGAGTAGCCTAAAGCTAAAGGATAAGAATTCAACTAAGAAACTATGGGATGAACACACTTAGAATAATCTTGAGTTCTTGGTGTTCTTGTGCGGAAATAGCTTGAGTTTGTGCTTGTGTATTATTTTCGTAACCTTAATCTGAAGGTTTGATCCCATATTTTTAGAACTTGAAATCAAAGAGCCGTTGGAGAGCAATTTGAATTTCAGGCTATTTTTGGTAGCTTGCAGGCGTGATTTGACGTGCTCGGGAAGGCCATGTCGTCTCCATGTATATTTATCCTTTGTAGTCGTTTGCCTTGATACGCCATATCCTGCATTGTCAGTTTCGTACATACGTGTCGAGTTCTTAGTGGCTAGCAAGTACACTGATTCGGTGCCTTGTAAAGCCAGTTAAGTTGACATTCTTCTTATTTGATTTCCTTCGTATGTTTTGGATACGTAGGCAGGCTTATCACGTTTCTGACTTATCTTGATTTACTGATCAGTATCTTACTGATCAGGCTACCTGGAGTCTTCTGATATAGTTGTCTTAGCTTCAACTTTATCGACTCTTCTGATATCCTAGATAGAAAAGGTCTTCTTGCTGCAGTGCCGATGTTCTTCTGATCTTTAGATATTTTGATCTTTGACATCTTCTGATCTAGTCTTCTGATGGCTTCTACTGATCTTATCTTTTGATCTTCGCATCTGCTGATCTTGTCTTCTGATATTCGCATCTGCTGATCTTGTCTTCCAATCTTCAGCATTACTCTATACATATTGAGTTCCCCATCAATATGTGACCTATTCTATTACGTCAGTTGTCTAACATGTTCAACTAGTTTCCTAACTCATCATCAGTCGACTAACAGGTTCGAATGGTCCTATTACTATTGTTTTGGAACTTCCATCAAAACTATAAATTTCCCAACAATTTTCTTTTTCTTTCTAATTTTTTAGAAAAATGAACTTTTCTTTTAACAGTCAGTGTCCACATCATATACGAGCTCGGAAACCCACATTTGTAATTGATACGTGACTTGCGCATGACTAAAAATGATAAAATTTTCTATTTTTCGATAAAAATGGGACCAAAATTTGACAATTGAGATAGTTAGGGGACCAAAATTGGATAGTTAAATTTTTTGGGACTAAAAATGGATTACAGGAAAGTTATGAGACCAAAAAAAATTTTTTTCTCATGCAAGGCTGATAATATCTCTTATTATCTCAATGAAGTGTGCACTTCGTGCGTGTTTATATGAATATCAGTGTATAGGTTTCTCAGTGCAATTCCAGATATGTAAAATGAAAGCATACCTTCTTACTTATAGGTAGAAAATGTGAAACTATGTTGGAGTTAAGAGAATGGATCACATAAGTTATGAAATTAGCGAACAAGAAAAGAAAAGGAACAAAGAACCAACGAGAGCTACCCTCATCCCACGCCTCAAACGCTGAAATCCAATATCTTAATTATTCAAAAGTTGCCCAATAAAAACACACGGTGCAATAATTTATAACTTACTAACCCTAATCCTAACTTAAGCCCTAATTCACTAAGCCATGGGCCAATATATTTCATAACTTAAATAAAAAGGTCACGGTTATAGACACCTACATAATTAGATACACCTCCACAAAAATTTGACAAAAAAAATTTCCTGTGAAAAGACTATATTACCCATATATCAATTTAATAATTTAACACATTTAAATTTTAGTTTTTACACCCCACCATCAGTTACTGAGTTACCACCGAATCAACACCAATTTCTTTTTCTAGATTTATTAATAAAATTAGAAAAAAAAAAAATTCGAGAAAAATATCGACAAAAAAAATTCGAAAATTTGTTCCAAGCTTGTTTCAAACAATATTTTCGAAAAAAAATCAAAGAATTTGGGAAATTTTTTCGAAAAAATCTCTAAATTTCAAAAAATATTTTCAAAAATTATAGACATTTTCGAAAGTTGATAAGTTTTTTTAAAAAAATTTTTCGAGAATTCTCCTTTTTTTCAACAAACCAGATCTGATAAATTAAAAGAATTTAATATCAGTTCCAAATTTATGGAAAATAACCAATACTCATAAAAAACATCCAAATTAGTTTGGAAAGAAAAAAGAAAAAAAATGGAGAAGAAAAATAATCAAACAAATCTGCATCGAGATGAGGGGGCGGCGTCCGAGCGGAGGGCTGAGGTTGTGGGGTGGCACAAGAAGATGTGTATTGTTGTTTGGGGATGCAGGGTGGGGACAGGACAAACCTGAAAGAGGGAAAGATGAATTGGGGGTGGTGTGCGAAGGTGGCGGGGAAGGCTGGTATGAAATAGGAGGAAGAAGAAGAATTGAAAAGGGAAAGGGTGGGGAGTGTGCATGAGAAAGGAGAAATGAGAGAGGAGAAGATAAGAGGGTATTTTTTGAAATGTAGTAGGAGGTGTACTAATCTTAGGAGAGTGTACTAATCTGGGGGGTGTACTTACCAAAGAGGGCGGTGTCAATAACCATGGCCAAATTAAAATCCCTAAACACTAATAATAAAATCAGTAGCGTATCAATTCCCTTTCTCTCGAAAACAACCTTGTCCTCAAGGCTGAAGGCAGAAAATTGAACCCAAAAAGTTTGCTCTTCATCCACCAGTATCTAATTCTTCATCTTCATCCAAAACAATCATAACACGGAGTGAACTCTTAGCACAAATGTGTCGTGGAGAGTATGGTTCCGGGCATCTAACGTAAGGACCTTTGGCTCGAAGGTCCCTATATTCCGATTGTGACATTTGATGGTGTTGACGAGACCCCTGATTATCTGAATACCCCACCGACTCAACAGGATTCTGGCCATTGGAGCCTACTTCAGACGGTTTATTCGTATCATGGCTCCACGCAAATGTAGAAAGCGTGAATTTGGGTGCCAATACCCTCGAAGACCGAGAAGAGCCCGAGTTCTCGGAAGAACGATTTGGCACAAAGGACTAATTTGGTGGGCCAGAGAACGAACGTTCCGCATGCAAAGGTAGTGTTGCATTAATTTCCCGTTCAATTTTGCGGGTTGTGTGCATCGTTGTGCCTATATCTTCCACATCCCGAGAGCGCATGCGGACATGAATATCCTCATGGAACCTTTGAAGGAATATCCCAAGAGCATCAGGTTTTGTGAGAGTCAGAACAACAACGAGATGAGTAATAAAGGAGTCCACATACTCGTCAATTGTTCCTGTTTGGCGCGTCAAGGCCAATGAATCACATGGATTGGAACGGGGATCATACCCGTAACACCATAGGAGTTCCACCGTGAACTTATGCCTACTGATGTTTGGGATATCATTCAATAGCCATTGTATCCAGTGTAGGGCGTTACCCTCCATCGCCACTAGAGCATAATCCAATTTCATATTGGGGGTAGTGTTGTCGACACGGAAAACTATTCCGCACGCGCGATCCAAGCCAACGGTTTTTCCCCATTAAACCCCGACAACTCCAGCTTTGCCAACAACGGGGCTGCAGGCGTAGGGCCTGCAGGAGGTAGGAAAGCAGCCCCTACTAACGATGAGCCCTTGTCCACTGGGCCCTTACCGTGCGTGAAAGAGCGCATGAATTTCTTCATGTCATCGAAACCCTGCGTCAAAGAAGTCTTGACCGAGTCGCATCCTTTCTCAGCACCTCCATGCCCTTCTCCAACGTCTCAATTTTATCCTTGTCGGTAGTTGATCGAGTGTTCGTCATGGCAGATCCGACAGGTCGGACCAATTGTTGGAGTTAACAGAATGGATCGTAGAAATTATGGAATTTGCGAACAAGAAAAGAAAAGGAACAAAGAACTAATAAGAGTTACTCTCGTCCCACGCCTCAAAGGCGCTGCTATCCAATATCTTAATTATTCAAAAGCTGCCCAATGAAAACACACGGTGCAATAATTTATAACTTACTAACCCTAATCCTAACTTAAGCCCTAAGTCACTAAGCCCATGGGCCAATTTATTTCATAACTTAAATTAAAATCCCTAAACACTAATAATAAAATCAGTAGCGTATCAAACTAACTTACCATTATCTTCTCATGATAGTGCAGCAACAATACCAACGATTTATAGGGCTTATCCAAGTAATCTTAGTAACTTGATGTTATCTAAACTTTTCTTCAACAATCCCATGATTTTCTAGGGTTTTCGTCTAAGTTACATCTTGAGCCTCAATTCTCTTATAATTAGTTAAGCATCGAGGTGGGAATGGGATTCGTCAACTGACTTATATAATGGGGTGGGACCCTCGTGGGCCAGCCCATAAATCTCTTTTCACGGGTTATATTTAGATCTCTCCCAAGTCCACTTAAATTGTAGCTCGGCACAGACCACCTCGAGGTAAATTTAGGAGCCCAATGTCGCAAAGTAGGTCGCCCTCAAGGTCCACTTAATATTTTCACGTCATCAAATTGTACATACGTCATTACTCTATTGGACGCCCAAAATATGTCACATCAGCCAGAATGGTCGAGGGAATGTGGCAACAATAGTTGCTAGATTGTTCTAAGGCTGGGAAAGTGGCTACGATTGCGGAAGGATTGTTGTCGTGGTCGTAGGTGAGTTCAGAAATGATTTTGAGCATAATCAGTTAAGGGTATTTAATCCAACATATTTATTTATTAAGTGACAATTTTACAACAAATTTCTCCAAAATGGAAAATGAAAGGACATAATCCCAAAATGTCCCCTTTCTTCTTCTCAATAATACCATTTGATTAAATATATGATGTATATTTCATTTGGGAATGTCGATCTACTATTACATAGTCTAAGATTGAGAAAAAAAGTTCTTTGGTCCTATAACTTTCATGTATTCCGTTTTTCATCCCAAAAAAATTAACTATCCAATTTTTGTCCCATAAATATCTCGATTATCCAATTTTGGTTCTATTTTTGCCGTATAACATAAAATTTTATCTTTTTTCATCACATGCAAATCATGTGTCCGGTTAAAATTGAAGTTTCGTAGTTGACAGTTAAGGGACCAAAATAGGATAGTTAAATTTTTTGGGACGAAAAACGGATTACATGAAAGTTATGGGACCAAATAACTTTTTTTCTCGTCTAAGATTAAAAAGATAAAGATACAAGTTTAGTTGTTACTAGTTAGTTGAGTTGTTACTAGTTAGTTAAGCTGATACTAGTTAGTTAACTTGAACTAATACCTTTCAGCTCAATTACTAATATTGTACGGCTATTATAAAGAGAATATGTTATATTCATTTCATTCATCAAGTTGTATTCCATTTTCCAACTTGTAACAAACGAGGAGATTGTATTTTTGGTCCCATCAAACACGCACCTATTTCGAAATTCTTCAAGTTTTGTAAATGCGGTCCCAAAGGTTTTTTTTCTAGCACAAATGGTCCTACCGTCAAGACGGCCATTAAGTTTTTCGACACTTTTGGCCCCTAAAAAGTTTATAAAAAATTTGACACAAATGGTCCCAAACTTGTTCCGAATAAGTCCCAAAAATTTGTGGAAAATTCGAAAAGAAAGAGGGAAACTTGAAAAATGGAGAGAAATGTTATGGAGGAAAAAATAAAGCAATCAACTCATTATATAAACCACATTTCACTTATACCAATCATTCTAACGCACAAAAAACTAAAAAATCACACTGAAAATCACAAAAAAATGTCATCATCTTCTTCGATTTGATCCCGACAATATCTTGTATGTCATTGTGGAAAGGCTGCTCGTACCTACTTTTCACAATAACCTAGAAGCAAAGGAAAGCTATTTCATAATTGTCCAGACTCTTTGAGTCAAGGTGGTGGTTGTGGCTTTTTTAAATGGGCTGACGATGGAGGAGTTGATGAAGTTACAAGTAAAACTGAAGAAATGAAGGATATGGCTCAAGAAATGAACAACATGTCTCAACAAATGAAGAGCATCACTGAAGAGATGAAGAAATTGACAAAGAAAATGCATCATCTACTTGTTATTGTACTAGTGTTTACTCTTTCACTCATCTTTAAGTGGTTAAACTAAGTAGCCATATTATATACCACTTTTCCCTATATTATCCCTACATTATACAATACATAAACATACAACATATCATCAACACATTATCATCAGCAACATTTCATATCCATACCCATTATATTAACAAAATAGCAGTATCATCTGATCAAATTCTCAAAATATACAACCATATGCAGCCATCTGACCTATTTCAAAAGCTAAAACCATAAAGCAGGCCTACTGGGTGAGTTTGTTCATAATTACAACTCTTCTGTGAGCAAAAAGACAGAAGCACAATTACAGAGGCATTCAACTGTATGGTTGCAAAAGATATCAACAAAAATCATTCACAGATCCCTACTTCCCATATCTACTTCCCATATCTTCTTCTTCTTCTTCTCCATCTTCATCTTCAAAACATTTATATGCCACTCACAGTCCTCACTTTTGCATCCTGCATATATCCTTCTTGAATCATTCTTTGTGAATCTAAGACATCTCCCTATCTTCACACCATGAGTATTCACTACATCTTTGAATAACTTCTTTGTGGCAAATATCTGCTCCAGAAAAAATTCGGATCATTCAATGGCCTGAATACTAGCTATCTATCTACATTTCCTCTCCCACCATCCTCTGATGTAGCAACACTGTCAGAATCACCAAAATATTCACCACTAATGTCTGAATCACCACTTGCATCTTCTTCTCTTTGGACATCACCAGGACCTGCCCACTCTGCCTCTCCATCAACATTTTCATCAAAGATGATATCACCACTAGACACCGAACTGCTGAAGTCTTCATATTCAGGATCAGACTCCATGATATCTACATCTTCATCTTGCTCAACTACTCTTCCTTTCCCCTTTATCAACTGATCTTGGTAATCTTGGTCATCTCCATCAACATTTTCATCAAAGATGATATCATCAAGAATGAACTCACCACTAGACTCTGAAACACTGAAGTCTTCATCATCAAGATCAGACTCCATGATATCTACATCTTTCTCATCTTGGACATCTTCAGCAAAATTGAACCAGTGTAGTTCATCTTCAAGGTGCCCATCTTCAGGGAGCTTTTCTTGAGGGTGCTCATCTTTAGGGAGGTCTTCTTCATGGTGGTTTTCTCTAGGGTGGTCTTCTTCAGGATTTATATCTTCAGGGTGCTCATGAGGGCGCTCTTGAGGGTGCTCTTCAGGGTGCTTTTGAGGGTGCTCTTCAGTGGTACAATCTGTAATTATAGCCTCACCTACAACCCACATTGTAAGTTCATGGTTATTATGCCCATTGAACACCTGATTTATGTCAAATTGGCAATCAATTGTCTGAATTGACCCTTTCCTCCACAAATCGTAATAACTCTTATCCCCATTGTAGCCTAGTCTCTCACACAGTCCATCAAGGTAATCAATTGTTGCCTTCTTAATGTGCACATAATCAAATACTGCATAAGTCCCACCAACATACTTGTACTCATTTCCATTTTCTTCAAGCAACATATTTCCACCATGATGAATTTTTAAACTATAAAATCCAGTTTTCGGACCTGAAAAAATAAACATAATTGAACTCATATAAGAACATTTGAAAAACCGTAAAATTGACAACATAACAAGACCACATATTGAGGAAACCTAAAATCGACAATATAACAAGAACACATTTTGAGGAAACCTAAAATCGAATACAGATTTCATAAACCCTAAACCCAAAAACCCAAATATAAAGAAACCAATATTGAAAAATAGAGTAACCCTAACATATTTGCCAACACAGAATTTTGAAACCCCAAACGAAGAAGAACAACAAGAACCGAAATGAAACGAATCGCGACATTCTCAAGCATAATCGCGACATTTGAAAATCGAACAACAAGAACCCAACGAAAACGTACCGTATTTGGGGGCTACATTTCCGTTGCTCCGAAAACACAGCATTGCAGCTTGATATCCTTCGATTGATGTTCGAAATTGATGATTGAGGAGATGAATCGATTGAAATTGCGGTGGTTTTGAGGAGATGAATCGAATGAAATTTTGGAGGTTTTGATTAAGTTTGGAAAATTTAGGGGTTTTGATTAACTGAGGGGAAATTCACGTTTTTTTGTCACGTGCTGCGCAGGTGACCTCTTGCCGTTAGTTTCAAAACGGCGTTAGATGAAGCGGGGTCAATTTGAAATTTTCAACAAAAAATGGGACCATTTGTGCTAGAAAAAAACATTTAGGACCACATTTACAAAACTTGAAGAATTTCAAAACAGATGTGTGTTTGGTGGGACCAAAAATGTAAAAATCCTCTGTAACAATCATATTCCTCTCTCTCAATACAGTTTCTTCTCTTTCAATTCCATGGTTTCTTGAATACTTTAGAATGTAATTCTATATATATAAATTAATCACAATTCAGTTAACATATTCCAGTTCTCATCGACTAAGATAATTTGATGCATAATCGATTCCATAATTTGAAGGGCCCGGTGTAAAAAAATAAATCTTAAGACTCTTCGTATTTTCTATAATAAAATAAAATAAACTGAAATGTATAATAACAAAATACGTTATAAAAATGGGATATAAATCAAATTCGTCCTATAATTTTCCACCTTTATTGAAATAGTCCCTTAACTATCAACATTTTCAATTTAGTCCCACAAGTATTCAATTTGTTCCAATTTAGTCCCAAACCGCTGGAGATCAATCAGAAACACCCAAAATGATGTTGTTTTAGTCGCGAAAATTAGGGGTGCGTGATAGACAAGTGACTAAAACCATGTCGTTTTGGATGTTTTTGGTCGATCTCCGATGGTCTGGGACTAAATTGGATCAAATTGAATACATGTGGGACTAAATTGAAAAAGTTGATAGTTACGGGACCATTTCAATAAAGGTGAAAAATTATGAGACAAATTTGGTTTAACATGCCCATTATAAAATCACAAAGTTATTCCAATATAATTAAACAAATTTAGTCTTTTTAACATGGATTTTAAAAAAACTATTCTGGTATAATATGCAGGGGACCTTGAAAAACTATTCTCTTCCAATATTGAATATATCGTGAATATATCGGTGAAATGCCGAGATATTTACTATGATTGTATCTAGCTAGCTTTAACTCTTTATTAATAACTCTCATAGTAAAACAACTAGCTTCCAGTGAGAAGTGCAACAATAAACAATAATAGGCAAATTAGTGGACCCATTATGGAGTGACTTCCCCTTCCCCTTTTGGGTTCCAAAAGGGATCAAAATGAAGCCCGAAAGAGGAGATCAGAGGTGTTTCTTTCGACTTAACAATCTTGATTCTCACACTAAATGCATTCACAACTCCCATTTTCAACCTGTGAAGTCTCTTGTATCCTATTGTGCTTCCCCATGCAACCCTAGTCCCATCTACGTAAATTTCGTGTTTCATTACCCTTTGCCCTAATCCGATCGATTCTTGTATCCGTATCACGTTGAATGCAATCTTTCCACTTTTAGCCCCAAATTCGATCCATGAGTCTTCTTTCTCATCTTCACTTGGAGCCCAATATGTCCATAAATGGTCATCATCTAGCACATTTTCCGGCCCAAAGCCTCCATTTTCACCACCTCGTTGGCTACTTGCTTTGCTACATTTTTGCATGGAAATTGACAATACATTTTTGAGCCAAATTAGAAGAAAAGATGGAGTCAATTGCTTGGTGGCACGTTGAGAAGTAAAACCTTTCTAAGTTGTTGCAATCTTTGTACATCGAAAACCAACCTTTTCTTATGGAAACATCGATATCAAGCCAATTGGTCCCTTTCGAGTTGTGTTTAAAATTGAATTTGTTAAGTGGCACGTTTTTCATGAAATTAATTATTTTATGAAAGACTGGTCTCACAAAATGTTCAAAATTATCTCCCCGCATCAATTTTGTGTTTATATATTATTTAAGTAAAAATAAATAATCAAAAGAATTCAATCACATAGAAAATCCAAATTTATATATTAGTAAATTAATTCCATTTATATTATTTTTTTTCGACAAGAATTTACCATCATCTAAAAAGTTTTTTTATTGTGGAATTAATTTTTTTATAGTACTTCCTCGCTCAATCTTAATTGATTTATCCGCCAAAACCAATTTAAATGAAAACCTTTTCTTAAAACACACATTTAAAACATGTCACCCACTCATTTTATTATTTTATTACTTTTAATAAATATTATTCTACTCTTCAATAATGTTGAATTGGTCCACTTTATTAATTAAAATACTAAAAATAATTTTTTTTAAACTCCAAGCATATAGTGTCCAGATGGAATTATTTATTTTCCTAGCATGATCCTCTTTTTACTTGTGGTTAGTCAATTATAAAATTGAATTTATAGAACTAATTATTGTATTCTAAAGTACCACCAAGTTTTCCCATGTGCACCAGTCATCTGTCCATTCCTTGTATCACATGTTTCATGTGAATAATGGTTTTTTTTAAAATTTTGAATTTACTCCAACCATGAGGGAATTTCATGTGTCATTTCCAGAAATCCCATGAGGGGTTTATTAAATCAAGTGAATTATCCCACTATTTAAAATATTAGTAAGTTGAGATCCTTTTTCCCAAATATTGAAATCTCAACTCATGGAGATAAAATCTTAGCTTGTACAAAAAAAATGGATAATTCACTATCCATGAGGGAATTTCATGTGTCATTTCCAGAGCACGAGGGGGTTTCGTAAATTAACTTTGTAAGTTGAGATCAATCTCAACTGTATTTTTAAACAATATTCAATAAATAGTATAAACAATATTCAATAAATAGTATATGATTCACAACTAATATTATTTAATAAAATTAACTAATTCAAGACTTTTATATCATATTCTCCAGCTACACATCCAATAATTAATTAAATAGGATGATTAACTTTATCAATACAAAAACATATAAATGAAGTTTATTGATTGATGCACACTTGTGACATGGTCTCACGTTTGGGCATTGAAGTTTGAACACTTTAAGAGGGATGAATGTTATTTGCGCTAAGTTGTATCCCGTCTCATGCAGGTTTTTGTCTTACTAGTTAGGAGTGGAATCATTAATTATTAATGGAGTATATATGAAGAGAAACTTATGAAACCAGGAAACTTTTTATATAGATCAATTGCACGGTTGCACCGCGCCGTGCAATTGATGCCAATTTTTTTTTTTTACACTATTAGTGTTTTTACTGAACAATATTAGTCGTTATTATTGAGCAGTATTAGCTGTTTCCATTGAATAGTATTAGTTAATTCTATTGAACAATATTAGTTTTGCACACAAGTGTTACTCATGAAACTAAAGTTACCCAGCAATGGTGGCGTTGCCGATTGATAGAGATGTGGAATTGATGGTGGACCAACATGTGCTTCCGGCGTAGCCTTGCTCGTTTCCAACCCATCTGATGTCAGGTCCAGCGTCGGAGAATATGTTGATACTGCTCTGTAGTTCCTTCACCATTGAAAACCAATCGCTGAAGTAATAACTCATGTTTGGTGTATTCTTACCTTTAAATCCATCGACCCATATCTCTCCCACGTCTCCATATCTGTCATCACAATAACTCAAACATCAACCAATTTTATTTAAAACAAAATATATAACTAAATGATCATCAGTTTGATGACAACTAAACACAATGTTAAATTTACAAATGTTCATACAGGTTTTGTCCTTCAACAAAGCTGTGTTGTATATGATATTTATAAGTTTCTACTATTAAAATAAAAAGAAAATGAGTCATTGAACTTTAAAAGAATTCAGCCCACGAGTGAGGAGGGGTGTTAGGGAAATTAAATAAACTAATTAATTTCACACCTCTCTAAAAGTTCGGACTTTTAGATGAGATGTCTTGGTTCGATTCTCACTGAAAGCAACTTCATCCATATTAAATTGTTCACTCTATGGATTTTCTCTCAATAATGGAGTAAAAGAATTTAGCTCACGAGTAAAGGAGAGTGTTAGGGAAATTAAATAAACGAATTAATTATGCACCTCTTTACAAATTCGGACTTTTAGATGAAACAAAATTCTTTCAAACTTTCAATTACTAGTTCACTAATACTTCAGTTCCCTAGATAATTTTCAATTTGAAGGAAATTAACTTTTGTTATATTGAAATTATTCGATTACAAGAGTAACACTTGTGGTGCACAACTAATACTGTTTAATAGAAACAACTAGTACCATTCAGTTAAAATACTAATACTGATCAACTATATAATATTGTGCAAAAATTACAACTAATACTTTTCAGCGAAAACAACTGATAATGTTCAGTAAACACAACTAATACTTTTTAGTGAAAACAACTGATACCAATCAATCAAACAATTAAGCTTACCTTTTGAGAAGTTCTTGCAACTGAGCCAAATAATACTGGTTATAAAGCTTGACATTTCCGTATCTCGGATCATGGCGATCCCACGGCGAAAGGTAAAAGCCCGAATCGATTCCTCGGGCCTTGGTTGCAGCAACAAACTCTCTGACCACATCTCCATGCCCATTTTTCCAAGGGCTTCCAATAACAGAGTGATCAGTGTACATTGAAGGCCACAAGCAGAAGCCATCATGATGCTTGGCTGTGAGAATCATTAACGAGATACCGGCTCGGGCCGCAGCATCGGCCCATTGGGCTGCGTCGAGGCCTGTCGGATTGAAAATAGATGGGCTCTCCAGCCCGGTACCCCGCTCCAAGCCTGTGAATGTGTTGACACCAAAATGAAGGAACATGATGATCTCTCTTTGCTGCCATTTCAGTTGGGAATTTGAGGGCAGGGGAAGAACTGGCAAAGGTGGAGTTACTACTTTGATTGAATGTTTTTGTGACTGTGAAAAGGGTAATAATGGAATTAGCACAAGCAATGTGAAAATGTATAAGGATTTATGGGGTGAGATATCCATTATTGCCTAATTAATAAAATTTCAGATTCGCTGATATTTTTTTATATGATGATGATGATGATGATGATGATAACATGAATAATGGGGGACTAGACTAATATGAGAAAAGGGATATTCTGTGGTAAAGGAATGCCAAAAGGATAGCTAACATTGAGATTGGCGTTTTTGTTTGAGTGCATCCTATCATACAAAAGCAGGGTATCTTATACGCTATTTCTTCAAGGTCACGGGTTGCCTTATTTTTCCTTTTTCTTTTTTAGGAATTTGCGTATATGTCACTACTCTACAGTCTACTCAATGTTTTTAAAACCGGACCGGACCGGACCGGCCTGCTCGACCGGGTTAACCGGGAACCGGTCCCGACACCGGTCCGGTTATTAGCAGGCAGCGGTTCGTGTTTGACCCAGTGCGAACCTGCTACGATTAACCCGATATTTTTTTTTTATTCTACTTAAATTTAAATATTGATAAAAATAAATTCATAGATTTTTAACACATTATATATATATATATATATATATATATATATATAAAATAGTCATCCGATTTTTTAAAAACGCTCAACCTATTGAACCAAATTGACCCAAAATGAATTCAATTCATTGCTTCTTTCGGTTCGTCCGGTCCGGTTTTAAAAACATTGACTCTACTATAGTTTTCATTTTGTAAAAAAAATGGTGTTTACATCATCAAATCGATTAGATCGACCGATAATAATCGACTTTATAATCGCTATGCGTGGTGTTGTATTATGTCATATTAACCTATCACCTGTTGTACTTATTTAATATTTTTAAATTACTTTTTAAATTGTATTTCGTTAATTACTATTATGCCCTTTCTTAAATCAAATTAAAAAAGTAGTAACAAATAAACCTAAATTTTCTTTTCTTAAATGTTAAAAAAAAAATCAAATTAGAAAATATCAAATGGCCTTAAACCTACACCCATCGGACATAAATTAACCTAAACGAAATAACTTAAAAAAATAGGTTTCAATTCACAGACATTGAATCCCTGTTCATCTTTAAGAGATGCAATTTGATTTTTCTCCTTCATCAATGTGACTAAAGATCAGAATCTAGCTTTCAAGCATCGCTCCATCGATCACTCGATAGGATCGCGCGTCTTGCGATCTGCTTACCTCATTCATTCACAGAACAGAGGTATTGACGATAGGCTCCTCTGATACGCAATAGTTGTGTGTATCGGAATATTCCTTCACCATTTTCAATTTCATTCCCCATTTGGATAAAATCAACTAATGTGAGTTTTTGCTTGTTCCTAATTTATGCTGCTTTGCCTGATGTTTCTGGCGTATAACTTGATGACTCCTCGCGAACTTTGTTTATTCATATGCTTGAATAATTAATTTCGCAAATTAAAGAAAATTAAGCGATCAAAGTTCTAATATATTTTTATTTTTTGACAAAATTGAACCCAATTTGTGCGGTTTTGAGATTCTGACTGTAGTATGTATTAGCTTGGTGCTGTTCATTTTTTAATTTTAGGTGTTTTAGACCTATAATGTTCACAAAGATCAAATAGAGTAGGATGGAAGAATATATACGTGCACATATTTCGTCATTGCGTAATGTGAAATCATTTTGTTTGAGTTGAGTGATCTTGCCCATGATCTCCTGTGCATATTCAAATATGTGCGGGTTGTGGGTTTTAATTTTCATGAAAGATTGTTTGGATTGTTGGCATGGACTTTGTTAATAATCGCCTTCTGATTTCATATTATGCAGTCATCACTAGAAAGTCTCTAAATTTTAAATTATTTTCCAAGAAGAGGATAACTCATTGTAGCATAAATGATGACTTTTCCAGATCAGGGAGCTAAAACAATTTGACAGGAAAGATGTCTCTTTATGATTGCATGTTTTTATTGAAACCCACTATAACAAAGGAGGCTATTATGGATTTAGTTGCACGGGTAGGAAAGCATGTTTATAGAAGATTTATTGATTCTTCTGATTAGTTTTCCGCTTTTGGAGGTTTTGATTGCTTTTTTTAATTGTGAAGCCATTAGTGGTGGTTCTTGCTTCTGTTAATGTATCACATATAGATGAAAAATACCGAATACTCTATAAGAACATAAGCTTTTCTATGGTGGCTGTAGAAATCTTTATCAAAATCTGTGAGCAGACACCATTTAAAAAAAAGAAAATCTTGAGATAGATTATTAGGACTTTCAATTGCTGAATAATTTATAAGGTGAATGAATGGTGTTACCTTTATTTGTATTTGGGTAAAGTTGCAATATCTATTTGATTATAAAATTGATATTCAAGTTGGCTTGTGTAAATTAAGTGTTACTGGTATTATAAGGAGTGTAGAATCCCATGATAAAATCCTTATTAGTAGAAACAAGTTAAGAAGATGTGTTGTGGTTATCTAGTTGTTGTTTCAGAGTGTCAATTTTCATTTATTTTTATTAGAAAAGAAGTTAAATTTTATTCAAACTTTGGGTATGAGCAGTACCCACCTGATTAGTAGAGTGAGATAAAAAAAACTCATTTTTAGGTCTGTATAGTGGAATGCACTGCTCAAATTTAATTTGTTGATGAAGCAATTAGTGAGGTTTGTTTTATTACTTTATGACTTGATGAGAAATCTTTTAGAGTTGTGCTTGGGTATATTCACTCAGAAAAGTTGCTTCTTAATGCATATTTCTAAACATCCTGAATATGTAGCATGTTACTCAACTATTAGTGTCTGATATGATATTGTTACATAATTCCATTTATATAATTTGGGAGTGTTGGGTTAGCTAAACTTAATGCATTTATTAGATTTCAATGGGTCATTAGTTGCATCAGTTGTTGCATGGTTCTTGAGATTAAGTGTTTCTGTATGGTTTGTGAATATTTTTTCAATAAACCTCTGGAATCTAAACACATGACAGATCAATTGAAGATATAATACTGCTGAAATCTTTTGCTTTCTTCCTGATTTTTTGAAGTTTGCATGAGCTTTTGTTGATTAATAGTGATTCCATGTGTTCAGTTGACATGATTATTGAAAATAGGCACACACTTGCATGAGACGGTCTCATTGTGAGATGGGGCATAAGTTGGACATTGGCGTTTTAACACTTTGGGAGAGGTGGGTGTGATTTATGCTAAGTTGTACCCCGTCTCATGCATGAGACCGTCTCATATGAGTTTTTGTCTTGAAAATAATACTCAGACTTAGAACTTCTGTTGATCGCTGCTATTTTGATTAAAATTTGTCAATATTTAGGTTAATTTTTTTTTTTAACATTTTCTACATTTTCCATGCGGTTAGTATTTACATAATACCACAATGTTTTTAGACGTTGAAGTTGAAGATATGGAAGTCGGCAATTCTTCCTTTGAGGAGCACATGAGCTCATAAGATGGGACGGATGAGGATGCCAAGTATACAAAGATGTCCCTTTAGACGACAAGACAATTCGAGACACATAGACCTCATAAAATTTAATTAATTATAGAGTATATTCAAAATTGATCGATGAATGAAAAATAAAATTAATTAGTTATCTAGTTGATTCAAGAATATAAGGAAACATTTTTATTATTACTTCTATTTATAAATTGTACGTGCCACACATTTAATTTTTTTAATTGTAATATTGTTATGTTTTGCATGTAATACTATTCCGCTTTGATTAGATAACCTTCATAATTTGCCTTAATTTTTTTTATGTTTATATTATAATATCGTTATGTTTTTTAGTAGTACTGTTATATTTTTTCATGTAATACTCTTATATTTTGTTGTAATACTGTTATATTTAGCTTGTAATACTGCTTCAGTTTCTTATTGGAAATCAAAGTAAAAGACATTAACGATTGTTAATTATGAATTTTAATATGGCTTCAGAAATATACACTTCAAATTTTTTATATTTTTTTATATTTTGGATGTAATACTTTTATACTTTTACATGTAATATTGTTACGTTTGACATGTAATACTACTTTAATTTTGCATGTATCCTTCATTACTACAGAGCGAAGCTAAATAAACTAGTGAGAAAGTTATTTCATAATTTGTGATATTTGTGTTTAGGGTTCAATTTCAAAGAATAGCTGTTTTTTTTTTGTTTTTTTTTTAATTTTTAGATATAAATATATATGCGCTCTGCTCTGTCCACCCAACCCACAACTCTTGACCGCCCCGTCCCGGCCACGCCCAACCCGACCCGACCTACACAGCCTGCTTCTGACCCGCGAATTTTGAATAATTTATCTTAATTATTATGTATTGCACATATCAATAGGGTGCAATATTTCACAAGAATCCTACTCAATTTTTATATATGGACAAAAGCCTGTATGACATTTCTATTACACAATCCAAAATTTTAAGAAAAAAATCTATTTAAATAAAAATTAGACATGAAGAATAATATTTTATTTTGGTTAGGCTCTCTAAATAAAATCGCGTAAACTCATGTAGAGTGATGCAATTGGGGAAAAATATTTTTGTAGGACAATAATTTTGGAGGGGTTGTGTTTTAAGGACAATAATTCTACGCACTCGGAAATGTAGGACAATATGTTTTAAAACTTGTAAATATAGGACAATATGTTTTAAAAATTGTAAATGTAGGACAATTAAGCCCGAATAAGCCCAAATCGGGCTGAAATATCATGTGAGGTTCAGACTCAATTGTCCTACATTTACACTCAATTTTCCTACATTTACATATTTTTAAAATATATTGTCCTATATTTACAAATTTTAAAACATATTGTCCTATACTTACAAGTTTTAAAATATATTGTCCTACATTTCCAAGCCCATAAAATTATTGTACTTAAAACACAACCCCCCTTAAGTTACTGTCCTTAAAAAACATTATTCTCGATGCAATTGGATAGGGTTTCTCTTGCCAACTCAATTTCACCCCAAAACTTAGTATTTTTTTAATAATACGTTCTAATATTCGCAATTAGGACCTCAAAAAAGTAGGTTAACAAATTCACTCGAAATTTGAATAAAAACATATATATCGTTATGATGGAACATATGTCGTTATTGGCATATACGACTATAAATTCATTATTTTCACATTCTATTGTGTTTTTTTTAATATTTTGAACATAAAAATTGCACGTAAAAATATAAATAATGATGGAACATATGTCGTTATTGGCATATACGACTATAAATTCATTATTTTCACATTCTATTGTGTTTTTTTAATATTTTGAACATAAAAATTGCACGTAAAAATATAAATAAGTGCTTAAAATCAATATAAACATAAACAATGACATATTGACATATACGAATATAAATTCATTATTTTCCCATTCTAATGTGTTTTTAAATATTTTGAACATAAAAATTGCACCTAAAAATATAAATAAGTGCTTAAAATTAATATAAACAGAAACAATGATATATATAGCTATAATAAAATACATGTCGTCATGGCCACCTACAAGAAAACATAAATGAGTTATGGCCCCTTATGAGAAAACATAAATAATTTTTTTGGCACATTTGCGTGAAACAATTTTACGATTAGACAAAACATAATTTGGGCATTTACACTTTAACACATTAAAAGAGTAGATGTTGATTTGTATTAAGTTATACCCCATCTCATACATGATAGCGTCTCATACGAGTTTTTGTCAATTAAATATTGTAAACGGATTCAAATTTCACAAAATATATCCCAAGTTTAGAAAATCATATAAATCAAATATTGTAGTAAGATTTAAATTCTTAATATATAACAATATTTTGAATAAGATATGAAAATTCAACCTCCATTCCTTTTTATAATGGTGTTGAAAAATCAGAAAAACAAAGGAGCATGAGAATTAAAGGAAAAAAAAGAGAACGGATACGATTCTGAAACATCATTAAATAAAATTCTCAACGTGAAACAGTTTACGTCCATCTGATTTGGCTTCGAGCCAAGACATTAATTCCATGCTTTCAGGACTTGATCAAAGTAAACCTCAATTGCATAGCCTTGCGATATTGTCTCTAATTAAGGAAAAAAGGCAAATACATGGTGTGCAATTTAAGTCACAGAAAGAACCACACAAATCAATATATGCATATCAAATATAGTATGGAAATTGCAAGAATTCAAGATCCCAAGATTACAACATCAACAAATATTGCAATACCAAATTGAAAACAGACCCACAAACTTCAAATTCTAAACAATCCCAATCAACCTAAACTGAATACATGAAGATGAAATCAACTGAAAATATACGAAAAGCGTAAAATATCAAAATTGGAACATACCCAGTTAATATCAAAGACAATTAGCATAGAACGGCTGGAAATTGACGGCCAATCGAGGAATCTCCGTCGACAAAACAGAAATTCTAACCAAAACGTCCAGTTAAACATGTGACATCATAACCCTTTTAAAGAAAGAAAACATTACGCATGAACACAAAATAAAACATTAGTGCGTTAAAATTTAACAAAATTTCACATTTATCATAATTTTACTTCCATTTGTCAAGATTTATCATGGTTCAAATAAGACTGGCATACTGTCAAGTATTGAAACTTGAAAGTGTATATTTGACAATAGAAGCATAATTGTCTGTCAATATAAAACTACACTAAAAACCACTACTACCAATGTCTTAAAAATAAACAAGATCACTTGAAAATGCAAAAGCATAAACCCTCAAGTAAATAGAAACAAACAAAACATAACTTGCAAGAATTAAATAAAGTTAACTTAGTTTGAATAATTCATCTTGCACAATCCTCATGACCCAACCAGATAGGAAGGACTACACAAAATCGAACCAACACAAGTACCAGTTGTAATCTAAAGAACGAACCGCAAACTTTGACCCATTTTTAGACTCTTTCTTCTGGATGTTCTTATCAGAGTAGGCAATTACCTTGTTATTTAAGGAGATGGCTAGCTTCTTCCTTTTCCTTGTTCACTCTATGCGTAAAAAAAGTTGCAGCTGCAGATCTAAGTAGTTGTGGTGAATAAACCAAGCCCATGTTCCACATTTGTTCTTGACAAAGTTTAGTGTGCAAATTTGTATAGATGAAAAAACTTTAATTTTCAACCAAATTCTATAATTGATTAATGTAATACAAAATTGAGTGGTTCATGGTTCACTCGGCCCGACTAGTTCATGGTTCACCCAGCTCAAATAGGTCATAATTTAGGGTTAATTATTTAGTGTTTAGGGTGTAGTTGGTTGATTTAGGACAATTTTATAAATTTTCATCTATACAAATTTGCACACTAGACCTACTCCTTGTTCTTTAGTAAACTGTAAATCAGTTTTAAAATTGTAGGTACAATATTGCTTCTTTCTAACTTCACACCAGAAAAGCATTAAATCTAACGTATGAGAATAATATATAGCAACAATTGATTTCCACCTTCAATAAAAGAGAACAGAGCTCAGGGTGGCAACATAACAAATAACCATGAAAGTATCAGTGGAGATCCAGACCAGATATTTATGCATCATAGATGACAGACCTTATAAGAACCTTAACAAATGCAAACTTCAAAACGACGAACTCTTAGAATGATGCAACAAGGATTAAACTCTTATTCAGATCAATGTATGTTGGTTAAAGTTTACTAGTAAACTAAGCTTTGCTTTATGAATGAAACATCATCATTGCAGAAATTCGAATCTTCTCCAAGGGATCAAAGCAATTCTTGATACAAATTTCATTGCTAAAAACCTTAATCAACTGATTCTCAGCCACACTTGTAAAGCTTCATTGAATTTATCCTACTTTTTCTACAAATTAAGAGATAAAGAATATATAATTGTCTTGTAAGAATTTTATTTCCTTTATTCAGCACATAAGTGCTGCAACTAATCAATATATTTCCCACTCAAATCTGTTGGAATAACTGTACAAAGAAACAGAGGCAAAAAAAAAAAGCACTCTACGAGGACAGAGATACTAAGATGGGTTAACTTTGCAATTAAAATTTGCTTTGAATTAAAGGCAAACACACCAGAGAGAGATCGGGACCGGCGACAGACTGGGAGACCGATGTACAGAGAGACTAAGACGGGGGGTGGCTGCCGGCGAGGCGAGGCGGGGCAGGGGTGGAGGAGGCGACCGCGGTGACGGCCTTAGGGCTGATGGAGGAGGCGACGACGGCGACGGCTTAGGGCTGGTGGAGGAGGCAACGACAATTGGAAGAACTAATCTCTGTTTCCTTTTCAAAGAGTAATCTTTGTGCAGAAATTTTTTTGGTGATGGAGGAGACCCTAGGTAGGTGCAGAGTATACTTTGTGCAATTTTTTTTTTTTTTTTTAAGAAAGCATTGATAATAACGTGAATGTGGGAGAGGAAAAAAATATTGAGAAAATTTTAACTGAGATATAATTCGAATTCTTTTAATTAGTAAGGATAAATTTGTAAATTTTAATTATAAATTTTTAATTATTTAATTTATTATAACAGTACGACACTACGACTCAGTTCGATAGCTAGTTCGATACAGTACGATGGTCAGTACGACGCATACTACAACAGTTTGCAGATCATTAAATTTAAACCTTTAGATTTTAGATCTAATGGATCATATTAAGTGACTGATGTCAGTCAGTACGACACCCTGACTGCTCTAAGAAACACCCTTGTAAAAATAGCTAGGATAAAAAATATACTTATAACTCTTCTTTGTTTGATAAATTATACTCCCTCCCTCCGTTCTAAGAAAGGTACCCCAACTATGGGGCACACATATTTAAAAAAATGTGTACTGAGTAGAGTATTGAGGGATAATATGGTAAACTGTTATGTACTCCATTCTATTCAAAATATAAGATGTTTTAACTTATTGCATTATTTACTTTTTATTTGATGTTATGGTTTCTATTTTCATACACTTCTCTTATTTAATACTCTTTCTTTACTTTCTTGTTTTACTCCTTATCATGTCATTAAAGATAATTTATCATTAAATAAGACTAATTTTGGTATAATTTTTCTTTATTAATAAACGTGCAAAAGACCAAAATATCTTATATTTTGAATAGGAGGGATTATAAAATAAATGAATTCATTGAATTGAGTGTATGTATGAACCCCAAAAGTAATGATATTTGGTGTGAATATGTAAATATTGTGAGAGTGTAGTTTAGTAACATATTTCATTTTTTGGGTGTGCAAATTTTTGTGGGACGGATGTAGCACAAAATTTCTCTATGCTTCATTAAATGCATAAAACTTCATTATATTTGAGATAAATATGCACAAATGCATAAAATTCCTCCGTATTTGATAAAAGAGATTAATTTTTTTGTAGTTCAGTAACTTTGCCTCGTTTTAAAATTGGTCTCAATTGTTTTGACCTTTTAATTTTAATCCTGTAAGTTTTCAAATTTTTTGAAATTGGTCATTTAATCGGTTACGAAAAGATTGTGAGTGTAATGGGTTAAGAATATTTTGGTCCAAAATATTTATTATGTGATAATTTTACAATTAGTTTTATCAACTCATAGATGATTCCAATGTTTTCATAACCGAACCAGTGAAAGAATGGACAGACCACCGGTCAGCGGTTCAACCGGTCGGACCGGTTCAACCGGCGGTTCAACCGTTTTTTATGTTTAGTTAAAAAAACAAAATAAGTATACACCTACAAAAATATAAATATATATTTTATAACTTTCCATATCATATTTTATAAATTTTGTCCCACCTCATACATTTATCTCACATCGAAAGTGTTGGAGAAAAATGTGAGAGGAATATAGATTTAAAATTTTAAATATTTAATATAAATTAGTAATTTAATTTTAAAAAAAAAAAAAAAAAAAAAAAAAACGTTTTTTTCCGGTGAACCGGGTTTTGACCGTTCAACCCGTTCAACCCGGTTCAACCTTAAATCCGGTTATATATGTGTTTTTTAACCGATTTACCGGCCGGTTCCCATTTCAACCCAGTTTGAAAAACATTGGATGATTCGACTTACTAGAAACTATCGTGTTACAGTGCTATTACAAAGAAACTTTTTAGTCGAATTCGTCTCAACTTACTAATCCACTCTTCAATCGACCTAACTCTAGTTCTTTTTAAAGTAGGGTTCATTAGATTTCCAATTAAGGTTGTGAAGACATTTACAATGTGTTTAGCTAGAGGATTCTTGCTCGATTGAGTGCATTTTACAAGAAATGTTTTGCTTGAATAACTCGTTTGGTAGACTATTATAACCTCGTTTTGAAGGTTGGGTCTGTACTTATATTAATAATTCGATATTATTATCGGAGAGTAAATTTAAATTCGTACTATATTCTACACAAATTTGTCATTGGGATCCATATTAGGTGTACTCTCATACTTGTGTATATAAGTTTACACTAGCAGATGTATGATTGTATTTAGAGACGGAGAGACGCTTCCTAGAATGGGGGCACGTGCCCCCGTTGATCTTACACTATTTTTATATATATGTATGTTAGTACTCCTAATTTTAATTATAACTCAAATGTATTATATCTCAAATATTAATTCCCAAACCACCACCTTCCGATGTTCAGTATCCAGCACACCATCTCACTCCTCAACATCTATTTTTATATTATATTATATTATATTATATATATAAATATAAATTATAATTAATATTAATATTAGTTATATTATTTAAATTAGGACTACATTAAATAGGTTGATGAAGGGTTGATGATTGTACATTATGTTGATGACATAGTATTTGGTGCAACATCAGACAAGATGTTGAATGAGTTTGTTAAGGCAATGTCATCTACATTTGAGATGAGCATGGTTGGAGACTTGAATTACATTTTTAGGTCTGAGATCAAGCAAAAAAGATGATGGTATCTTCATTTGCCAAAGCAAACATGCAAAGAACCTGGTTAAGAGATTTGGTCTTGAGAATTCGAAGCATATGAAAACACTTATGGGATCATCTCAGAAGTTAAACAATGACTGTGCTAGTCAAGATGTTGATCACACACTGTACAGATCCATGATAGGTAGTCTTCTTTATCTAACCTCTAGTAGACCTGACATTATGTATAGTGTTTGTGTTTGTGCTAGGTACCAAGCTAATCCAAAGGAATCTCATATGAATGCTGTGAAGAGGATTATCAGATATGTTGCTGGAACAACAGACCTTGGTATTTGGTATACAAAGGACACAAGTAGTGTACTGACTGGATATAGTGATGTTGATTGGGCAGGAGACATTCATGATAGGAAGAGCACAAGTGGTGATTGCTTTTACATGGGTAACAATTTGATTTCCTGGCATAGTAAGAAACAAAATTATGTTTCACAATCTACAGCAGAATCTGAATACATTGTTGCTGGTAGTTGTTGTTCACAACTTTTGTGGTTGAAAAAGATGTTTGATGACTATGGACTTGCGAATGATATTCTGACTGTGTTTTGTGATAATACCAGTGTTATTAACATCTCTAAAAACTCAGTACAACATTCTCTTACTAAGCACATAAGTATAAGACATCATTTCATAAGAGACCTTGTATAAAAATAAATTGTGAAGTTGGAGTATGTTTCCACTGATAATCAACTTGCTGGTATTTTTACTAAAGCCCTTGATCATGAGAGGTTTTCCTTTCTGAGGAAATCTTTTGGTTTGTGTACTATCTGAGTTCTGTAGGGTGGATGTTGTAACAAATGTGACAACATTTGAAGCAACATCAAGTTTGATTTTTGTAACACTTGGTTGATTTGATCGATTCTCACTGATTAAATGAGATTTTGGGTAAAATTCTTATTGAGTCAAGTCTTTGTGATTTTCTGGACACACATTTTTTAAATGCACAAAAGAAAAGTGAAAATACACACATTGGATGTGCTGGTGAATAGGGTGCCCGGATCTATTCGAGTTGCAATTAATTATTACTTACATCCAATGGGTTTTACCCCCATTGGGTGGTTCGATAAGCTCCCACACTTGATTATGATCCATAGAACCCATTTCGGCTTCCATTGCAGTTTGCCAAGAATCTGCATCCTTATCTTGGATCGCCTCGTTGTAAGACCATGGGTTCGATTCTCCTTCTGAGATCAAGTCCGAAGACTTCCTATCCCTAAGAATCTCTCGGGTTGTCTAACATCCCTCCCACTGCGATGAGATATCGATTGTGTAGGTGTGACGTTTGGTATATCAACTTGTACAGTTGGTGTTGGAGTTGGCCCTCTTAATTCGTCTAAAGTAATCTCACTGTTGGGCTTCCTTTTATTCATATAGTCTTCTTCCAAAAATCTAAAGTGTGTACTTATTACAACCTTTTGATCGTTGGGACCATAGAACATACACCCTTTCGTTCCCTAGGGATACCCTATGAACAGCCTTAATTCCGAACGAGGGTCTAACTTACCGGCTTTCTTGTCCAACACGTAGGACGGACAACCCCAAATTTTCATGTGTCTTAGACTGGGCTTGTGCCCGGTCCACAGTTCCTTTGAGGTATGTTTGTTTCGCGACTATCCCGGCCGGACTTTGGACTTTACAATCTCAAACCCCACTTTGTTTTAAAACTTAAAGTAAGGATTTTGAAATCCTATTAACCCTACTCTATTTAATCACCTACTACTACTCTACTTTTTATTCTCTCTATACACTCACATCATCTACTTTTTTATTCTCCCAATACACTCAAAATAATATAATAATATCACACCAATCAACTTTTCCATCATTATACCCTATAAAATCCCACAACAAAAATTCATTTTAACTATTCATTAAGTTTTTGAAATTTTAGGACTTCAAAGTCCGGGATTTCCCACTCCCACTATAAGCCTAAAACAAACATACCCTTGGGGTTTTAGGAACCGATTTGGATGGTACCATATTTAGAATATAAGTCATTGTTTCCAAAGCGTTTCCCCAAAACGACTTGGGAAGATCCGAATAACTCATCATATTTTTGACTATTTCTAAAAGAGTTATGTTTCTTCGTTCTGCTATCCCGTTTTGTTGTGGGGTACCGGGAGTAATTAATTGGGATACAATCCCTTCGTCTGATAGGTAGTTCAGAAAATCATCGCTAAGGTACTCGCCTCCACGATTAGATCGTACAAACTTGATACTCTTTTCTCTATGTTTCTCTACTTCAGCCTTAAACACTTTGAACTTATCAAAGGTTTCGGACTTATGCTTCATGAGGAAAATGTATTCATTTCTTGAGTAATCATCGATAAACGTAACAAAATACTCATAACCTCCCCTTGCTTTGATTGACATAGGACCACATACGTCAGTATGAACGATTTCTAACACTTCAATGGCTCTATTGCCCTTGGCTCCAAATGCCCTCTTGGTCATCTTACCCTCTAAACAAGATTCACAAGTTGGAAACGGTTCAACCCAGAGAGACTCCAATGATCGGTCTTGTACCAACCTTTGAATCATTTTTAGATTAATATGACATAATCTTAAATGCCACAAAAGTGTTTCGTTCATGTCTGAAGAACACTTTCTTTTATGCAAAATAGTCGATGTGCTATAGGATGCATGTTGTAGGGAGGAATAACCTGACTTGGTGGAAACCGGGAATTGGACCGTCTTATGATTAACACATTATCCGACTCTATCCAGCTGAAGCAATATTTGAAGTGACTTCGGGAGATCGGTAAGTCGCTGGAAGTTTGGGAAGTCAAGCAGGTCGTGGAGGCGGCTTGGTACAGCAGGGAGGTCGCGAATCGACTTGGTGTAACCCGGAAGTCGAATTCGACTGAGTCCCGAGCTTGGTTGAAGATAAACATGGAAAAGATTCGGGTAGTTAAGGAGGCAGATTTCTCGGGATATAACCAGGGAATAAGCGCAACTTGCGGAACAAGAAAGGAAACCCTAGGTTGGTCCACGTGAAGAAGCCCACGAAGATTGTAACCCTAGATCTATGTCTATAAATATAACCTGTAATGTACTTTGTAAAGGATCGAAACCTTAGTATCCTAGGCAGAAATTATACAGTAAAATATCCTGACTTGGTGCCCCTAGATGTAGTCTATTTCAAGGACAAACTGGGTAATCAAATTGTTTGTCATTTATTATTTTCGCCATTACATTGATCGGAGCTTACCAAAATACTTGTTTGTTCGTCGGTAATCAAACCGGGCACAACAATTGGCGACGTCTGTGGGAACTACCATTCCTATGAAATCACTCTGTTCGAAGGAAAACCCATTTCATCTCTGATCAATATCGATGGCGAGCAATCAAGTAAATCTGAACGGGCAAGATCTGGACGCCCGCGATGGGCATGAGGCCTCCATGAGCTCTCAGCATACCGACTCACATCGCGCTCGCCAGCCAAACCCGGTGATGACTCCTGATTGGTGGAACCTGGTGCAGACGCCAGAGGATGCAAAGGCTGTAATGGCCGTTCTCAACAAAAAATGCCTCGCGTTCGATGACGAGGACGTGCAGCCTCCCCCCAAGAAAGTCACCCAGGAGGTCGGACCCTCAAAAAACAAGGAACCACGGGCCCGAAAGGGGCATTTGGCTAGTCAACTGGCCTATGATCCGGCCAGATACGCCTTGGTCCGCAATCGCCAGCTCCTCAGGAGGCCGGTAGGGTCGAACAATGTGTTCGACCGACTTGGCGACCTTGGGGTTCAGAAAGCCCTGGGGATTATTGAGGATGAGGCACAATCTGAGCCTCGTCGAGATGATCAGGTGGAGTGCGACCTTGCCCTTGCACTGAACCTCCACCATAACGACCTGCCAAAGGGATCGACCGTGCATTGCGGCGACCCCTCGGCGGCAAAGGCAATCACTAACCATCGCGATGCTCAGGTCGCAGCACTGACCCGGACGGTCAAACAACTGATGGAGCGCATGGAGAATCGGAGCGGTCCAGCGGGGTCAGATCTTTTCCTCGCTGTCCCGGACTCTCCACTCGGAACTCTGGTCACCTTGGCGGCTACCCAAAGAAAGATTAATGCCGCGACCTTGGATCGCTACAGCGGGAACACGGACCCAAGGGTCCATCTAGCGAAGTACAACTCATACATGGCCTCTATGGGGGCCACTGATGCAAAATATCCATTTTTTTCTCTGACCCTGAGCGACCAGGCCCACCAATGGTTCACCTCTCTGCCACCCCTGTCGGTGGACACTTTCGAGCAGCTCGCTCGCCTATTTCTAACGCACTTTACTACCCTAGCACCCCGACCATGAACCAGCAAATACCGATGAACACCCAAAGGGGGACCACGAATCGATCGATCCTATGTTGAGAGGATCGACATGCTGATCTTGGAAGGAGACCCCATTGGAGATGAAGCAAACCGGGCGGGGCATCTCTCCTCAAGAAGGGGACCAAACTCTGGCGTCGCATGACGGCCGAATACCCGACTAGCTACGCCGACTTTTGAAGGTAAGCTAGTGACCTAATACATACAGTAGAGCTCCTGGAATCCCAACTCTCTGAGGCTAAGGAGGTCGCGGAGCCCAAGAAAAGCTCCAAAAAGGCCGCCTCGCAGTACAAGCCACCTGGAAGTTTCAAGCCTTTTGAGGAGAGCATTCCGGTGAAGTTGATGGACGCATTGGGCATGACCCCAGAACACATCTTCGCCCAGATCCGAGAGCGAGAATTACTTCTCCCACCACGCCCGATAAAGAGTAATGGCAAGCAGAACCCCAACAAGTATTGCCACTTTCACGAGTAAACCGGGCACTATACCAGTGAGTGTAAGGACTTGTTGCCCCAACTCTGGAGGTTATACGAAGATGGTCCGCTTGACGAATTCATCAAGCGACCTCAGAAGACCGGCGACCAGGCTCTGAGAGGTCGCCAGCAAGGAGAGCGCGCCCACGGGGACGGGAGCGGGGCAAAGGGAGCGACATATCCCGCCCATGCCTAAAAATGCGGGAGATCAGGTGATACACACTCTCTCCCCTCTAGGGACGGTCGGGGGGCTAGCCTCCAGCTCCTCCTCCAAGCGGAAGATGAAAGCCGAAATAAGGGAGATAGAGAACACTAGGAAGATGGTGTTGCCTGTCCTCGCTGTGGGGGAAGAGTCCAGTACTATTGAGTTCGGAGAAAAGGACAAGGCAGGGGTGGTCTATCCCAATGTCGATCCCTTGGTGATCCGGGCCAACATCATGGGGACTATGGTGTGCCGACTTCTGGTCGACGGGGGGGGCCTTCTGCAACATTCTTTTCAAGAAAACCCTAGACCAGCTTGGGGATTACGATGCCTACATCACCCCATGCGACCACCTCGTGAAGGGTTTTGGCGACGCTACTGTGAGGCCCACCAGGATGATCCGACTGGCCGTCGAGCTGATCTCCACACTGAATAGCGGAGTTAGGGAAACTAGTCTGTTAGATTTTCTAGTAGTCGACCTCCCCAGCTCCTATAATGGCTTCCTGGGAGGCCTTTTGAACATGAATTTGAGGCTGCGTCCTCTACTTTCTATTTCTGTGTAAAATTCCCCACCAAGAGTGGGGTGGTTGGCACCGTTAAGGGCAACCAAGTCGATGCAAGAGGTTGTTTGATTTACTCTTCGTCTCCTTTCAATTCTGCACAAGTACCTATCAAACAAGCATTTGTAATAGATAGCAATGAACAAGATGAAGAGTTAAGTGAGAAAAGGGCAAAGAGAAAAAGAACCTACAGCAACCTCGACCCGAGAATAGGGTTGTTGGGGTTATACTGGAAAGTATGCTTTTACTTTGTATAACCAAACTGAACTTTCTGTCTTATTTACTGAAATAAATTATTTATCACTGATGCTTTAAATATTATTGAATGTTGCATATATTTATTGCATAATTGTTCAATAAACAGTACGTGTTAAATTGTAGTTAATTTAGTGATACCAGATCACAGAAGATTAAATTAACAGTACCTTGTAACTAAAAGTACGCTATTCACGACCTAGATGGAAGTGAACAACACATCGTGAAAGGTTGAAGTGAAAGGCTCAGATTGACTTGTCTTGACCAAGAGATTACACTAGTGCATGACTGATACACTGAATAGGACCTACAGGAGGATAAATTCTTCAGCACTGAATTAGGAAGAATTAGACCTCAGTGGTTCGTTATTTCTTAATCTTCGTCCCTTAAATAGGATCGTGTGTGGTTAGTAATTATTGCTTTGACTTATGACGGGTAGAGAATCAATGAGATTCAATACTTTATATATTGGGCAATATTACTGGTCACATGCGATTGCTAAGATTTAATACGAAGAATCGTGTGCGAGTACGCTTGTTTGATTTGCCCCCTTGGGAGGTTCATAAGATTTATCATACCAAATCTTGCAAGTGGAATTTGTTTCCGGTATGGATAATAATGTTGAACCGTTCCTTGACCAAGGACAAAAGATATTAATTAATGGAAAGCTATTTCAGTGGCTTGAATTAATTAATGGGCTAGATAATCTTAAACACGGGAAATAATAACCGGGAGCCATATTAACAGTAATATGGGTTAAGATGGATAGTGCAATATTAATTATGTAGTGGGATTAATTAATATTTATGGGCTTGAATAATATTGTGGCTCAATATTAGATATTCAAAGTCCATTAGAAGGTCCAATCTTAATTCTCCTAAAGGCCCCTCAAGTAGCCCAAACATAATGTCCAATAACTGGAAAAGGTGTTTAAAATAAAATAAATTAATGTTGCTTATTTTTCCAAAAGTTTTCGAAAATAATAAAGGAAGAAAGAGAAAAGATTTTCTTGATTTTCTTGGAAAGATTTTATGGAATATGTATTCTTGAAATACAAGATTATCCCATAAATTCAAAAAAAGTCAAAGATCCTATTTCTTCCCTATTTATTGGGAAATTTTCGAAAACCCCTTAATATAAGGAGGTGGGATTTTTATGGAATATTTTAATTATGGAGAAAAGAATATATTGGATATATTCAAGATTTCTTGGAGATCAAGAAAAAAAATTTCCCATCTTATTCCTAGGGTAGAAATCGTCCACCACCTAGTATTATAAATACGGGATGAATTTTTCATCCCCAAGTGAAATTCCATGTGTTGGAAAATTTAGAAAATCCACAAAGGTGGTGCAACATAATTTTATTTTTCCTTTTTGTTAAATTGTTCGCGAGTTCTTTCCACCGGATTGTTGAACAAGGACAAGGGAATACTTGAGAAGACCTTTTGGTGTGTTCGTGTGAACGAGATCCATCTTCTCAACGGTTGTCACTCCGAGAGGTTAGTTTACGTAAACCCGTAGTAATTCCGCATGCGTAGGATTTACGTGAACTATTTGTATGCATGATTGGTTGTTGAATTATTCTTTGAATTAATATAGGATTAATTCATGCTAGTAATAATTGTTAGAATTAAATTTATATTTAAATATTAAACCCGAATAGATCCGGACAATTAATTCCCCAACAACTGGTATCAGAGCCTCGGATTCGGGCTCTGAATTTTAAATTGTAATTTAATTCATTTTCATTAAATTTGAAATTGGATAGTAGAATTGCTAGATCTTTTTTGAAGGTATCCAATTGTCATGGAATTTAATGTGTTTATTTATGCATACATATAAATTGTGGTTTTTAATTCGATTCGTTCGAATTCGTTTTGCCTCGTGAGAAAATTCACGAGTAGATTAGGATTTGTTTGATTTGATCAATGTAATAGACTAGTCTAGATCTAAGTTTATTTATTTTTGTAAATAAATTGTAAACCGGATCGGAAACGGAGGCGGAGACAAAGAATTAAAAGACGGGATTCGGAACCGTTGCAAGCGGCGTGCATCGCATGAAACGTGCCAAGGGAGGCACGTCTTGCGATCGGACGCTGCGTCACACGCTGGCGCTGGGTGAGGTGCCGGGCCGAAGGGCCAAGATCGGATCCAGCCTGCCAGGGCGACGGGCAGCCTCGTGCAGCGCGAAGCGCTTAGGCGGGCTCACGCCGATGTCTTGTATGACGCTGGCGGGCGAGGCGATGCGGGCATAGATAGGATCAGGCATGGGCGGGCGCGTGCTAAGACTGCTGGCGCGCTCCGAGATCTGTCGACGCCTTTGCCGAGGGAGGCCGAAAGCTGACGCGGTGGCGTCTTTGTTGAGGAGCTGGGCGCAAAGGCACGCGTCTGGGATCACGATCGACATGGCCGGGTTGGGTGCAAGGCCTGCACCCCAACCCTCGAGCTGATTGGTGCACGAGACGTGATTTTTCGAGACGATCGAGTGGGAGAAATTCAAGACGGTGTTTCTTCAAAATCAAGCCAAGAAAAATCAAACCATGACAATTGGATAATTTGTGCCCAATATGTTTATTTTTTCTGCTTTGCTTGATTTATTTTTGTGTTTTCTTGTGCTTTATTTAATTTGTTTAAATGTGTTTGTATGAGAATTGCCCAACGAAAAATCTCACCTTCAAAAATTACTAAGTATGTTTAAATAATTAATTGACAATTTTATTCCGGATAATAAAATTGAATTAATTTTGACCTCCATGATTTATTTATTTGTGAAATTCCCCCCATGGGACGGCCAAAAGATGGATTTCACATGAATAAATTCCGAATGGATGATTGTGGGTTATTATTAGTGGCGGTGATGACCCTCCCCAGCTCGTTCAAAGCGAAGTAATAATTTTGTATTTAATCATGGTTATTACTTAGGTATAAAATTGATATGCATATACTTCCCCCAAGTCCCTGTCAATTTTATATTGGTCAAGTGGGAGCCAACTATTAATCTGGATATTAAAGGTTTATAACTGTTTCTTGTTTGTAACCTGCTTGAATGTGTTTAAATAATGACTCACCCCACGTGGCTTATTTAAACTGTTTTGAGATGTTGGCTGATGCATGTTCATATTTTTTTGAGATTTTAATATGAAACATGTGATCGAACCTTGTGATATATTTGTGCTTATACAAATTGTTATTTATTTTAGTTCAGCATGTCGCAACCTTTTAATCCACTGTTCAATATACTTAAAGTCAATAGAATAAGTATGGAAACTATATTGATTGGAAACGAAAAATTATAATTATCCTAACTGCACAAAAGCACAAGTGGATTCTTGACACACCAAAATCAGATGAGCCAACTGACGAGTCAAAAATGCGGACTCGTCAGATCACCTTGCGAGAGATATTGTCGCTGAAAATGGTGGAGGGCAACCCCGTAAGGGATTACGTCCTCAAAATAGATGGCCCATCTGAACAAACTTGAGGTTATGGTTGCAGATTATGATCTGAAGACCCATATCGATTTGGTACTCCACTCTCTGCCCAAAAGTTTTGAGCATTTTGGCCTCGCTAGCTGACTTGTTGCAAGCTTTGGTCACGACAGAGACGTTGATGGGGCACCAAACTCAAGCTTTGACGGCAAGTGGTCCGTCTTCATCTTCTAGGTCAAAGGAAGGCAAGAAAAAGAAGAGGACCAAAAGCCATAATAAATCAAACTCAACTATCGCCAAGGGCAGTGGTAAGATGAGGAATGCCGGTGGTGTCAAGGAAAATCCAAAGAGGAAGTGCTTAAGCTACGGTGAAAGAGGACAATGGAGGTTTGCCTGTTCCAACCCCAAAAGGGCCGGAAAGAAAGGTAATTCTCACGCACTAGTTGTTGAAACTTGTTTAGCGGCGTATACTTCTCATTCGTGGGTAGTTGATACGGGATCTACTGACCATGTATGTTTCACGTTACGGGGTCCCAGCTGACCCGACAACTTAGTGGCAGTGAGATCCTCATCACAATGGGCGATGCTACGAGAGTGGCAGCTGAAGCAGTGGGAGAAGTGCACCTGTCTTTTGAAGACAGAGTTTTAATTTTAAGAGACGTTCTTTATGTTCCTAGTTTTACAAAGAATTCACTTTCAGTTTCTAAATTTCTGTTAATGGATACTTAGTTTCTTCTAATAAGAATGACATCATTTCTTGAAATGATGAGTGTATCTGTTATGGGACATTGATGGACAATCTCTATACAATTAACTGTGCACACCACTCACGAAATGCATCCTATAACACATCGATTGTTTCCGATAAAAGAAAACGTTCATCATACGTGAACGAGACACTTCTATGGCATCTTAGATTGGGACATATTAATCCAAAAGGGATTCAAAGGTTGGTAGAAGATGGTTCATTGGAGTCTCTCAGGGTTGAACCAATCCCAACTTGCGAATCATGCTTGGAGGGTAAAATGACCAAGAGGGCATTCGGAGCCAAGGGGAATAGAGCCAAAGAAGTGTTAGAAATCGTTCACACAGACGTATGTGGTCCAATGTCAATCAAAGCAAGAGGAGGTTATGAGTATTTCATCACCTTTATTGATGATTACTCAAGGTACAACTACATTTTCCTTATGAAGCATAAATCTGAGACCTTTGACAAATTCAAAGAATTTAAGGCTCAATCAGAGAATCATAGGGAAAAACGTATCAAGTCTCTATGATCTGATCATGGAGGCGAGTACCTCAAAGAATGAGTTTTGAACTACTTGTCGGATGAAGGATTGTATCCCAACTAATCGCACCTTTAACCCCTCAACAAAACGGGGTTGCAGAGCGAAGAAACAGAACTCTTTAAGAAATGGTCAGATCAATGATGAGTTATGCGGATCTACCCAAGTCGTTCTGGGGTCACGCCTTGGAAACAACGGCTTATATTCTGAACTTGGTGCCATCCAAGTCGGTTCCCAAAACTCCCAAAGAATTGTGGACCGGGCGCAAGCCCAGTTTGAGACACATGAGAATTTGAGGGTGTTCAGCCTACGTGTTGGACAAGGAAGCTGGAAAATTGGATCCACGATCATAATTAAGGTTGTTTATAGGATACCCCGAGGGAACAAAAGGGTGTATGTTATATGGTCCCGAGGATCAAAAGGTGGTAATAAGCACCCACTTTAGATTTTTGGAAGAAGACTATATGAACGAAATAAAGCCCAGAAGTGAGATTACCTTAAATAAGCTTAGAGGTCTAACCTCAGTGCCAACTGTACAAGATGACATACCAAACGATACACTTACACAACCGGAACCTCATCGTAGTGGGAGGGTTGTGAGACGACCCGAGAGATTCATGGGGATAGGAGAGTCCTCGGACTTAGTCCCCGGTCAAGATGAATCAGACCCATGGATTTACGACGAGGCAATCCAAGACAAGGATGCAGTTTCTTGGCAAACAACAATGGAAGCCGAAATGGGTTCTATGGATCATAATAGAGTGTGGGAGCTAGTCGAACCACTCAATGGGGTCAAACCCATTGGCTGCAAGTGGGTATACAAGAGGAAAAGAGGACCGGACGGGAAGGTGAAAACCTTCAAAGCAAGGCTTGTGGAAAAAGGTTATACTCAGAAAGAAGGGATCGACTATGAGGAAACCTTTTCACCTGTAGCAATGCTCAAGTCCATCTGAATTCTCTTGTCGATTGCTGCGCATCTCGACTTTGAAATCTGGCAAATGGATGTCAAGACAGCTTTCCTTAACGAAAGTCTTGAAGAAGAAATATATATGCAACAACCCCAAGGCTTCATTGAAAAAGGCCAAGAACACCTTGTTTGTAAGCTCAAGAAGTTCATTTACGGACTCAAACAAGCATCCAGAGCTTGGAACCAATATTTTGATCATGTAATAAAGTCTTATGGGTTTGATAAAAATCAATACGAAAGTTGTGTGTACAAGAAGCGTGTCGGAACTGTATTGGTATTCTTAGTATTATACGTAGACGATATTCTGCTCATCGGAGACGATGTAAAGATATTGTCAGACGTAAGGGCATGGCTTTCAAAACAGTTTGATATGAAGGACTTAGGGGAAGCCGGGCACGTCCTTGGGATCAAGATCACTCGAGATCGCAAGAAAATGATGATAGGCTTATCACAAGCTTCATATATAGACACTGTCTTGAAGCGATTCAGCATGCAGGATTCCAAGAAAGGCTTCGTAACTTTCAGGCATGGAATCCATCTATCAAAAGATATGTGCCCTAAGACACAGAGAGAGATAGATGACATGAAAGGCATTCCTTATGCTTCGGCTGTCGGAAACCTTATGTATGCAATGCAGTGCACGAGATCGGATTTCTGCTTTGCCGTAGGCATGATGACAAGATATCAAAGTAATCCGGGAAAAGAGCATTGGACGGCAATTAAGAACATTCTAAAGTATCTGAAAAGAACTCGGGATAGAATGTTAGTTTATCAGTCAAACAGTCTAATCTCCATCGGTTACACGGACTCGGATTTCCAATCAAACATAGATTCCAGAAACTATCTGCCTCAGTTAGTGTGCTTTCATTTGGGAAGTGTAGCCATGAAATGGACGAGTGTGAAGCAGAAATGCATCACTGACTCAACCATGGAAGCCGGGTAAGTAGCTGCTTGTGAAGCAGTGAAGAAATCTGCAGTTTGGCTCTAGACCTTCTTAGTGGACTTGAATGGAGTTCCGAATTTGTCTAGCAATATTTGCTAGGGGCAGTTGCAAATTCAAGGGAACCAAGAGTCCACGATTCAAACAAGCACACTGAAGGAAAGAAATCTTAGACGAGAAATCGTTAAGAGAGGAGATGAAGAGGTGGTTAAAATCGCATTGGAGGATAACCTAGTTAATCCTTTCACAAAGTGTCTGCCTCTGGAAACATTCAAGAGACATGTGGGAGGAATGGTTGTCAAGTGCATAGCCAATCTGCTTTGAGTATAAGTGGGAGATATTATTAGGTTCGTGTAGGTGACATTAGATGTCACGTATTAGGAACTACACGAGATATGTTGTAGTATACTTAAAAGCAGATTTTGAGTACAAGTGGGAGATTGTTGGGGTTATACTGGAAAGTATGCTTTTACTTTGTATAACCAAACTGAATTTTCTGTCTTATTTACTGAAATAAATTATTTATCACTGATGCTTTAAATATCATTGAATGTTACATATATTTATTGCATAATTGTTCAATAAATAGTACGTGTTACATTGTAGTTAATTTAGTGATACCAGATCACAGAAGATTAAATTAACAGTCCCTTGTAACTAAAAGTACGCTATTCACGACCTAGATGGAAGTGAACAACCCATCATGAAAGGTTGAAGTGTAAGGCTCAGATTGGCTTGTCTTGGCCAAGAGATTACACTAGTGCATAACTGATGCACTGAATAGGACCTACAGAAGGATAAATTCTTCAGCACTGAATTAGGAAGAATTAGACCTCAGCGGTTCGTTATTTCTTAATCTTCGTCCCTTAAATAAGATCGTGTGTGGTTAGTAATTATTGCTTTGACTTATGACGGGTAGAGAATCAATGAGATTCAATACTTTATATCTTGGGCAATATTACTGGTCACATGCGATTGCTAAGATTTAATACGAAGAATCATGTGCGAGTACGCTTGTTTGATTTGCCCCCTTGGGAGGTTCATAAGATTTATCATACCAAATCTTGCAAGTGGAATTTGTTTCCGGTATGGATAATAATGTTAAACAGTTCCTTGACCAAGGACAAAAGATATTAATTAATGGAAAGCTATTTCAGTGGCTTGAATTAATTAATGGGCTAGATAATCTTAAACACGGAAAATAATAACCGGGAGCCATATTAATTGATAATATGGGTTAAGATGGATAGTCTGATATTAATTATGTAGTGGGATTAATTAATATTTATGGGCTTGAATAATATTGTGGCTCAATATTAGATATTCAAAGTCCATTAGAAGGTCCAATCTTAATTCTCCTAAAGGCCCCTCAAGTAGCCCAAACATAATGTCAAATAACTGGAAAAGGTGTTTAAAATAAATAAATTAATGTTGCTTATTTTTCCAAAAGTTTTCGGAAATAATAAAGGAATAAAGAGAAAAGATTTTCTTGATTTTCTTGGAAAGATTTTATAGAATATATATTCTTGAAATACAAGATTATCCCATAAATTCAAGAAAAGTCAAAGATCCTATTTCTTCCCTATTGATTGGGAAATTTTCGAAAACCCCTTAATATAAGGAGGTGGGATTTTTATGGAATATTTTAATTATGGAGAAAATAATATATTGGATATATTCAAGATTTCTTGGAGATCAAGAAAAAGATTTTCCCATCTTATTCCTAGGGTAGAAATAGTCCACCACCTAGTATTATAAATATGGGATGAAATTTTCATCCCCAGGTGAAATTCCATGTGTTGAAAAAATTAGAAAATCCACAAACGTGGTGCAACATAATTTTATTTTTCCTTTTTGTTAAATTGTTCCCGAGTTCCTTCCACCGGATTGTTGAACAAGGACAAAGGAATACTTGAGAAGACCTTTTGGTGTGTTCGTGTGAACGGGATCTATCTTCTCAACGGTTGTCACTCCGAGAGGTTAGTTTACGTAAACCCGTAGTAATTCCGCATGCGTAGGATTTACGTGAACTATTTGTATGCATGATTGGTTGTTGAATTATTATTTGAATTAATATAGGATTAATTCATGCTAGTAATAATTATTAGAATTAAATTTGAATTTAAATATTCAACCCGAATAGATCCGGGCAATTAATTCCCCAACATAGGGCACGAACCCGACGAGTTCCTAGTCGAGGCCGAAATCGACGACCCCCGACAAGATGGCCCAAGGGCCGTCCCGGGGGAAGAACTTGAAAAAGTCAGATTAGATCCAACTCGCCCGAATCTAGAAGTCATTATTGGCTCCAAGATACCGAACGACCTAAAGGGGGAAGTGATCGACTTTCTCAAAAAGAACTTGGATGTCTTTGCCTGGTCGCACAAGGACATGGTGGGAATAGATCCGGAAGTTGCGTGTCACCGACTTCACATTGACCCAACTCGGAGGCCGGTTGCCCAGAAAAGGCAGAAATTCGGCCCCGAGAAATATGTCGCTTTAGCCGAAGAGGTAAAGAAGCTGCTGGATAATGATCTGATCATGCAGACCGACCAGCCGCAGTGGGTGGCCAATGCAGTACTGGTGAAAAAGTCCAACGGAACCTGGCGGTTGTGTATCGACTTTACCAACCTCAATGAGGACTGCCCAAAAGATTTCTTTCACATGCCGCACATCGACCACCTGATAGATAACACGGTCAGGCACGAGATGATGTCGTTCATGGATGCTTTCGCGGGTTACCACCAAATAGCCATGTACGAACCAGATCGACAACACACCTCTTTTCTGACCGAGAAAAACATATATTGCTGGAAGAGAATGTCGTTCGGCCTGAAGAACGCCGGGGCAACCAACCAAAGGCTTGTCAATCATATGTTTGCCGATCAGATCGGGAAGTCGGTGGAAGTGTATGTCGATGATATTGTCGTCAAGAGCTTAAAAAGGGAGGATCACCTATCTCACCTCACACAAACCTTCGATATCCTCAGGAAGTTCAATATGAGACTCAACCCCAAGAAGTGTAACTTTGGAGTGGAGTCGGGGAAGTTCTTGGGACATCTAGTCAGTAAGCAGGGGATCGAGGCAAATCCAGGGAAGGTCAAGGCCGTATTGGATATGGGGGCACCCCAAAATGTGAAAGAGGTTCAGAGACTCACGGGATGCCTGGCCGCACTAAGCAGGTGTTAGTGTTAGTGTCCTAGAGACAAACTATTGTAAGGACATAATACTCGATGATATTCAGTTTGATTTAATATTATAGTTCACTTAATATTAATGTATGGCAATACACTTGTTTGAATATTATGTTTGATTGTTTGCATTTATTCATGCAAGTGTTCCCATGAGTCATTGCTGTCATTGAGGTTGTGAGAACTCAGATGACTTAAGCATGATCCTCAAATAGCCCAGATCAAGGTTCATCAAGAATGGGATATTGATGATACAATGGAGATTGGTGTGCGATCTGCATCATACTCTTAGAGAGTGTAGTAAGATCTCACTTACTACGAGATACTAGGTATCTCATGATGGATGCACAAATACCTTAGAGGGTATTGGTATACCCATCCGAGAAACCGTTTGATGTAGTTCCACTATATGTGTCTACAGGTGTCTCGGTTAGTGGGAGTGATGCGATACTCCTTTGACTTGAGGTCAATACGCACGACATGTGTGGAGTGATGAACTTTGACCATGACCGACGCTTGCACCCGTCTATGGGTAGATATGGCTTGGATTGAGTTCATCACGAAGTGCATGTGCGTTGTGTGGTAGTTGAACCAAGAAAAGGATTCATTCCTCAAAGTGGATTTAGAGAGAATACTCATCTTCTCATCATAATTGGATCTAAGTCATTGGCCAATGCACGTCAACTTAGACTTTGTGACTAAGTGTGACATTAATGATCAATTAGTGATTTGAGATAAATTGATTTAGTTATTTGAATAGGCACTTCATCATGTTCAAGACTAATCGAGTATTCGTGAATGAAAGGAGGAAATCGCAATTGCCCACGTTACAGTTACAGGTAGTTGCATGTTTCTCGCAACGTACCTCATATATTCAGAATGTTTGATTTATTGACTAGGGTTCAATTAAGACCGTTAGTTTGACTAATCGCTCGATATATGAGGGCCTATGGGTCACACAACAAGTAGTTCCCTTTTACGGATTATAGTTGGTTGATTAAATGTTAAATTAGATTTAATATTTAATTTATGGAGAAGAAATTAATAATAGATTAATTTGGAATTAATTATTATTAATATTATTTAATTGAATTTGATTTAATTAAATAAGAATTCCCAATAATTATATTTGGAATATAATTATAGGATTTAATGTATATGTAAATAAATCGTAGAGATTTTCATATAAGGCATTTAAATCCGTAGATATTTATATTTAGGGAACTAAATTAAAGGAATTAATTTAATTCAAGATTGGGGTTTTATTTCCCTAATTGGTCTAGCTTAAGATTTAAGCTGGGTCTCCCCTATATATACAGACTCTTGGGAATTCACAAACAATGTAACTTTATATTCTCTCCATAAGATCTAAAGTTTGGATTTTCCTAGCTGATTCAACTTGGGATTCAACACTGGCAAATTCGTGCAGATCCGTTCTTAGGGATTACGTGGATACCATAGTTGAGAAATCTTCTATCGAATCACTGTAAGGTTTCTCGTTATGATTATTGTAATCTGTATGCAATTAATTGCTCGTTGTTGGTGAACTTTAATTTCCGTTGCGTATGTGATTACGTGTTTTACGTGCCTCTAAATTCCAACAGTGGTATCAGACCTCAGGCTCTTGTTTAATTGCATACAAAATTGGTTTTGTTTTTAAAATTAAAATTTTATTTACGAAACCGGGTGCGGCTGCCTTTTGTTTGATAAAACCTCACCCCTTTTTTATTTTGTCTCCTTGGCTCGCCTTCTCCAACGAAAACCTAGGGTTTTATGGTTTGTATCGCCGCCTCGATCCCTTCCATCTCGCCGGCTGCTCGCTGGTATCAGCGACACCGCTCGAGTCGGTGGCTTTATGCCGCGACTTGCGGTGCTCGTGCGAAGCCACGACACCGTGCGCATTGGGGAATTAGATTCACCTCGCCGTCCCTCGCCTCGCGAATCGGTGCGACTCGCTCGCATCCCTTTCCGTCACCGCACCTGGTTCTCCATTCGATTCACTTGACCATCGTCTCGATTCCTCGAAAGTTGCGACCGTGCACTCATTGACTGGTTCGGACGATGGAGGTGCACCGCGGTTCCCGTTGATTTTCGATTTGGGTCAGCCCATTTCAAAATTTGGGGTGAGTCGCATGGTGTGCCAGCGGTTCGACCTGGTTAGCGCACCTAACCTATTTCGATTGGGTCGTGGCTTTGCGCGCGTGCCCTTCTAACCCTTAGCGGCGACTTGCCTTCGCCCATTGATGCCCTATTTCGATTCTGCTCCTTTTACTGGTTTCGATCGAGTTTCATGAAATTCCAATTTCTGGGTTCTCGATGTATTGCTTGTTTCGTTCGATTTCGTTCTCTCGGGGTTCGATTTCAATTGTTACAGTTGAACAAATTTGATGAATTGATTGGATTAATTCTGAAATTGTTAATGATTCGGGTTGGTATTTGGAAACGGTTGTCCCAAAATACAGATTGGATGCTGTCAGATTTTGAGCGGTGATGGCGGAGGGCTATTCTGCAAATCGATTTTTGGAATAGGCCCTCCAGTGCAATTTTGGAAATTGCATCTGAGCCACTAACAACAAAACAAATTAAAATTGTGACCTTAAAATTAATTTGATTAATTTAATAAGATTAAAAGTTGGACTTTTAATAATAATAATTTATTTGATTAATTATTAACTTTTAATAATTTAAAATAGAATTTAAATTAGTTTTTAAAATTTGGTTTAAGAGGAATTATTAAATTCCACTTATTTAACTTGTTTATTATTTAAATTCGTTAATACTTTTATGTCCGCGTTATAATTATTTGGGTAGGCGGCACCCAATAACTGTCGGACTGTATTTATTGTTTGGGTAGACGGCGCCCACATAAGTGTTAGTCCGTGTAATATCATGTTTGGGTAGGCGGCGCCCAATAATTGCTCAAATGTTATATAGATTAACATGTTGGATCTCGATTAAGCAATTAATACTCCGCCTTTAAAAATGTTCCTCAATAAAATATGGTTTTTCATTGAATTGAAACGATGTCTTCCATTGAAATTAAAAGTAAACCGGGGATTTCATTCAAATGGGTATTTAAGACCAAAGTCTTTTGCTCTGATCTACATTCAACGGGACTTTTATAGGGACACGCAGTGTCCCGCTTGATGGTTGTAAAACAACTTAACTTTGTTTATTCAGCCAAAGCTGGGAAACAAAAGTTAAGGGACATCCGATTAAACTGGGTTTAATCAACTAGGAATTGCAAATTTTGCAATTGGTTTGGAGACCTACCAGTTATGATATTGTGATATTCAGCCAAAGCAGGGATCATGATAGTAGGAATGTGGATCCTAGTCCATTACAATTTATATTTGATATAAATTCGTACTCTTCTGATGAGGTCTTGAGTATGTGAAAATAATGGAGACAAAATAAACACTAAAGAAAGGCCATGTTTATTTTGATTGCTGAATATTGATCATAGGAATTATGTGTTTTAATTCCCATTTTATTTTATTTCTCTTGGTTAGTTGAAATGTATAACTGTTATTGAGATGTGTTTTGGAAACAAACAAATTGGCTAGGCCAAAATTTCTGGACTGGCACCGAAACATGTGTTTGGTGCTAAGGCAAGAAAAGATTGAGTACGTGTTGGACACATCTATCCCGGTTACCCTTAAAGCTGGTACTCTGAGGCAGCCACGTTTGACGTAGCAGCTCAGAAGAAGCATCAAAATGATGCTTCCCAGACTCAGTGTGTGATGTATCTCGGCATGACTCCCGATATGCTTAAGGCAACATGAGGAAATGGGTCTCTTCTAAATGCTCAAGCATCTAAAGGATCTCTTTGATTCTGAATCTCATTCTGAGATTTATGAAGTGATGAGAGATCTGTTCAGATGTCGGTTAGCTAAAGGAGAGAAGATTTCACCTCATATGCTTAAGATGATAGGCCTAATTGATAAACTTGGTAACTTAGGCTTTGAGCTAAAAGACCAACGTTTTCATTTATGCTATCCTCCAGTCGATCTCGGATTCATATTTTAAGTTCATTGTGAACTACAATATGAATAAGACGGATGCGACCATGCCTGAACTTCACAACGTGCTCAAGAATTTTGGGTTCACTATCACTAAGATGGTGTTCAAAAGAAGGAGCAGGTAGACAAGGATGTGTGACTTTACTTGTTGGGAAATCTGTATTTTAGTTTTGATGGAAGTTCCAAAACAGGTTGTAATAGGACCAGTCAGACCTATTAGCTGACTGATGACTTAGAATCAGATTAAGATGACCAGCTGAAATGTATAGATAGAAGATGTAAAAGATAGGTCACATATTGAGGGGGAACTCAATATGTATAGGTCAGGTCGAAGTATCAGATGACCCAGATAAGGTTAGATGATCAGAAGACTAAGAACAAATCAGAAGACAAGAAGTCAGATGATCAGGTGAAGACAGAAGACACTGAAGACTCAGATGAACCTGAAGACTCAGATGAACCTGAAGACTCAGATAAACCTGAAGACTCAGTAACAAACCTGAAGACTCAGTATGACTGAAGACACTGAGGCTCAGAGTCACCTGAAGATCAGAAGACTACCAGAAGACCTAAAGACCTATATCAGCAGAGTCTGTATATTGTGCTAAGACAATCTGCATCAGAAGACTCAACAAGGTAGACTGATCAGTTATCTGATCAAGTCAGCTCACACCTGTCGTCAATCAAAATGACACACCAGACAAGCGAATCTTCTACAAAAGGAATATCAATAGTCTAACGGACAAATTCCTGAAGTACCGCCTCGCGAAGCCAAGAAGAAAGCGACACGTGTACAAAAAGAGCTGACAATGCGGGATTCGACGCTGCGAACATAAACATCGCTAATTATGCCTACGGCCACGCCGATATTCGGAGCACATCACAATCATATCCTACAACCTACCTAATATAGCCCGAAATTCAAATTGCTCTCCAACGGCTCTTTGATTTCGTAGTCTATAAAATGGGATTGCTCGTCAAGAAGAGACGAAGGACCAACACATGAACAATTGAGCAAAGAGGAACAACAACATTAACGCAAATTATCAAGAAGCAAAAAGCCTTCAGAATTTCCGCTCGAAGAACACCATATTTGAAGATTATTCTTAGAGTGTTCATCCCATAGTTCTTAGCAAGAAATCCTATCCACTAGCATTTGGCTACCTAAACAAAAGGATAGATTTCTAGTTGGAACCCTCAAACATTCTTTACCCAAACACAAGTTAGGTTAAGTTTGTTACCGCAAGATTTCAGACTAGGGTTTCTAGTTTATGATTTATATTCGGTTGAGTGTGAACTCGATAAACATCTGTTGAGTGTTGGACTAACACATAAAATTAAGTCCAGTTGGTTAAGTCGGTTAAGTTGGTTAAGTTGCCCCTGTGTTAAGGGAAGAGTGTACGTAAGACGGGTTTCGTCTGAACCACTATAAAAAGCCTTGTGTGCATTTACTTGCTTTCGTTATTGCTTTACACTACTCACACAACTGATATTAAAACTGCATGCATATTCTAAGTTAAGCTCAGTCTGCACCAAGCAACTGATCTGATCAGGTTGACACCTTAGTCAGCTGATTGAAAACTGACTTGAGAATCTGATTTGATAAAACCGATTTTTCACACGGGTATTTACAAGCTTCCGCACTCTTAGTTAAACTGACAGATATCAAACTGATCTGCCCTCAGGCACTCAGTAAGATTGAACATCAGTCCAAACTGACTCACTAGCACTCTGATCAGGCAATCTGCAATCACACCAGATCTGCACGCAAAAGTTTTCAGAAGTCTATTCACCCCTGCCCTCTAGACTTCTGCCCTCACAAAACCTGTTTGGGACCTACAAGTGGTATCAGAGCAGTGGTTCTACAGACCACTGGCTTTGAGTATCATCGATTCCTGAGGAAGAATCTTTGTGGTCATTTGAACAGATCTTGAAAAACCGTTTTCAACTCATTCATTTTCAAAATCACATTCAGCATGGATAACACCTCTAGTATGTATCATGATCTACCTAATTTTTCAATTGATGAGTATGCAGATTGGACTATATATATGTGCAATCATCTGGGATCGATAAACGGTAGAATGATGGAAGTCATTGAACGAGGACCCATCATCATATATCACGACAACCCAGCAGTTGGAGGAGATCCAGATCATGCACCGGGAAGTCTTGTACGAAAAAGCCCAACCCTGATGGATGCAGAAGAAAGAAAGTTGTATACTCTAGATACAATCGCCATGCATATAATCATGAAGACGATGGATAAAGTCACCAAGGAGAAGATAAAGTATCTCAAAATTGCGAAACAAATGTGGGATACTCTTGCTGAGATGTGCGAAGGAAATGATCAGATCAAAGACAGCCGACTACAAAATTTGAATCGGTGAAGTTCGAAAAGCTCAAGATGTTGCCCAACGAGACCATCAACGAGCTCGATGGGAGGATCACCATGTCAGTAAACAAGCTACGAGAACTTGGACGAGAGATGTCAAACAAAGACATCAACTACAAGATCCTGAGATCTCTCACCAAGAAATGGGACATGAAAGTCACGGTAATCAAGGATTGCCAAGACATTGCAAAGATGAAGCCGAGTAGCTTGTTCCTAAGCCTTAAAGCCCATGAGTTTGATTTAATCGAAAGAGGGCAAGCAGATGAAGAAGAGACGCCTGCTAAAGCCTCAACCTCCACATCTAAATCAGTTGCATTCAAAGCAACCGACAGCAGATCAAAGGCCACTGAACCTGTTGGAAACATCATAAGCCAAGCAGCATCAGACGCTCGCCTTTACCAAGAAACTTGAAAGATCAAATATTCAACTTGGTAAGTATCGCAGATTCTACAAGGATTATCAAGACAAAAGAAACAGGAGGCCAACTGACAGATCACTAGAAAGAAACAGATCTGATGACCGAAGGGATCACAGAGATGATAAAAGTGATGATCAGTCAGATGAGAGAAGAGGCAACAGATCTGACAGAAGGTGTTCAGATTACTATCAGAAAGGAAAGTCACCTGACAGATCCTGCAGACCAAGTGACTCACCTGGCAGAGGAAGGTCCGTGGAACGTGGATCATGCTTCAACTGCTTAAAACCAGGTCACTACAGCTCCGACTGCCCTGACCTGACTCCCAGAGAAAGAGAAGAAAAGCGGAACAAAAGAGAACTACGCTTCAGAGACAGAGAAGCCTTGATAGCTGACACATCAGGAATTGATGATTCCTATCTGCCTTCTGAGGATTCTGGCTACTCATCTGTAGAAGATTTATGTCTGATAAGCAATGCAAATGATTTCTTCGACCATGAAGATCTGATATTCTCTTGGATGATGATGAAATCACCGATGGCCAGGGAGGAAGACCGATCTGAGGTAACCTCCAAACCTTCTACTTTTTCAATTTCCACACCAGCTATTATTAGCACACCTGCTGGAGAGATTGACTTGCAGCTCTACTCTGAGCAATTGCTTGATGATCTCTCTGATGCAGTAGACACTTATACAATAGTGGAAGCTGAAAATGATAAGCTAAGGATCGAAAATAATCGACTTTGTTAAAGAGAACGATGTCGATGAGAGTCATTTGAACTAAAATCAATTGAAATCGCCGGAAGGTAAATCAAGAACTTAAAGTTAAAAAGTTAAATCTTCTGATCAGGAGAAGCAGATCAAAGATCAGCTAGTAATCAACAAACATCAAACTGATGATTTCAAAATTCTACAAGTTAAATTTGATGAGCTATTCCGACTACATGAGAGTCTAAAATCTACTGAGGATAGTTTGCGCAAGAAAATAGAGGTTTTCACGAAATCATCAAAAATTGTTCAAGATATGAACACCTATTTTCGAACGCCAACTAACAAGAAGAGAATTGGGTATGAGAACCCTTCTACATCCTCAAAAGCCCCGTTTGATTCACTTCAGAAGGGTGTAATCAAACGAGTCTCTGACAAAGATACACAAAAAGCTAAACATGTATCTAATAAGGGAAAGAGACCTGCTGAGCAAGTAAGGCAAGTGCCTAATCAGAAAGGGAATAGAAATGGACCTCAACTAATTAAACATCAGCCGAGGAATCAACAGAGGAACCCAGTTCTTCTGAAGAGACCTCAACCTGATCAGTAGATTAGGTATCAGAAGAGACAACCAGTAAAAAGGAAATCTAATCTGAGACCCAATCAAGGTCAGCTGCCTAACAGGCAAGCTGTAGGTAAACTGCAAAGACCATCTATGCCAAAAAGATATGAATCTTTTAATGGTAGCAGTCGTACCTACCCTTATAACCAGAGACCTAGGGCTACTGTACCTGAGCCCCACTGGGTTAAAATAAGACAAAATATAAAGAAAAATCCCAAGTCTTCTAAGTCACCCAAGGCTCACACGAATAATAATACAAATCAGAAAGCATATAAAGAGACGTATGATTATGTTGATATGTATGGGAGACAAATCAGACCTTCTAATCTTTCTGATTACCATAGAAGTGCTCTGTTTGTGTGGATCCCTAAATCCACCACTAACCCCTCAGGACCCAATTCCAAAGGGGTACCTAAAGCCTGATTCGATTGCAGGTTCGCGTGCGTTTGGCCAACAGAGGAGGTGTACAAGCAACTATCTGGTACATCGATAGTGGATGCTCAAGGCACATGACTGGAAGCAAACATCTCCTTAGCTCTTACAAAGAACAAGAAGGCCCACGTGTACTCTTCGGTGATGATAACTTTGGTTTTACCAAAGGATTCAGAATCTTAGAGAATGATGATGTACAAGTAACTGGAGTCTCGTATGTCGAAGGATTAAAGCACAATCTACTATCAGTATCACAATTCTGCGACAATGGATTCAGCGTTGAGTTCTCGAGCGACAAGTGTACGATTAGAAATCGAGCTACTCAACAAATCTTGCTAACTGGTTCAAGGAAAGGCACGATCTACACAGCAGATTGGAACAGTTGCCCAAGAAAAGCATGCTTAATTGTTAAGAGTTCCAAGAGTAGCAGTTGGCTCTGGCACAAAAGAATGAGTCATCTGAACTTTAAGACTCTTAACAAGATAGCTAGGATGTCTTTGGTTGAGGGACTTCCGAATGAGGTATTCTCTAAAGATCAGACATGTGCCGCATGTCAGAAGGGAAAACAAGTTAAAGCCTCATTCAAGGGAATACCTGGACCAGCATCCAGTAGAGTACTGCAACTGCTCCATATGGATCTATTCGGACCAGTTACACCAGTCAGTCTCAGTGGACGCAAATATACTCTGGTAATCGTGGATGATTATTCCAAGTTTACTCGGGTTGTATTCTTATACAAGAAGAATGAGACAACGACAAAGATACCCGAGCTGCTCAAGAAACTACAAAATGAAAAGGGTGTCAGCATAGTAAAAATCAGATCAGATAAAGGTACAGAATTCCTGAACTCTTTTATTACTGATTTTTACACTAAGTTTGGTATACAGCATGAGACGTCAGTTGCAAGAACGCCACAACAAAATGGAGTAGCAGAACGGAGAAACTGAACTCTCAAGGAAGCTGCTCGCACTATGTTAGCTGAACATTTGACACCAAGCCGTTTCTGGGCAGAAGACATCAATACTGCATGCCACACTCAGAACAGATGTTCTCTGACAAAGACTCACTTCAAAACACCCTATGAACTGTGGAAGGGCAAAATACCTCGTGTTTCATACTTCCATGTTTTTGGGTGCAAGTGTTTCATTCACAACAATGGGAAAAGTCAGTTGAAGACTTTTGAGGCCAAGTCAGATGAGGGAATATTCTTAAGATATTCCTCATCCAGCAAGGCTTTCAGGGTTTACAACAAACGAACCCTAGTTGTGGAAGAAACACCCCATGTGGTCTTTGATGAGACATCTTCTGAACAAGGGAAAGCTGCCTCAGAACAAGCCGTACCAGATCAACCGCTACCTGATACGCAGAAAATGGATCAGCTAAGTATCAAGGAGAAAGAAGCTAAACACGTAACAGTGTATATCCCAGAACTTGATCTTGCTGATTCAACAGGTCAATTAGACCCTAAGTTACGCACAACTGTCAGTATAGAAGCTGGTACAGCTGAGACAGTATCAACTGAACCATCTGGTTCAGGGGGAACTCCAGAAGTTCCTATGAACAGACATCAGCACATGATGAGTCCAACATCAGCCGAGACATGTTCTTATCAAGTGGATCATAATTCCGCACCACTCCCAATCACTAGTAATGAACTACTATCAGAAGTGGATGATGTTTTCCAAACAGACGCATATCAGAATAGAAGGACCTGGATTACCAGTCATCCAACTGATCTGATTATCGGAGACCCATCTGATAGAGTCAAAACTAGACATCAGATTGGTGAAAGTGCCATGTATTGCTGTTATCTGTCCTTGAAGGAACCAACTACAGTAGAGGAAGCTCTACAAGACGTAAACTGGATTCTAGCCATGCAAGAGGAACTGGAACAGTTTGAGAGAAATCAAGTTTGGAAACTGGTGGACAGACCAACTCATCAAGACGTGATTGGCACGAAGTGGATATTCAAGAATAAGAGAGATGAGAATAATGTCATAAACAGGAATAAGGCAAGACTTGTTTCTAAGGGGTATTCACAATCATAAGGAATTGATTATGATGAGACCTTTGCACCAGTCGCTCGCCTAGAAGTCATTCGGCTGTTTCTGGCATATGCTGCCCACAGAGGGTTCATTGTGTATCAGATGGATGTAAAGAGTGCATTCTTAAATGGGGTACTAACAGAGGAAGTTTATGTCGAACAACCTCCAGGCTTTGAAAAAGGCAACCAAGTGTACCATTTAAGGAAAGCTCTTTATGGCCTGAAACAAGCTCCTCGAGCTTGGTATGATACACTCTCTCAATTCTTGATAGACAGCGGTTTTACTAAAGGAATAGTGGACAGAACCTTATTCAGAATAGAAGATGGAGAAGATATTCTGATTGTTCAGATTTACGTGGACGACATCATCTTCGAATCTCCCAACAAGAAGCTGTGTGAGAAGTTCAGCAAATTGATGCAAGGGAAGTTCGAGATGTCCATGATGGGTCAGATGAATTACTTTCTGGGTTTACAAGTCAAGCAGAGTACAGAAGGGATATTCATCTGCCAGGCGAAGTACACAAGGAATCTACTTGCCAAGTTTGGAGTTCAACACTGTAAGGAAGTCAGAATTCCCATGATGACCGGATTCAAGATGGATCCAGATGAAGATGGTCAGAAAGTTAATCAGAAAGAATATAGGGCTCTGATTGGATCACTACTATACCTGACTGCAAGCAGATAAGATATCACTTTTGCAGTAGGTCTATGTGCCAGATTTCAAGCAAATCCAATGCAAAGCCACCTAGAAGCAGCTAAGCGGATTCTTAAGTATCTGAAGGGGACAGTAAACCTTGGTTTATTTTACCCATCAGATGATAATCTAGAGCTTAGTGGGTATTCTGATTCTGATTACGGAGGTTGCAGAATCGACAGGAAGTCAACCTCAGGTTCATGTCAGTTTCTGGGAAATAAACTGATCTCTTGGTTTTCGAAGAAGCAGACATCAGTTGCGACATCTACTACTGAAGCAGAATATATGGCTGCAGGAAGCTGTTGTTCCCAACTGCTCTGGCTAAGTCAGCAGCTGAGGGATTACAACATCGTAGCTAAGAACGTACATATATTCTGTGACAGTAATAGTGCTATTGCAATCACTTATAATCCTGTTCTACATACAAGATGCAAGCATGTGGATGTCAAACATCATTTCATCAGAGATCACGTTGAAAAGAAGAATATCATAATGGAAAAGATCCATACTGACAAGCAGAAAGCTGATATTTTAACCAAGCCGCTAGCTGAGATCAGATTCAGAGAGTTATGCAACGAGCTAGGGCTTCTGGATCTCGGAGAAAATGCACCAGAAATAGTTGGTGGACTGATCTCCAGAACCAGTTGGTTAAAAGACTAACCAGGTTAAGAGGAATCAGTTGATTTAGGTATCTCAACTGATCAGACTCTCAGACGAGGAGCTGATCAGAAAGTCAGACAAGTAGCCGATCTGAAGTTCAAAAAGGAAGCCGATCAGAAAGTCAGACAAGTAGCCGATCTGAAGTTCAGACAAGAAGCAGATCAGTTCAAGATATATCAGATTCAGGGGGAACTGATCAGATTGTAAAGTTACACTTTATAAGTCGATTAAGCTACAGTCAACAAGCAAGCAGTACAAGTTTAAAGCTACAGATCGCATAAGTCAGAAGAAGTAACACAACAATGAAAAAAAAATAGAATTTTTCATTGATAAGGACCCGGAGGTAAGATTTACAAGTTACAAGTAATATCACAAGCTACCTACAAGCTATCTTCAAGTGGTATTACAAGCTACAAGTACAAGAAGACCCGGAGGTCGCTACATAAACCATAAACCCTAAGCCAACCCAAGGCAGGGAAGGAGAGAGAGAGATTTTAAGAGCTTGATGCTCTCATTTTCCTCCGACCCAAGGGGCGCAGAGAAGCTTCTAGAATCCTGAAAGTCACTCTTAGAGCTTTGGAGTGAGGAGCGAGAGCGAGCCTTAAAGGATCTTTAAGCCAGGAACCCCTAGACCTGAAATCAATGGGCTCTCCAGCTGTTAAATGGGGCACAGTGCCACAGGTTTGGTCACAAGGACCAAATGGACACTTGTGTCGCATGCAAAAATTGAGTTTGATATACGAAGATCAGCTGTTGTCTAATCAAGATCGTATACCAAACTCATGTTTTGTTTCAGACTGAGTCTGTTGATGCTTATTCCGTCATCTCGATAGGCGCACAAGGTGCATACGTTTAGGAGAAGTGCCTTCTCATTTACCTTAGCAGATCCGCCTCCACGGTGGTAAAGAAGCTTTGCATTGATCGTATGTGTAATCTTCGATGACAACGAAAGCAGTGTGAAGGAACACACAGGGTTGATTTGAGAAGCTGAATTCATTGGAAAAGGGTTAAAGGTTTTCACTGGGAGTTTCACCGGAAATAAGGAATTCATCGGGAAGCATGGAGTATAAGCTAAAGATAGATGAATGGTTTATGTTGTGTTGTTTGCCCTAACACCCCAGGCTAATTTACAGAAGAAAATTAGGGGTATAAATGTAAATTTATTTTCTCGGAAGACCTTAAGAGAAATTTACATCGACAACGTGTAAGGAACACGTGGCTAATAGTTGGATGAGTTGACAGTGTGAGTAATCACAACGTACCTATGCCATTATTACGGAATGTCAAATCGCGCCGATTTGGGAATCGAGGTGACTTTTTAACTCCCCGAAGTAAATGTTTTGGCGGGAGTAGACTTCAGTAAATGCGGGCTGATTAGAAGAAGACTGAAGGATGAAGTGTATCAGATAAGTGGATCAGATAAGTAACGAAATGGTTCGAGCGAGAATCTGATCAGATAAGTGGAATATTGTTGGGAAATGCTTAAGGCTACCATCAGTAAGGTAAAAAAGTACCAGATCAGATCACAGTGGTAACTGGTTGATTACAATATCAATCAGTCAGATACGTTCTCTTATTTATCCCTTTCTGAATAACTTATATGCGTTATTTTTAATTGGTTTTTACTCTGTTTTCACTTTATGATGCATGCTCTGCAAAACTTTTAATGCAGACTTGGGAATGTGTTTTTAATGCGTTTTATTGCGAATTTTCGAGTCCGAAATACGAGAAGACTTCTTTACTCAACTGTGCGATCAAAACCTTTTTCGGCAGACTAATCTCAGCCACTGATTTCAAAACACGGATACTTGAGTACCTTTGGAAAGTTGTGCAAAAAGTTTTTTCCCTCGCATACTATAAAATCCAAATCTTTCTCAGAAAACTTCTTTCCACTACTTCGTCTTCTCAAAGATCTTAAAAGATCAAAACTTTCAAAATCTTCAGAGAATTACTTTCGAAAACAATTGATTCCACTTTTACGATTTCTCAAATCCTCGAATCAATTTCTGGTAATTTCCCGTTTAGATATTGGTTGATTTCAATTTCTCTCTGGTACCTAGGTTTACAAGTTGTGATGCTATGGTTCTGTAATTTTTTTTTAGATCTAAACACTTACTTGCTAAATTGATGCTAAAATTACTGGTTTGACTGAATTTATTGAAATATCTTACTCAAACTAAACATCAATTTGCATATCGTACAGAAATGGCACATCTTGTTCCACGACCGGGACAAGGGAAAAAGTTCTGCAACTTTGCATCAATGAAGAAAGACATCATTGATGAGAAGTATGTAGTTTTCACCATCACCTCAGACCCAGAATCGCTGGAAATTCTGGAGTGCTTGCGAGCGTGTGGGCTGGAACGATATTGCTCTACACACCAGAACATCGTCCACACACATGAAGCCCTGGAGTTTCTATATAATCTACAGAGTGATGAAGACAATGATGCTGACCTGATTTCTTTCGTTGGTGGACTGGAAGTGCGAGTGACGAATGACGATCTCTAGAGGATATTCGGTCTAACTCGAGGAAGCATAAATCTAGAGACCTACACGACTGATGTAGGAGAAAAGGAATTTCTTGAAGCCGAGCTATTGAGACCTGCAAACAAGGAGAACACGACGAACGTCAAAGCCTCCTACCTAAAGAGAAAATATCGCTTCTCCTTGAGATCGTTCAAAAGGTGATCATGTGCTCAACCTACAGTCTTGATGCTGTCACTTCGTATAAGATCAAATTCATGGCTACAATAATCAAGAATGCTTCAGATATCGATTGGTTGGGAATGGTCAAGGCACGACTGAGAAAAGACTCCTGGAAGTTCGAACTGACCCAGAGCAATGAAGTGTGCTTATCTTCCAAGTGCTCCTTCATACACAAAATCTCTATCATTCTGTCAGATAAGCTGCCACAGAATTATGAATGGAGCGAAGATATATCAAGCAAAGCACAAGGCCATTTTGGGCAAGGATGAGTCCCTATCTGGACAAGCTGATGAAGATCCAACTCCTTATGTGCCCAAACCCAAGGGAGAAAAGAAGGGAAAAGATAAGGCAACTGCATCGTCTGAAGTGCAGGAAAAGGCCATTCCAGAGAAGAGGATGAAGAGGAAGGATCTGGCCAAGAAACCAGATGCTCAACGGAAACGTCAGAAGAGAGTCACATCTCCTCTGAAGACTGCTCCAAGTTCTGCCCAGCAAGTTAGCAGAACGAAGGATCTGATGCAAGTAGGATCAGAAGAAGAGATAGCAGTCCGCTCTGAGCCCACTATCAGAGAAGTAAGGGAAGACCAGATGATCGCAGCAGAAGGAGAGAAATCTGTCAGAGGGACAGAAGTGGAGCAATCTGAGGAAGAATCACCATCTGATTCTCTGCCTCTCACCAAGATCTTCCAGAAAGCAAGATCGCCAACTCCCACTTCCAAATCACCATCACCCTCTCCTCAAAAATCATCACCACCACCCTCCCCTCATAAAATCTTCTCACCCTCACCCTCACCTATCAGATCAGCAACATCTCCCACTCCCCCAATCAATGAACCAGTTCAGGAAACTGAACACCCTCAACACGCTAAAAACGAACTTGAACCACAAATATCCCAATCTCAAATCAAGTCACAAGAACCTGAGAGATCCGACAAGCGAGTGTCCATCTCTCATAATCCCTTCAACACCAGAACCGTGCTTGCTTCACCTGATCAAGAAAGCCCCATCATAAGGATAATGAAGCAACAGATCAAGGAGTATCTGCTGGATCTATGCCCTGAATTGGATCAACATCCTGGCATCCAGCAACAAATAGAAGAAATCGTGTTCTGGAGGGAAAAGCATTGAAGAATTTCTGATTCTCATGACAACTCTGGGATCAGATTTCTTTGTAGACTTGGAGATGAAGTGCTTGAACACTACTGGGATTGAAAGCGCTGTTGAATTGACATCTGATGATGATATCCGATGGTTGATTCACGAAAGGTTTGGAATTGCTGATAACAGGGAGGAAATCGTTCAACCTCCTACAGATCATGAGGGAGTTGCCGATGAACCAAGAATGGGTGCTGCAGATGATACCCGACTTGGCAAGGCTTCAACATCTGACCAGACTGCTACGATGAGCTCTGATACCCTAGATCTATATACTGAGAAGATTCAGGATGGGATCAAGACTGCTATTGAAGATAAATTCGCAGCGCTCACAGCAGATCTGATGAAGCGATTTGAAGAAGAGCAAGCAAAACTAGTTGACAGAGAAAGAAGTCACATAGCTGGGATGCATAATGCCATCCTTTCTGAAGTAATGCAACTAGTCAATCCTCTTGCCGAGAAGCTCAATCTCCAGTCTGACAAACTCAAAGTTCAGACAGATATGCTCAATCAGACACAGTTACTATTGGAAAATGTCTGGGCATCTTTGGAGAAAATTGACAAACACATGGATATGGGTTGGAAACACTTTGTAGCTTCCACAGAACGAGCAAGACAGGATATCGAAGTTGCTCTCAGACGCTTCTTGAAACCTGCACCTTCTGCCACCGTTCAGATCACTCCTCTTGTTGTCGAGGAACTCAGAGAGGAGATCACACGGCAATTCAATGCTCTGAACCGCAGGATGTCCAACCTCTTTGATGAAACCAAAAAGGGGGAAGGACAAGAAAATAAAGAGAAGAGAGAAAAACAGACACAGTTGGTAACATTTACATCTATACCAGAAACCAATGTATCTGACTTGCCAGCCACTCCATCTACCGATCTCGTTGCTGAAGTGAAAGAAACTGTGGAGCAACATAGCAAAGAGATCGTTGAACAGAAAACTGCTCTTTCAGAGGTTACTGCCAGAGTCGACGAGATTGAAGACTTTTCTTCGTTCGTACAGAAAAGAATGGAAACTGATGATCAGGCCAAGAGCCTTGAACTCGCTAAGAAATTAGCTGAAGAAGACAAACAAGATGAACCTGAGCAGACTCTGAGGAGAAAGAAAGGCAAAGACAAGATGACTCAGAGACAAGGCCAGCTATTCTCCACCAAAAGCCAGATGACTCCTGAACAAATTCAAGAGCAAACAAGACAGAGAATAAGAGAGGCCGCCATCAAAAAGCAGAAATTAGCAGAGACTAAGGGACTGAACATCGCTTACATCAGAAGGAAGAGGAAGAACGAAGCTCCAGCAGAGGAGATTGTTTGGGAGAAGAATGCCCTTCCGGCACCTGTTAAAGACATCCTCTGTGCCCATACAGATCTGCTTTCAGAATGGAATAATATCAGAGGAGAATGGTTATGTGACGTACACATCCTGGAGAAGATTCTGATTCATCAAGATCAGACTGAAAATGATGATGAATTCCGGAACTGGTTAGAAACGATGTATCCAGACTTCTACCAGACAATGATGAAAGAAGGTAAGATCATGTCACTGATACCAGAAGCTCCACCCTTTGAAGTACTCCTTCCACCTTTGCGTCCAGACAAAAAGCTAGATGCTGTAAAGTTCAAGAACGCCTACTATGGATTTGCTGAAAAAGGAGAGATCCATAGAAGAGAAGATCTGGACAAGCTGATGCAAAGGATGTACAAGATGTTTGGCATCCCCAAAGAACTACAAATGTTCAAGTACACCTGAGGAAGACAACTTGGAATCAGATGATAGGTACGCTTTTCACATATTCTAACACACACACCTATCTGAATGAAATATTCTATATCTCTCTGATTCTAAGACAACATCTCATTGTCTTCTGAAGTATGTACTACTTTACATTATCTGCATTTCAATTCGTGGTATCTATTTTTCTGATTAAGTGTTTTGGTTCCATCAAAAAGGGAGAAATTGTTGGGAAATCTGTATTTTAGTTTTGATGGAAGTTCCAAAACAGGTTGTAATAGGACCAGTCAGACCTGTTAGCTGACTGATGACTTAAAATCAGATTAAGATGACCAGCTGAAATGTATAGATAGCTGATGTAAAAGATAGGTCACATATTGAGGGGGAACTCAATATGTATAGGTCAGGTCGAAGTATCAGATGACCCAGTTAAGGTCAGATGATCAGAAGACTAAGAACAAATCAGAAGACAAGAAGTCAGATGATCAGGTGAAGACAGAAGACACTGAAGACTCAGATGAACCTGAAGACTCTAATAAACCTGAAGACTCAGTATGACTGAAGACACTGAGGCTCAGAGTCACCTGAAGATCAAAAGACTACCAGAAGACCTGAAGACCTATATTAGCAGAGTCTGCATATTGTGTTAAGACAATCTGCATTAGAAGACTCAACAAGGTAGACTGATAAGTTATCTGATTAAGTCAGCTCACACCTGGCGTCAATCAAAATGACACACCAGACAAGCGAATCTTCTACAAAAGGAATATCAATCGTCTAACGGACAAATTCCTGAAGTACCGCCTCGCGAAGCCAAGAAGAAAGCGACACGTGTACAAAAAGAGCTGACAATGCGGGATTCGATGCTACGGACATAAACGGTGCTAATTATGCCTACGGCCACGCCAATATTCGGAGCACATCACAATCATATCCTACAACCTACCTAATATAGCCCGAAATTCAAATTGCTCTCCAACGGCTCTTTGATTTCGTAGTCTATAAAATGGGATTGCTCGTCAAGAAGAGACGAAGGACCAACACATGAATAATTGAGCAAAGCGGAACAACAACATTAACGCAAATTATCAAGAAGCAAAAAGCCTTCAGAATTTCCGCTCGAAGAACACCATATTTGAAGATTATTCTTAGAGTGTTCATCCCATAGTTCTTAGCAAGAAATCCTATCCACTAGCATTTGGCTACCTAAACAAAAGGATAGATTTCCAGTTGGAACCCTCAAACATTCTTTACCCAAACACAAGTTAGGTTAAGTTTGTTACCGCAAGATTTCAGACTAGGGTTTCTAGTTTCTAGTTTCTGATTTCTATTCGGTTGAGTGTGAACTCGATAAACATCTGTTGAGTGTTGGACTAACACATAAAACTAAGTCCAGTCGGTTAAGTCGGTTAAGTTGCCCCTGTGTTAAGGGAAGAGTGGACGTAAGACGGGTTTCGTCTGAACCACTATAAAAAGTGTTGTGTGCATTTACTTGCTTTCGTTATTGCTTTACACTACTCACAAAAACTGATATTAAAACTGCATACATATTCTAAGTTAAGCTCAGTCTGCACCAAGCAACTGATCTGATCAGGTTGACACCTTAGTCAGCTGATTGAAAACTGACTTGAGAATCTGATTTGATAAAACCGGTTTTTAACACGGGTATTTACAAGCTTCCGCACTCTCAGTTAAACTGACAGATATCAAACTGGCCTACCCTCAGGCACTCAGTAAGATTGAACATCAGTCCAAACTGACTCACTAACACTCTGATCAGGCAATCTGCAATCACACTTGATCTGTACGCAAAAGTTTTCAGAAGTCTATTCACCCCTCCCCTCTAGACTTCTGCCCTCACAAAACTCGTTCGGGACCTACACTACTATAAGTAGAAGAGGGCACTAGAAGAAGGACTATAAGGTTCTGGTTGCTAAAAGGAAGGCACTAGGTGCTTCTGGCACTAGAACATGTATGTTTGTTATTAAGATTAACATGTCCACTAATAACGCTATCTGCTTGGTATTGGATACCGAATTTGGCTCTCACATTTGCACTAATGTGAAAGGGTTCATATGTGATAGGGCAGTTAGAGCGGGTGAAGTTGTCTTACACGTGGAAATGGAGCAATAGTTGTTACTGAATGTGTGGGGACTTATGTGTTAGACTTACCCTTTGGTTTTAGATTAGAACTTAATGATTGTCATTTCGTTCTTCCTATTACTCGCAACATCATTTTCATTCCTATGTTAGACATTGAGGGTTATTCCTTCCATTTTAGTGATAATAATTGTTATTTCACGTTGAATGGTGTGGTTTATGGGAATGCCCCTATGGTGAATGGTTTATACTTGTTGCATTGTGGATATAATGTTCTTAATATACAAAATAAAAGACTCAAACTTTGTAATCATGAAACCCGACTTAATTGTGGCATTGTAGACTTGATCATGTAAACGAGAAAGGAATTTCAAGGTTAAGAAAGTTAGTGTTGGGAGATGAATTTAATAAAAGATATATGATTTTGATTAAGATCCCAAAACCCCTGAGTATGACATGTTCAGAATGATCTTGATAGTTGAGTCGATTCAGCTTTTAGAGTATTCGTGATGTTATCTCGCAAAATGTATAGTCAGCAGATATAGATCAGGATAGATTCTGAAGACTCTGAAGAACTCAAGATAAGTTTCAAGAAACCAAGTATCGATATGAAATTGAAGTTTCAAGACTCAAAGAGAAATCGAGAATCAAGACTCAAAGGAGAAACTGAGTATCTAAAGACTCAAAGAAATCGAGATATCAAGACTCAAGATGAAACCGAGGAATCAAGACTCAAAGATGAAGATTCAAGATATCACCAAGATATCCGGAAGACTCGTAAGACTCAAGACTCGTAAGACCTCAAGACTCAAGACTCAAGATCAAGATCGAGATCAAGATCAAGAATACCAAGGCACAAGAATTATTGAAGAGTCGCGAATGTAATCAAATGCTCAAGATAAACCTGAATGTTCCGAGGCAATCAATATATCTATCCAAGGATGCAATCTTGAGAAAATCGCGATTCCTTAGAAAATAGATATTTGCCAAGACATTCAAATGCGATAAAAAGGAACTAAGTCAAGTTGTTAAGGTTATATCAACTCAGAGTTTGTAACCAAAAGAGTCGTTGAAGGTGTCTACCTTTAACTGGAGACAAAAGTCAAAAAGAGGAAGACAACATCGTACCATACCGACAATCGACAAAGGATGTGTCGTTGAAAAAAGATGTCAGAAGTACAAAAGTTCCAGACTGCAAAAAGTGAAGACCGGCTACATGAAAGGCTATTGCCTAAAATGTATTAGGGAGTTTCAAACCCTAAATATAGCCGTTCCTCGCACACCATAAGAGGAAACTCACGAAGCTATCTCTCCAACGGATAGTTTTCAAGAGTGACCTTGGTGTATGCCTATAAATACTGGTGACCCTCTACATTTGTAAGGTTACGGAAATTTATAAGCAACTCAAGAAAGCTCAAACTTATTATCAAAAGTTAAAGCACTCGAAAAAAACTTAGAATTTCCCAAGTGCTTTTATATTGAAGAGAGCTCACTAAACTAAGCCTAGCTTGATAAGACATATCCGAAGCTTAGTCGAGATATCCTAACCCTTTGCATTGTACTTCATTGTAAAGGATATCTCATCCTAGTTGGAAACCAACCGAGAAACCCCAAACCCTTGAGAAGGTAGTTGGAGTGTGTTTGTTGGTGAGAAGAGTTGTAAAGAGTTAGTAAACTACGCGGAGTAGTCAGAAAGCTCTAGAGGAGAAGTTAGTAAGCTACAGAGGTAGTCTGAAAACTTGTTTGTGTTTGAGTAAGTAAACTACGGAGGTAGTCAGAAAGCTCAAGGTCGGGTTGAGTAAGTAAACTACGTGGAGTAGTCAGAAAGCTCAGGGCCGAGTTGAGTAAGTAAACTACGCGAGGTAGTCAGAAAGCTCAGAAGTGATTAGTGAATTTCTCTGAGGATCAGAGAGAGTGGACGTAGGAGCTTGAGTCTCTGAACCACTATAATTGCTGTGTTGTTTTTTGCTTTCTTTATCTGTGCTTAACTGTTGCATCACTGAGTTTGAAAGCATATTTTCACTGATATTTCAGTTGGAATCAATCCACTGGAAGTTGCATGCAATTGAATCACAGCCTAATCACTATTCCATTTAAGGAAGGTTTTCAGCAAAGCTTTAAAACGAATATAAACTAAAGGGCCAACCATTCCGCACGTCTGAGTAGCTAGAACAGATAGTTACCAAACTGAACTTACTCTTCTGAGGGTTCAGTAAGTTAGTTATCTGATCCAAGCAACTCAGGATCTCTGATACTCAGGACTCAGTTGGGATTATCTGAGGTTTCTGAAAGCAACTCAGGATCACTGTCTCTATAGACTTTGACTCAGAGCGATCTGTGCTTCTGAGGACCTAATCTTCAGGATTATCTGACCCAAGCTGACCTCAGTAAGAAAAAGTTTTATAAACACTGAACACGTGTATTCCCCCCCCATACACGTGTAAGACTCATTTTTACCGGGACCAAACAAGTGGTATCAGAGCAGTGGTTCAACTTGACCACCTGCTTTGTTGACCAAAGTTTTATTTGCTAAAAATACTTGTGGTCTATCTGAACTGATCTTATTTGCTGAATTTTTCAAAAGCTCAGATAAAAATGTCTTCTAAAAAACTTCTCATGTTCTCAGTGGAGAACTATGATTTATGGAGACTGAGAATGCAGGCTCACCTGTATTCTAAACATGAGCGTATGTGGAGAGTGGTCTCTCAAAGACCATTCCAATTTCTTCGTGGTGAATCCCGGAGAAAAGAAGATGAGAGAATTGATCCTAGAGCATAATTTCCTAAGTCTGATGACCAACTGACTCTGAGGAGAAAAAGTTAGTCAATCTAGACTACATTGCTAAAGACACACTATACAAGGACAATTGATGATGGTGTGATGGGAATGATCTCTCAACCGTAATATCGCTAAAGAAATTTGGGATACACTAGTTGTAATGTGCCAAGGCACGATCATATAAAAAAAAAACAAACTTTCAAAGGGCAATTGGAAAGTTTGATAGTTTTGAAATGGATGATGGTGAATCAATAGACAAATTGGAAGTCAGATTCACTAGCATCATGAATGATCTAAATGCACTTGGAAAGAAATATCCACAAAGAGAAGTTGCATTGAAAATTCTTAGAGGTCTTTCTAAGAAATGGGATATTCATGCAGGGTGATTGAAAACACCAAGAACATTAATTCAATGACATACCAACAAGTCTTCTCCGAAATTTGAAGGCCTATGAATTTGTAATTGATAAGAAATCCAAAAAAGGTCGACAAAGAAAGATGATTCATCATCTAGTAAGAATGTGGCTTTAAAAGCCAAAGATAAAACCTGTAAAACTAGAGAGTCTGAGAACCCCCATGCCAAAAATCAGGATGAGCTTGAGGAAAAGCATTGATGGCAAGGAGGTTTGAAAGACTTAATAGTAGATTTGGAAAATACAAAAGCTATTACAGGAACCACAGGTACCAGAAGAAACCTGAGGACAGATCAACTGAGAAGAAGAAAGACCTGAAAGCTGAGGGATCTTCATCCAAAAGGAAGGACTCCAAGTCCAAAGAAGAAAGTGATCAGGATGATGATACCAACAGATGCTATAATTGCCAAAAGAAAGGTCACTTCCAGTATGATTGTCCAGATTTGAGTGCTAAGGAGAGAAGAGAAAGGCAAGCTAAAAGAGACAAGAAGTTCTCTAGTAAAAAGGCCATGGTTGCAGAAGAAGAACACTCTGAGGAGGAATCTAGCTCTTCAGATGAAATATTCTCAGACAGTGAAAGTGATGACATCTGTCTGATGGCCATTGAGGAGGTAAACTCTTCTTTCTCTGTTGTTGCTCCTACACTAGCACAAGAGTTTTCAAGTTCCACTGAAAACAGTCATTTTGACCTGATGGATTCTTTTGAGAATCTGATGAAGGACTATCCTGTTTTACAAGAACAACTAAATAGAACTCAAGAGCAGAATAAGGAACTGAAAGCTGAAAATCTAAAATGGAAAGACTCTAGAAATACTGAAATCACTTCTCAATTAATGGGAGCTACTGATGAACTGGATGTTCTGAAAGTACAACTCTCAGAGAAAGAGAAGTTGATAATGACCCTAACTGAAAAGCTAGAGAAATCCACCCAAGAGATTCAAATTTAATCAGACTAAGTTCAATGACCTCTCCGAGAAGCATGAAACTCTACAGAAATGTGAGGATAGTGCACAGAAGAAGTTAACTCTATTGAATAATGCATCTAATGTAATAGATGAAATTCAGAGTTACCAGAGATCTGCCACTATAAAATCTGGATTGGGATACATTCCAGGGGGAACCTCACAAGGTCATCTAAATGCTGCATCAAGTAGCAAGAAGACAATCTTTGTAAAACCAGTAGCACCTACACCTCAAACTGAAGTAATGCCCAAGGTTGTAGACAAGAGAAAAGGACATATGGTCTCAAGAAACCGAATGATCGTAGGAAAGCCCAAACCTCGGTGAAGGCTAGAAAACTCGAGCACTTTCGACTGAAAAGTTTCGAGCAAGTACTTCAAAGCCTCAAAGCTAAGAATGCAAACCCGAAAGGCTCCACATCAATCATCGAGAGAATCCTCGATGAGAAACACTCAACAGAGACATTCTCAATCAAGAGACCAAGTCCTCAAGATCTTTGAAAGACCCAGATTTCAGTACATACAACCTGAACCCCACTTGCATAAGGGTAAAGGTTATCTGAACCCGAGTCATCAAAGATTTAGACCGGCTGCACTGAAGCCAAAGCAAATGAACAGAAGGCCTGAACCAAAGAAAAATTCAAAAGCCCATGTTCATGCTAAAGCTAGCACACATACACAGAAAACTGCTAAGGCACCCAGAGTAGTAAATGTGTATGTTGATGTTTATGGAAGACAAATTAGCCACTCTAAAGTGATTAGAGTTGTCAGGCAGATTTGGATTCCAAAAGGTACAGCTAACCAGATATGACCCTATACAAAATGGGTACCACAGATCTAATTTGTTTTTCAGGTAAACAGAAAAGGGCACTGAACTGAATGAAGACATCATTAGCCCTGTTGAAAGAAGATCTGAGATGTCATTGTTGGAAGATGAATTTCCTCATGGACTTCAAGAAAAATCAAGCTGAAGAAGGAACTTCATCAGAGATCATATTGAAGAAGGACATAAGGATGGAGAAAATTCATACTGATAAGCAGAGAGCTGATATCTTGACTAAACCTTTGGCTGAATCAAGATTTCAGGAACTTTCAGTTGAATTAGGGATGTTAGATCCAGGTGTTTAGAGTAAAATATGAAAAATTGAAGGTTTTCAGATGCATGAAGTTTTCTCATAATTCTACTGAGAAGCTCAGATAAAATGGAAATATTGAATCGAGTCTCGAAAAACTCAGATCTTCAAGGTCAAGATTTATACTTAACCCATTCAAGATTTATATTGAACCCATTCAAGACTTTCGATATAATCGACATTTTATCAAGGTCGATTACTCGAGAAGACTGATAGAGAGAAATTAGTCTGAAGAAGTAATGACTCATGCAACTCATTTATTGCTTAAGTAAAGCTCAGTAATCATTTGCAATAAATACAAAACACCTAAGGAATGTTTTGGGCGGGATCGTTTGAAATTTCGAAGAAGGTCAACAGTCATTTAATGCTCTGTTACATTAATGACCAATAAGGATATTTTGGCGGCTTACTTTTCGGTGATCGTCTGTTCGTATACCCGATTAATCGGAGATTAATCTCAACCGTTGCTTTTCACCTAACTAACGTGATTCCCCACGATCTCGAAGCTATATATTCCTCAAGAAGCCATTCAAGCCAAAATTTTATCAAACCCTTCGTTCCCAAATCCTCTGCAATTAAAAATTCCCTTTGCCCAGAAATCTCCAAACCCTAAAGCTTCAATTCTTCATATCCAAAATGGCCCCAACCCTGTTCGAGAGATTAGCCGAAACCAACAAACCCTGGTACGAGTTCGTTGTCTCGCTCGATAGCACAACCAACTCCAAACCAGAAGAGGAGGCTCTCCATATGATTCGATTGGCCAAACTCACCCATCTCGTTGCAAGCCGACCAGATCAAGAGTATGCAAAAGAGGTAATCGAATTCATCTGTAATTTGAGGATAGATGAAGAGGATGGTATGCATTCTAAGATTACTGTATCACATTTAGAGCATTCGTCCAAATACATCGATTTTGAGAGGGATTTGTATATTATTCCGAAGAATTTAAATGATGTGTTTGAGCTTTGTGATAGAGGAGAGGATCCTGCCATGTATATGTTGGGTAGAGAGCAGGAGTATTTAGATAGGATTGCTGGGAATCCTGTGAAATTTGAGGCTACACTGCATAAGAGGCACTTGAAGCCACAATATCGAGTTTTGATGGATATTGTGAGCAAAAGCATCATGAGCCTTGCGGGGAGTTTTGAGCAGATCAGTACCCCAAAGCTACGATTGATGGCGGCGATCGAGGCCTCACCCACCACTGACTTCAACTGGCTCAAATTCTTGATTCAGATGGTGAGTGAGCAAGCCAAAGTCTTCAAGAAGGTTGATGGGGCTATCACGATTAAAGGCAAGATCCACCATGCAACCAAAATAGCATATATTTTGGAGATGTACAGAGAGGAGGAGGATATCTTCGCCAATTCGACCCCATTCCCTAAGTCCAAGGTGCTCTTCAAGCCCATTGTTGTGAAGAAACAGGCCATCAGAGGGAAGAAAGAAAAGAAAGCAGAATCACCAAAAGTTGTTGCTGCTGAAGAGACCCAACAAACCAGGGGGAAGGTTCTGTTGGAGGCAAAGATGGAGCAGGGTGAGAAGTTGAAAAAGCAGAAAACCCTCGCCCCCAAGCGCAGAAGATTGGTGGTTCTCACCGATGAAGATGGCAGTGAGTCTGAAGAGATTCAACCTGAGGGCCAAACCGCTCAGAATTCGCCATTGCAAGTTTTGGCTCAGGTTATCTCTAAGGCACAGGAACAGACTGAGGAGCAGGTCTTCTTCGAGGTGCTTGACACTTCGCTCAGTTCAGACAAAATTTCTCAGGAAATTTTTAAAGGAACTCAGACCTCAGAGATTCCTTCTAAAAATGTGTCGGCTCAGACAGAAGAACCAACTCAGAGTCAATCTGAGGACGTGCCAGCTCAAGCCCTTGAACCCACTCAGATGCAAACTGAGGACCTGACTGCACAACGTTCAGAGGCTGCTGAGACTCAGGAGCAGCTTATTCTTGATGAGCTCCTGAGTGATCTACTTCTTGATCCTTCAGCTGATGCTTCGACTGAACCAGAAAGCCCAAATGGAAGAAGGGCGAAGCTGAAGAAACCGAGTGGAGGAGCAAGGGGGAACGGTTCATCCTGGACCACTACCCTGAGCTCAGCTCATTCCCTGATCTGCAAGATATCTTCTTCAGATTAAGGTCGACGGTTTTCATCCTCAATCAGACTCTTCCGGAGATGCTTGATATTACTGCATTCAGAGGGGAAGACTGGTGGAATGAGGAGACAACCTTCCTGACTGACTTCTCAGGATTCAGGAGGACAAAGCTCAGGATGAAAAATTCCGATTTTGATGAAATGGTTCGTAAGAAGATAGGCGAGAGGAAAAGCTATCAAGTTGGTGCCCCTAGCAGCAGAGACAAATTTCAAGATGGGGACCAACAGGGAGATACTGAGGATCAGTCTCAGATGGAGAAGGAAACTTCTCGTGCTGATCAACCTAAAATCGGTCAACCTCAGACTGAAGCTAGCACTCTTCAGGTACCTTTTGGCACTATTCACAATTATGCCAAAGTTACTGGAGTTTCTATCTTTAATTCTGAATTGTCTGATAAACAGACTGAGGCTCAGTTGGAGACTGGAGCTCAGGATGAAGCTGAAGCTCAGGTGCAGACCGACCCTCAGGTTGTGTCTGAACCTCAGGATGATCAATCAGCACAGAAGGTGCAGAAGGTTCCTGAGATCGACCTCACTCCCTTGATGGAAAAGCTTGAGAAGGTTGAGCCAATGATGAACAAGATTGCTCAGATGGAAGAAACATTGGCCAACCAAGCTCAGAAGATGGAGAATCTTAGTCACTCTTCAGAACTGGTGCAAATCCAAAACACTCTGACCTCACAGATGACCTCCATGGAAGATAAGCTGAATGAAAAACTGGAGGGAGTCAAGGCTGAGCTGAGTGCTGAACTGAAACAGAAGCACCAGGAGAGAACTGCATTTCTAGAGGTGAAATTGGCAGAGAGGAATGAAGTGATGATCAAATCTATCAATGAGGAAAATGAGCTCAATGCTCATGACCAAGATGACAGAGATGTTTAAAGAAGCTCTCTCTGGCCAGTTTACCCATCTCTCTGAAGAATTTTCTGTGGCTAAGAACCACATCAGGAGGCTGGAAGACGAACAAGATCAGATAGCAGGAGAGGTGCGCTGTGTGAGCAAAGAGCAATATCACATGGACACAGCACTCTCCAGACTTCTTCCAAATTACGGTGCCAAGAAGGGGGAAAAGGAAGGTGAAGACCTCAGGAAATTATTGGCACGTACTTTGAAGAAAAAAGCGCAGAAAGATGTTGAAATGTATAACCTATCCAAAGCCTTGAATGAAGTCAAAGCTACTGACAAACTGAAGTTCGCTCAGGTGGAGAAGCCTATCTACACTCGAATTTCTGAGGAAACCATGCTTGATGTTGCAAGAGAGAAACTGAGTGCTAGAGCCAATGTTGGAACAAGCCAGGCTGTTGCTGAATTGCCTATGAAGAGGAAGCCTTGGGCATTGTTCAACCTGAGAGCAAGCGTGCGAAGGCTTCTAAGCCAATCCAGAGAAAGTTGATTCTGGATGATGAAGGAACTGAAGAATCTGAGTCTCAACCGCAGAAGAAAGTCTTCAACACGAAGAATGCTCTGAAGACACTCCAGATAGAACAGGCTAAGAAAGCAGCTGCTTTAGTCTCAGGCGTGCCTGTGATCAGGAAGAAGACTGAAGAAGAGCTGAAGTGAAGGAGTGGATTCAAAAAGTTTGCGAGCAAAAGGAGAGAGACATCAAAAGCACTGAAGTGGCCCCACGTTGATAAATGGATGCCTATCAAACTCAACGATATGTGGGAAGAGGTCAAGAGAACCTTCTGGTTCTATTATGATGTGCTCAGGGAGTGGAGAGGGGAAAACTCAGATCAAAATGATGCGTTCATTGAATATCTCCTAACCTTCTATCCAAAATATCTCCAAAGTTGGATGAACCTTGCGGATGAAGGAGAGGTACAGATAGTAGCCCCTGGTCCATATTCCTACCCTCCTCCAAGACTTGGTAATGGCTTGGTGAATGAGAAGGCCATTACTCAAGAAATTGCTCAGTATGCTGGTCAGTTGGGTTTGACAGGAAACAGTCCGGATATCATTAAGGAAAGAAATGAACTGAAGAAGAGGTATTTAGGAATGTTCGACCTGGAGGTGCCCGCTGATGAAGTTGAAGAAGAAGCAAACTGAAGAGCAGAAGACTGAAGAGCCAAATCTGAAGACTGAAGACTGAAAACTCGGAAGATTCTGTAATCTTTAAATTTTTATCTTTTTTATTTTGTTGATAAGACTCATTGTAATCTGTAATGATATACCAATCATCAATGAAAACTTATCATTTATGCTCAAAAGATAATATCTCATTATCTTATTTACATGTCTTTTATTTTGATGTGCTGAATGATGTCTCTGAACTGATTGTGTGTTGATAAGGGGGAGATTGTTTATTAAGTATTTGGTAATGAATCCTTTGAGAGATTCATTACTGAAGAAATTGTTGAATGATTTAATTGTTGATAAATTCTCTGAAATTGTTGAGAGCTTCTCTGTTCAGTAAATTGTTGGGAGACATAACCAATCTTGTAATAGGATAAACTGAAACCTGAGTATAGGTTATATGTTTGTAACAAGATAGGTTTTGGCATCATCAAAAAGGGGGAAATTGTTGGGAGATGAATTTAATAAAAGATATATGATTTTGATTAAGATCCCAAAACCCCTGAGTATGACATGTTCAGAATGATCTTGATAGTTGAGTCAGGATTCAGTTTTAGAGTATTCAGGATGTTATCTGCAAAATGTATAGTCAGCAGATATAGATCAGGATAGATTCTGAAGACTCTGAAGAACTCAGTATGTTTCTGAAGAAACTGAAGTATCAGTATGAAACTGAAGTTTCTGAAGACTCAGTGAGAAACTGAGAATCTGAAGACTCGGTGAGAAACTGAGTATCTAAAGACTCAGTGTGAAACTGAGATACTGAAGACTCAGTATGAAACTGAGGAACTGAAGACTTCGCATGAAGATTCAGTATATCAGTCAGTATATCTGTGAAGACTCAGAAGACTCTGAAGACTCAGAAGACCCAGAAGACTCTGAAGACGCAAGACTGAAGACTGAAGACTGAAGATCAAGAATACTGAAGGCACAGTAATTACTGAAGAGTCAGTAATGTACTGAATGCTCAGTATAAACCTGAATGTTCCGAGGCAGTTAATATATCTATCTAAAGGATGCAATACTGAGAAGATCGCGATTCCTTAGAAAATAGATATTTGCCAAGACATTCAAATGCAGACAAAAGGAACTAAGTCAGAAGTGTTGTTAAGGTTATATCAACTTAGAGTTTGTAACCAAAAGAGCCGTTGAAGGTGTCTACCTTTAACTGGAGACAAAAGTCAAAAAGAGGAAGACAACACTGTACCATACTGACACTGACAGTGACAAGTCGCTGAAAAAGATGTCAGAAGTACAAAAGTTCCAGACTACAAAAAGTGAAGACCGGCTACATGAAAGGTTATTGCCTAAAACGTATTAGGGAGTTTCAAACCCTAAATATAGCCATTCCTCACACACCATAAGAGGAAACTCACGAAGCTATCTCTCCAACGGATAGTTTTCAAGAGTGACCTTGGTGTATGCCTATAAATACTGGTGACCCTCTACATTGTAAGGTTACGGGAAATTTATAAGCAACTCAAGAAGCTCAAACTTATTATCGCAAAGTTAAAGCACTCGAAAAACTTAGAATTTCCCAAGTGCTTTTATATTGAAGAGATCTCACTAATAAGACATATCCGAAGCTTAGTCGAGATATCCTAACCCTTTGCATTGTACTTCATTGTAAAGGATATCTCATCCTAGTTGGAAACCAACCGAGAAACCTCAAACTCTTGAGAAGGTAGTTGGAGTGTGTTTGTTGGTGAGAAGAGTTGTAAAGAGTTAGTAAACTACGCGGAGTAGTCAGAAAGCTCTAGAGGAGAAGTTAGTAAGCTACAGAGGTAGTCTGAAAACTTGTTTGTGTTTGAGTAAGTAAACTACGGAGGTAGTCAAAAAGCTCAAGGTCGGGTTGAGTAAGTAAACTACTTGGAGTAGTCAGAAAGCTCAGGGCCGAGTTGAGTAAGTAAACTACGCGAGGTAGTCAGAAAGCTCAGAAGTGATTAGTGAATTTCTCTGAGGATCAGAGAGAGTGGACGTAGGAGCTTGAGTCTCTGAACCACTATAATTGTTGTGTTGTTTATTGCTTTCTTTATCTGTGCTTAACTGTTGCATCACTGAGTTTGAAAGCATATTTTCACTGATATTTCAGTTGGAATCAATCCACTGGAAGTTGCATGCAATTGAATCACAGCCTAATCATTATTCCATTTAAGGAAGGTTTTCAGCAAAGCTTTAAAACGAGTATAAACTAAAAGGCCAACCATTCCGCACGTCTGAGTAGCTAGAACAGATAGTTACCAAACTGAACTTACTCTTCTGAGGGTTCAGTAAGTTAGTTATCTGATCCAAGCAACTCAGGACTCAGTTGGGATTATCTGAGGTTTCTGAAAGCAGCTCAGGATCACTGTCTCTGTAGACTTTGACTGAGAGCGATTTGTGCTTCTCAGGACCTATTCTTCAGGATTATCTGACCCAAGCTGACCTCAGTAAGAAAAAGTTTTAAAAACACTGAACACGTGTATTCCCCCCATACACGTGTAAGACTCGTTTTCACAGGGACCAACAGTTAGACTACTTAACCCCATTTGACTTTGAGTCTTATGGAAATTGTGAATCTTATCTCATGGGCAAGATGATCAACAGACCCTTTTCTGGGAAAGGGGTACATGTCAAAGAAGTTCTAGAGTTGATCTACAACGATGTTTGTGGACCATCGCCCACTCTAGCTAGGGGTCACTTCGGATACTTCATCACTTTTACTGATGATTTCTCAAGATACGGATATGTGTATCTTATGAAATACAAATTTGAATCTTTTGAGAAATTCAAAGAGTTTAAGGTTGAAATAGAGAAGTAACTTGGTAAGAGTATCAAGACTCTTCGATCAGATCGAGGATGTGAATACCTTAGCCATGAATTCATTGATTACTTGAAGTCAGATGGAATCCAGTCACAATGGACTCCTCCCAGAACACCTCAGATGAATGGTGTGTCCGTGAGGAGAAACCGAACCCTGTTAGACACGGTGAGGTCCATGATGAGCTTTTCCTGTCTTCCAACATTCTTAAAGGATACGCGTTACAAACCTCAATTTATATTCTGAATAGGATTCCATCTAAATCGGTTGATCATACACCATATGAAACTATGGTGTGGAAGGAAGCTAACTTTTACACATATCAAACATGGGGTTGCCCCGTGATTGTGAAAAGGATGATTACCGACAAGTTGGAATCCAAAGGTGAAAATGGTTATTTTGTGGGATATCCTAAGGAAACTAGAGGATATTACTTCTATCTACCTGAGAAACAATCAGTGATTGTTTCTAGGCAGACCAAGTTCCTCGAAGAAGACTATGTCTTTTAGGAACAAGGTCGTAAGCTGATAGAACTTGAAGAAATTCAAGAACCACAAATTAACAAAGAGACTGATATCTTGTCAAAGCAACATGACAAGGAATCAGTGGGAGCATTCAGCGACTTTCACGGTGGGAGTCTTTCACTAGGTGAACGTCTTTCAGCTAGTGGGAGCGTAATTGGAGTATGCTTGCCAGTACAAGAACCTCCAAGTGGGCTGAATGAGAACAGCATAGTTCAAACTCCCACCTAAGAGGCATCTGAAAGTGTAGCTCTTGAGGACTCTCCGGACATTGATGAAATCGATGCACCAAGTGTAGCTCTTGAGGACTCTCCGGACATTGATGAAATCGATGCACCACAAAATTTTCACGATCAGAATGTACAGCCTGCACAACCACAGCTTCGTAAGTCAATTAGGAATTGTAATCCGGCCATTAAATACGGTTACCTCTCGGAGGAACTCGATAATATGGACATACCTGATAAAGATAATCCTAGATACTTATTCTGAAGCAATATCATATATTGATTCAGGGAAGTGGCATGAAGCCATGAAATCCGAGATGGACTCGATGTACACCAATCAAGTCTGGGACTTGGTTGAGTTGCCTAAAGGGGTTAGACTCATATGCTGCGATTGAGTCTTCAAACGAAAGACCAATGCAAATGGCAAAAGTACAAACCTACAAAGCTAGGTTGGTGGCGAAGGGTTATAATCAACGCGAAGTCATTGACTATGATGAGACCTTCTCACCAGTTGCAAAGATCAAGTCCATTCGAATTTTACTTGCTATAGCAGCACGCCATGATTATGAGATTTAGCATATGGATATCAAAACAACTTTCCTCAATGGAAACATTGATAAGGAAGTGTTTCTGACTCAACCGGAAGGTTTTACATCTAAGCCAAATTCTAATCTAGTATGCAATCTAAAGATATCCATTTATGGATTGAAGCAAACTTCTAGGAGTTGGAATATCCTATTTGATGAAGCTACCAAGTCTTTTGACTTCATCAGAAATTCGGAAGATCCTTGCGTATATCATAAACGTAGAGGGAAGAATATTGTTTTCATAATTGGGTATGTCGATGACATATTGATTTTGGGAAACAATATCCCGTTAATACAGTTCATTAAAGATTTGTTGTTAAAGACCTTCATGATGAAGGGTCTTGGTGAAGCCTGCTACATCCTAGGGATCATAATCCACAGGGATTGATCCAAGAGGATGTTGGGGCTGCTACAGTCCACCTATGTAGACAAGGTGTTGAAGCGTTTTGCGATGGAGAACTCTAAGAGAGGATCTCTATCGGCAAATCATGGGATAAAGCAATCAAAGAAGGATTGTCCTTCTGTTGAAGCTGATGTCAAGCACATGAAAGATGTCCCATATGCATATACAATTGTGTCAATCATATACGCCATGACTTGCACTAGGTTAAACGTGGCCTACGCTATCAACATTATTGGTAGATACCAACAGAATCCGGTGAGTCTCACTGGATTGCTGTCAAGACCATTCTGAAGTATCTTAGACAAACTAAAGAATGTTTTCTTATCTGTAGGTCCCGAACGGGTTATGTGAGGGCAGAAGTCTAGAGGGGAGGGGTGAATAGACTTACGAAAAACTTTTCGTCTTGGTCAAAAGTGAGAGCAGCGATAGCCCGATCAGTCGAAAGTGAATCGGTTTGGTCGATAACCAACTTCTTCAACGCACCAAAACAGATCGATTCGGTAACTATCGATTAACCGATGTGTGATAAGCTTAAGTTTTACCCGTGTGAAAAACCGGTTTGTATAAATCAGATTCCAAGTTTTATCTTTTTAATCGATGATAAATATCAGGGGATCGGCTTGGTGCTATCTCGATCTTAACTTAGAATATGTATGCGCTTTAAGATTGTGCGATGTGAGAGCAAAGTAATCAAAGCAAAAGGCACACAAGATTTATAGTGGTTCTGGACAAACCAGGTCCCTCGCCCACTCTTCCCTTTCACAAGGGGCACCAACTTAACCGACTTAACCGATCGACTTAGTTTAGTGTGTTAGTCCAACACAAAGACACCAACAGATGTTTTAAGAGTTCTCACTCAACCGATCCCGTAAATCAATCTTAGAAACCCTAGATCGAAAATCTTGCTAAACAACTTATCCTAACTTGGGGTTTGGGTAAGATTGTTGAGGTTCCAACTATGAAATCTTTCCTTGCGTACAAAAAGCGACTGATAGCTAGATGAAAAAAGATTTCTTGCTAAGAACTCATGGGATGAACACAATATAAAATAAGCTTGTTGTTGTGTTCTTCGTGCGGAAAAATCGACTATAGTTTGAGCTTCTTGATTATTTTGTTTGTCCAAGCATTTCCGTGTTTCACTCGAAGTGTGATCCCATATTTATAGACCTTGAGATCAAAGAGCCGTTGGAGAGCAATTTGAATCTCGTGCTATTTTAGGTGAACTTGCGTGCTTGATGTGGCGTCTTGAGAAATCGGCATGGCCGAAAAGCGTGAATGTGTATTTTATAGCCGTTTGAGAGAGCAACATCGAATCCCGCGATGAAATCGGCTCTGTTCATACGTGTTTCTTCCTTATTGGATGGAAGACTTGCTTTGCGGTGTTGTTCCTCCAACTAAGGTTGGTATTCTTCTTGTTTAGATCGCAGACGTATGATAAGATGAAACATCGGTTTTTCATCTTATGAAATGACTTCGATCGATCTGAGCGATCGATCTACTCGATAGAATCTTCGGCGCTGTTGACTTAGCTTCAACCCAATCCTCGGTGATGTAGGTCTTCTCGGTCTTATCTTCCGAAATCCGATCTTCTAGTATTCGAGGTTTGAGCTTCATGACTTCCGAAAGTTATCGACTAGATCGATTCGATCCGATCTTCCGCTTAAGGTTTAGCATTCGTATGGGATATCGACTTTCTTGATTCTTCAATCGACCTATACATATTGAGTTCCCCCTCAATATGTGACCTATCTATTACATCGGTTTTTTCTATACAATCATTATCAACCGGTCTCCTATAGCAAGAATGTAAACATCATCGATCAAATTCCGATCGTCTCTATTACATGTGTTTTTGGAACTTTCATCAAAACTATAAATTTCCCAACAATTTCCCCCCTTTTTGATGAAACCAAAACACCGAGAAACCAAACAGTTGATAAGTATAGAACGATTAAAGAGCAATAATCAAGACAAAGAGATTTTTTGTCTTGGGATCGAAAAAAATAAACTTTTCATTAGATATGTTGGTTACATGTTACAACGAAAAGTTTTGAATTTAAAAAGCGGTGATCCCTAGGCGTCTTCGATTCTTCACTCCTTGGGCTTGTATCCTTCCGGCATTTCTCTTTGGTCTTGTGGAACGTTGAAAATCGATAGAGTTTCCATTTGACATCGATTTATCCGTGCACTTGATCGATTTATATGCGATTTGCTCAAGATGTCAAAGTAGAATCTCTCAAATGCCACCATCAAAAATGAGCCATCCGCCTTCTTCGAGTATACTAGCATATCAAACTCTGGCGAGATATTTTTACATTCATAAGTTTGGCCTCATTTTCCGGATACTTGAAAAAGTCGATATTTATTCTCGTAACCGGTTGAGGAACTCATCATCCGGTGATTCTTCTTTTTGGAACAAGATCAGGACAAAAGGCATCCGAAGCCATTCGCCGATCTTATTCCATTCCTCAAACCTCTTAGCGTGTGCGGCCGGTTTTTAGTATGATCTAAATGCGACTCTTTGCGGCAGGCATTAAGTGCGAATTTTCGGTCAATCCTTTCTTAGCCCTTGATTTGAACCTGTTTCAACCCTTACCTTGTGCGATTTTTACGCCCTTCTTTCTTCTTCGGTCATCTTCTTTGGATAATTTTACTGAGCTCATATCGGCTGTGTCGACTAAATATCTTATCTTTACCTTTGAAATCACTTTGTTCATCGATCTTTGATGATTCTTGAAATCTTCATCGGGATCCATTCATTTCATCAGCCACCGATTTTTTCTTGTTCATCGGTGCGATTTCCTGGGCGGTTTCTTTGTTCATCGGTCGATTTACGATTTGATCGGGTATCGATTTTGAATAAAAAGCGCATCGAAACTTCTGATGTCGGTTACTTTCTGATGTCGAGCGGAAATTTCTGATGCTTTCTGATGTCGGTTACTTTCGATTACTTTCAAGAAAAGCATTGCGGCATTGCGGTCGGTTTACGCTTAGCTCGATTAACTCATCCTTCATCCTTCTCATCGATCTTGATCACCTCGTCGACCTCGCCTCGATTTCATGAGTTCCCCTCAACTTGTTCTTCCGTTCCCCCAACTTGTTATCGTAAATTAAATTAGCTTCAAAAAACACAAGTTGATAATGTTTTGGCATAATTAATCAAAACTAAAATATCCCAACAATTTCCCCCTTTTTGATAATGACGCCAAAACATTAAAATATATGCACTTTTACAGAGATCGGGTTTTTGATTTAAAAGATCGATTCGAATGGTCACTTTGAAAAGTTGTGAACGTTTGAACTCCTCAAGACCGATACCAATTGATGGTATCGGTTAAAATCCACATTGAAAAACAAAGACCTTTTTGAACAACCCGCTCGATACCAATTGATGGTCCCGTTTTGAAACCCATTTGCACGCGTGAAAACGTTTGATTCGGTGCATATAAAAAAAAGGGGAGGGGCAAGAGTGATTTCAATTTTTTTTTTGCTTTTAAGAACGATGTGTGTTTTGCTTATAAACGAATGCATATGACAAGTAATAACATAAAGCAGTAAAGAACACACAATTTTATAGTGGTTCGGACAACTCGTCCTACATCCACTCTTCCCTTCATGGGGCACCAACTAAACCAACTTAACCAACGGGACTTATCACCCTCACGGGATTGCCGATAGATGTTTACCGAGTTCACACTCAAACGGGACTTATCACCCTCACGGGATTGCCTACCCTCCCTTTCGGGATTGCTAGATGTTTACCGAGTTCACACTCAAACGGGACTTATCACCCTCACGGGATTGCCTACCCTCCCTTTCGGGATTGCTAGATGTTTACCGAGTTCACACTCAACCTACAAACTTAACCTACCAACTGGTTTGGGTATAAGGTTTGTTTGGTTTCCAACTAGGGTGAGATTTTCCCTTACATTTGTTTAGCCTCAATGCTAAGGATGGGAAAATCTCTCTAAGCTTAGGATATGGCATTTTTGCTTAGATACAATGAAGAACACTCTTGGGTAAATTTGGATATGTAATGCTCTGTGTTCTTGAATGGAGTTGCTTGAATATTTGGCTTTTAATTTCACTTTGCAGATCCTCCATTATCTTCTTTTGAAGATAGTGCAATGTATTTATAGTGTGGATTTGAATATTACCGTTGGAGAGTAATATTCAAATCCATACTAATAATCTTCCAGCTTTTCTTTGTCCTTTTGCACTGTTGTTTGCAGCTTTATGTCACATCCATATATGTTGTTATCTTCTTATTGATCAGCTGCTTTTGTGTGTCTAACGGATCTGATCACCAATTCTTGTTCATTGCTTCGATTACGGTCGCTTTGATCCGTCCGGCAAAATCGATTAGATTTACGGTGTCTTTGAAATCACTTGTTCATCGATCTTTGAAATCACCGTTCATCGATTCAAAATCACTTTGTTCATCGATCGAATTCTTCGTTCATCCGAATCGATTTTTCTTGTTCACGAACTGATTTTATTGCTTCATCGGTTCGATCCCGGTCGCTTTGATCGATCGACTATCAGTTCCAGATCTATATCCGATTTGAGCAAAATCAAAGCATCGAAATCAAGATTCTGATGTCGATTTTCTGATGTCGCCTATAATGATCACCGCTATTTCGGGCCATTACAAGATCTTTATAAAGAAAAATCGCATCGTAAAAAATCGCATTGCAGGTCGGTTTACGCCGCCTATTAGCTCGGAACTCATCCTTCTCATCTGATCTTGATCAGCCTCGTCTGCAGCCTCGTCTGATCTCGATCATCTTCGTCTGATTTCATGAGTTCCCCCTCAACTTGTTCTTCCGTTCCCCCTCAACTTGTTATCTGTAAATTAGCTTCAAAAAACACAAGTTGATAATGTTTTGGCATAATTAATCAAAACTAAAATATCCCAACATTATCTATGGTGGACAGTCAGAACTGGTAATGACTGGTTATGCTGACACAAGTTTACAATCCAACTGTGATGATTACAAATCACAGTCAGGTTGTATTTACTTTTCAATGATGGGGCGGTCAGTTTGAATAAAGAGACGATCGCAGATTCAACAATCGAAGCTGAGTACATTGCTGTGTCAGAAGCCTCGAGGCTGTCTGAATTTTATAGTTCTTAAGAGAACTAGGGGTAGTTTCGAGTGCTAGTTGTCTAATAAACTTGTATTGAGACAACGTTGGTGCGATTGCGCAAGCAAAGGAACCGAGATCGACAAGCAGTACCAGGCTTATCATTTGATCCGATAGATCATAACGATAGGAGAAATAGAATTAAAATGTATTCCCACATATTTAATTTGGCAGATCCTTTCACCAAAACACTGAGTGTTCATGTACACACTAGACATTTGATGGTCTAGGGGTTAGACATGTAGGTGATTGGCTCTAGTCCAAGTGGGAGATTGTTAGTGTTAGTGTCCCAGAGACAATCTATTGTAAAGACATAATACTCGATGATATTCAGTTTGATTTAATATTATAGTTCACTTAATATTAATGTATGACAATACACTTGTTTGAATATTATGTTTGATTGTTTGCATTTATTCATGCAAGTGTTCCCATGAGTCATTGTTGTCATTGAGGTTGTGAAAACTCAGATGACTTAAGCATGATCCTTAAATAGCCCCGATCAAGGTTCATCAAGAATGGGATATTGATGATACAATGGAGATTGGTGTGCGATCTGCATCATACTCTTAGAGAGTATAGTAAAATCTCACTACGAGATACTAGGTATCTCATGATGGATGCACAAATACCTTAGAGGGTATTGGTATACCCATCCGAGAAACCGTTTGATGTAGTTCCACTATATGTGTCTACGGGTGTCTCGGTTAGTGGGAGCGATGCGATACTCCTTTGACTTGAGGTCAATACGCACGACATGTGTGGAGTGATGAACTTTGACCATGACCGACGCTTGCACCCGTCTATGGGTAGATATGGCTTGGATTGGGTTCATCACGAAGTGCATGTGCGTTGTAGTTGAACCAAGAAAAGGATTCATTCCTCAAAGTGGATTTAGAGAGAATACTCATCTTCTCATCATAATTGGATATAAGTCATTGGCCAATGCACGTCAACTTAGACTTTGTGACTAAGTGTGACATTAATGATCAATTAGTGATTTGAGATAAATTGATTTAGTTATTTGAATAGACACTTCATCATGTTCAAGACTAATCGAGTATTCGTGAATGAAAGGAGGAAATCGCAATTGCCAACGTTACAGTTACAGGTAGTTGCATGTTTCTCGCAACGTACCTCATATATTCAGAATGTTTGATTTATTGACTAGGGTTCAATTAAGACCGTTAGTTTGACTAATCGATCGATATATGAGGGCCTATGGGTCACACAACAAGTAGTTCCCTTTTACGGATTATAGTTGGTTGATTAAATGTTAAATTGGATTTAATATTTAATTTATGGAGAAGAAATTAATAATAGATTAATTTTGAATTAATTATTATTAATATTATTTAATTGAATTTGATTTAATTAAATAAGAATTCCCAATAATTATATTTGGAATAAAATTATAGGATTTAATTTATATGGAAATAAATCGTAAAATTTTTCATATAAGGCATTTAAATCCGTAGAGATTTATATTTAGGGAATTAAATTAAAGGAATTAATTTAATTCAAGATTGGGGTTTTTATTTTCCTAATTGGGCTAGCTTAAAATTTAAGCTGGACCTCCCCTATATATACAGACTCTTGGGAATTCACAAAACAACGTAACTTCATATTCTCTCCATAAGATCTAAAGTTTGGATTTTCCTAGCTGATTCAACTTGGGATTCAACACTGGCAAATTCGTGCAGATCCGTTCTTAGGGATTACGTGGATACCATAGTTGAGAAATTTGCTATCGAATCACTATAAGGTTTCTCGTTATGATTATTGTAATTTGTATGCAATTAATTGTTCGTTGTTGGTGAACTTTAATTTCCGCTACGCATGTGATTACGTGTTTTACGTGCCTCTAAATTCCAACAGCAGGTTCATCTCCCGAATGGGGGACAAATGCAAGCCGATGTTCGACACGATCCGTAAGAAAGCAAAGTTCTAATGGACACCCGAAAGCCAGGATGCTTTTGATCAAATCAAAGCGTACCTGGCGGATGTGAGCATATTGTCCAAACCTGTCCCGGGAGAGAAGATGTTCATGTATATTGCGGCTTCGGAGACCGCCTTGAGCGCAGTACTGGTCCGAGCGGAGGGCCAGATTCACCTGCCCATTTACTTTGTCAGCCAGACTTTAAATGAGACAGAACAACGTTACCCATCATTAGAGAAGCTGGCATACGCGTTAGTTATGAGTGTGAGGAAATTGAGACCTTACTTTTTCGATCACCAGGTCGAGGTTCTCACTTCCCTGCCACTGCGGAATGTGCTCCACCGACCAGACACTTCAGGCCAATGTCTCAAATGGGCCATTGAGGTCTGGCAATACGGTGTGACTTATGCGCCACGACCTGCAATTAAGGCCCAGGCACTGGCCGATTTCTTAGTGGAGCTTACATTCTCTTCTGAAGCAGAGAGTTCGAGCGGTTTGCCATGGGAGTTGTTCGTAGATGGGTCGGCGACCTCTCACAAGTCGGGAGCCGGTCTTGTCTTAATGAGTCCTGAGGGGATCTCATTCCAGAACACCATTACCTTTGATTTTCCCGCATCGAATAATGAGGCTGAATATGAGGCGCTCATCAGCGGCTTAGAAATGGCAACTTCCATGGGCGTCAAGAGATTGAAGGTCCACACCGACTCCCAGCTCGTGGCCTGCCAAGTTTCGGGGGGAGTACGAGGCTAGGGATGGTAGGATGGCAGCCTATCAGGAAATTATAAAAACACTGTGCCTGAAGTTCGCACGGATCCATATCAAGCTGATACCGAGAGAGCAGAACTCACGAGCTGATGCTCTGGCCCGGCTGGCGACCTCCGAAGGATCACCAGACATGAAGGATATCACCATCACGACACTTCCCTGCCCATCCACCGAGCAAGTAACCATAACAACATTAGAAACCCTAGTGTCGAACTGGATGACACCCATCATGAAGTATCTAATAAGCGGCCTCCTGCCACCCAATCGCGTCCAGGCTCAGCAGTTACAGTTACGGGCCGCACGATACACTATGATCAGTGGGGAGTTATACAAGCGAGGCTTCGGCATGCCCCTACTTCGATGTATTACGCCTGAACAAGGTCAAATCATTCTTCGAGAAATACACGAAGGGGCATGCGGAAACCACACTGGGGAGGAGTCGCTGGCCCACAAGACCACAAGGCAGGGATATTTTTTGCCAACCTTAAGGGTCGATGCCATCGTTTTTGCCCGTAAATGCCACAAATGTCAGATCTATGCTCCCTCCATCAAGATCGCACCAGAAGAGCTCACAAGCATCCTCAGTCCTTGGCATTTGCAAAGTGGGGATAGACATCATTAGGCCACTCCCAATGGCCCCGGGATCGGTCAAGTATGCCCTGGTAGCGGTGGATTACTTCACAAAATGGGCAGAGGCTGAGGCATTGGCAACCATAGACCAAGATCATGTCATCAGGTTCATATGGCGAAACATTATCTGCAGGTTCGGGCTACCTCAGGCGATCATATCAGACAATGGAAAGCAGTTCGACGGTATCAAGATCGACGCCTTCTTCAAAAAGTGGAAGATCACAAAGTTGTTCTCTACCCCATACCACCCTCAATCAAACGGTCAAGTCGAGGCCGTGAACAAAATCATAAAGCACACGCTCAAGGCCAAGATCGTGGGGGGAAAAGGGAAATGGGCTAGCGAGCTCCCAGATGTGTTGTGGTCATATAGAACGACCTACAGAAATTCAACGGGTGAAACCCCTTACTCGCTAGCTTTCGAAACCGATGGAGTTGTGCCCGCGGAATTCGACTTCCCGACCTTTCGAACCAGCCAGGTTGCTTTCGACCATAACGACGAGGCCCTAGAAAGGAACCTCGACTTACTCGAAGAAAAGCGACTGGAGGCTAACATGAGAAATGCCAGATACAAGCAGAGGTCTGAGAGATATTACAACTCTAAGGTGCGACTTCGACGCTTCAAGGTCGGAGACCTGGTGCTGAAAAAGATACTCGGAGACTCAAAAGGTGCCCTAGGTCCAAACTGGGAGGGCCCATTCCAGATATCGAAAGTCCTACCAAATGGGGCATACGAGCTTGAGAAAGCGGATGAGACCAAGGCCCAATACCTATGGAATGCAACTCATCTGAAGAAATACTATCAATAGATTTACACCTTTGTATTGATCGCATCGTTGTAAACAAATACTCTTGGTAACATTAATTCTCTATTCTGATTAGAAGAAAAAATTCCTATGTGTAGAAACTAAGCGGGTTGCACGAAAAATATATGATCGATGAAATGCATGCCACATGAAAGACATGATCGATAACATGCAGGTCGCATGGAAGACATGATTGATAATATGCAGGTCGCATGAAAGACACGACTGATAACGTATCAACCCGAGGTGTGACTTTAGTAATACTGGAGGCGAGATCGCCACCCTAGAGGTGCGGTCATCCCCCGACTTTATAAGACGACTACGCAAATGTCCAAGAAACAAGTTGCATAGAAAATAAGACGACAATGACTAAGCAAAAGTCGCATAAGGAAATCAAGTCAACACAAAAAGGAATTAAAAAGGAGAAATCCATTAATAAAGACCCGGAGGTCGGGAGAACCCCATTACAATAGACCCGGAGGTCGGTAAAAAGAAGCATTTCAATACAATACATTTTTCGGAATCGAGCTAGCGACTTGGTCTATACTACGGAGCTACTCGGGCTAGCGACTTGGTCTATAATATGGAGCCACTCGAGCTAGCGACTTGGTCTGTACTACATTACTACTTGGGTAGCGGCTCTCGGATGCGGAGGTCGCTGAGGAAGATGCTGCAAAACTATCAGAAAATTATGTTTTAACATCCGAGAAGTGTCAGATGCTGCAATGGGACTTCCCGCGTTAAATGAACACGAGTGTCATACATGTGGTGCAAAAAATTCAAGGGATTGTGAAGGGCATTTTGGCCTGATCGGATTCGTATATATGTTACCAAATCCATACTACAGACCAGAGAATGCCCATCACCACTAATCCCGTCATCCCGATCGGTGGCGGCAAATCCGCCACCCGGATGGCAGTAAAACTTGGCAATGGTCGTATGGTCATCCTCCGTTGGAGACAAAATCAGAACCGGTGGGAACTCAGGGATGGACTGAATGCCGAAAGCCGCGAGTGTAGAGCAGGAGAAACTTGTTGCCGGAGGACGTTCTAAAATAGGGGGTTCGTCGGAGTCGCCCATAACCAAAGTCTGGAGGTGATAAGTGGGGAGGTCAGAGGAGATAATGCATGTTTTACATCTCAATATCCCGCCCTATTTATAGATGAAAGGCGGGGGTCAAGTTACAAATTTCAACTCTCGAGGGCCCCATAAAGAAACCGGCGGCGCACGTGCAGCGCGTGGGCAGAACGTGACTTATGGTTGGTCTAATTTACGGCTCCCGGTGCCACCAAATACCCAGGCCATCATTGCGGATCTGTCAACCGTCACACCGATTCAGAGAATCGAGGCAACGTTTCGCCTCCCCGAGGAGGAGATGTCGGCGTAGGCACACTTCCCGAGTCCGACCTGCCAGAAGTTGATAAGTTGTACGAGTTCAAGTCAAGGTCCCAAGATGAGCTTGCGACCTCGACTTGGGGGGGATGAAATATGGGAGTTTTATTTCATAATATGATAAACACCAGACGAGACAAAAAACGAAATGATGACTTCCATTGATAAAAGACCCGAAGGTCGGGAGGTAGTACATCGCAAATCAAAGCCCTAAGGCCGGTACAATCATAAAAAGAAAAATAAAAGTAAGGTTACAACTTCAATCTTTCTCGGCTGGGGCAGTTGAGGGCGGGGTGCTGACCGTCCTAAAAGGAGGCTCCTGTTGGGTAACCGCCGGCGGATCGACCTCCGAGCTTGATATTTTCTCCACAACGGGCTCGGAAAGCATGTCGACAACTGGGGGAATGACCTCCGACCTTGGGATCTCCTCCCCGATGGGCTCGGCGACAGCGGGAGGAACGACCTCCGAGGTCGCCAACTCCTCCACCGAGGGCTCGAAAGGTGTGCCTATCGGAGAGTCGGGGAGAGGGCGCACGATCTGTCGTGGGTCTGGAAAGAATGAGAGATCAACGCCCATATACAACAAAACATCGGGGGCCAGAGGGTTGTCCCAGACGTAGTCCCTAAGGTCGGCGACTAGCCCAGTAAGGTCGCTAGAAGGGTTTGCCTGATAACAGATTCGGATGTCGCCCACAAAGGCCATCACGTATGCAAAATTAGCATTCATCTCTTCGGCGACCTTGAACTGGGCCTCCCTGGTGTCTAGCTCCCCTTTCGCTCCGGCCAGCTCCTCCCTCAGACCGGCCTCCACTTCGGCCGCCAGCGCGGTCTCCGCCCGGGCCGACTTCAATCTCTCCTCAGCCAGCCCACCCTCCAGCTCAGCCAGGCGAACCTCGAGGGTCGAGATCTGCAGAAGGTGTTCCGCATTAGTTTTCTCCAGCCCCTTCTGGGTCTCGGCTGCCGCCAAGATCATTCTGGCCTGATCAGATACACGAGCCTGCGACTCACGGAGATGTCAGAGCTCAGTTTCAGCTTGGGCACTGGTCCTCTCCAAATGAAAGGCCGCCTTGAGAGTGTGGACCATGGCCGAGTACATGTTGCCCATCATTTTCTGGCGATGGGCACTATCGTGATCGGTAAGCGTCCACGCCCGGGGAAGGTTATGCACACTACGGGAGATGTACCCCAGCCACTTATTGGGGAGGTCGGCCGAAGAAAGGGGAGGACTCCTGAGGAAGCTAACCACCTCTGGGTAGAAGTCGGCGGGGCCGAGTTCAGGACTGTAAAAGAGAGCCGAGTCATCAGAGCTATGAAATTAATATGAAAAAGGTCATATTATTATTAATATTTAATTTATGGAGAATTAATTAATAATAGATTAATTTGGAATTAATTATTATTAATGTTTAATTAAATTGAATTTAATTAAATAGGATTCCCAATAATAATATATGGAATATCATTATAGGAATTAATATATATGGAATCAAATCCGTCGAGATTTGATATACATGGGAATTAAATCCGTAGAGATTTTATATATGGGCAATAAATCTAAGAGATTTATTTTATAAGATTAGGGATTTTATTTCCTAATCAGGTTAGCTTAAGATTTAAGTTGAGCCTCTCCCTATATATATGAGCTCTTGGGAATTCACATACAACATTAATTCATTATTCTCTCCATAAGATCTAGAGTTAGAATTTTCCTAGCAAATTCATCTCGGGATCAACGCTGGCAAATCCGTGCAAGTCCGTGAGTGGGGATTACGAGGATACCATAGTAGAAAAATATGCGTACGATTTACTGTATGGTTTCTCTTTATGTTTATACGTATTCAATTATGTAATTATATGTTCGTTGTTGGTGAATTGTTTAATTCCGCTGCGCATGTATTACGTGTTACGTGCCTCTAAATTCCAACAGTGGTATCAGAGCTTAGGCTCTTGATTAATTACATGAATTAATTTATTTATAATTTTTTTTTAAAATCGGATATTTGGATGGTACGGTTTTGTAATTGACCGCACCATATAACTTGCTATATATTGGGGGCATGTTTATTAGATAAACACACCCCTCCTTTTTCGTCCTGATTCGTCATCCCCATCGCATCACCTTTTAGGGTTTTCCGAAAACCCATAAATCGGCCCCCCAAATTTGCCTCCTTTCGCCGCTGCGCTGGCGGCGGAGCCCGACGATGCGTCGCTTGAGATGGTGGTTAACCACTGCACCTCGCGACTCCCGTGTGGAAACGCTTGGCCACGTGTGATGGTGGTGCTTTTCGTCTCCTCCTCTCCGCCTTAGTCTGCAACAGACGCGATGCGGTATGGCTCTTGGGCGGCGGCGATTCATCGTCATTGTCTTAGAGGAGTCAATCGCGACTAGGGCTTGTAGCGACGGTGGCGGCTGAGTCTCCCTATCCATCGCTTGGAGCGATTAATCGAACGCATGCACCGAACGGCGACGACGATTCACCAGTGCACTTCGAGCGACGGGGTGATATTCGCCCGCCCTCGAGCTTGGCGGCGGCGATTCACTGCACGTGCGACGTTACAGCGGCGGTCCATTGCTCGGTTTGAGTCGCTCTAAGCGACGATGATCCGAGTTGTGTCACTGTGTTTGTTTTCGCTTGCCGCTATGTTAACCCCGTTTCTGGAATTTTTGCTTCTTCGTTGTTCTTCGATATTGGATATTGAATGATGATGAATTGAACAAACTGGAACAGGTGTAACTTGATTGGATTCGGATTTTGGTTTGCAGATTGGATCTGTGTGGATTAGGCGGTGATGTGAAGAGGGCTGTTTTGCAAAATTATTTTGAGACAGGCCCTCCCGTGCAATTTTAGAAATTTGCACCTGAGCCCCAAAATTTTAATAAATTAAAGTAGTTTTAATTTAATAATTATTAAGGGCTAACGAAGTTGGACTTGAAATACGTTTATTAGTTGGACTAATGAAACCTAATTAATTGGATTAATTAAGGATTTAAAAGAAATTTATTAGTTGGACTAATAAAAGACTAGATTAATTGGATTAATTTAATTGTTTTAATAATTGGTTAATAATTATCGAATTTATTTTAAAATTAGATTTTGAAATTAATTCGATAAAGTTTTAATAGATTATTAAATTCCTACTTGGTTAACGAAATTTAAATAATTTGTTAACGTAATTATAGTCTGCATTATAATTGTTTGGGTAGGCGGCGCTGAGGCAGCCACGTTTAACGTAGCAGCTCAGAAGAAGCATCAAAAGGATGCTTCTCAGGCTCAGTGTGTGATGTTGCTCGGCATGACTCCCGAATTGCTTAAGGCAACATGAGAAAATGGGTCCCTTCTAAATGCTCAAGCATCAAAAGGATCTCTTTGATTCTGAATCTCGTTTTGAGATTTATGAAGTGATGAGAGATCTGTTCAAATGTCGGTTAGCTAAAGAAGGGAAGATTTAACCTCATGTGCTAATGATGATAGGCCTAATTGAGAAACTTGGTAATTTAGGCATTGAGCTAAAAGACCAATGTTTTCATTTATGATATCCTCCAGTCGCTTCCTGATTCATATTATGGGTTCATTGTGAACTACAATATGAATAAGACGGATGCGACCATGCCTGAACTTCACAATGTGCTCAAGACTTTTGAGTTCACTATCACTAAGATGGTGTTCAAAAGAAGGAGCGGGTAGACAAGGATGTGTGCCTCTACTATAAGTAGAAGAGGGCACTGGAAGAAGGACTATAAGGTTTTGGTTGCTAAAAGGAATGCACTAGGTGCTTCTGGCACTAGAACATCTATGTTTGTTATTAAGATAAACATGTCCACTAATAGTGCTGACTGCTTGGTATTAGATACCAGTTGTGGCTCTCACATTTGTACGAATGTGAAGGGCTCATGTGTCTTAGGGCAGTTAGGGCGGGTGAAGTCGTCTTACACGTGGAAATGAAGCAAGAGTTGTTAATTGAACATGTTGGGACTTATGTGTTAGACTTACCTTTTGGTTTTAGATTAGAATTTAATGATTGTCATCTCACTACAAGAAAACAGTGAAATTCCAATGGAAAAATTCCAAAGGTTAAATAAACTATTGGAATTTTGAAAATTCCAATGGTGTTTCCAACAACAAAAGTGACCGTTGGAAAAATCCAACGAAAATTCCAACAGCATAAGCAACCGTTGGAAAAATCTAACGGTAATTCCAATGACTTAATGCAATTGTTGGAATTTACTGTTGGAAAAGACGTTGGAATTTCAAAAAAAAAATTCCTACGGATTTTCCAATGACACTATACCATTGGAATAGTATCCCTAAATCATAAGATTTTTTAGTGTAGATTTCCATCAGAATTTCCAATGACATGAGTCGTTGGAAACATTTTTTAATTATTCCAACGGATATTCCAACATCGCTATACCCTTGGAATGAGTAAGATAAATAGGTACTTAATTCCTACAGAATTTCCAATGGCATAATATCGTTGGATGTTTTCTTTAATTATTCCAATGGACATTCCAACGGCACTAAACCTTTGGAATGATTCCCCTAAATCACACGCTAATTTTACATCTGATTCCAATAGAATATCCAATGACATAATGTCATTGGAACTTTTCTTTAATTTTTTTCATCGCAAATATTAGCAATGAAACTCATATTTTCATTGCTATCACTTTGCGATGAAAATATGATTTTCATGGCAAATATTAGCAATGAGAATATGACTTTTGTCGCAAATATTAGCGATCAAAATATGGATTTTGTTGCAGAATGTTAGCGACAAAAATAAGGGTTTCATCGCAAAATGTTAGCAACAAAAATAAGGATTTCGTCGCAAAATATTAGCGTCGAAAATATAAGTTTCGTTGCAAAATGTTAACGATGAAAATATGAGTTTCTTCGCTAACTTTTGCAATGAAATCTTTATTTCATCGCAAATATTAGCAACCACATCTCATCGCAAAATTAGCAACGAAATTAAACCATTTATCGCAAGAGTATTTAATTAGCATATAGATTTTATGGCAAATTTAGTATTGAAATATTATTTGACATTGCAAATATTAGCTACAAATATTTAAATATCACAGTATAAAATTATAAAAACAATTTTTTTTATTAATAAAAGAGCACCATCATTCCACTTGGTCACTCATCCATCAAATACATTAAAAAACGTCAATTACACTGTAGAAAAAGTTGCCAAAACAAGGTGGCAAAGAAGCCTACTACAATCTATAAAAACAGAGTAATGGAACCAGTAAAAATCTACACCAATAACCAGCAAAATACAATAGAAAACTATACTATTCTTCCATGGACACTAGCAGCAAATAGTCGAAAATACAGCAACACCTCATTGGCCAAATAGCCAGCAACGAACTGGCATCAAACTGTAGCAGAAATCCTCCATGAACAGCAATAGAGGGACACTAAAATCCTAGCAGCAAACTGACTCATAACAACAACAATGTAAATACACAACCATAATTTAGACAGCCACAACAACCAGAAAAGGCCCATAGCAGCAAAATAATCGAAAAAAAATAAAAAAACCATAAGAAAAAAAATAAGCAATAAATATTTATGACAAACAATAGACTCACCATACTTGTTTTGCCTCTTCATGGGATAACCATACCTTCATTGATAATGACTGACAAAAGAAATCCAAAATCAATTGATATAAGTACTAGCTCTTGAGGTCTATCATAGTAAGTAAGCTATAGATATATATTGCCTCCAAAAATAACAATCTCCCCTGATCTTTTGTCTTATTTAAATTAGAGCAATCAAAGTCAAAGAAACATAATCATAGAGCTTTGCAAATTTAATATGAATTAAATTGATAAGTAATGTCACAAAATTGATATTTGTTATCCAAATACAAATTGGATGGCAACCAAGATTCAATATATCACAAGCATTCTATGTTATAAACTACCCAAATATGAAATCAGAAATAAATAACACACAACACTTACGGCCATTCAGAATTTGGCCCATTTTAGCACACATCAACAATTTCAAATTAGAAGAAATATCAATTTATTCACCATAAATATCATTCTTTCTTCATTGAAAACCAAAATAGTATTCAGAGTAGAATTCGGTGTTCGGGGGTGTTTGATGAAAACATTGCAGGCCTAAGAAATTCTCCAAATAAATGCCACTAGCCCAATCAATCAATTCAAGATTAATTTCAACATACCAGAAACACGCAAATGATTTCTATGTTAAATCTCACAATCATCACTTTTAAACACAAAACAAATACAGAAAAACATTGTTTTTTTTTTTTTTTTGCAGAAACTTAACTCATACATCTAGCAGAGACCGAGAGAATACCTGAGTGAGTGTTGTTCAAAGAGGGGGACGACATCTCAATCGCTATATTCATGATAATCGCTATATACAAATGTTGCCTAACCAAATCTGGCTCCTCAAACCGCAAGCACTTACATTTACAGCATGGGCATCTAAATCTTCCTTCTTGTTTATAGACATCAAGCTCCATTGCAGCTGAAATAAATTCCTCCACCCCTAATATGAATTCCCGCAATAATCTATTTTGATCTTTTCTAATATACATCCAACGACGATGCTCTGGTATCTCCATTATCACTGTAGATGTAATCGAACTGAAAAAAATAAAGAAATTATATTTAGCTAAATTAATGGTAATCAATGATTCGTTACAAAATGTTCCAAAAAATATATGTACTTCATCACTAAGGGCTCTTCATCTATTTAGAGGTGATGAAATTGACTGAACAACACCAATTGTTTAACATAACAGTATTAGTTGGTAAATTAGGTGCAACGTGCAAACTCAAGTCCATTTTTCCATAAGTTATTTCGACAAATATGACACCCATTCCCAAAAGACAGCCCTACAATATTAAATTATGATTTGAGTTCATCACGTCATTTGTATTAAGTTGATAAGGAAGTGATGCGGATTACTTTTTCTGATACTAAACTTAAAGGAACTTAAGTACCCCTACAGCCCGAAAAAAGATCTCCTGAACTTTCTAGAACTATCGCTCTGACTTCCCTAATTACCATCCCTAATAAACACTCCCCTCGTCAATTGTTCATCGACACATAAATTGCAATCAGATTAAAAAAAAAACAATCTCACCCAAAATATTCTACATTAACTGTTAATATATGGTGTGGATTTGGGGGTTATATAATGAAAAACCAAAAATTAGTTAAGATACAGCCTGAGGAAAATTCATAATTTTCCCTCTGCTGGTTTTTTAAATCATGCAAAACCCGCGATGATGGCATACACGAGTTCAGCTCCTCTCTAAACTTCACTATTTTAGTTCATGATGGCATACAGTAATCTCACTAAATATTATCCAGAAACATCAGACACCATATAAACAAGAGCTGAATAACAGATATTTCATAACTCCATATTTGTTGATTTTGACAGAGATATCCAATCCGCTAACTAAACATCATCTCAAGATTTAATGAAAATAAAAGATTTATTTCAGTAAGAACAAAAGCACATATATCAGACCATATATTATTGCCTACCAAATCTTTTATTACTACATTAAGAGAGTCATGTATATGCTTTAAACAAAACATACGCACAGAAAATGTTACATATTTACTCTTTAAGGCAGTCACTATACTTCACATCAAGAAGTGAGTCGTTGTTCCTAATTTGCTCCTTCAAGTAAACAACAATAACATCACATGTATATCTAGATGAGTAACAAACAGAAAGTCAAAACTGTGCAGTTAATATATTGCCAAAACTAAAAAATCTCAAGTAACTCCATATAAAAAGCAATCTGCAAAGTCCATAACATAATCACATCCAAATTATGGATCATTATAGAACTAATCCCTCATTATCTTCCTAATCTCATTAATCAATAATCATTATCCTTAAACCTTCCCTTTATCATTAGAGGATGCAAAAGCGTTGAAGATGCACAATTTTGTGTAAGAAAATATACAGATTATTAGTAACAAACTCATGAAGCCCCTATGGCCTATATATACACATTTACATAGACATACACAACACTTGGCTGCAACACTACTATATATAACAACCTACCTATCTCTCATTCTCTCTCTCTATCAGCTTCAAGTCACAACAACGGCGGATCCTAGCACATACAATTTCTTCAAGCTAAACGCACAACCACCGAACAAACAACTTACCAGTTACAAGTCTTGTGCGAGCGCTAGCGTGATTAGTGGACGGATTGAAGAGCGTCGGTGTGATGGGCCGCTGTCAGAAGCCGTCGGCGGTCGGTGGACAGAGAAACAAGCAAGCTTTTGATTGAATTGGAAGTGGATTTTGCTTTTGATTTCATGAATTGGGGCTAGGTCGATTAACGGGTATTGAAAGTTTCGAGTCTGTCCTTTTTTCTTTTATCTTTTTTAATTATTAATTTTTTTATAATATAAAATAAAGAGGGAGCATTTTTTTTTTGATTAAGGGAATAAGGAGGGGAGTTGATATTGATTAGTAGTATCCGGTGTTAATGTGGAGGTGGTAATCATTTATTCTTAGGCTAGGTATTTTTATCTTGTTTCGGGTCTTGACCGTCAAGACTCATAACATTTTAAAGCGTCTGATTTGTTATGTTGAAAAATCGCAACTTATTTACACGTAAAAGTCAATTTTAAATATGGGAAACGTAGTTAAAACGCTTCGTTTATAATAGTTGCACATTGCTTTTGTATAGTTCTGTTCTTAAAAATCGACATGAATCTTGTGATCTTGACCAGTCTTATACGGCATCCACTCTTATTCTTAATAGAGATAGTATATACGTTCTCATTTGCTTCTTCAAAGATTTAGGAATAAATAATTGAAGATTTAGAATTATACAAAAATGATATGGCTTTTTTTGAAAGGTATATAGATACGGCTTTGATAATGATAATGATAGTTGATATGTACTTACAATTAATAATGTGACTTTTTACAATATAAAAACTACATATTCTCCTAATTATTTTACAATATCTCTTGAATATCAAATTTTTTTGAAATATTTTCAAGATTTATGGTTAATGAATATATATTTTATTCAAGATTTTATATTATTCCATACTTCACTATATTTCTGGAGATTCTAAATATTTAAAATATTTTCAAGATTTATGGTAAATCATAGCATCTTTTCAATCTTTAACTTTATTTAAGGTAATGATAGCGTAGAAAGTCTTGCAAGCAACTGCAAACCTCTCTCCACTTTATTGATTGTATTAGAATTTTTTCTTTATTTGCTTTATAAACTTTTTTTAATCTTTTACAGTTATTAATTACATATAAATGTTATATTAGTTAAATCAAATTTAATTATAAGTACATATAAATTTTATATTAACACGTAGAAATTTTGTATCTATAATTTATCGATTTTGCTTGTAAAATTTATAATTTTTTTAAATGTTGAAATTTCATTTTTTTATAACATATGTTAGTCAGCTTTTTTTTCTTCTGGTAAGATTTTATTTATTTTTATTAAATTTTAGATTTATATATCTTTATTAAGATTATAATATATATAATCTATGTAATTAGCAAACTTAATTATTTTTTCTTAATCTATATATGATAGTTTAAATTAATTAATTATAAATATATTTATATGATTTTTTGGAATGAAATTTGGAAGAATTAATTTTTTGCTAAAAATAAATATAATTTCCTAAATAGAAAAATAAGTTATGTTAGGGTGTTATTCTTATATTTATAGATATTCTAAGATCAACACATGGCGCAAATCTAAAGGATGTAACAGGAGATGTAACATCATTGTGTAACAGGAGATTCTTACAGGTTTATCTGGTCACAATATTTTATTTATGAGTGGGTCTCATGTTCACCCAGGTGCACCGTGCACTCATAGTGTATTTTAGAAGCGTGTCACTATACAAAACAGAAACATGCAATTATTCCAAACAGAAGCATGCAACTATGTTCCCATATTAAGAGTTGCACTTTTCTATGTAAATAAGTCGCACTTTTCAACATATCAAGTTGCACGCTTCTAAAATGCACTATGAGTGCACGGTGCACCCGGGTGCATACAAGACCTAGCCATTATTTATTTAATGGAAGATGTTTTTTTCCGCCCTATAACTTTGTCACTTTTGATATTGATCCTATTGGTTTTTTTTATTTATTTTGATTTTCATCATGTAACTTACGTACAGACTTGTAGAGGGGGCGTTGATATTTCAGTGTTATGACTAATTATGAGTAATACCCTCCAGTTATCATAACTACTAACCTTTAGTAATATAAGTCACACTTCTTAACCAAATTCACAAATTTTTGTGCGAAACTTGTTCACCCTATACTTTGTCTATATGAATTTAAAATATTCACACGTCGGATGAAATTAAGCATATGAAAAAAATTAAAAGTAAAATTAAAAAATTCATTTGGAGGAATACATGAGATTAATTATAATGAATGTCCAGATAAGTGTTTATCAAAGTTCATACACAGCCACTGTAAATATTATGAGAAACTAGATTTAAATTCTTCATTGTTGATCACATGACTATAATCTAAAATTATTAGTACAACACTACAAGAAAATTGATATTTAGAGCATGCTTGATTTGGAATTACAAAATTGGATTTTGAGATTTCATGTTTCAAATTTGGTTCTACTTAAGGATTATAAAAAATGTAAATAATAATCTTAATTTACATAAATTCTTTTTTTCTAGTACACCTTTTAGTACATAAAGTGTCACTATTTAACTCACACACTTTTACACCGTTATTTTATATAAATTTAACATTTATGCTACTTAATTTTCAATGCATACCATATATATTATTGTATGATTATTGTTATTATAAATATTATATGATTTTGATTTAAAATAATTTTGTTCATCATAAATATTCAAAATAATTTACTTGTGTATTAAAAAATAAAAGATGTATAGTTCCTATTAAAAAGTAATACACTTGTGTATTAACTCGATTAAAACAAAAAACAAGCAAATCTTAATGGATAGGTCTTGTATGCACCTGGGTGCACCGTATATTCATAGTGCATTTTAAAAGAGTGCAACTTGTTATGCTGAAAAGTGTGACTTATGTACATAGAAAAATGCAACTGTTAATATGGGAACATAGTTGCATGCTTCTGTTTGGAATAGTTGCATGTTTATGTTTTGTATAGTTTCACGCTTCTAAAATGCACTATGAGTGCACGGTGCATCCAGGTGCACATGAGACCCACTCAATCTTAATTCACTTCTTGTCAAATAATCTTCACATTTCCCTTCTCACTTCACATTGAACACAATTTGTTCAATTCTATACTCACTCTTCCAAAAAAAAAAATCGAGAAATTCTTCATAAAAAACAAACACAAAATAAAAAAACAACACTAAATTCCCCCCTTTGAAATCAGCTACAAACATTTTTTTTTTGACAGGAAATTATATATAGATTATTTGAATATGATAAAATTGCAAAAAAATTGAGGAAATTTAGTGGGAAAAAGAGGCGGTCAGTTCCAAAATTCGTATTTGAAATCCCTCTAATTAATACGTGATTAAAATCCATCTAATTAGTACATGTCCTTATTTCATTCCCATATACTCCCTCCGTCCCCCACCAATCTTCACACTTACTTTTGCACACATATTAAGAAAAAATTGTTTTTTGTGTGTTTTGTTGACTTTTTAAAGGGGGTGAAGGGTGGAGATTGTGAGGGTGGAAATTGTGAGATTCTTTGCCATTTTAAGGTGTGCAAGTTGGTAAGAGACGGACGAAAAAAGAAAGTGTGCAAGTTGCTAAGGGACGGAGGGAGTATATCACAAGGAAAACCCTAGTCCTTCTCCTACTGGTCGGCTGTTCTTCTTCTCCTACTGGCCGGCTGTTCTTCTTCTTCTCATTGTCCAAAAACGCATCGCTCCTGGGTGCCGACTAAGGTATGCCAATGCATTAGTTTTAATACCATATTTTGTATATCATTTTTGCAGTTTATGTTTTTTTTTTTTTTAAATTATGTATGTAATGGTTGTTGATGATGATGGCAGAAGCGGAATTATGGTTGTTTAAGTGATATGTATAATTAGGGTTTAAAGTATTGCTTATTTTCCCTGATTTGTATCCGTTCTTTTTCCCTAATTTGTATCCGTTCGGATGCGATTTTAGTATTACGTTTAAGAATTTGAACAACCCAATTAGTTGTACAATGAGATTTTTTTTTTCTGCCGAACAACCCAAGCGGATTTTTTTTCTGCCGGACAGTTTATATGTTATCTTATGATGCTTATATATTAGGGATAGAATGCAATGTATAGTTTTTTAATATTACTGACAAGCTTGGGGATAATTATCTTATATTACTAGCATAAGCTTGGGGATAATTGACTTGGGGACATAGTGCTTATACTTTTTAATATGTTGCCAGCGAAGTAGTAATTAAGAAGAGAAAAATAATCGGCTATTTAAAATTAGAGAAATGAGATAATTTTTAGATTAGATAAAAAAGATTACTGTTTTTTTTTTTTTTTGATCGGGAGATAAAAAAGATTACTGTGATTGTGATTATTATTTATAAAGTTAAAGGAAAGTTCATGATTGGTTTGAAACATAAACAGTAAGACTTTGGTCCTGTTAAGCATCTTCATATTTAATTGAATGATGGAAGTTAAAATAATTGGAACATCATTCTTTTTATTAAAAATAAAAATCATGATAGAAGATCATCAAAAAATTTGCATGTGTTCCGTCTCTTAACATATGTTAATTGGACAATGTTAGGGACAATATTACAGTGGTTATATTTTTAATATGTCATCTTATACGTCGCTCTCTCCCCAATTGTTTAAAACAGGCTTGTTTATTGCAAGTTACAAATTTCATTTAATTACATATTAATTATTTGTTTATTTATGGCATTTAATTGTTATTTTATCTTAAATTAAAAATATGCATGTTTAATCTCCACAGATGACAGGTAGAAGTGGTCGTGGTGGTTTTCGAGGTAGAGGCACTATCTCAAAAAATGGTATAGGTAAATGAAAAACCATAGGTAGAGAGCATTTGAAAGAGTATTTCAGAGGCACTAGCTCAAAAATTATATCCACGAACCTTGGCAATCAATTACCAATTGAGAGAGCTTCATCTGATACAACCCCAACACCATTTGAGAGAACTCCATATGCAAGAGACCCATAAGAGAGAGACCACACACCAACTGCGAGAGCCCCATCTGAGAAAGACTATACACCATCTGAGAGGGAGTCTGTACTATCCAAGAGAGCATCTCATAGGTCTCATACACCATTTGAGAGAGCTCAATCTGAAAGAGCCTCACTTGAGAGAGACCCTACACCATCTGAGAGGGTGTCTGCACAACCCGAGAGACATTCACCTGAGAGAGACATTACAACATCTGATAGAGCATCTCAGAGAACCACTGCACCATCTGAGAGAGTTCATACAGAATCTGAGGGACCATCTCAGAGAGTTCCCAACAATAGTTCTCCACACCCTTCTCCCTCTCTTGACGGTTCTTCATCAGGAACTCCAAGCGCATCAATCCTTAGTAAGACTTTGATTCAACCAAAAGGAAATGAGTAAGATATTCAAACTACTTCCATTCTAATGTATTTATTTTATTAACTAATGTATATTAATTTTTATAATTATTGTGTAACAGATTCTTTCCTCAAGAAGCAGTTAAGCTTATCGGCAAAACCATCAAGAGTAAATACGAAGAAGCATGGCTCGGATGGAGCGAAATTCCACATAATGTAAAACACATGTGGTTTGTACAATTTCAGGTAATACACTAAGCTTATATAAATATTTGATTGTCAAATTTTGTTCAACTATGTATAAATTTAAGAAGTTATTTATTTTTTTATAGAATAATTGTAGATGGGAAAATGAGCATAACGATGACATTAAACGTATATGGAAACATAAAGCAGCAACCGTTGTTCGTGTAAGCTTGGCTTATATTCGCAGGAAAAGATCCTTAGGGAAATAGTTGTCTGATGGAGTGCTTAAGGAACTTCACACCAAATGGAAGATAGACACTAAATTCCTTAGTATGTCTGAGGCAAACAAGAAGAATATATCCAATAATACCGATGGTTGTTTGAACCGGGGTGGTGCTATTTCCATCTTAGAGCATACGAGATGATTGGTAAGTGTAGCTTCTTAAAGTTAATTAAGTCATATTTGTATTTTAATTTAAATTTACCTTGAGTTATTAATTATATCTTTAATTTAGGGAATGAAATTAGGGCTGGGGAGAGATGCTACAGTCCCTGAGGTTTTCTTGAAGCTCAACTATAATGCAGGAACTAGTAAATGGAATAATACTAGAGCCGAGGAAGTTTATATAAGTATTTATAAAATAAGAGTTGAATTTTAGGGAATGAATATTATTATATATGTATATATATTTCTTTGGTATATATTCTACATTTATGAAGTCTAACATTTGGTACTTGTTGTAAATGACATGCAGAATAAGTATAAGAAGAAAAAGGCTAGTATGTTGTCTGAAGGTGCAACTGAAGATGAGATTGATGATTCGGAAATCCTTTATGAAGCTAGTGCGTGGAAGAGGGGACGATCTTATGGATTTGGATCAGAAGTATTTCACTATGATTCTTCAAGTTCAAGATCCAAAGTAAGGAAGACCAACCATACCAACAATTCTGAGGTTCAAGCCTTAAGAAATCGTTTGACCGTGGTTGAGAGTGACTTGGCTTCTATAAAGAAGATGATCAATGAACCATCCAACACTACTCACGATACCTCTTTTTCAGGTGTTTCTCTTCATGATGATGACGACATGGCTAACGTTGGTTGTGAGAATGAGGAGGATGATGATGATGACATGGCTAACGTTGGTAGTGAGAATGAGGAGGATGATGATGACGACATGACTAACGTTGGTAGTCATGATTATGACGATGGATGGTGGTGATTTCTAGGATTTAATTAGTTTCTTTTTGTTGGTGATGAGAGTTGGGAGGATGATCAACATTTGGTATTTACGATTGTGATTTCTATAATTTATTGTTTATGTTATGACGTTACTTATTTTATATATGCACTTGACTTTGGAATTATTATATATTCGATTAATATGATTATATATTTGCATGTTGCTATGATGTGTTCTTTTGATTTATTTTGATAGGGCCTTTTCATGACATTTTCATATAGCAATGAAACAATTAAATATTTTATAAAAAAATATCGTTGGAAATGACATCGGAATCTACATATAATAAATTTTCATAGCTAAATATTTCAATGATACATGTTCATTGGAATAATTATTCCAACAGAATAATATCGTTGGAATTTGCGATGGATAAATTTCCAACAATTGAATTTCTAACGGCTAAAATTCGACGGAATAATTCCAATGAAAAAATATAGTTGATTTTGATGTTGGAATTTATCGTGGAAAAATTTCAACAATCTAAAAAATCCAACGTCACATGTTCATTGGAATTTTTATTCCAACGAAAAATTTTCTCGTAGGAATTGACATCAGGAATTTCGATGAATAATTTTCCAATTATTGAAATTCCAACGGACAAAATACGTTGGAATAAATCCAACGGATATATACCGTTGGAATTGTCGATGGAATTTGCATTGGTGAAAAATCCAACAACTGAATATTCCAATGGTCATATTCATTGGAATTTTTTTTCCAACGAAATTTTTACAGTTGGAATTAGCGATGGATAATTTTCCAACCGTTGAAATTCCAAAGGACAAAAATCGTTGGAAAAAAATTTCCAATGGCTATTTATCATTGGAATTTGCGATGGAACATGTGTTGGAAGATATTTCACCCGTTGAAACTTCCATATCTTCCAACGGTGACGATCCATTGGAATGCGGCGTTGGAATATTATTCCATCGGAATTTTGGCTAATTATTGTTGGAATTTTGCAATTCCAACAGACACTTTTCCAACGGGGTGATTTCCATTGGAATTGACGTTGGAATCAATGATTCCAACGATAAAAGTACCAAATTCCTTTGGAATTTTACCGTTGGAATTTCACTATTTTCTTGTAGTGTCTAGTTTTTTTCTATTACTCGCAACATGTACTTGTTGCATTATGGATATGATGTTCTTAATATACAAAATAAAAGACTCAAACTTAGTAATCATTAAAACCCGACTTACTTATGGAATTGTAGAACTTGATCATGTAAACGAGAAAAGAATTGCAAGGTTAAGAAAGTTAGACTATGTAACCCCATTCGACTGTGAGTCTTATGGAGATTTTGAATCTTATCTCATGGGCAAGATGATCAACAGATCCTTTTCTGAGAAAGGGGTGCATGCCAAAGAAGTTCTAGAGTTGATCTACAACGATGTTTGTGGACCATTGTCCACTCTATCTAGGGGTCACTTCGGATACTTCATCATTTTTACTGATGATTTCTCAAGATACGGATATGTGTATCTTATGAAACACAAATTCGAATCTTTTGAGAAATTCAAAGAGTTTAAGGTTGAAGTAGAGAAGTAACTTGATAAAAGTATCAAGACTCTTCGATCAGATCGAGGAGGTGAATACCTTAGCCATGAATTCATTGATTACTTGAAGTTACATGGAATCCAGTCACAATGGACTCCTCCCGGAACACCTCAGATGAATGGTGTGTCCAAGAGAAGAAATCGAACCCTATTAGACATGGTAAGGTCCATGATGAGCTTTTCCTCTCTTCCGACATTCTCATAGGGATACGCGTTACAAACCTCAATTTACATTCTGAATAGGATTCCATCTAAATCGGTTGAGCACAGGCCATATGAACTATGGTGTGGCAAGAAGCCAACTTTTACACATATCAAAACATGGGGTTGCCCCGCGATTGTGAAAAGGATGCTTACCGACAAGTTGGAATCCAAAGGTGAAAAGGGTTACTTTGTGGGATATCCTAAGAAAACTAAAGGATATTACTTATATCTACATGATAAATAATCACTGATTGTTTCTAGGCAGACCAAGTTCCTTGAAGAAGACAATGTCTTTAAGGAACAAGGTCGTAAGCTAATAGAACTTGAAGAAATTCAAGAACCACAAATTAACAAAGAGACTGATATCTTGTCAAAGCAACATGACAAAGAATCAGTGGGAGCATTCAAAAACTTTCACTGTGGGAGTCTGTCACTAGGTGATCGTCTTTCAGCCAGTGGGAGCGTAATTGGAGTATGCTTGCCAGTGCAAGAACCTCCAAGTGGGATGAATGAGAACAACATAGTTCAAACTCCCGCCCAAGAGGCATCTGAAAGTGTAGCTCTTGAGGACTCTCCGGACATTGATGAAATTGATGCACGACAAAATTTTCATGATCAGAATGTACAGCCTGCACAACGACAGCTCCGTAAGTCAATTAGGAATCGTAATCCGCCCATTAGATACGGTTACCTCTTGGAGGAACTTTATAATATGGACATGCCGGATAAGGACGATTCTAATACTTATTCTGAAGCAATATCATATATTGATTCAGGGAAGTGGCATGAAGCCATGAAATCCGAGATGGACTTGATGTACACCAATCAAGTCTGGGACTTGGTTGAGTTGCCTAAAGGGGTTAGACCCATATGTTGCGATTGGGTCTTCAAGAGAAAGACCAATGCAAATGGCAAAGTACAAACCTACAAAGCTAGGTTGGTGGCGAAGGGTTATAGTCAACGCGAAGGTATTGACTATGACGAGACCTTCTCACCAGTTGCAAAGATCAAGTCCATTTGAATTTTACTTGTGATAGCAGCACACTATGATTATGAGATTTAGCAGATGGACGTCAAAACAGCTTCCCTCAATGACAACATTGATAAAGAAATGTTTATGAATCAACCGGAAGGTTTTATATCTAAGCCGAATTCTAATCTAGTATGCAAGTTAAAGACATCCATCTATGGATTGAAGCAAGCTTCTAGGAGTTGGAATATCCTATTTGATGAAGCTATCAAGTCCTTTTGACTTCATCATTAATTCGAAAGATCCTTGCGTTTATCGTAAACGCAGCGGGAAGAATATTGTTTTCATAATTGGGTATGTCGATGACATATTGATTTTGGGAAACAATATCCCGTTAATGCAGTCCATTAAAGATTTGTTGTTAAAAACCTTCATGATGAAGGGTCTTGGTGAAGCTTGCTGCATCCTATAGATCAAGATCCACAAGGATAGATCCAAGAGGATGTTGGGGCTGTCACAGTCCACCTATGTAGACAAGGCGTTGAAGCGTTTTTTCATGGAGAACTCTAAGCGAGGATCTCTATCGGCAAATCATGGGATAAAGCTATCAAAGAAGGATTGTTCTTCTGTTGAAGGTGATACCAAGCACATGAAAGATGTCCCATATGCATGTGCAATTGGGTCAATCATGTACGCCATGACTTGTACTAGGTCAAACGTGGCATACGCTATCAACATCACTGGTAGATACCAACATAATCCGGGTGAGTCTCACTGGATGGCTGTCAAGACCATTATGAAGTATCTTAGACGAACTACAGAATATTTCCTTGTCTATGGGTGGACGACCGTAACTAGTAGTGACCGTTAAGGTGACCTAAAGTTTCAATCTGACTGTGATGATTACAAATCACAGTCAGGTTACGTTTCACTCTCAATAATGAGGCGGTAATGAGGCGGTAAGTTGGAATAGTTCCAAGCAAAAGGACCGCAGATTCAACAACCGAAGTTGAGTATATTGCTGTATCAGAAGCCTCAAGGAGGTTGTCTGGATTCTATAGTTCTTAAGAGAACTAGGGGTAGTTCCGAGTGTTAGTTGTCTAATAAATTTGTATTGAGACAACGTTGGTGCGATTGCGCAAGCAAAGGAACCGAGATCAACAAACAGAAACAAGCATGTACCTAGACTTATCATTTGATCCGAGAGATCATAAGGATAGGAGAAATGGAATTAAAATGTATTCCCACATATTTAATTTGGAAGATTATTTCACCAAAACACTGAGTGTTCATGTACACACTAGACATTTGATGGTCTAGGTGTTAGACATGTAGGTGATTGACTCTAGTTCAAGTGGGAGATTGTTAGTGTTAGTGTCCTAGAGACAATCTATTGTAAGGACATAATACTCGATGATATTCAGTTTGATTTAATATTATAGTTCATTTAATATTAATGTATGGCAATACACTTGTTTGAATATTATGTTTAATTGTTTGCATTTATTCGTACAAGTGTTCCCATGAGTCGTTGTTGTCATTGAGGTTGTGAGAACTCAGATGACTTAAGCATGATTCTCAAATGGCCCCGATCAAGGATCATCAAGAATGGGATATTGATGATGCAATGGAGATTGGTGTGCGATCTGCATCATACTCTTAGAGAGTGTAGTAAGATCTCACTTACTACGAGATACTAGGTATCTCATGATGGATGCACAAATACCTTAGAGGGTATTGGTATACCCATCTGAGAAACTGTTTGATGTATTTCTACTATATGTGTCTACGGGTGTCTCGGTTAGTGGGAGCGATGCAATACTCCTTTGACTTGAGGTCAATACGCACGACATGTGTGGAGTGATGAACTTTGACCATGACCAACGCTTGCACCCTTCCATGGGTAGATACAGCTTGGATTGGGTTCATCACAAAGTGCATGTGCGTGGTAGTTGAGCCAAGAAAAGGATTCATTCATCAAAGTAGATTTAGAGAGAATACTCATCTTCTCATCATAATTGGATCAAAGTCATCGGCCGATGCACGTCAACTTAGACTTTGTGACTAAGTGTGACATATATGATCAATTAGTGATTGGAGATAATATGATTAAGTTATTTGAATAGACACTTCATCATGTTCAAGACTTAATCGAGTATTCGCGAATGAAAGGAGGAAATCATAATAGCCCATGTTTCAGTTACAGGTAGTTGCGCGTTTCTCTCAACGTACCTCATATATTGAGAATGTCTGATTTATTGTCTAGGGTTCAATTAAGACCGTTAGTTTGACTAATCGCTCGATATATGAGGGTCTATGGGTCACACAACAAGTAGTTCCCTTTTACGGATTATAGTTGGTTGATTAAATGTTAAATTGGATTTAATATTTAATTTATGGAGAATTAATTAATAATAGATTAATTTGGAATTAATTATTATTAATGTTTAATTAAATAGGATTTAATTAAATAGGATTCCCAATAATAATATATGGAATATTATTATAGGAATTGATATATATGGAATCAAATCCGTAGAGATTTGATATACATGGGAATTAAATCCGTAGAGATTTTATATATGGGCAATAAATCTAAGAGATTTATTTTATAAGATTAGGGATTTTATTTCCTAATTAGGTTAGCTTAAGATTTAAGCTAGGTCTCTCCCTATATATATGAGCTCTTGGGAATTCACAAAAAACGTTAATTCATTATTCTCTCCATAAGATCTAGAGTTAGAATTTTCCTAGCAAATTCATCTTGGGATTCAACGTTGGCAAATCCGTGCAAGTCCGTGATTGGGGATTACGTGGATACCATAGTAGAGAAATATGCGTACAATTTACTGTAAGGTTTCTCTTTATGTTTATACGTATTTAATTATGCAATTATATGTTCGTTGTTGGTGAACTGTTTAATTCCGATGCGCATGTATTACGTGTTTACGTGCCTCTAAATTCCAACAATGTATCCACTACCCACGAATGGGAAGCATACGCCGCTAAATAAGTTTCAACAACTAGTGCATGAGAATTACCTTTCTTTACATCCCTCTTGGGCTTGGAACAGACTGTCCTCCAATGTCCTCTCTCACCGCACCTCCAACATATTTTCTTACGAAGTCTCTCAACACCCAACCCTTGACTTATTTTAACTTTGCTCTGAGCAACACTTGATCTGTCTTGGTCTTGTCCTTTTGTCTTTTCCTCATTCTTACCATCCATTGGTTTAGAAAGAGTAGAAGAGCGGTTTGTCACCAAGTACTGATTCTGGTGCTCCATTATCTTCTCAGCCGAATCTAGAGCTTGCATTAGTTCATGCAAAGTGTACTCCTGGCTGTTCATCAGGTAGTCCAGATAAAATTATCAAAGCTCTTCGGTGTAGAATGGAGGATGGACTCGATTTTAGTTTCGAGATAACATTTTTCACCAAGAATCTCAAATTTGTTAAAATAAGCCAATATCTTGAGAACGTGCTCCCTTACGGGCGTTCCCTCCACCATCTTTAGCATGATCATGTCTTGCTTGGTATTCTGCCTAGCCGTTTGGGTCGGATGTGAAAACATCTCTTTAAGAGATTGCGTAATGTCTGCAACAGTTTCAATGTCCTGATGAAGATGTCTCAACAAATCTGATAGTGAAATCAGGATGATGCTCTTCACCATTTCATTAGACTGCTCCCATTCATTATACCCTCTCTTATCCGTTTTGTCGGAATTCTCTGCAGGTTTTTCAGGTTTAGGGACATAGAGAACCCAATTATGATGTTGTGCAGTTATGACAATTGATAATTTCCGATTCCAATCGACATAGTTTTCACCAGTCAATTGGTGGTCATTAAGTATATTAAATAGTTGATTAAAAGGTTGTGACATGTTGAACTGAAAATAAACATACATTTTTGTGTTAATATCCGGATTAAACACAAAATTTATCACATAATTCGATCACATGTAACATATCAAAATCTCAAAAGGAATATGAACATGTATCAGCCAGCATCTTAAAACAGTTTAAATAGGTCACGTGGGGTCTGTCTATTAAACACATTTAAGCAGGTTACAAACAAAGACAGTTAAAACCTTTAATTCAAAATTAATAGTTGGCTCCCACTTGACCATATAAAATTGACAGGGACTTCGTGAAGTATATGCATATCAATTTTATACCTAAGTAATAATCATGATTAAATACAGAATTATTACTTCGTTTTGAACAAGCCTCGAGGGGGGGTCATTGTCGCCACTAATAATAATTTACAATCATCAGTTAGGAATTTATTCATGTGATAACTATCCTTTGACCGTTCCGTGGGGAAAATTTCTCCAAAAGATTTCAAGACGTTATTTTTAATTAATCCATAAATGAACGAGGGGAGAAATTCAAGACATTATTTCTTTTTAGTATGCATTGACTCAGTGTTTAATCATCAAGGTGAAATGACATGTCCGAATTGTCGGGTAACTGAAAATGATAATTGGTTATTTCCTGAGTCCGATGAAGACGATTCTCCACCACATGAAAATGAAGTAGTTAGGCCTCGAGTGGTTTTGGCCCTTCCAGCAATAAACTACCGTCCACAACACAGGTGAACTATCTCAAATTAAATTATGTCCATCCTAGATAATTTGAATGTTTCATTTAAAAATTATTATTGATGAATTTAATTAATCTAATATCTTGATTCTTGTCATCAAATAAAATTTGAAAATACGACCCAGGGCTCTAATTATTGAGAACCAACGACTGACCTTAGCCATGGAAATGGTTTGGAGGAGAACTAACAAGAAGGTCGACCCACGAGCATTCGGGTCAAGATAGAATAGACATAATGTAACTATACATGTTTTTTTCTACTATATATAAAAAAAAAAATCAATCTTTATTTACTTCGAGCAATTAATTAAAGTTGGTGATGTTAGCCAGTTGCACCTAAATTAATGTTTTAAGTAACAAAGTTTCATTCTGATTATGTTTATGTATTCTTTTGTTGTAAGCAACTTTATTTTTCACATTAAACGTTGACTCACTTATCTTTTAGTTTCATTCAATTATAATCTAAACATGAAAAAAAAATTGAACTACAAGCACATGAATTGTTAGCACTAGTTTGAGAGAGAACCATCGACAAGGGACCCACGATGATGGAACAAGTGAAATTTAAATATGTGGTTTCATTACAACAGTGATGTATGGTTTTCTCTACTATAGTATTTGGAGTACAAAACTCAATATTTATATGTTGACCAATAATTTATAAGTGTAAGGAGTAACGTTAGTATATATCAGTTGCACAATGCAATTTATGTATAATTATCATATTTTAATAAAATAATATATATTTTTTAGTAAAATAACTAATATTATAACAAACGAGAACATGTTCAAGCCAAGTCTTATGTAAAACTATTAGCTTAAAGCTTCGTCTTACTAAGATTATCAAAACATGTCAAAGCATTATCTAGTCTTTCCAATTTTGGTTATGCCTACCAACATCCTAGAATCATTTCTAGCATCCTAAGCATGCTTCTACCAACATTCAACACTTTATTCCACTAATAACTTTTAGTTTAGACATTGATACATGCTTAGTTTTCGTTCTAACAATTTATTAAAGCTAAAACAACATCAAAATGAGGTAGTATGAACATCTAAGCTAGTTGATGCATTTTTTACCTATTGGGGAAAATTGGTTTTAATTAGTTAACTTGAATTTAAATGGTGTTTAGTGAGAGTGTAGGACACTTGTTTTAACATATTAAACTTGAGTATAAAGTTTAATTTCGAGGATATTAAAGGGCATAAAAACGATCTTCTCTCGGAGTAGATGATTGTAGTGTATTTATAATCTCAAAAGTGATTTTCGATGAGTGAGAAATTAAATCACGAAGTTGAGACATCATAACACTTTTTATCGATTAAATAGTGTTGGGAAAATTAATTTGGAATTAAATATCCCACATTGAAAGATTAGAAGAATTAACTACTCCTTATTAATAGGAGTGAGTTAATAGAATTTAATTATAGTGGCTAAAGAATGGTCCAATAGTCCACATGCGTCGTCGCCCGTCCGGTCGGCCGTGCCGAGCCCGAGCACTTGGCCCTTGACAATTGGACTTTGGTCTTGGACTTGGAGCATAGATTATCCTTTTGTATCCTGGCCCACTGCAGTTGGTCAGAGCCCAACGTGCAAAGCCCAATCCCTGATTAGGTAGGGCCAAGTGCCTTTTTTAGCACATGTTTTGAATTCGAATTGTATGAACCTGGTTGCATAGCCCTATAAATAAGGCATATGTCATTTTGGTTGTAAAAGATCTGAAAGACCCAAAAATCTGCAAAAAATATTTTTTCATCTATATTTATATTTTTGTGTGTGCATCTGCATATAGTAGTGCAGTCCAGTTGTTGCGTCGATTCAGTTCGTTAGAGCTTTACACATTGCGGTGTTGCACGTGTAAAGACAAAAGTCATTTTATCTTTGAAAATGATACGCCAAACCTTGAGCACCAGTGTGGCGTATTTGTTTTGCCGGCAAAGGTTCAACCTTAACTCGGCTTCAGTGAGTTTTTCCAGTTTTCTGTTCTTGCACGTGCTGGTGGTGGTTTGTTCGTGTTCGTGCAAGGTTCGAGTTTATCCAGAATTAACAAAGTTGCTTGAAGAGGAATATTCTTGCTGAAAAGTGTCAGTTTTCTATTTTCTTTTCTTGTTTTTATTTATTTCCATCAATTATAAGACATCTTTGGTGCTCTTATAAACCAACAATCGCAAAAAAAATATATATCGGATTGAACGATAACGTTCGATAAATAAAATTGATGATCTTATGGTCATTACCCTTAACCCTTGTTGGATGCTAAAATATCTGGGTTTGTTGGTGTTTAATGTGGCGTATGGATTTTAGCTAACCAAACAATAAATATGAGGGAAATTAATACTAAAGGTGGATTTAATGAAGAACAAATGAATGTTCTTCACCAAATGTTAACAAACAGAATTAAATGCAAGTGGGATCGGGCTAACTTGAGCATTTTTTGCTTTGGCAGTTTTTGCCTGTGTATTTAATATTTTTCGATCATTTTATGAGGCATAAATGCTCATATTTATACTACAAGAATTGCATTCATCTTGCCACTCGCATTTCGATGCGACCACGACAAACTATTTAATTCATGTCAGCTAAATTGGACTCTAAATATCTACTTAGGTTAATCCTAACACGTTTCCATCTTCTGAAGCAGTGGTTGCAGGAATTTCATCGATATCTGCACATGAGCTTTCCACTTTAGGTTCCTGCTGGTAGAACCAGCATCTCCTTCAAAGGATTTTTGCCTTGTTGGGAATGATCTCCTGGTTCGTGGTTGTTGGCGTATCTAATTGAATAAAATCATACTTTGGCAACTGGGAAACCTCTGACTTATTCTCCTTGGATAACCCAACTCGTTTCCCGCAAATGACTCACGAAATAGTGCAAATACGATGATAGGTGAGTTGACTGAGTTGAACAACTGTAGCGAATTAGATGAGTGTAGCGAGCTAGGAGCCAAGACTCTAACTCTTGAATTGGGCGAGCATGATACTTGTGGCCGAGCAAGACGAGTGTGCCGAGCTAGATGAACTAGGAGTCAAAACTCTAACTCTTGAATTGGGCGAGCTTGATACTTGTGGCCGAGCTAGACGAGCATGGCAAGCTAGATGAGCTAGGAGCCAAAACTCTTAACTCTTGAATTGGGTGAGCTTAATACTTGTGGCCAAGCTCTCCTAGGAGCCTCACCTAAAACTACTTGGGCGAGCCAACCACACTTTGGGCGAAGCTCTTGTTGAAGCACGAGAAAGACTGGCGAAGCAATGGGTGAGCTATCGAGAAAGCTACCAGCGAAAGTTATTGTGGAGCCTCTTTGGGAGAGCTCTGCCAGCCTCTTGAGATGGGGGTGAATGGTGGCCGAGCCCCAGTGGCGGCGGAGGAATAAATCTATGGTGGTTCCTACTTGTGTGAGAATCTCAAGCCAATGTGGTCGACGCTACGACCTCCTTTTAGGCGCAAGGGGAACCCTCACGCCATGGAACAACGAGCGCTGCCTCGTGCGGGCATGTCACGCGCGACCTCTCCAGGGCCACCATGGGCCATTGCTTCAATCTTACTAAAGTGAACTATTAAAGGGTTTGGGTGCGCCGAATTAATAGTGATACAACAACCCCAATACTGCGAATGAGGGTCAAACTTTGAACCCTCATGTCGTACTCCCTTATGCAAAAATTCAATGGTTTAATATTCACGATGAAAAAACTGAGAAGTTCTCGGGTAATGACTTCAAGGGATGGCAACAAAATATTGTTTTACTTTACGACGTTAGATTTAGTAAGATTCCTCAAGGAGGAATGCATCCGTGGTTGATGAAAATGGCACAGATATGGCTAAGATAGTTGCCTTGGAGGATTAGTTGACATGTTGTATAACATGTATTGTTCAATTCGTACTGCTAAAGAGTTGTGGAATTCTTTGGAGTGAAAGTAAAAAATGGAAGATGCCGGAACTAAGAAGTTCTTGGTAGCGAAATTCTTGGACTTTAAGATGCATGGTAGATGGAAACTCTGTTGTCAAACAAATTCAATTGTTTTTACACGATATCCTCTCGAAAGGTATGGTGCTTCTGGATGCTTTCAAAGTAGCCTCTGTGATTGAGAAGCTACCCCCTTGTTGGAGGGAGTTCAAAAGTTATCTCAAACAAAAGCGAAAGGAAATGTCTCTTGAAGAATTGATCGTCAAACTCCGAATTGAAGAAGATAATTGGAAAATGGACGATAAGTATAAAGACTTGATGGAGGCTAAAATAAATTTGACGGAACAATGAACCGTTAAAGAAGAGGAAAAAGGCCTAATGATGACAAAGGCAAGAAACCAATCTCGAGTGAAAACCTAGGTTTAACGGTAATTGCTACAATTGTGGTAAACCTAATCACATGTCTCGTGATTGCAAGGCTCCGAAAAGAGAGTGACAAAAGAAAAAGGCAAAGAGTCGAGTGCCAATCTAGCTCAACTAATGGTATCTGATGAAGACATGTATGCTTAAGCATGTTGTCTTTGAATAAATACTATGTTATTTAGTTTATTCGAATAAATGCTTAAGTTGTAAAAGCATTATAAATAAAATTACATTTTCATGCATTTATGTAATTATGTGTTCCTTTTACAGTGTTTGAGATTTATAATCTAAAACTATAATCGGTTAATAATAAAAAATGCCGATATGATATATGTGGAATTTTGAGACAACAAAACTTGAAAGTTTTGTTCAAAGCCCATTGATGTGTCTGATTCAACTGAATCATAGGAAAGCTTGAAAGAGGCTGAGGAAGTTGATCACTCTGTTGAGAAAAGTGTTGCTGAGGAGAGTGAGAAATCAACTGAGAAATCAATTGTTGAGGAGACTGAATCGAGTGAAGCATCTGAGCCTGCGGCTGATGCTGATGATGATGATGGGACTGTTGATGGCCATGTTGATTCAGAAAGCCCTGATGAGATTATTCATATTGCTGAGTTACTTGCAAGGAATGAGAGAAGAACCAAATTCAGAAATGATCCTGAAGCTGCTACAAATGCTAGAGCTGAGTTGAGAATAAAGAGAAGGCATGAGCCTGTTGCTGACTCTGATGTTGATGAAGATGTTGCACAAGGTGCTGCCACACCATCAGGAGAACCAGTTGACTCTGATGATCTTGATGAATCAAACTCAAGTAGTTCAGGTAACACATCTTCTGAATTTGATGATGATGAAAGTGATGATGAGTATCATGGTGTTGATAGTCCTAAATTTGTTGTTATGGGAAGGAGACTCTTATTGTCTGAAAGGAGAATTAAATTTTATGAGTTTCATAGGCAAAATTTGATTGAATTCTTTGAGGAAATGAGTCTTTTGCATGTTGTACAGTTTGCTGCACCTTTCTATGACATTTGGGTTCATGAATTTTACTGTAATTTGAGAAAGAGGACTGGTAGAAGGAATTCTAGGAGATATGGTCATGTAAGGTTTTAGAGGTCACAATGTAGGCTTTAATCCTGGTGTGATCAATGCATTTTTGAGGACCCCTGATGTTGAGGAAGAAGATGTTCCTAGTTTAAGTGAGATTGTGACTGCTATCACATGTGGTCTGGTTAGAAGATGGTCAACAAAAGTGTTGTCATCAAAGTTGACAAGTCTGTTTTCAGTTGTTCACAAATTATGTGTGTACAACTGGTTGCCAACTACTAACACCACCAAGATCACTGAAGCCCAAACTATTCTGATGTATAGGATAGTAGTCATGAACAATTTCAATATGTGAAGAACAATTTTTAATCATGCCATGAAGTTTGCAAGTGGAAAGGGTAAGAAGAATGCCCTGCCATATCCTTGTATGATCTTTGCATTGTTGGAAAGGTTAGGCATTGATAGAGAACCTGTTGAGGTGCTTGGAGGAATGATTCCTGACTTAGGAATTTCAAAAGTACTGTTGAGAGGAAACAGGGTTCTAGATTTACCATACAGGAGGCCTAATGCAGAAGGAGATCAAGTTGAGCCTGAGGTTGTTTACATGTTGTTCATAATCCGGATGTTGCACCAAATGCTAGCAACAATGATGGTGACACTGACTTGAGAAACTCTCCAGTTCAGTCTGTTATTATTCACAGGGATTTTATACTTCAGCAAATTGAAAATTTGCAGGATCAGATTGTTGAGCTGAATGTGATGAAAAGCTTCTGGGAGAGGTTGCTTTCTGCTCCACCAGGGGGAGTAGCTTTGATGCACTGAAGTTGTTCTTCTTGAAGATGTTCTGAGGGTTGTTCTATTTCTTTGCATGCATGAAGAGAATGAGCCAGATCCTCCGGTTGAACAAGGTGAAGGTGATGGACATGAAGATGATGATGAAGCTGACATTGATGAACTCATAGATGAACTCTATGGTGATCTCTCATGATGGTTGAATGGGGGAGTTTGTTTTGAGATCATGAAGATAGGGGGAGTTAAGAACAAGTTGAGGGGGAGCATGTGCAGGCCTTGATGATGCTGCAGCTGATTGTTTCAGTTTGATCACCTCCAACTCTCTTTGTTTTCCTTCTTTATTCATGTGATCTTATTTCTGTTTTGCAAGTTATTTACTAAACTCTGTTCATTTGGGTATGTAATTATTGAACAATAGTTGGTAGGTTTGCTTGTTTATGTTTATGAGTATTAGTGCTTACTCTGATATTCTTTTTTTTTTTTTTTAGTATTGATTGTTGGTTTGTTTTGATGATCATATTCTAATGTTTTTAGGTTAAAATTTAATCTCAGTGCTCTAATATCCTTGTTTTCATTGCTTCGATAGTCTTACCTTGATGTTTTGGATAAGAGTAATTTGTGTAGATAGTTCAGTGTGATCTGTTCATATCTTCCTGACATCTCTACTCTATTCCTTGATTAGTGGAAATATGTTCAAGTAACATATGCTTTACTTTATCTGCAGGTGTAAGGATTGGTACATGTTGTACTTGTACCATTTTCTCTTTTATTCTGATAAGTTTCAATGTATCACACAAATGCTCTGATAAACTTTTTCTGCAGAATGAAGTTTCTCAAACAAATGAAATTGTTTGATGATGAATATTCGATTCTTGATAGCTACATAATGGTTTGACACTTAGTAGTGTAGCTGATATGATTATGAGCTCTATCATGCACAATACCTGATGTATTTGTTATTTCAGGTGTGTTGTAGCAGAAAGATCGAATGGGGGGAGATTGTTGATGTTGCCACCGATGTTACAACATTGGTTACAACATCAGTATTCGTCCTTTCTTCTTAATCACTAACAATTTTGTGTTCAATGTTGTCTTTGATGTTGTTGACTGCAGGTTGACGATCTAGGTTGTTCTGCAAGATTCCAGAAGGTTCCTCAAGCTTCAAGAATCGAGTAGAAGAGACTATATCATGTGGTTGTTTTCAGAACTTGAAGAACCCACTAAGTGACAGTTACAACGATCATGGGTTAGTGGATGGAAGAGTTTCTAGATCCTTTAAGGAGGCTCTAGTAAAGCATAAGTCTATAAATAGAAGACATTGATGTTCTTATCAGTTGTTGTGAATCGCCGTGTATTGTTTAGTCGAAGCAACAACCAAGTATCAACTGTTGAGTGTTTAGTGCATCCAGAGTGATAGGGTCGTTGTTGTGGAGTGTTTAGCCACAACAAGTAATTATAGGGTTTACAATACTTCGAGTGGTACTGGATTTATTTTATGTGGAATGTTAGTCTTGGTGTAGATCGTTTCATACACATAGAATAGTCACATTTGGTCGTGTAGAGATACACTTAGCCTTTAGATCATATGCTTATCTTATTTCAAGAGAATTTAGTCTATGAACCTCTTTGTACTCATTATTTTGTTGAATAGTGATTTCGGCCATAAGGCATTACAATCTATATTGATATAGATTGTGCAAAGTTTTATTAAACAATTCGTTTGTTGTGTTTCTAAGTATTTCGCTGTTACTGTCTCTGTTTTACTATTGTTACTTTGAGTGTTACAACATTCAGTGTAATATCAGTTTATTTTACTAAACATAACCCCGTTTCACACACTTTCACATACCACTACGCCACATTAATATTTTATTTGATATATTTATCATTAATTTATTTAGCTTTATGTTAAAAGAAATATTGACAAAAAATATAGTTACTCATATATAATTAGTGTCATGCCAAGCCCATTGGAAGCGTTGATGTACACATTTTGAATGTTCATCTCACTATAAAATTTACACACATACTCAACAAAATTTAAAGTTTTACAAAATACCAAATAATTAGCATATAAATACAAGGGCACCATTTTCATCTGGAAAAGCAGTTTCGAGAGTTTCCCAATGTGTTTTCTCCACATATCATCTTGAATAATAAAGTAACATTTTCTTTCCAGTCGTTTTGGAAGCATTTCTTGTATCATAAATTCAAAACATAGAAAAATGTAAGTTCTGAAGGGTTTTTAATTTAAACATAAGCAGTATTACATTCAAAACATAAACAATATTATAGGAAAACTATAACAATGTCACATGAAAAAGTATAAAGTATTACACCCAAAATAAGAAAAAATAAAATATTTGAAGTGTATTAAATGCGTAGCTGAAACAGTATTAAAATTCATAATCAACAATCATTAATGCCTTCTATCTTAATTTCAAATAAGAAATTGAAACAGTATTACAAGCAAAATCATAACAATATTACATGCAAAAACATAACAGTATTAACATAACGATATTACAATCTAAACATTAGGAAAATTAAGGTAAGTTATGAAGGTTATCTAATCAAACGGAACAATATTACAATAAAAAAAATTTAAATGTATTTTACGTACAGTTTGTAAACATATGTAATAATAAAAGATATTTTCTTATATACTTGAATCAACTAAATAACTAATTAACTTTATTTTTCATTTACCAATCAATTGTTATATAATCTACAATTAATTAAAATATATATACCTAATTAAAATGGTTAAACACAATTATTATTTAGAAAACCTCAATTTAAAAAAACTTAATGGGTTGTAGTATAATGGTAAGGAATCTTCCCTCTTACCGTAAAGACATGAGTTCGACCCATATAGACGACTTTTATTATATAAAAAAAATTCAAGTTTTAATGTATGTAGCTGTAGAAGAATGATCATGCTCTCTTCTTCTTTCTAGAGACCTGGGTTCAATCCCTGTGAGCAGTGGACTTTTGCCATTTTTTTTAAAAAATAAGGCAAATTTTCGTAAATTTTCAATATTTTCACTAAACATTTGACCGTTATCTTCATATCAATGCCGAAAATATTACACTAAATCGCTATGGCATAACGGTAAGCAGTGCGAGTTTATACATTTGACTGTTATCTTCATATCAATGCCAAAAATATTACACTAAATCGCTATAGCATAATGGTAAGCAGTGCGAGTTTATATCCTAGCGACGAGGGTTTGAAACCTAGCATTGGCGGTATTTTTTTTAAACCATGTGAAAATTTTTCCATAAGACTTTGTCAAATATAAATAAACAGATGTATCATTGCCGTATCGTGTAGTTTAAACCTAGCATTGTGTAGTTTAAAACATTTGCAAAAATTGTTTGTAGTTTAATAAAAAATTTGCAAAACCTACTAAACTATGGTTTGAACCACCGACCTTTTTTTGTTGCACTCAACTATACAAAATATTATTTTATTACATAAACCAATACTTTTTTTGCCTAATTTCTCTCACTAAACCTACTAAACTATGACTTAAAAAAAGACATTTCCGTTAATTTTTAATAATTGAACCAAGGTATGTACTCTTTTTAGATTTATTACTTTATATTATACAATATTTATTTACAAAATTCATTATTTTATTATTCAATATAAACCATTAATGTGACATTTATTTTTCTTTAATGATTAATTTTATTTTGTAATTATTGTTATTATATATCTTATTTATTTTATGATTTTTTTAAAAAATTCATTCATTTTTTTTCCATTAATATATATTAATTTTTATGAATACTTCTTTTTTTAAACGCTGTTAATTTATTTATTTATTTAAGGTTTGTTTAGATAAATATTAATAAAATGTAATAATTTAGATTTATTACTTTATATTATACTATTCATTTTATATTTGTTTAGTTGATTTTTAAATATATTATTTAAATACTACATTTAACTTAATTTAATAAAAATTCACGTAAAATATTCAATATAAAAAAAAAATTTATTTTTGTAACATCAATAAAGTAAAAAAAAATGCAACAATTTCTAAGCTAGCACTACTCTAGAGCCAACTCAATACTACTCTATTGTAGAGAGGAGGAATATTTTATAAAGTTTTCATTAATAATTTTTATTGTTATACTATAATTTTTTATATTATAATACATTTATAAAATTATTTTAATATTTGTAATTAATATAGTTTTTAAAAATTAACTATAGTATAAATTTATTTTTTATTAGTTGTATACAACAATAATTGATGTTTTTTAATATTAAGTAGAAATAATAATTAAAATATATATAGTTTAAACATGCTAAAAAATAAGAATAACACTCTTGGAAACCAAGTTCACACTATGGTTCTTCGATATTAAAGATTTTGAAGGATGGGTTGACCTCAATTTTAATCCAAATGGAAGAAAAATAATGACCCAAATTATTTATATTTGGCCTCGTTTTGTTATAAAACTATTTTTTATTAAAAACTCTCACGTTATGTTATAAAACTATCATTTTATTCTATAAAACTTCAATATTAAAAATGTGAAAACTATCATTGTTATTCTATAAAACTCTCACTATTATGTTAAAAATTATCATTTTTTTGTCAAAAAATAATGAGATAATTTTAATTTACATTCATATAAAAAACAACATAAATCAAATTAAAAACTAATTAAAAAAAAACTACACTTTTAGATGCGGTATTAAAAACTATACCGCCACAAAATAAATCCAAACGGTATTAGAAATGTTAATGTATCCCTAAACAAATAACATCTCAAAACATTCAACTGCCGGAGGGAATTAATAACGCTCGATGCTATTCTGTAGCACTATTGGAGACGCTCTTAGTACGAGCGAACACAACATACATCCACATGCGAACAAAAAGTATAAGAAAAGTTCGTTCCGTCATGAGATAATATCGTTTTTTAGTCACCTAAGACTAAGAGAAAAAACGAAATTCGCATGGGAGAGAAGGGAAATGATGATTCCAAAGAGAAGGATTCCAAATGGAAGAAAAATAATGACCCAAATTTTTATATTTTTTTTAGTTCTTAATGTATCAATTTCAGTCATTTTTTTTTTGTCAAAAAATAATGAGATAATTTTAAACATTCATATAAAAAACAACATAAATCTTGAATTAAAAAAAAAGTAACTTTAGATGCGGTATTTAATACCGCCACAAAAGTCAAATAAGAAATTTTTTATCGAATTTTTGCCGGAGGGAATTAATAACGCTCGATGCTATTCTGTAGCACTATTGGAGACGCTCTTATTACGAGCGAACACAACATAATCCACAAAAAAAAAAGATTTTAATTCGTTTTTAGTGTAATGTTGACATTCCATTTTTATTCCATCAATTGCTTTTTCAATTTTAGTTCTTAATGTATCAATTTCAGTCATTTTTTGTCGGAAATTTTAAAATTTCGAATCAAAAAGGACACAAATAGAAATTTTTTAATTTTTTTTTTAACTAAAATTGAAAAAAAAAAATCAATTTTGAAGTGTAATTTTCCCGCGACTAAAAACTAAATTATCAAAAACTTAAATTTCAAACTTATTGGACTAAAAATGATAGTATCTCAAAAATACAATATACATTTTCTCGCTCCTTACAAGCAAAAAATCATATATCCACTGCGAATGGACAAATTTAACAAAATTATTCGCTTGTAACAAGAAACAAATCAAGAAAAAACATACATCTACATGTGAATGAAAAACTAACTTAGCATTCCGTCAAAAAAAAAAAAATCTAACTTAGCATAATTGTTTACTCATAACAAGTGAACAAATCGCAAAATAACTGTGAAGAAAATGTGATTTTGTGAGAGGAATAAATTGTATTTCCTTTTCATTTATTTTAATCAATAAAGAGTATAATTGGCACATGTAATTATTCCGGAGGTTTATTTAGAATCTGTTTGACTATCTTGTTTTAAACATCTTTTATACTCGTTCTTATCACTAGATTTTGTATGCATTAAGTGCATCGTTCACTTACTTGTATTTTTTAAATAATATTAATTCTTTTTACTAAACAATATTAATTATTTTTGTTGAATGATTTTAGTTGTATTCACTTAATAATATTAGTGGTTTTTATTTAATATTATTAATTGCATCCATAGAACAATATTTGTTATTTTCATGAAAAAAATATTAGTTGATTTCATTGAATTTTATAAGCTAAAATAATTTTTTAGAAGAATATAATATGTTAAAATGTATGAATAATAAAATTTATAAGCTAGTATTTGATAAATTTAGAGAATTTTGTTTTAACCGTGGACCTTCGGTCACTGCCGACGTTGTTAGACCACGTCAATTTATTTGGAAGAGAGTAAATCTTATATAGGTGCATTGTGTAACTCAGTGTGTTTTTTACACATATAATTTGTTGCACCGAAAATTTAATATTTTTATATTGAAACATGCAACTTGTATTCACTGACGTTATGTTTCAGTATAAATAAGTTGAATATTTTAGTACAATAAATTTTATATTTAAAAAATGCACTCGAATTGCACAGTTTACTGGTAAATACAACATCTTGTCTTTGGAAGGTGGAGGGGTGGGTGGAATAATCTTTATTTTAAAATGTTAATATTCTTTAAAAAAGCTTAAACTTTTTTTAGAAAAATAGGTTAGAAGTTATTTTATTTTACCCACAACCTTCCTTTAATTACTTTTTTCCATTTTCCTTTTTCCATTTTCTTTCCGTAGAAATGCTTTTTGACTTCGGCGCATCTAAACCCTAAGCCCCAATTTGCAGAACCAGCCAAAACCCTGCCAAAAAACACATCCCCAATCCACAGAACCACCCCAACTACGTCGGAAAATGGCCACCGGACTTAAACTAGTTACGGAAAGAACCGGAGACGGCGCCGGACAACCAATCTTAGACGGCGACAACGGCGAGGAGCTGATGCACGTTCAACCAGGTGTATCAATTGTTCTCGGGAACCTCCATCCTTCACCTGAATCTACCGGCACTCTCTACATAACCACCAAGTAGTTATATATTCGTATATCATCATTTTCTATGCATGATTTTTGAGTTTTCTGCTGTAACAACAAATTCGACTGTTTTGAATTTTTGTTTGGAAAGGCAAGTGGTGTGGTTGAGTGACACGGACAGAGCTATAGGCTATGCGGTGGACTTCATTTCGGTGTCGCTTCATGCTGTATCCAGAGACCCCGAGGCTTACTCTTCTCCTTGTATTTATACGCAGGTAGTCACTGCTTTAATTTAAGATCTCAGCGCATTTGTTTGTAAATTGCTCTCTGTTTTTCTCACTGCATAGTTGATTTGGTGGTTCCTTGTGCGAATGAAAACTTTTGAATAGGCGTTGTTTGCTTTAATATTTTGCCAGTGATTCTGCTGTTAGGATTAGAATGCGATTATTTACTGTTCTGAATCATGGTGTTCTTCATGTCGGTAATGGCCTCAGTGGCGGATCTATGATTCAAAATTTGGGGATACATTTGAGTAGGATTTCAAATTTTGGGATACATTTGAGTATTTTTTTCCTAATACATAATAGAATTCTATTTTATTTTTTTAACACACGGACTATTCACCAACTAATCCCCGGCAATGGCGCCAAAAACTTGACACGTGTTTTACCACATTAGCCTCTCAAGTATTAGAGGGTCGTTGAGTGCCCGGTTTAATATCGATCCAAGGGACTAGTGCTGATAGTATAACCTCATAGCTATGTGTTGGCGCGTAGTTATAGTGTGAACCATGTTTGATTTTTTGATTTAAAACTAAATTAACAAGACAATAAAATAGCAACAAGAGAATTCAACAAGTAAGAAGAAAGCAATAAAGCAACAAATGATTTTGTTTCAAGTGAGTGAGAGGTGTTTGGGTACATTTCATTTTGGGGGTACAATTGTACCCCCATGTACCCCCCTCCCTCCACCACTGAATGGCCTTATGGTGGTCATTGACACTTTAATATAGTGTAGTAGTTGGAAATTGTAAAGACATCTATTCTAGGAATAGCAAATAGTTTTTGTTTGAAGACGGATACGGAAGCAAAGGTCTGTTCTCTCGAGTTTGGATTAGATTTTGTATAGGCATGTTTTGAAAGGGGGCTAAATGACTGGTGAAAATTTTCCTGTACCAATTAGACAATTTCCGTGAGATAATGTCCTGATGAGTTGGGATTTTTATTGGCTAGTGTTAGCCTTAGATTCTTGATTCTTGGAATGATGCATCTACGATGATCCCTGTATGAAGTGGCTTTGTTCAACTTGATCTATGCATTATGGAAAATGTATAGCTATTGTTTTTTACATGATCTAGTGGTATGAAGAGTTTTTTTATATTCTCTGAAAATATTTATGAAACAACTATGTTAGGAACATTTAGTCCTTCCTATTGTTTTCTTTGTTTTGGAGTTAATTATCAATGTCCAGGGCCTGTAAATTTGATATATTTTGTTTAATGGACTAATGATGGGATTTCTTTTCAAGATTGAGACAGGGGCTGAGGAAGATGAATCTGATGACTCAGGTTCTGAGAGTGATGATACACTAAACTTATCGAAGATAACCGAGATGAGGCTCGTACCATCAGATCCTAATCAATGTATTGAGTAGCCTTTTTTAATATATTCAAAATTTTGGCTTCCTTCCTTATTCCATATTCTATC